>CM038141.1:3679213-4279213 GCA_021437245.1 Aegilops speltoides | reverse complement strand
AGTAATGCCAAAAATAAACTTTATAGCTTCAAGTGCAGGTTGTCATCCTCCTGCAAGCACCAGAAAAAATACCCACAAAAAAAGCACTAGAAAGAATGACAATTTTTTGGCAAATTTAAAATAAGTAGCATCAAATGAAAGAAGCACATAAAGTCACTCACATAGCGAATACATGATCATTACTGATGACATAAACCATATCTTTCTCCATATAACGAATACATGAACATTACCAATGACCTAAAACATATCTTTCTCCAGATGGCGAATTAAGCAACCAAACATGAATTGGTCACCTAATAGATTGCGCAACTTTTTGTTGACAACATTCATAGCCGAAAAATCATCTCGGCACCAATGATGTGGTAACTCGCTAGCTTTTTTAAGTTGATAGACCAAAGCAGAGATTGTTCTAGATTAAATCTTGGGTCTGTCTAAGGCACATCTAAGTGTCTCAATCAAACTAGAAAGAGTAAGAAAAAAAACAAATGAAAATTCTTATACGAATCTTCATGTAAATTCAATGGCATATGATTTAGATGTGCAATAATTAGAGCACATCTAGATCTGCTTTAGCAAAACTGTAAAATCTTTGTGGAGCATCTCCAAACCCTACATGGATAACCAAAATAAGGCGGCGGCATATGATGTCCCTGGTCAAATATCTTCGTCTAATTTAATGTTACTTCTTAGGATTTTTGTGTACTCCAAAATTCCCTTCAGATCTGTATTAAAAGCGGGTCATCTAAATTAATTCTCTTTGTACAGAAGGCTTTCGGAAACTACGTGCACTTTGCCTAACGGGTCGCTTTGCCAAACTGCCAGCCCCATTAATCTCAATTTGGTGATTAGTTTAATTTTGAGAATTACAATTCTATAGCCTAGATAGGTCAAAGTTCAGGGAACAATCAATTAGGAAAATAATTAGGGCAAATGACATGACCGTATTAGGCTACTAGGATTGAGGGAGAAGATGTAGGGATATGATACCTTGAATTTGGACTGTCATTGACTTCCGTTTCGGCTTGCCGCTTCGCACTGGGGATCAAGAGACTAGAACGGGACGGCGGAACATCAGAGACGAGAGATGAGAGTCTCTCCGATGGAGAGGTCAGAGATCGAGTCAATTCTGGAGGTGTGCGGCCTGCCGTGTTACCTTCTTTTTAAGAGAGAGAATTCTGTTGCGTTACCCTGCGTACATGCACGAGTCAGTCCAGATCTTGGGCATCACGTTAAAAATTAATGGACCAAAAGGCGCCTGTTTCTGCTTTTGTAACTTGCGTTGGGTTCAACCATAATTTTCTGTTGGGTTCATCCGTTCGATCAGGACATATACAGTATGTAGCGGCCATAATTCGTTGGGTTCACCTGAACCCAACGGCCATACGCTGGCTCCGCCACTGGCGATGCCAATCAGTATGAGCCTTCGATGCAGCAAGCCCTGATTTGAACTTGACCTCGGTTGGCACATAAACTGATCCCCGGAGAGTTGTGGCCCTTGGATAGACTATGATCTGTTCCACTCCATATGGCTTAAAAATGTCTTCAGAGATAGGGTGATGCACCAGGGAAATGGTGATGCTGAGAACACGATCTTCAGCAGGATCCTGCCGATTTGGAATTTGGCCGAACAGGTGGTGTGCGGGTGGGTCGGTGGTTGGAGCAGCTTCAGAAGCATGCGCGTCAGTCACCTCATGGAATTCATTGGTGAAGCTCAGGGAGATTGCCGCGGAGGTGAAGCCGTCAGCGCCCTCATGCACCTCGCACACAACCGAATCGGTGGTAGACAACACCTTGGTCGGCATGGACAAAACCATGCGTGTATAGCCTCACTAGAAATCTGTCGAGCACGTGGTGGGCGCCGACAGAGTGAAGTCGTCCTCGGTGGTGTTGCGCTTGAGGTTGAGGTCGGCATGCATCGCAGGGAGTGTCGTCGGGCGCGCGGAGGCTGCGCTCGAACTGGTTGTGGGGAAGGTGCTGTGCGGAGCACACTGAGACGCGACTAACCTCGTCGCTGATGCATGATGAGCGGAGGTCGTGGTCGGCGTAGAGATGTCCGTGGGCATCGCCGCACCCACGGAGGCCGCAGCCCAACTGTTGGCGGAGACGGCGCTGCGTGTAGACGCGGTCGTCGCTGGTGACGCCGCCGCCGCCGTTGCGGAAGCGCGCCTGGGGACGCTCGGGAACGAGGAAGGAAAAAATTGGTGTGGATTTGGGGGTAGGATCTATGGCTCTGAATACCAAATGTTATGGTCCAACTAGAGATTCACTCAATCACCATGAATTCAAAGTACAACCTCAGATTACAGGAGGAGATCTGAAGGAAGAAGAAGATCAGGAAGCTAGGAAGGAGGAAGGGGAAGAGCACGAACTATCCTAGCCAGGGCCGTACCCATGAAAACTGGGGCCCGGTACGAAATCAAATATTAGGCCCTCGATAGCATTGGAAATTAGGAAAAAATATCATTAAGAAAGGAATTTAGGTAAACACATATTACAAAAAATTATAATATATTTCATGTTGGCAGTACAAACGTTTGATGAACTACATCTCATAAGAAAACTAAGAGGCAATACTATGTACTGTTTGGGAGTAGTATTAAAAACAGAACATTGGAAAAAAGAAGGATAAACAACCTTTGATCTATTTGGGATTTGCAGCGCGTGTCACTCTGATAGTCCGGTTCAGGTCCTAGGATAGGAACTCCAATCGGGGCACCCAAATTACTGGGCAGGCAAACTGAAGCAGAGAAGAGATATGCGAATTCCAGAAGAAAACATCGAATAAACAGATGGTGTGTCAAGGGTGGAACATACCCTGTTCAGAACTTCAGATTCACTAGACGAACAGATTTGTTTTCAGAAAGTGCGAAGGAATTAATCCACGGAGTAAGTTCAGCAGCTTGGATTACTGGAAGAGGAAGGGATGTATGCTGAAGCCGTTAAGCATTTGAGCTGGAAGTTGAAGAGAAAATGAAGGGAGTTCTTTGGGAAGGAGGAGTCGTGCCTGAGATGGGCTGGGAATTACTCTCGGTACAGGTCCCCAAGCGAGCAGTAGTACTAGTACTACCCACCAGTACTTGGTCAATTGTATTGATTAGTCATCAATCAAGATGTCATTACTAGTGTTGCTATCACATGCAAAATCGGGGGCCCTAGTAATTTGGGGGCCCTGTGCAGTAGAACACCCTGCACATGTCTCCCATACGGGCCTGATCCTAGCCTCGGCCGAAGCCGCCGTCTGATCCAAGCCGAGTTGCACAAAGCAGCCTCCTCTGTATATAGTCTCGTATCCTTCATGGGCTGGATGGTGGATATGGGCCCAGCGAGCCCAGGTCGCTGACAGACATGGACAGGTAGAGCAATTAAAGGAAGCAGAGCACGATGAACATAACAGAGCAGCTAAAGCAGAGCACGACGAATAGAACAGGGTGTTTGAAGTGGTAATGCCGAGCAGAGGCCGGAGCTCGTCCGTACGTACCAGCGTCGACGGCGTTCCTGGCGGCTCTCGTGAAGTCGTCGACTACGCCGGAGATCTCCAGCCAGCTGCCTGGGCGTCGCGAACCCCTCCTCGACGCCGTCGTTCATCCGCGGGGTGGCGATCCGAATGGCTGTGCTGGACACCGGCTGGAGCAGCCCCGCGGGCGTCCCGTCCGGCCGGAGCTTGCCCACGACGCGCCCGACGTGCCAGAGCTGGCAGAAGATGAGCGCGCCCTTGGCGTGCACGGCGTCGACGACGGACCGCCACGCGTCCACCTGCTCGCCCATCCAGATGCCCGGGGTGGGCCGGTGGCCCTGCGCCACGGCGGACACGCCCGTGGCCTCCGTGATGAGCATCCCGCCGGCGGTGGCGCGCTGCGCGTAGTAGACGGCGGCGTGCGGCTGCGGGAGGTTCCCTGGGGACCGCTGCCTCGTCATCGGCGCCAGCACCACCCTGTGCGCCAGCTCCAGCTCGCCGCCGCCCGTCGTGTACGGCGTCAGCAGAGGGATCGCCGCCGCGGCCGCCGTCTCACCTTCTTCTCGAGCCATGACCGGCGAGCGAGCGAGTGTGAGGTTAGTGAGCTAGTGACAACGTATGCAGCTGATCAATGGGAAGGCAGTGTGTATATATAGAAGCAGATCAGGTTATTATTTCATGTTCATCGTGAATGCTATGATGCATGCACTGATGGTTGCATCCATGAACAAATGCCTTTTCTCCTTGGGATAACGACGACGTATTACCGCCATAGCGGCAGCCCCCCTACAGCACAAAGGTACAAACTTTTTTAGTGTTTTCAAAGAGAAAATAAACAAATGGAACCAAGATGACTTTTGAGGACTGCATTCAGTTGTGTTGAGTACAGTGGATTTTTTTAGGATGAGGGGCCAAGTGGACTTTGGTGCAAAATGTAATATGGATCAAAGGAAGCTGCTTAATCTTTTTTTTTCCTCATGGGTTACACTGCTCTCTCCGATCCGAAGCACAAGCCTCGTGCCCTCGCGGTGGTTAGTCATGTGGTTGTGCGGCCTGTCCATCCGGGTTCAGCTTCCCATCACAAAATTTAGGCATATATAAAACTCTTGTTTTCAAAGAAAGCCTCGTTCGACATTCATTTCATGGTCTAATTAGCAAGATGCCCGTGTGTTGTACGGAACATCAAGATGAATTTATATGAGTAGTTTATCTTGTGGGAGATAAGAATGAACGAGGGAAGGCCTTATCTGCAAATGTGAAGAGAGTTGCGGTTTTTTTTTGCAAAATTGTCATAGTTTCCTTCCTATCCGTCAGATATAGATCGGACGGCCTATATTGCAGGATGGCAGGCACACCATCATCATTAACTCTGCTTTTTATAATAATAGAGATACGTGTTTTCGATTTACAATTGTGAGGTGTCTTATTGCATGCCACCTGCCAATCAAGGCTCCAAAAGCCGAACACGTGACACCTCCATTGTGGAGCCCATGCTCGGGTATGACCTATGAAAGCTTCATCGACCATGGATATACGCTTCGTTTCTTCTCTTGTCGTTGTTTTCACCGCCAACCCTTAAATGAGGGACTTTCAATACAATGGTGAGCACCATTGACAGGGACCAGGAGGGACTTATTCCTTTGACATGCCATCTACACTGCAAAGAGGAAATCTAAAACCCTGTGAAAAAGCAAGGAGTTGCGGTCCACCGCACCGTCTGACCAACGCCGGGAAAGTAGGTAGTGAGGAGGGCGAGCCGAGCGAGGATGTAGTCTTGTGGACGGTTCCTTTCGTTTTCCTTTCCCGCCTATGAAAAAATTTTGGCGGGGCTTTTCCTAATTAAGAATATAATCACAAAAATTAAAGCTTGGTTTTGATTGCAATAATAGACATCATCGTCCCAAAAGATGGGGAGTGATGAAGGCGATGGAGGAGTACATATAATTGGTCGCTGTCTCTGGCGGAGACAAAAGGCACCGAACTTGATGCGTGCTTGTGAGCTGTGATAGCACGACTAAAACTATAATAAGATGCCTGTTTCTTCCATGCATAGCTCACCCATGATGTATGTGGACGATCGGGTCGGCTCAATTAGCAGCCGGGCGCACCTTAGTTTAATACCATGTGATTGCACATCAATCATCTATAAATGGATGTCCTGTCAACTCCACTACTCACCAGTCACTACCACACACCACTCATCAGTCTTCTTCTTCCTCCTCCTCCGCCATTAATTGATCAAGAAAAGCTTCAGCTATCAGCAATGGAGCCCATCCCTCTCCTCACGCCGTACAAGATGGGCCAGTTCGACCTCGCCCACAGGTACGTACCATCCACTGGATCCGTCGGCCACCTGTTGTACTGTACATGTTCCATCACTCTTGGATCATATATGCATGGCTGACATGACGGCCGGACGACGACCATGCTCATGCTGCAGGGTAGTGATGGCGCCGTTGACAAGGCAGCGCTCCTACGGCAACGTGCCACAGCCGCACGCCGCCGTGTACTACGGTCAGCGCGCCACCGCCGGCGGCCTGCTCATCACCGAGGCCACGGGGGTCTCCGACACGGCGCAGGGCTACACCGACACCCCGGGGATATGGACAGCGGAGCACGTCGAGGCATGGAAGCCCATAGTTGCCGCAGTGCACGCCAAGGGCGCACTCTTCTTCTGCCAGATCTGGCACGTTGGACGTGTGTCCACCTTCGAGCTGCAGCCCGGTGGCGCCGCCCCGCTGTCGAGCACGGAGAAGGGGGTCGGCCCGCAGATGAGCTTCGACGGCCGTCTAGAGGAGTTCTCGCCGCCGAGGAGGCTGACAGTGGAGGAGATACCTGCCATCATCGACGACTTCAGAAAGGCCGCCAGGAACGCCATCGATGCTGGTATGTACCACATATATATGCTGTCAATATATACAGTAATAATTACTTTGTGCCAACAACTTTTTGCCAAAACAATTAGCGCATGTTTTTTCCTAAATAAAAGTTCAGTTGAACTTTTTCTTTCAATTAACAAAAAATGTACCTTTAGATATAATTCATGATTATTTTTCAAAATTCAAAATTTATACTTTTTTTAGTTGAAACACAAATTTTATACATTTATTTACCTTTAGGGTAGAAATTGCACATCTAGATATTTTTTTCAGATTTTATAAAATATATCTTCTCCATAGACTCAGTATTTACTAACATGTAACCGTGAAAGCTGGGTGGCAAAGATATCTAAGATGTCATGTATTCTAGAAGTGATGAAGCAATTCACTTGTTGGTTGTGCAGGTTTTGACGGCGTGGAGATCCATGGTGCAAACGGGTACATCATTGAGCAGTTTCTCAAGGATAGTGCCAATGACCGGACTGACGAGTATGGTGGCAGTCTCGAGAACCGGTGTCGCTTCGCTCTTGAGGTCATCGATGCTGTTGTGAAGGAGGTCGGTGGCCACCGTGTGGGCATCCGCCTCTCCCCTTTCACCGACTACATGGACTGCCATGACTCTGACCCCCACTCCCTTGCACTCTACATGTCCACAAAGCTCAATGACCATGGCATCCTCTACATCCACATGATCGAGCCGAGGATGGCCATCGTGGATGGGCGGCGAGTAGTGCCGAAGCGGTTGCTGCCATACAGAGAGGCGTTCAAGGGTACTTTTATTGCTAATGGTGGATACGACCGTGAGGAAGGGGGCAAGGTGGTCACCGAGGGGTATACGGACCTGGTGGCCTTTGGGCGGCTATTCCTGGCGAACCCGGACCTGCCAAAGCGGTTTGAGGTAGGCGCAGAGCTAAACAAGTATGATAGGATGACCTTCTACACCTCCGACCCCGTCGTCGGCTACACCGACTACCCATTCCTAGAATAATCATCGAAGGAGCTTCTTTCTTACCGCTGGCTCTATAATGAAATGTATGTGTGAATGTTATGTTTCATCCAGCAAATAAACTTCGTACGATAATTGTTGAAGCTGCTCATGTTTTTACAGAAACATTACTCTCTCTTTCAAGTCTCCCATACACTATTTCAAGAAGGGTTTCCATTTAAAAATCAGGTAAAGGGACATCTGCCATAAAAGTTTTTTTTTCAAGACAATCATTTCTCGAAAAGTCGGAGGGAGATCTTAAGTTGTACTAGCTCGTATCAAATCTGACAAGGAATTGTTTCGTGTCAACAAGAATATTAATTTTATTGGACGGATATCTCACTCCTTTTCATTTCTAAATATGCATTTTTTAGTCTTCATTTCTTTTACCGAAAAAGTTTTTCGCCCCGCTTTATATTATAAAGCCAACCGCACAACAAGCATCCAACAAGATCCAACACAGATACACTCACACACACACATGGAAGTCCACAGGAACAAAAAGTATACGAAAGGGTCAATGCTGAGGGCACAACACAACAAGCCCTAAACCCAAAACACACATGCCATAGAGCCGCCAGGCGATCTAGTCAGGCTGGGGGGGGGGGGGGGGAGCTACGCGGAGCGCCATCGAGCGTTCATTTCTTTTATAAAAAAATGTTCTCTCCCGTAAACTAATATAAGAGCGTTTAGATCACCACTTTACTAATCTAACCGCTTTTATATTAGTTTACAGAGAAAGTATATATTATTTTAGCCAATCATATCGTTGACCAAAACCACTTGGTTTTCTTCAAAAGTATACATATCCCCGAAGGAATTAGGCCACTCCACAAAGTCATCCACAAATTTAAAATTTGTGGATGACTTTGTGGAGTGACAGTGACAACCTTATGCTCCACAAAGTCATTCACAAATTCAAGATCAAAAAGCATAAGGTTGTCATTGTCACCAGGTCAATCCGCTATGTAAAGAAAAGGTCTTCTCTTTGTAGACAAGCTAACCCAGCACCAGATGTCACGAAAATAAGGAAAGGTCTGTCCTTTTTTTTAACGGGGTAGAAAGATCTGCCCAGTAAGCTTGGTGGAAGCCTCATGGTTCACTTGACCATAGTCGCAGATGGGTGGTTCCATCCAGCCACTTGATGGAAGCTTCATTTTTTAAAAAGGAGGTTAAGACCCCCGGCCTCTGCATCAATCAATGCATACGGCCATCCAATCACACCTATAAATTCGATAATGTGGAGTGCTCTCACTCTCCATATTTAAAATCGGTGCCGTCACCGATTCATCCACAGTCGGTGCAATAGACCTAAGCGTACACCACATGCATACGTTTTAGATGCCGCCATCATCATCGAACCGCTGACCCATCTTTAGGAGGGAGATCCACATCATCCTTGCCAGTCCGTCCATCCGTCGACGCCACCACGACGCCCAACGGCGCCACCGCCCTGCGCTCGTCCGTCCAGACGCGAAGATTCTGGAAGATCTGTCATGCGTAGCACCTGCCGACCAGGCTTGACACAATGTAGCACATGTCGATCGGCCATGCATGACTTGACATCTCCATCGAAAGCTCCGTGCTAGACGAAGCCGCTCCACCTCCTGCCTCTGTCTTCCAGCTCTGCTCCACAAAGATGCTCCCAAGAGAGAAAACGACACTGCAGTATCGCCATCGTCAGATCTGGAAGACCAGATCCTAGGGTTTCCCCTGGAGCAGCGCGAGTGGGTCGACAGTAGTTACACGACGATGCCTTCATCAAGGTAACGACGCAGAACGCTGCCATCGCCTGCCATCGGCTCGGTTTTCACCGGCAACTATTTCTTCCCGACCCGCAGCCGGAACTACATGTCGGATCTCGAGATCTGACCATCCAGCCTCGTGCCGACCACCTCCGACGGAGGAGATAACCACCACCGCCAGCGGCACCAGTCAGATCACATCTGACCGGAGGCGCCGCCGACCAGTCAACCATGGCCACATCCCCTCATGATCTGCCCTCCCCACGAAGCCGTCGGAGCAGCGCCGAACCGCCGGGAAAGACGAAGACCGATGGGCGATCTCGCGCCGCCGGTCCCTCCAGACCGCAGGGCTGCAGCCTAGATCCCCGTCGTCTCCATCACAGGCGGCGTCCAGGCTTAGCCGGCGCACGTCTCTGGGGACGACGAGGTGGAGGAGAGGGGGACGAGGCGGCGGCTGGGGTATTGGGTTGGCCCCCTGATCGCCTTGGAGGGAGCGATCGAGGGAGCCCTGGAGCGATAGGAGGGGGAGGGAGCGATCTGGATCTCTCGTACGGCTCCCCTCGATATGCGATATGATGGAAGCTTCATTGAAGGTTCTCCTTGTAGACAAGCTAACCCAACACATATACCCTCCGTAAAGAAATATAAGTGAGTGATCTAAATGATCTTATATTTCTTTAAAAGTAGTTATTTAAATGATGTTATATTTCTTTACCTCCAGCACCTGCACCCTCGTCATATCAAGTGGCAAGACGACCCCGTGCATCATTCTAGTACATCGGTAAACGGTGTGACGTCCGCGAGGGCATCAGCCCGCATGAAGTAAATTGTGATGATCGTGCCTGCTAGCTGCTACTAGACATATGTTGCCGGGGAGGACTCGGCGTGACGTGAGAAAACAGTCTAGTGTTTGGGTCCTTGGTACCTATGAAACTAATGGCAATCTTTTTGGCCTAAACTGAGCAGTATTTCTAGAATGTGTTTGCTAGTTTTCACTGTTTTGGCTGCTAGCTGCAGGAACTCAGAACATGGACGCTTGAAAGAAAAAAAAATGATGGAGAAAAGTCGGGCGCTTTTGTTGGTATGTCCTTGCCTTTGACAAGAGGAAATGAAAAGAGAAAAACGAGAGTAGATGCGGGAAAGACGTCGAAGCAGGACGATCCGGACCCATGATGCTCGTGCCCGTGCGTATCAACTTGAATGCATGGTCATCCAAGAAGATGCCTATTTCTCACTGTTTTAAACAGCCCCCTATAGCTCCGTTATAGGACGCTATAGTGTTTACAAAAAGTCTTGCGCTAAGAAACTTTGTTCCAAACGAATGAACAAACATTTTAAATAGCACTTCTTCTTCGGTACAACCCCCTAAACACAACAACGGCTGAGATCGTCCCGTACCCCTTCATTAAAAAGGGTAGGATCGTCCCAGCACATAAAAACACCCCGCCCGCGCGACGGCACTGTACCCGCCCGCGCGACGGGGCTGTACCCGCGCGACGGGCTGCCGAGTACACCGTAGACGCGTCCGTCCGCGTACGTAGTACGACGATCCTAGAAAAAAAACGACGCGACGCGTACGTACGATGACGACCCTGGAAAAAACGACGAGCGACGTACTCGTGGTGACGTGGCGTCGGCAGGACGAAAAAAAAAAAATTGGGCGACGCGACGTGTGTGGACGGGGCGGTTGCGTGCTGTCTCAGCGTCGGTCAAAGACGGTTCCCGACGCGCGGCCGCCCGATCGCCATTAATGCGGCGTTACGCGCGGCGTCGGTCACCTACGGACGGCGCCCCACCTACCGACGCTGCCTTTAAAACACCGCCCGTCGCCCGTCGCCTCCCTTTCGACCGCCCACACCCACCGACGCGCCTCGACCGCTCACCCCACCCACCGACGCATTTCCACCGCCGACGAGCACCTATTCCCGGCGGCCTCCATGGCGTCCGACGGCGGCGGCGGCGGCGGCAGCTCGTGGCCGACGAGCCTGGACACGCCGGAGACGGACGAGCTCATCCGTCTCGGGCTGATGGTGCCGCCGGGCTGCCGTCTGCCGCGCGTCTTCCACATCACCGCCGACGGGTACCCGACGAGGGGGCCCGGCGCGACGACGGCCGAGCTCCGCCAAGACGAGGGCGGCGGTGGAACATCGTTAGCGCCGACGAGGTTACGGAAGGGCAAGAACTTCGGGGCGTCGTCGCGCAGCCCGTCGGGAGATGCGGATGGCGGCTCGTCGTCGGGCCCGGCGGCTCGTCGTCCGCCCAGCGCCGCCCCGCCGCCCCTCCGGCAGCCACGCCGTCTCGAGCTCTTCCCATCGTCCCCCTCCGGCAGCCGCGCCGTCACGCCATCTGGTTCCCGCCATCGCCCGGCCCGCCTCCCCTCCGTCGTCGACATCCCGCGGAGCAGGTCGCCTTCGCGAGGACGGCGACCGACGACTGCCCGGCTACCTCATCGCTGCCGCGGCGCCGCGGCGAAGCGGCGGTCGCTGCGGCGGCAGCGGAGGCGAGAGAGGCGCCGAGCTGCAGCCGCACTTTTCGACGCGGCGGCGGCTATGGCGGCGGCAGCAGAGGCCGCCGAGCTGCAGGCCGCACTCGAGGCGGCGGCGGCCATCGAAGCGGCGTAGCCGCAGCTTGATTAGGGCGGCGACGGCTACTGGGAGGACGGCGGCAAGAGCAGTGACGACGGCGACGGTGACGACGACGGTGACGTCGGAGCGGGGGAGATCGTGGACCTCGCCGACTCCGAGGAGGACGTGTAGATTAGGTTTTCTTTTTTTTCAACCAAGTAGTAGATTAGGCTCCCCTAATTAGTTATGTTTAATTAAGTTTAATTAAGTCATGTATAATTAAGTTTTTATGTTTTAATGTTTAACTAAGACATGTTTAATTAAGTGGGTGTACCAAATATTGTTTCAGATGTGACCATTGAAGAATTTGATTTCAGTGTGATCTAGGTTTATTTTTTTGGGGTCTAAAAAATCACAATATTGTCCGGACGAAACAAATAATTGCTTTCCATAAAAAAATTATTCTCACTATGAGGAACATACATGCTTCAACCGAAGATGTGCATGTACAGAAATAAAATTTTGCTCCCGGCTTAGGTGAATTTGCTTCTATGGAGAAAAGAAATCAAATTCGTTTGACAATATTGCGACATGTAAAATCTTTTAAAATCGAAACATTATTAAAACTGAGTAAGTAAAATCTTTTAAAATCGAAACAAAACCGACCCAAAGAAACAGATGTAAAACAGAAGATTTTCACGTATATTTGTGGAATGATCGACTTTGGGGGATGCGACCGGGAGAAGTACGACGGAGGGTCCCCTCCGCCCATACCGAAAGCACCTGGTTGCACAGCAAGTGCCGCTTAGTAGCCGGAATGCCCCCAACTTTCGGCGGCGCTGTGGGGACCCGTCCGGGACCCCACGCCGAGATGAACGAACGGACTCTGAACGCAAGTTGCGTCAAGTGCGGGCAGTGTTTTAGGTGTTTTCGGTGCGGAAAATCATAGAAAATCCATACAGCGTCGGAACGCGACAAATTTTGACGTCTTGCGCCTGCATAGTCACTTTGTTGCCGTGGAAAAAAATGATCGACTTTGGTGGATGCGACCGGGAAGTACGACCGAGGGTCCCTCCGCCCATCTGAAACCACACCGTTGCCTGACAAGTGCCGCTAGGGTAGCGGAATGCACCCAACTTTCGGGCGGCGTGTGGGGACCCGTCCGGGACGCCACACCGAGATGAACAACGGACTACTGAACGCAAGTTGCGTCACGTCGCGGCAGTGTTTTAGGTGTTTTCGGTGCGGAAAATCATAGAAACTCCGTACAGCGTCGGACGCGACAAATTTTGGCGTCGCGGCCTGCATAGTCACTTGTTGCCCGTGGAAAAAAAATGATCGGCTTTGGTGGATGCGACCGGGGGAAGTACGACCGAGGGTCCCCTCCGCCCATACCGAAACCACCAGGTTGCACAGCAAGTGCCAGTTGGGGTAGCCGGAATGCACCCAACTTTCGGCGGCGCATGTGGGGACCCGTCCGGGGACCCCACGCCAGAGATGAACGAAAACGGACTACGAACGCAAGTTGCGTCACGTGCGGGCAGTGTTTTAGGTGTTTTCGGTGCGGAAAATCATAGAAAATCCGTCAGCGTCGGACGCGACAAATTTTGGCGTCGCGGCCTGCATAGTCACCGCCGCCGTGGAAAAAAATGATCGGCTTTGGTGGATGCGACCGGGGCAAGTACGACCGATTGTCCCCTCCGCCCATACCGAAACCACCTGGTTGCACAACAAGTGCCAGTTGGGGTAGCCTGAATGCACCCAACTTTCGGCGGTGCGTGTGGGGACCCGTACGGGGACCCCACGCCAGAGATGAATGAAAACGGACTATGAACGCAAGTTGCGTCACGTGCGGGCAGTGTTTTAGGTGTTTTCGGTGCGGAAAATCATAGAAACTCCGTACAGCGTCGGAACGCGACAAATTTTGGCGTGCGCGGCCTGCATGGTCACTGTTGCCCGTGGAAAAAAAATGATCGACTTTGGTGGATGCGACCGGGGTTATGCGACCGAGGTCCCTCCGCCCATACCGAAACCACCGGTTGCACAGCAAGTGCCGCTTAGGGTAGCGGAATGCACCCAACTTTCGGCGGCGCGTGTGGGGACCCGTCCGGGACCCCACGCCGAGATGAACGAACGGACTACTGACGCAAGTTGCGTCACGTCGCGGGCGTGTTTTAGGTGTTTTCGGTGCGGAAAATCATAGAAACTCCGTACAGCGTCGGAACGCGACAAATTTTGGCGTGCGCGGCCTGCATGGTCACTGTTGCCCGTGGAAAAAAAATGATCGGCTTTGGTGGATGCGACCGGGGGAAGTACGACCGAGGGTCCCCTCCGCCCATACCGAAACCACCTGGTTGCACAGCAAGTGCCAGTTGGGGTAGCCGGAATGCACCCAACTTTCGGCGGCGCATGTGGGGACCCGTCCGGGGACCCCACGCCAGAGATGAACGAAAACGGACTACGAACGCAAGTTGCGTCACGTCGCGGCGATGTTTTAGGTGTTTTCGGTGCGGAAAATCATAGAAAATCCGTGACAGCGTCGAACGCGACAAATTTTGGCGTCGCGCGGCCTGCATAGTCACTTGTTGCCGTGGAAAAAAATGATCGGCTTTGGTGGATGCGACCGGGCAAATCGACCGATTGTCCCTCCGCCCATACCGAAACCACCGGTTGCACAACAAGTGCCGCTTAGGGTAGCTGAATGCACCCAACTTTCGGCGGTGCGTGTGGGGACCCGTCACGGGACCCCACGCCGAGATGAATGAAAACGGACTATGAGCGCAAGTTGCGTCACGTCGCGGGCGTGTTTTAGGTGTTTTCGGTCGCGGAAAATCATAGAAACTCCGTCAGCGTCGGACGCGACAAATTTTGGCGTCGCGGCCTGCATGGTCACTTGTTGCCCGTGGAAAAAAATGATCGACTTTGGTGGATGCGACCGGGATGTACGACCGAGGGTCCCTCCGCCCATACCGAAACCACCGGTTGCACAGCAAGTGCCGCTTAGGGTAGCGGAATGCACCCAACTTTGGCGGCGCGTGTGGGGACCCGTCCGGGACCCCACGCCGAGATGAACGAAAACGGACTACTGAACGCAAGTTGCGTCACGTCGCGGGCGTGTTTTAGGTGTTTCGGTCGCGGAAAACCATAGAAAATCCGTCAGCGTCGAACGCGACAAATTTTGGCGTCGCGGCCTGCATGGTCACTTGTTGCCGTGGAAAAAAATGATCGACTTTGGTGGATGCGACCGGGCAAAATCGACCGATTGTCCCTCCGCCCATACCGAAACCACCTGGTTGCACAACAAGTGCCAGTTGGGGTAGCCGGAATGCACCCAACTTTCGGCGGTGCGTGTGGGGACCCGTCCGGGGACCCCACGCCAGAGATGAACGAAAACGGACTATGAACGCAAGTTGCGTCACGTGCGGGCAGTGTTTTAGGTGTTTTCGGTGCGGAAAATCATAGAAACTCCGTACAGCGTCGGAACGCGACAAATTTTGGCGTGCGCGGCCTGCATGGTCACTGTTGCCCGTGGAAAAAAATGATCGACTTTGGTGGATGCGACCGGGGGAAGTACGACCGAGGGTCCCCTCCGCCCATACCGAAACCACCTGGTTGCACAGCAAGTGCCAGTTGGGGTAGCCGGAATGCACCCAACTTTCGGCGGCGCGTGTGGGGACCCGTCCGGGGACCCCACGCCAGAGATGAACGAAAACGGACTACGAACGCAAGTTGCGTCACGTGCGGGCAGTGTTTTAGGTGTTTTCGGTGCGGAAAATCATAGAAACTCCGTACAGCGTCGGAACGCGACAAATTTTGGCATGCGCGGCCTGCATGGTCACCGCGCCCGTGGAAAAAATGATCGACTTTGGTGGATGCGACCGGGAAATACGACCGAGGGTCCCCTCGCCCATACCGAAACCACCGGTTGCACGACAAGTGCCGCTTAGGGTAGCGGAATGCACCCAACTTTCGGCGGCGCGTGTGGGGACCGTCCGGGACCCCACGCCGAGATGAACGAACGGACTACGAACGCAAGTTGCGCCACGGGCGATGTTTTAGGTGTTTTCGGTGCGGAAAATCATAGAAACTCCGTACAGCGTCGGAACGCGACAAATTTTGGCGTGCGCGGCCTGCATGGTCACTGTTGCCCATGGAAAAAAATGATCGACTTTGGTGGATGCGACCGGGGGAAGTACGACGGAGGGTCCCCTCCGCCCATACCGAAACCACCTGGTTGCACAACAAGTGCCAGTTGGGGTAGCTGGAATGCACCCAACTTTCGGCGGCGCGTGTGGGGACCCGTCCGGGGACCCCACGCCAGAGATGAACGAAAACGGACTACGAACGCAAGTTGCGTGACGTGCGGGCAGTGTTTTAGGTGTTTTCGGTGCGGAAAATCATAGAAAATCCGTCTGATGTCGGAACGCGACAAATTTTGGCGTCTTGGCCTGCATGGTCACCGCGCCCGTGAAAAAAATGATCGACTTTAGTGGATGCGACCGGGAAATACGACCGAGGGTCCCTCCGCCCATACCGAAACCACCGTTGCACAGCAAGTGCCGCTTAGGGTAGCGGAATGCACCCAACTTTCGGCGGCGCGTGGGGACCTGTCCGGGACCCCACGCCGAGATGAGCGAAAACGGACTACTGAACGCAAGTTGCGCCACGTCGCGGCGTGTTTTAGGTGTTTTCGGTGCGGAAAATCATAGAAAATCCGTGACAGCGTCGAACGCGACAAATTTTGGCGTCTTGCGGCCTGCATGGTCACTTGTTGCCCGTGGAAAAATGATCGACTTTGGTGGATGCAACCGGGCACGACCGAGGGTCCCTCCGCCCATACCGAAACCACCGGTTGCACAGCAAGTGCCGCTTAGGGTAGCGGAATGCACCCAACTTTCGGCGGCGCGTGGGGACCCGTCCGGGACCCCACACCGAGATGAACGAAAACGACTACTGAACGCAAGTTGCGCCACGTCGCGGGCAGTGTTTTAGGTGTTTTCGGTGCGGAAAATCATAGAAAATCCGTACAGCGTCGAACGCGACAAATTTTGGCGTCTTGCGGCCTGTATGGTCACCGCGCCGTGGAAAAAATGATGCACTTTGGTGGATGCGACCGGGGGAAGTACGACCGAGGGTCCCCTCCGCCCATACCGAAACCACCTGGTTGCACAGCAAGTGCCAGTTGGGGTAGCCGGAATGCACCCAACTTTCGGCGGCACGTGTGGGGACCCGTCCGGGGACCCCACGCCAGAGATGAACGAAAACGGACTACGAACGCAAGTTGCGTCACGTGTGGGCAGTGTTTTAGGTGTTCTCGGTGCGGAAAATCATAGAAACTCCGTACAGCGTCGGAACGCGACAAATTTTGGCGTACGTGGCCTGCATGGTCACTGTTGCCGGTGGAAAAAAAATGATCGACTTTAGTGGATGCGACCGGGGGAAGTACGACCGAGGGTCCCCTCCGCCCATACCGAAACCACCTGGTTGCACAGCAAGTGCCAGTTGGGGTAGCCGGAATGCACCCACCTTTCGGCGGCGCGTGTGGGGACCCGTCCGGGGACCCCACGCCAGAGATGAACGAAAACGGACTACGAACGCAAGTTGCGTCACGTGCGGGCAGTGTTTTAGGTGTTTTCGGTGCGGAAAATCATAGAAACTCCGTACAGCGTCGAAACGCGACAAATTTTGGCGTGCGCGGCCTGCATGGTCACTGCAAAGTTTAAAAAAATATATAATAAATCAAAAAAATACTGCAAATAAATAAATTCATATTTAATATTGCGACGTGACTTTACCCAACTGCCGGGTCAGTACAACCCGTACAGTTGTACTACCCAGCAGTTAGGTAGAGCCACATCACAGTATTAATTATGACCATGTATGGATTAACTGACGCGTGTATATAAGCTGGTAAGGGCGTCGTTCGGCGGCCGAGGTGGGACTAAATTAGGCAACTTGCCGTCGCCCGTCGCACATATAATAATTGCCGCGGGCCCGACGTGGCAAAAATTCTGCCAGAGCCGTCGCTATCGGAGGGAATATTCCCGACAACGAGCACGTCGGCCAATCACGTCGCGCATGCAGTTCTTTGCGTCGTCCGCACGTACGACGCGCCCGATCTGATCCCGTCGCCCGCCGCCGCCCGCGCTGTCGTTCCCCGCCGACAACGTCGCGCCGCCGTCAACGCCCGCCGTCACCCCCACTAGTCGACGTGTATACCCGCTCGAAACTGTTTCCAAACTTGTTCTTCTGTTCGATGACTTTCATCACAAACTGAGCTATGTCAAAACACCCGGGGGGAACTACAATTTCCTGCATCAAATATTTATGGTTTTCAGAATGTGATAATACATGGATTCATTGGGAAGAACATAAATACTACTTCAATGTATATATGATGCATTACAACTATATAAGAATTGGGCTTGGATTCTCCTTATTCTTATCCACCTCGGCAATTTGAGATTACAATAAAATCATGGGGTTTTTGGAAAATAAAACAAAACAAGCCCAGTAAGAAAGAAACCATAAGAATTCTCGCGTATAAGACAATCAAGCACTTCGGTTGGCATGTCAACAATTAGACAAAACAATAAGTCCTCATCTTTTTACCCTCTACGAAATTAACCACGGAACGCGCGCATGCGTGTCTAGAAGGAGAGGCAACACAAAAGAAATTCTTGGAAGAATCTACTAAGCTATAGTAATATTCAAACTGAGTGAAGCTACCATCACATATTGATCAATCCAATAATTAGTGGCATACAAACCTAGATACTGTAAGCTGTACGTACATCTCATAGGAATAGAAGCAGCCAAAAGTTAGATATATAGCTATGAGGTGTTTGTACGTACGTAGCTTTTGCCCATGCACATGAGGCAAATCCGATTGATCTTCTAGGGCTTGTACCTATGTGGGTTAGAAAAGAAGATTGAAGACACCACTACCTGCTGATCGATGTCCGCCGTGAGAAACGTAGGCGCCGTGTATCCGCTGTTTGTCAGCGTCGTGTGTTCCGCTGTCCAGAACACTATCCTCCAGCGCCTAGCCGGCCGTGATGCATCCTGTTGATTAGCTTGAGTAACAAAACCTGCTCTAGAGCAGATCGACGGGAAGGATTATTTGTTTTGGCGGTGGCCGGCAGACTGTTGGGAGCCACACGTCCAAGAACACATTGGGGAAAGAGAGTTTTTTTTGAGGGTATGCCATTATGGCGGTTTATATTTCATGTGGAAACAAGCTTACATCGTTTGAAAGAACATCAACCAGAAAGTCCGGAGGCTCCGATTGCCAAACAATAGTACGGGAGCACTACGATTTACTAGCTAAAGAATCTGCCGCCATATTGGCCTCCCTAGGGCAATGATGAAAGCTAACTGAAGTAAAGTTACGACATAAAAAGGAGCATTCCTCATAGAGCGCTGCCGCAGGTCGTAGAGAATTTCCACCATTCCGCATCACTTCAATGATCTCCATACAATCTGCCTCAGTAGTGAGTTTGTTGCAACCTGTGTCACTTGCCAAGATCAAGCCATCTCTAAGTCCCGTGCTTCTGCCGATGCTGCATCCTCGACTAACGGAATGCCGCTGCAAGACACAGCAATGAAGATACCCTTTGCATCACGGAGGATAGTACCCGTACCTCCTGAGCCCTTCTCCGGATCGAAGGCTGCGTCTACATTGGGGAAAGAGAGTTAATTAGGGCTACAGGAGCGGAGACGTTTTACACGATGGCATACACATGGGAAAATTTATTTTCGACGACTACTTTTTTTATTTGGGCGACTTTTCATTACATAATGGCAATGGTTGATAATTTAGAGGATGGCATTGGTCGGTAATTTCTTCAGCATTAAAGTTGATCTAACGGCTGTGATATTTTGATGTGCAAAATTAAAGGTTAGATATTTCAATTTTTTGTGAGAATTTCTAGATTATTCTCTTTTTTCTCATTAGCCCATAAAGCACTTTTTATATATAAATAGATAGATTCCGCCATACTGGGATGCTCCCATAGCACGCTTAAGTTGAATTACAGTACTGAACATGTGAGTCTAATATGGGCCCTATTACCACCCCTTTTGGTTATTTTGTCTCTTTTTTTCTAACTCACTCTTATGTGTTTTAAGATTGCCAGCTTTATTAGCTTACGGCATTTGTTGTATTTCTGTTTGTGGTCGCATTTTCTTAGTGCTGGTCTTAGGTGTTGCTTTTTCTTTTGTGGTATTCGACCATCGAAGCAGATATTTCTGGGTTGGTTAGTAAAATGATTATTTTAAATTGTATATGGAAAACAACCCTAGAATATGTGTGGTACCTTTTGACTATTAGCATGCCGTGAGGGGTATGGTTAGCACTTTCCAGAGCTCACTAACATAGTGGAAGACTCCAAAAATACAGCTTTCATGGTAAGTTTGGTGGAAGCCCCATGATTGACTTGAGCATGGCCCACGGCAGCTTTTGTGGAAATCTCACGAGTGACTTGACCAAAGTCTATGGCCACTTAGTTGAAGCCTCATGACTGACTTGGACACTAGGCGGAAAGCATCATTGAAAGTCCTCCTTGGTGTGCTGGAGAGCTTGTAATCCCTGCCGACTAGCACGTAGTTTTCATGAAAATAGTGCCAGCCTTGTATTATACGGAGAGATAGTGGTACCAATCAGAATCCTGCTCGGAATTGGGCCACTGCTGTCCTAATCAGAATTTGATTGGTCCCAAATGAATCGTGGTGACAGTTCAGCCTATATATACATCCTCTTCTTCCTATTTCGAATAGCAGAGCAGAGCACATCCACACTCTTCTCCATGCATCCCCTCTATATATTATCCCTTGGGCTTCTCCTCTTTCCCACATCTTGCTGCTCCTCGCCTGCGCCCGCAAATGATACTCTCATGGCGGGCCAAGCGCTCACCGTCGGTGATAAGCTCGTCTCAAGAAACGGCAAGTTCGCACTAGGCTTCTTCCAGCCAGCAGCAAGCACCATCAGTAAGTCGTCCAACAACAGCTGGTACCTTGGCATATGGTTCAATAAGATTCCAGTTTTCACTACCGTGTGGGTTGCTAATAGGGAGGAGCCCATTGCCCACCCCAACATTAACTCAACACAGCTCAAGATCTCAAGTGATGGCAATCTTGTCATTGTCGTAAAACATGATGATGCCAGCACTGAATCCCTTGTTTGGTCCACTCACATCGTCAACAGGACACAAAATAGCAGCATAAACACCACCACCACCACTAGTGCTGCCATTCTCTTGAACACTGGAAACCTTGCTGTGAAAGTCACAGATAGCCCATTATCGGACCTGCCGTTGTGGCAGAGCTTCGACTACCCAGCAGATGTTGTGCTTCCTGGTGCCAAGCTTGGCTGGAACAAGGTTACCGGTTTGAATCGCCATATCATCTCAAAGAAGAGCCTCATTGATATGAGTCTTGGCTCATACAGCCTTGGACTAGACACAACAGGCCTCGCCATCCTCGAGCGTCGCAAAAACCCTGCTGTAGTGTTTTGGCATTGGGCATCCTCCAAAACATTGTCAATGAGTATTATACCAGTGCTCAAGACGATTCTAGATATGGATCCACGGACCAGAGGCTTGATTAACCCAACATATGTTGACAATGACCAAGAGGAGTACTACATGTACACTTCGCCAGATGAATCACCGTCTTCCACGTTTGTCTCACTAGATATCTCTGGTCTGATAAAGGTGAATGTGTGGTCACAGTCCAACCAGTCTTGGCAAACCGTATATACCGAGCCTACTCATCCCTGCCTTCCGCCTGCTACTTGCGGACCTTTCACGGTCTGCAGTGGCAATCCACATCCATCCTGTGACTGCATGCCGAACTTCTCTCAGAGGTCACCGCAGGATTGGGAGTTTCAGGATCGAACAGGAGGATGCATCAGAAATACACAGTTACACTGTACTAGTGACAAAAACATCACAAGTTCAACGGACATGTTCCAGCCTATTTCTCAAGTTACATTGCCCTACAACCCACAAAGCATAGTTGCTGCCACTCAGAGCCAATGCGAAGAAGCTTGTCTCGGAACATGCTCTTGCACTGCTTATTCCTATAATGCTAGCAGATGCTCTGTATGGAATGGGGAATTGCTTAGTGTGAGTCTGGATGATGGCGTTGTTTACACTTCTAAAGATATTCTTTATCTCCGTCTTGCTGCCAAAGATTTCTTGCCAAGTTTGAGAAAAACCAAAAGAAAACCAAATGTTGGAATTGTTGCTGCGGCAAGCATTACTGGTATTGGGTTACTCATGTTCATGTTGTTGTTACTGATTTGGAGGATCAAATTCAAGTCATGTGGTTTCCTGCCGATATACTACGGCAATCAAGATAGTGCTGGTGGAATTATAGCCTTTAGATACACTGATTTAGTTCGTGCTACTAAAAACTTCTCGGAAAAGCTGGGAGGAGGTGGTTTTGGTTCAGTATACAAGGGAGTGTTAAGTGACCCAAAGATTACCATAGCAGTGAAAAGGCTTGATGGTGCCCATCAAGGAGAGAAGCAGTTTAGGGCTGAGGTCAGCTCAGTTGGACTGATCCAACATATCAACCTTGTAAAATTGATTGGTTTCTGCTGCGAAGGTGATCACAGGTTACTTGTGTATGAACACATGTTAAATGGGTCTCTTGATGGTCATCTATTTAAGAGAAATGATGCCACTGCTCTCCTAAATTGGAACAATAGATATCAAATAGCCCTAGGAGTTGCCAAAGGATTGTCCTACTTACATCAGAGTTGTCACAAATGCACCATACATTGTGACATTAAGCCAGGAAACATACTATTGGACGCATCATTTGCTCCAAAAGTTGCAGACTTTGGGTTGGTGGCGTTTGTGGGAAGGGATTTTAGCCGAGTTTTGACTACGATCAGGGGCACTGCGGGTTATCTTGCCCCGGAGTGGCTTAGTGGAGTTGCAATCACACCGAAGATCGATGTTTACAGCTTCGGCATGGTACTGCTGGAAATCATATCAGGAAGGAGGAATTCCTCATTTGAAACATCATACTACACTAGCAGCAGCAGTAACCACAATGTCGAGTATTTCCCTGTACAAGCCATCAGCAAGCTTCACGGTGGAGATGTGAAGAGTTTGGTGGATCCAGAATTACATGACGACTTCAATTTGGAAGAGGCTGAAAGAGTTTGCAAAGTTGCGTGTTGGTGCATCCAAGATAATGAGTTTGATCGGCCAACTATGGGTGAAGTGGTCCGGGTTCTTGAGGGTCTGCAGAAGATCGATATGCCCCCCATGATAAGGCTACTTGCAGCTCTAACAGAACACTGATGCTGCAACTTCAGTGTAATAATAATAATTTGTAGAGTTGTTCGCTTTGTTTCAGCATTTTTTGTAAAGTTGTAATGTGGAGCAGAAGGAATAAAGAGAGGAGGAAACCTTGCATTTGCAAATCATCTGTTTGCATTTTTTTATGTTACGCAAGCATTTTAGCAAAATATGGCCTGTAGAAATTTTCTGTTGATGTGTCACTTGTAAGCTGCTTATATTCCCAAATCATCCAAGTAAATAAGTTTTCACAACCACCAGGAACAAAAAGATGCATCTTCTCATCCAACGTATAAAGGAAATGATGCACTACATTATGCGGTAAATTCCAGTTCCTCTTTGTATGAATAACATAAAATGTTACGTATTACATTTCTTCAGGTCTTGCTTTACATTTCTTCAAGCTTCAGGTCTTGTTACTGCTGCCGTTCATCTGAACATTGCCTCCCAGAACCAAGCCGGCCCTGAACCTGCAGCCCATTGCCCAACCGAATTCGCCACTTGCGATTGGAGAGCTGAACAGACAGTAGTCTGGGATCTTGCTCCATCTGCTGCTGCTTATACATAGTCTAAGGATGGTTTCCCTGAACTCTCCTTCGAAGCCGTCCATCTTGAACGATTTGCCAACGGACACGGTCTGTTTCGCCATCTTCGAGATACCACCATGACTGCTTGCGATATCCCAGCAACAGTTCTTGAGTGTCTGTTTTTTGCAGGGAAAGAAAGGAAAAGGGAGCATGTCAAACATGTCTGGGAAATGCCAGAATGCTCAAACTTAAACGCCCTTGAAGCTGCGCAAAAGTATGTCTGCCTAGTTGCAAATATAACGTTTCTGTGACTGAAGTGGAAAACAATCTCGAAACAAGCTTTGGCCCCGCTTTATATATAAAGCACCAACAAACAGAGTACATGGCTGAGCGATACAATATAGCGGGGAGACCCACTTACAAATCACAAAAGTAAGCACATCAAAAGTAAACATGAAGAACAAGCCAGATACCTAGCCTGGGCCGGACCAAAGAACCTGAGCACCACGACAACGCCCCCAAGAGGGTGACGACGCGAAGCGACGCCGCTGCCGAGTCCAAACAGACAGACTAGAGTTTTCACCCAGAGAACAATGAGTTTGATCTGCCAACGATAAGTGAAGTGGTTTGGGTTCTCTGAGTGAAGCGGAAAACGACGAGTTTGATCTCCTGACGATGAGTGAAGTGGTCCGGGTTCTCGATGGTTCTCTGATGCCAAGACTACTCGCAGCCCTAAGAGAATCAGTCATCTGATGCTGCAACTTCGATGTAATAATAATTTGTAGTCCGTCAATGTTACTGATTCTTGATTCAGCAAATTTGGAGCAGTGATGTGGATGATTATATATGGTAAGCATGGCAGAACTGCATAAATACACCGAGCAAGAAAACTTTGTAGCAAAGTTTGCAATCTTTTTTTGTTTGACCGGAACCATGGCAGGGGAAGCCAACCTGCACCGAACTTTTATTGAATTGATTGAAGAATTTGGCGCAACCGAGAGAAAAAAAAGGAAAAGAAAATATGTTACAAGAATGAGGCTAAGTTCAACTTCTTTTTTGATTAGGCAGTTTACTCATGAACTGGTCCATTAAATAAGACCGAACTCCAAATAAAACTGACATTGGCGCGTATCCATCATCTTAGACACCTGGTTCCGCATTAGCTTGAGATCCTGGAGCAACTTTAAAGCTAATCTAATTAAAAATATAATTGGCCAATTCGAGACGTGAGATGGGGAGCAACTTCAACATAAAGGAGAGAATATATCAGCAAACTTACAATTCGATTGAGCGACAGTATCAGATGTTCTCCTTCACCCCTATTTTCCAGTCCTGGATTATTTTTGAGCGATATCGGTTCCTTCTTTGCCCGGTCAGTTGTGCTTGGTGCTTCAATCCACAGTTTACAACTAGTCCTACCGAAGAAGATTAAAAAAAGTATAGTCTGTGGTGATTAAAACACGCATGCGCTGCTAACCTAATAAAGAAATCTAAAGGTTAACGAAGCTTGTGTCCAATCAACATAAATTAACACATTATGCACCTATGGATAAGAGCACTTCAAGTGAAAATTAAATTAGGATAAATATATATAAAATGGTAATTTTAAATACCTTGATGGAAAATAAATACTTTCCAAAGGCGGTCAATGCAATAAAACAAAAGGATTATCGTTATGAGTCAGCAAAATCAACCAACTAAAGGTATGAACCTCGTAGTCTATAAGAGAAGAGCGACATCTTTCTCCCTATTATTGCACTTGATTCTATTACAGAAATAAATGGAACTGATTAGGGACATGTTATTTTTTAGGCAAATGCCATCATGCCTAGCTATATTAACTCAAATGATGGCGAGAGTGAGAGGAGGGAGAAGAATGTGGCCACAATGAGAGTGCGGCGGAGGTAGGTAGAGATCACCGACATAGGCTTATGTAGAGGAGATGGAGCACCTCGCGGGAGAAGGTAAGAGCATGTACATCGGCGATGTCCCTATACATACATACATACATACATACATACATACATACATAGCTGTTGGGTGGGCCCTAGTCAGCTCAACCCTGCAAACATGTGTCCGGCCTAGTTATTCACTTGTCCCCTACTTCCTGGTTTTTTTTTTGTTTATTTGGTTTCCCAAGTTTCAATCATTTTCTGGGTCTGTTCGGTTCATTTTTGGTTTAGCAGAGTTTTCCATAATTATTTGGTTTTCCTTTTTTGTTATTTTTTATTTCTTTCTTTTTTCTTCTCATTTTACCGGTTCTTTGAATTTTCTGGTCCTTTTGTTTCCTTTCCCTCAATTTCCCTTTGCAATCTTTTTACTATGTTTCTCTCTTTTTACACATTAACTTTTTTCTAAATACATGTCAAACATTTTGAAATACACAATGAATCTGTTTAAATACTGGTTTTTAATATGTGATGAATATTATTTAAGCATGTGATTAACACTTCCAGTACGTGATGATAGTTTTGCATGTTGGAGTTGTGTCGAATATTGTGTACAAGGTAGGTTGCAGTTGGACTTTGAATCGTATTGTATTTTGACAGAGTATGGTGACGTGTCATAACCTATTACACTTGTATATTAGGACTCCTATATAAGGTGAGAGCAGACACACGATATAACCTATTACAACACAATAGCATAGACACGTAGGGGGAGCCGGCGGCGTGTGCCGGAGCACCTGTTGGCGGTGTGACAGGAAGGAGTGTCCATAGTCATGCCTCGGGGATGTAGCCGATGTTCAGTGAGCCTCATTGACAAATCTCGGTGTCGTGCCTCGTTTGATTGCTTTGTCCTCCGATGATGAATTATGTGCCTCAGATTATTCTAACATTCCAAATATGTGATGGATATTTTTAAAATAAGTGATGGGTATTATTTAAATATGTGATGATCATATTTCTAATACACGATGAACATTTTTTTCAAGTACACGCATATTTTATGTACAAGAGCACATATTTTAAATACACAGTGAACTTTTCTAAACTTGATGATAATTTGAAAATACATGCCTTTTTACATAATGATTGACTTTTTCAATGACACAATGATCATTTTGAAATATGCTGTGACAATGTTTTTAGTACACGTGAAGATTTTCTATAATATGTGATACAAAATTATAAAATTAGTGTGGAACCACTTTTCTAAATACGTGACTAACATTTTCTAAATACGAGATGAACATTATCTGAAATATGCAATGAACATGTGAACACTTTTTATTTTGCTACAATATGTTTTCCATTTTGGAATAATTCTTTTAGGTATCATTTCTAACCATTTAGAATTATTTTTTCTGTTTTATTAGTTATACTATTTTTGTATTATATATTCTACATTTCACACTTTTCTTCAGTTCTGATAAACAAAAATTAATGGAGAAAATAAATCCTAATGAGGTGGTGGGGGACAGGCCGACACTTTGGGCTATGAAGTGAAACTCATGAAGCAATGTGATGAAAGCCGGTAAGGGCAGCCCTACTAAACTGCAAAATAGAGTAAAAACATGGCAAGACCAAAGGCACCCCTGCCAGGGTTTATGAAAATAAATGTGGTTCGGCAGCGGCTGTATGCCGAGATGATGAAGGAAACTATGGGTTGCTCCTCACTGATAATTTATGGCATAAATGACGAAGCAACATTGGAAGCTATTGCATGTTGAGAGTCATTATCTCTTGCAGAGGATCTCATGATTCACAATTTTGCTGTAGCCTCAGATTCGAAACAGATTGTTAAGAATATAGAGAAAGGAAGTCTGGGAGCTTATGGGGACATCATTTGCGAGATTAACAGGAGGTCTCAAATGTTTAATTGTACTCTTTTCTTTGAAGGCCGAGCTGCTAATAGCGACGCCGGTAGGTTAGCCAAGTTCTCGCATTCACTCGATTAGGGGCGACACGTGTGGTTTGTCCAACCACTTGATCCATTTTGTACCCACAACATGTGGATTGAGCAATAAAACTTGGTGATATAAAAAAAAGGAGTAAAAACATTTCCTATATGGGTCGTGCCCCACAGGGCGCGGGGTGAGCGTTGCAGCTCCTATCTTGCGCCATACGCGAGGAATAGGAGGTCTCCACCCACCCCTTCGCCGTCGCACCCGCGAGCGATGTTTGGTCTGCAGGCGCGCGTCGTGCACAATTAGTTGAACCACATCAGTAGATTCATACGGTGGTCATGCTACTGCACAAGTCTGAATCTTGGTCAACTTGTTGGGTTTTGCTGCAGAGTATTTCTTTCTCTAGTTGACATGTGCTGTTGGAAGCTACAGCAGAAATTTCCAAAATGCAGCTCTCTTTTCCATTAGCATATTATTCGCAATTGTAGCATTCGACCATTGAATCAAATATTTGTGGGTTGGCTTAGGTCAATGCCATAATCATTCAGGTCACTAATTTGTTGACTGACCTTTTGGCAGTTAGCATGCCATGAAGAGATATTTGTTGGTCATCACTCCCTAGAGATCACTTTCATAGTGCAACATTCCAAAAATACAGCTTTCCTGGTAAGCAAGCTTGGTGGAAGACCCATGATTGACTTGCCCATGGTCCACGGCAGCCATTGTGGAAGCCTAATTCATGACTGACTTGACCCAGGTCCATGGCCACTTATTACTAGTGGTGGAAAGCATCATATGAAGTCCACTTTGGTGTGCTAGGGAGAGCTTGTCAGCCCTGCCAAGTACCACATACGTAGTTTTCATGGTAATACTGCCTGCCTTGTCCCAATCTGAGTCCTGGTCTGAATTTGGTTGGTCCAAATGAATTTGGGTCAGCTGAGCATATTATTGCTTCCTGTTCCAGTGATCCAGTCTATACATACATCATTTTCTTCCTTCTTCGAATAGCAGAGAAGAGCAGAGCACATTCACACTCTTTCCCGCCATATACATATTATTGGCCTCTTCTCTGCATATTAGCTCTTGGGCTACTCCTCTCACACACTCCTTGCTGCTGCTCTTCTGCACCTGCAAGCGATACCTGAAAGAACTATGGTTGGAAGCTTATGCCTTACAGCAGGGACGCATGCGTGTTATATAGGCAAACAAGTACATGATGCGGCTAGGTTTGTTGTAGACTTGATCCATACTCCAAGACTATACAAGAGAGGATCTTATCTATCCTAACAACCTGCCAAGATACAACACACCACGCACACGTTACATAGATGTCACGTTACAACATATCAAGCATGTATTTTAACATCCTCCCTCAATCTAAACACATCAAGGTTGAGATTGTTCTTGAAGGCTTGAAGTTGTCGAGCTTCAAGGGGCTTCGTGAAGCCATCAGCAACTTGATCTCCTGTTGGAATGAACCTAATGTCCAAAAGCTTCTTTGCAACTCTTTCACGAACAAAGTGAAAGTCAATTTCAATATACTTTGTTCTTGCATGAAATACAGGATTCGCAGAGAGATAAGCTGCTCCCAAATTATCACACCATAAGCAGGAGACACGTGGTCTTGCAATTCCCAATTCATCCAACAAGGTTTCTACCCACATTAGCTCAGCTGTTGCGTTTGCTAGTGACTTGTATTCTGCTTCAGTGCTGGAACGAGAAACTGTAGCCTGCTTCTTTGCATTCCAAGATACAAGATTAGAACCAAAGAAGACAGCAAATCCACCAGTGGATCTTCTGTCATCAGGACATCCTGGCCAATCTGCATCAGAGAAGGCACTCACTGTTGTTGATGGTGACCTGCATATTTTAAGACCAGTTCTAGCACTTCCTTGAATATATCTGAGTATCCTCTTAACAGCTGTCCAATGCAAAGATGTAGGAGAATGCAAAAATTGACAAACCTTATTAATAGAAAAGGCTATCACTACTAGGGAAAACCTTATACACAGAATTTTAGCAGCAGCGCGGCACAAAAAGAAGCGCTACTGCTAATTAGCAGTAGCGCGGTTAAGAAAAACACGCTACTACTAAGTTGATATTAGTAGCGCGTGGTATAACACCATGCTACTACTAAGTGATTTCCATAGTGCCTACCGGAACAAGCAGTAGTAGTAGCGCGTGATATAAACCCACGCTACTGCTAAGTTGATAGTAGTAGCGCGGTGTATAAACCCCACGCTACTGCTATGTAGTCCTCATCGTGCCCTCCCGCGATAGGCCGCAGCGTGGGTATAAACCCAGCACTACTACTATAGCTCGAGGAGGCCAAAGCCCAAATTCCCCTCCGCCTCGCCTGACCACTCCACCTACTCTTCCTCTCATTTTTCCCAAGTCCCCGGCGCCGCCGCCCGCCGTCCCGACCAAGCACCACCCGTCCACCACCGCCACCGCCTCCCTCTCCCTCTCCACCCGCGGGCACGCCGCCTCCCCCAGCGCCCAATCCCCCTCGTCGTCTCCTTCGGCGGACGGGTCGGCCCATTGAGGCCGATGCAGCGACGGTACTGGGCAGCAGCTCATGACACGCAAGCCACGGCGGGCGCCAGACGCACGCGCCGAAGGAGGACGCCGAGAGGCGCCACCGCCACAAGGAGAAGCGGAGGGCCCTGACCAAGAAGACACCCTTCCCTTTTCTCCCAAATCAATCAATCAATCCCTCCCTCCCTCTATCAATCACGCGGGCAGGGCAGGGCATCCCCTCCAAGATTTGATTTTGCTACCAAATCTTTAGGGGAGGGGAAGGAAGGGAAGGGGCGATACATGAAGGAAGATGGATCAGCAGGAGGAGGAAGCGTCCATCTCCGTCAGCGTTAGTGTCACCGTTCCTTCCTCCTTGCCGCCGGAGGAGGAGGAAGAAGAAGAGCAAGAAGAGGAGGATGACATGGCTGCGAGAAGATGGCGCTGGGCCCTCAGGTTCCCCTCAAGGACCTCCTCCACCTCCACAAGGCAAGCAAAGCAACCTGCATCTGCATCTTTCTTTCTTTCTTTTTAATACTAGTAATAGATAATAGATACTGAAACTGCAAATGGATGGATGGATCTATGTAAATATGTAATGTAGGGGGAGGAGGAGGAGGACCAGTTGATGAATTTGAGGTTTCTTTGATGCTTACTGTTGTGATTCATAAAAGTCTGAATCTGATCCCGTAAGTAAGATTATTAATTTCAAATGAATCATTTTTTGGGTAGTGAGTCACTCCCTCATTCATCTATGTATACTGATTAATTTTCTTCCAGTTGGACCTGCCTGCCTCTGCATATATATATATTCAGATAGATAACGCATATGTTTGACCTGCCTGCTGTGCAAAATACCACCACACAAGGCAGGGTGGCACTACTAGGGAAAAGCCTATACACAGAATCTTAGCAGCAGCGCGGTTCAAAATAGAGCGCTGCTGGTAAGTAGTAGTAGCGCCCTTTGCGTAAACTCGCTGCTGCTAAATATTTAGCAAGAGGCCGCCGAAACACGCTGCTACAAATATCGACCGGCGGTGTTCCCCACCTCTAAGTAGCAGAGGCGGTGGCGAAAACAGCGCTCTCGCTAAGTGCATAGTAGTAGCGCGTTTCCTCGAGATCGCTGCTGGTAAGTTTCAAATTGCCGCCATTTTTGTCCCGATTAGCAGATGGCGCCTTACGAAGCTGTTGCTGCTAAGTTTTAGCAGCAGCGCGGTTTCTCACCAGCGCTACTGCTAACCCCACCAACCCCAAACCGTCCCTCCCTCCCCTTGCTTTTTTCCTTCCCCTACCTCCCCTCTCCTCTCTTCCCTCCACCACATGCTCCCACTCTCACTTTTTTCCCTTCCCCTACCTCCCCTCTCCTCTCTTCCCTCCACCACATGCTCCCACTCTCACTCTTCTTCTTCTCAATACTTCTCCCCCATTACTCCCTCTCTTCTCTATCCACCTTCTCTCTCTTCATTACTCCTACATAACTACACCACCTCCATTAATGCATCTCCTTTCTCTTTTTCCTTCCCCCTCCACTAGTTGAAGTTGTCTCCTTCCAAATTAGGTAGCTAGGTAGATGTAGGATTTAGTTAAGTGACCTATTTGCCCCCTAACTAGATCTATCTTTGTCAAGAAGAGCTTAATTTGTGCACTTTTGATCTCCCTACAACATCATCTTCGGCCATCAAGATAGAGGTGATGAAACTTTCATGCTTTTGCAAAATGGAAATGTGTTTATGTGTGTGTGATATGTTTGTGGAAATTGTGTGTGTGGCATGAGTTGACGCCGTAAATTGTGCTTTTGAGTTGCCTATGTTTTGCGAAATGTCGATTTATTTCCGTTTGGCTAATTCGAGCAAACTCTAGATCCATATATGTCCTATTTTTAGGGAAGGTCATGCCAAATTTTTATGACTTTGATGCATGCATGCATTTTACAATTAATTTTTTATTATTACCGTGCAGAGTTGATGGTCGGTCATGGAACGATGGTGGACAGGTGGTTGCGGTCGGCGGTGCAAGACATGAAAGAAAATAACCGGACAGAGGTTTTATGTCCGTGTCGAAAATGCAAAGGAATAGTTTGGCTCGACCCCCATGACGATGGTCGTGTCGAGCGCACCTGCTCATGACTGGTTTCATGGATGGCTATACTAGGTGGATAATTGAAGATGAGGATGACGATGTTGAGGATGCCGACGGGCAGGAAATGATGACACGGGCAAGACGAAGAGATGATCGATAATGGCGGCGGGAAGAGGCCGGACATGGCGGCGGAGAAGGGCCGGACATGGCGGAGGAGAAGGGCCGGACATGGCGGTGGAGAGAACGACATGGACTCCACGCAGCAGAGTTCGCCGGTACTAAGTTCAATTGTGGGACCCTCATGTTCAAGCATTGCTTCGCAAGGAGACGAGTAATCTTGAGAGAGCTGCTTCTAGAGAGGAGGCTAAGCTGGAGCAACGGTGGTAGACTCGAACACTCCATTGTATGATGGTTGCAATCTGAGGTGACCGGTTGAGTTTCACGCTTCAAGTCCTCAAGACGAAGGCTAAAAACAAATGGACCGACACTAGCCTCGATGAGCATCTCAAGTACCTAAAGGATGTTCTTCCCGGGTAATCTATGTCCTACTAGTGTTGATGAGGCCAAGAAGATCGTGTGCCCTCTTGATCTGCCACACGTTAGATACCATGCATGCATCAACGATTGCATAATTTATCGGAAGGAGCACGCGGAAAAACAAGCTGTCCGGTGTGCAATGCTTCTCGATACAAGAAGGCCGGAAGAAATGTCCCCGAAAAGTTGTATGGTACTTACCGATCACTCCCGGCTCCAGAGGTATTTTGTAGATCCCAAGGAAGCAAAGCTAATGCGCTGGCACGCGGAGAGGAAGAAGCCCGACGATGGAGATGATCCAAAGCTGAGACACGTGAAGGATGGAAGCCAGTGGAGAGCGTTGAACAGCTTCTATCGGTATTTTGAATGTGATGCAAGGAACATCGTGCTCGGCGCGTGCACCGATGGCATGAATCCGTTTGGCAACCAGAACACCAACCATAGTACATGGCCCGTGTTTGTATGGATGTACAACCTCCCCCCCTGGTTGTGCATGAAATCGAAGTACATTCACATGAGCATGCTTATTCAAGGGCAAAAACAACCAGGAAATAATATTAATTTGTATCTGGGGCTACTTCAAGAGGAGTTAGACACGTTATGGAAAACACCGCCAAGACATGGGACGCCAAAGAAAGGTGAGTATTTCAACATGAGAGCAGCGCTGATCACGACAAAGGCAGGACTATCTCGATTACGGATATGTGGCAGGCCAGGTGTGCCATGGATATTGCGGATGCACGCGTGCATGGATGATACAACGTCTCAGCAGCTAACGCCAAGGAAAGATGGCGGTCTGGAAAAATCGTGTACATGGGGCATCGAAGATGGCTTGAACAGACGACCGTGGAGAAACCGTGGAGATCTATTCAATGGTCACGCTGAGCATCGAGGACCTCCACGTAAGCGGAGCGGTGCGAAATCGATGAGCTGTTGAAAAACTGGAATGAGTGCCTCGCGCCGGAAGACGATGAGAAAGGCGCCAGAGCCGCTGCTGAAGGTATGGAAGACGAGGTCGTGTTCGGGACTTGAGTATCGCACAAACTCGATACACCTCATTGCCTAGATCAAATGCATATCTGTAAGAATGTCCTTGAGAGCTTGCTCGCAACATCGATGAACATGCGGATAAGACCAAGGATGGGCCAAGGCAAGAAAAGACTTGCAAGATTTGAAAATCAGGGAAGATCTGCACATGCCGCCCCGTAAAATGTCAGACGAGAACGAGACGGAGACAGAGGCACGGGAGAAGAAGGGCAAGAAATTAAAGAAAGAAGATTATTGCCCCCCCCCTCTTGCTTCACCTTAAGTCAGGCTGAGATCAATCAATTCTTTAAGTGCCTTACGGGAGTGAAAATTAGTTCGATTCTCGTGGCAAGATAAGCAGATATCTAGACACGGACAAGAAAAGGTTCAGCGGGATGAAGTCTCATGACTGTCATGTGATGATGACGCAGATACTACCTGTTGCCCTTAGAGGGATAATGGACAAGCACGTCCGTGACACGCTTATTGGTCTCTGCAACTTTTTTGACGTCATCTCTCGAAAGTCGATCAGTGTGAAGCAGCTCCAAAGGCTACAGGAAGAGATCGTTGTGATACTGAATGAGCTTGAGATGTACTTCCCGCCCGCGTTCTTCGACGTGATGGTGCATCTGTGTGTCCATATTTTGGATGATGGATGGATGGAGTCGCCAACGAGGAAGACTATGATCAGTACGGCAACCCAATGAGGGAAGATGACGACGATGATGAAGTATACGTCAAAAGAAGAATCAATACTACATTACCTAAGAAAAATCGCACTCCATGGAAAAGGCAAAGTCACAATGAGGGGCTCAATTATTCTTCGACGAACAAGAAGGGAAAGAAGCTGACTCAAAAACGAAAACGTCAGCACTGAAGAAACGTATGTTATGGGTCCAATGATGTGTAATATATATATGTTCCTATTTTGTATACACACTTAGCCATATGATGTGTAATATATATGTTCCTATTTTGCATACATATTTAACCGTCAAATGATGCAATATATATCGCCTCCTTCGCTCACTGCCTCGGAAAATAAAAGTGGGATAAAATAAAGGAAAAGAAAAATGAAAACTGGCAGTAGCGACGGCAGTAGCAGCGCGTTTCCACAAAACCGCTGCTGCTACATACCATAGTAGTAGCGAGTTTCTTATAAACCACTGCCGCTACGCACAGTAGTAGCAGCGTGTTTACCATAAAGCGCTGCAGCTACAGATCATAGTAGTAGCGCGTTTCGGCATAACGCGCTACTGCTACGTCCACTTAACCCAAAATTTTCACTCGCGCAGCTTCATCCCGCCACATTTCCCCAAATCCCCACTCTCTCTCGGCCCCGTCGCTCCGCCCCTCGACCCGGCCCGGCCTCGCCCCGACTCCACCGGCGCGGCGCTAGCTTCAGCGCTTCGCCCCGTCGACCCTCGACCCGACTCCGGCGCTCGCCCCGACTCAAGGCCGCTCGCCCCGACCCAGCGCCTCGCCCCGACCGTCGGCCCTCGCCTCCCTCCTCGCCCTGCACTCTCTGTAAACCCCCCTCTCTGCTAGGGTTCTTCATGTTAATTAATTAGGTTATCTATTTAGTTATGAATTTAGCTAGGTTTCAAAATTAGCTGAATTTATATGGAAATTTGAACTGGACATGTGATATGTGCATATGTCATGTTTTGGACATGTCATGTTTGGAAAATGATCCGAGTGGCCTATGTTACGCCGAAATGTTGATTCATTTCCGTTTCGGTGAATTTCAGGCGCTCGATATGTCCATTTTTTAGCAAAGGTCATGCCGAAATTTCCCATGAATAAAGGCATGATTTGTGCTACATAGTTGGCATATCGAGTGCTGGCACATAGATTTCTTTTTACGTCATTTCTCATTTATTCATACTTTTAGAAATAAATGAGGCCACTTAATCATAGGAAACATGTCGAACAACGAAGAAACTGGGCCTTCTGACCAAGATGCAGACGAGATGGATTATGATGGTGAACAAGAGTACCTCCAAAACTTCATGGTACAGAATAAGGACCGGGAAATTGTCCTCGTGACTTATCATCCAAAGTAAGTCAGTTCCGGACAACCCTTTCGTACATTTCAATCATTCCTTCTCTCTCATATGGGGAATAATTTGAGGTGTCTTTTCCCCGCAGCAACGGGCGCGCCGTTCTTATCGTTCTTTACCCGCAAGTCTCCCACGCCGTGTATTTTGACCCTTCGAGAGACTACGAGAAAAAGGACTACACCCACATAATGAATATTCTAGATGATGCTCTCCAAGGCTTCAGCTATAGAGGTGGCCACGTGCATATCAGGAAACAAAGGAACAAGAAGATGGGTTTCGCGCATAAAACTAACTTCTCCTGCATCCATGTCCCAAAACCAAGCAAGAAGGATGGATTCTACATCGTCCATCTCATGATTCAGTTCAACACGGATCACCAAAGCTTCAGCATTAACAGCAGAAATGATGATCATATCCACAAGTGGCTAGAATCTCATGGAGAAGCGAATTATAAACTTAGAGATGACTTCTTTCGCATCCAAAGCGACATTGCGACGATCATCATGAAAGAAGTCGTCGATGAGAAGGGGATGTTCCACCACGGCCCTATATCGCGAGCTGACGTCCGAACTCGCGTAGGCATGCAACGTCTAGACCTCACGCCGTTCAAGCAGCTAGGGTTCGTCCTCGATGATATGGAAGGATGGAACTTCTAGTGAGTTATGATGCCGATGATGATGATATGTGTCGGTTGAACTTGTATACTTTTTGTAGCGATGAAACTTTGTGATGTCCACGGTCCCTGCCGAACTTGCGTAACGCTACTTTGTTAGTTGGCGTACGATGACCTGCGTACCTCTAGTTAATTAATTTTCGTACTGTATATGTTGCATCTAGTTGCTAACCTTTCTTTTTTGGTGTTGCTCTAGTATATTTTTTTGCATATATATGATTGTACATCCTCTTCATGAACATGCATCTCTAACAGGTACCTAGTTTCTTGATGGCGAGATGGAAATGCTATGTCGTGTACAAAGGGAAGGTTCCGGGGGTGTACAACGAGTGGCATGAGTGTCAAGCGCAAGTGAATGGGTTCACGGGCGCCAGCCATAAAGGCTTCAAAAGCAGACAAGAAGGAGAATCTAGTTACTTGAGGTTCACGCTAGCGCGAGAGAGGACTCGTAACTGCCACCTCATGTACTGCATGGTTCCGCTCTCACTCATAGTGATAGCACTTCTTGCGTATGCCTTTGTTTAGATGGATGACGTTGTTGTAGTTGCAAGTATTCGAGACTTGCATGTATTGCTATTTTCGAGATGATAACAAGATATCACTTTGTGTTGGATGATGATTATGAAGAGACTATTTGTATGTACATGCTACGATTACATTTGTGGTCTCGCAGGCATTTGTATGTGTATCATGATGAAATTTCTATGTGCTAAAGATTCTTCTACAAAGCCGGTTCAAATACAAAACAAATATGCCAAAAAAACTACTTAAATTAGCAGTAGTGAGTGTACAAAAGTTAGCAGCAGCGCCGTTATAGCAGTAGCGCGTCCGGCCAAAGAGCGCTAAGCGCTAATAGCGATAGCGAAGCTTCCGCAACAAGCTGCTGCTACACTTGTATAGCAGTAGCGGGGGGCGCAGCTACTGCTATGAGTTAGCTGTAGCGCCGTATTAGTAGCGCGGGTACCCGCGCTACTGATACATGTAAAACCCGCGCTGCTGCTAGCCTTTTCCCTAGTAGTGTGGCACCACCGATCCTGCACCTCAGTTGCTTCAAACTTTGACAAAAGGGCCACAACCCAGTTCCATTAATAAGAAATGATGAAACAAGCAGGTTTGGGGTTCTTTTATGATTATTACTAGTGCAGTAGTGAATGTTGGAGTGAAACTCTGAAACTTGCAAAGAAATCGACACTTCTATTCAGCTCAGACAATGTTTCGCTGCTTTCAAATCTTCTAATGGACGACTTGCAACTTGCCGGTTCACGCTATAGCGCTCAACTTGTTATCTCTGAACTTGGCTGAATTTTGTTGGAGCCTATTACTGCCAAGCTCAGCTACCTAGTGGTCCAATATAAGAACAGAACCAAGGCTTGAGGACAGGGGCCATAGGGTGGGCACAGCATCATTGTGGAAGTCTGTAGAATATTGATCTCTTTCTTTCAAACACACCACACTTCTTTACAATAGGTAATGCTACTTGTCTCAAATTATAAGTTGGCTTTTATTTTATTCATACATCATAGCTTGTAGTAGTTTACACCAACAAATATTCATCATGTTGGCAGTTTTGAACTGGCTGGGTGGCAGTGAAAGCCAGGATGCACTATCTGAAGTTCTGGCTGGCACCACGTCTCCCCTTGACACTGAGTTCTTTTGCAGAAGTGCTCATTCTGCAGCTATGTATGCTGTCACCTCCATGGTACGTGCACAGCAAACTATTCTATTTTCCTAAATTGAATTGTTAATGGAGCTGAACAAATACTTTTATCATTTAATTCTCATGTTAAGGTAATCCTGAAATGAGAAAAATCAATGAGCTATTTGTATTGGTTGACGTTCATGACCTTTTATAAGTTGTGTTGCTAATTATTTACTGTTCCTTGACTGTTACTGGAGGCCAAGTTGTATTGTTCTAAGACTGAAGCAAGGTTCTTATTTTTGTGGAACAAAACGGATCATGGTTTAATGGCGTTGTCACCTGGTTCAAATTGCCTAGGTTATATTGACAAGGCATTTTGCTGCTATTTCTAAATAAGTGGATAGAAGGTTTAAACTATGATACATCATATCTGAGTTGGTTCCTACTTGGAGTTGGAGAGATATCTGCAAGTTTTTGAATGGTCCTCTCTGTGGCATATTTTTTCCTGCCTACTTCACTTATATCAAGATATTTAGAAGACTCGACAGAAGAATTTCAGCAAAAATCAATAGCTTGTGTGATCCTTATGTCGCCGAGTTCTTTTTATAAACGTTCCATTGATTGACCGGTTCAAGAAGTATCATATGTAGGTAAACTGGTTAGACCTTTTAAAGTCTGCTGCTCTCACAAGTATATTTTGCATTATTTTCCTTCCCTGTGTGTGTGTGTGTGTGTGTGTGTGTGTTTACTCTTCTGTCGCTTTGAGTATTAGTACAGGCCTATTGCAAGGTTGGTTTAATGCTCTGGTTACTTAATTTAGCTGCTTACATATAGCTAGCGGAGATCAAGTGGAAAGGTTGTTGATTGTCCCAAAGTTCTTGGACCATTTAGTTTGAATAGCCAGTGAGGAATTAAGCATATATTTTCGGCATGAGCCCCTTTAAATTGCTAGATGAGAAAGAATCTTAACTTAATTAATGGGTCTTGTGAATTGGAATATACCATTTAGTTGAACTGATGCAATTTGCGTACTAACAAGCTTTCACTTTCTCGACATGGGCGCAGGGGTGATTGACGCTGACTAGTGCAGCCGGTGGGCGCTGTGCTCTTCAACCACTCAGAGGCGGACTTCTCCGTGAAGCTGGTGGCCATGTCGCGTAGATGATTGTCCAGGTGATTTCGACGCCGGAGGTCGCCGAGGTGGAGGACCTCGATGCCACCGTCCGGGGGGAGGGAGGATTCGGGTCCACCGGCATCTAAGCTCCGAGCCTTGGTAGATACATCTAGGAAAGTTGTCTGTTTAGGTTGGTGATGGAACACCAGGGAAGGTACCCACCTTTCGATGATCATTGTGTGTGTCTGATGTTAAATGGAATCTTGAGAATGTTATGTGACGTTGGTTTGGTTTGCCTTTGGGCGATTGCCATCCATGAATACTACATCTAACTTTTATTTTTTTCATTCCTAAATTAGTAGTAGTAGCGTGGGAAACAAATGAGCGCTACTAGTAGTTACGTTAGTAGTAGCCTGGGAAATAAGAAATGAGCGCTACTAGTAGTTAGGTTAGTAGTAGCGTGGGATATATGTGAGCGCTACTAGTAGTTAGGTTAGTAGTAGCGCGGGTGCACCCACGCTGCTACTAACTTTTAGCTGAAGCGCGATACTAGTAGCGCGAGTACCCGCGCTACTAGGAGCATTTTACTAGTAGCCTTTTTCCTAGTAGTGTATATCAGGTCTTGTCAATGTTAAGTACTGTAGTGCCCCAACTACACTCCTATATTTTGTTCCTTTCTCTGGACTTAGCAGTTCTCCTTCATGTAATGACAACAGTTCAGTTGTAGATAGAGGTGTACTGGAAGGTTTACAATCCTTCATCCCCACACGCTTAAGTATCTCTGTTGCATACTTTTCTTGGGTTAGCAGAATACCATCATGTATCTTTTTTACTTCTATGCCTAGGAAATAGTGCAATTCGCCCAAGTCCTTTAAGGCAAACTCATTTTTCAAATTCTTAAGCAAAGCCAAGGTAGCCTCTTGAGAGGAGCTGGCAACAATTATGTCATCTACATAAATGAGCATAAAGATGGTCACCTTCCCTTTCCTGAAATAGAACAAGGAGGTATCTCCCTTGGAGGGCCGAAAACCAAGTTGTTGAAGTTTTGAGTTCAACCTTGAATACCACGCCCTGGGTGCCTGTTTTAAACCATATAAGGCCTTGTCCAACCTACACACATGTTGTGGTTTAGTTCTATCCACAAAACCAGGTGGATGTCTCATATAAACCTCTTCCTCGAGAACGCCATGTAAGAACGCATTCTGAACATCCAATTGGCGAAGGCTCCATCCCCTAGACACAGCAATAGACAAAACCAATCTGATAGTAGCTGCTTTAACAATCGGACTAAAAGTATCCTCATAGTCAATACCATAGCGTTGCTTAAAGCCTTTAGCCACTAGTCTAGCTTTGTATCTATCTATAGTGCCATCAGATTTCCTTTTGATTTTATACACCCATTTACAATCTATAATATTTCTACGTAGTCTAGGTGGAACTAGATGCCATGTTCTATTTTTCATGAGTGCATCATATTCTATCTCCATAGCATTTTTCCAGTTCTTATCTTGCAAGGCTTCTACTGGATTACAAGGCTCTTGAGCAGCAGCGAAATTTGCAACTTTGAAATTTTTGTCATACCTGACAGTTCCATCAGTAGGAATTTTAGGTTTAAAACACCTTTTTTAGCCCGTGTATTTGGGCGTGTAGCCACAGGGGATCCGGTGGTTGGCGTAGAGGATCCACCACCTCGTACCAGCAGAGAATCCGCCTCGGCTGTCGTCCAATCGGGCGTGGGATCACGCGCCCGTGCGTCAGGGGCTTGTAAGTGCATCTACTGCCCCTTAGTGATTTTGGTGTATTGAAGACTTATAGGTTAAGTAATTGATGCGTTTGTGAGTGTACACAAGTCTATAAGTCTATGAGGAGTTTGATATTTACAGAGAAAGTCGACCCCTAAAAATGAAGTTCTTCGACTGAAGACTTTGATATTCTGAAGACTTTCTGAAGACTTTGAAAGTGAAGAAATTGGTGTGATCTTGAAGACTTGATATTCATTCAAGGAATATGAAGCGTGAAGACTTTTGTTTTCGTAGTTTCATTTTCTCTTTCTTGAGTCATAGGAAACACCGTACTGTTAAAGGGGGTCGAGGAAATACTAAGGAAAAATTTCCATGTGATGCTCAACTCAAAATCCTACACCTACCAATCCCTTCGAGTGAAGCCATTGAAATCTCATACAGATCAGTCAAGTTCTTCAAAGGATGAGACGTAGTTCTTCCAGTCATCGATGACTTTGCTCGACCGAGCAGTTAGGAATTTTCGAAGACGAATTGCCTACACAGTGAGGAACATGATAGCCCCGAGGAATTTGAGAGTCAAATTTCCGACCGTTCTTTATCTTTGCACGCCGCTGTCCCAAAATATCTTATCCACCTAACGGTCATATCATTGAAGGGCATTTATGTCTTATCATGTCGGGCTGCTCCCTAGGCTATAAATAGCCGCCCCTACAACCACTAGTTGGTTGGCTGCTCGAGAGAACTTGACACTTGTCATCCGAGAGCAACCCATCCTTCGAGGACTTTGAGCGAAAATCATCAAGTGAGGAAAATCCCAAAACCAAACCCCCACAAACTCAAAGTGATTGAGCATCACTGAAGAAATTGATCCTGCGTGGATCCAACGCTTGTTACCTTTGAAGATGTGCTTCTTCCAGACGGTTAGGCGTCAAGGTCTAGAGCATCCAAGAGGAATTGTGGATCGCCGAGTGACCAAGTCTGTGAAGGTTTGGAAGTCACCAAGACTTACCACGAGTGATTGGACGAGGCTCGGGGTCTTAGTTCAAGGAGAATACGGTGAGGACTGGGTGTCCCGAGTTGCGGCTCGAGACGGGTGTCCGGACTGTGTGTCCTCGAGTTTAAATACTCACCGCTCCAACCAGACGCATAACTAAGACAGCAGCTTGAAACTGGTTTACCAAATCATTGTCTTCACCAACCGACCGGGTTCTATTTCCTAAACTCTTTCATTTCCTCATTACTGTGTTGAATGTTGTTCATATGTGTGCTTGAAGACTTTGACTGAAGACTTTCACAAATTCCTCAGTTCAATTTCTTCAGTCTGTTTGTCTTCATCTTGATTCCTGTGTTTATGCTTCCTGTACTCTGTTTTAGTCTTCATTTCATCATAATGAGGTGGTGGGGGACAGGCCGACACTTTGGGCTATGAATTGAAACTCATGAAGCAATGTGATGAAAGCCGGTAAGGGCAGCCCTACTAAAGTGCAAAATAGAGTAAAAACATGGCAAGACCAAAGGCACCCCTGCCAGGGTTTATGAAAATAAATGTGGTTCGGCAGCGGCTGTATGCCGAGATGATGAAGGAAACTATGGGTAGCTCCTCACTGGTAATTTATGGCATAAATGACGAAGCAACATTGGAAGCTATTGCATGTTGAGAGTCATTATCTCTTGCAGAGGATCTCATGATTCACAATTTTGGTGTAGCCACAGATTCGAAACAGATTGTTAAGAATATAGAGAAAGGAAGTCTGGGAGCTTATGGGAACATCATTTGCGAGATTAATAGGAGGTCTCAAATGTTTAATTGTACTCTTTTCTTTGAAAGCCGAGCTGCTAATAGCGGCGCCGGTAGGTTAGCCAAGTTCTCGCATTCACTCGATTAGGGGCGACACGTGTGGTTTGTCCAACCACTTGATCCATTTTGTACCCACAACATGTGGATCGAGCAATAAAACTTGGTGATACAAAAAAAGGAGTAAAAACATTTCCTATATGGGCCGTGCCCCATAGGGCGCGGAGTGAGCGTTGCAGCTCCTATCTCGCGCCCTACGCGAGGAATAGGAGGTCTCCTCCCACCCCTTCCCCGTCGCACCCGCGAGCGATGTTTGGTCTGCAGGCGCGCATCGTGTGCAATTAGTTGAACCACATTAGTAGATTCATACGGTGGTCATGCTACCGCACAAGTCTGAATCTTGGTCAACTTGTTGGGTTTTGCTGCAGAGTATTTCTTTCTCTAGTTGACATGTGCTGTTGGAAGCTACAGCAGAAATTTCCAAAATGCAGCTCTCTTTTCCATTAGCATATTATTCGCAATTGTAGCATTCGACCATTGAATCAAATATTTGTGGGTTGGCTTAGGTCAATGCCATAATCATTCAGTCACTAATTTGTTGATCGACCTTTTGGCGCTTAGCATGCCATGAAGAGATATTTGTTGGTCATCACTCCCTAGAGATCACTTTCATAGTGCAACATTCCAAAATACAGCTTTCCGGTAAGCAAGCTTGGTGGAAGACCCATGATTGACTTGCCCATGGTCCACGGCAGCCATTGTGGAAGCCTAATTCATGACCGACTTGACCCAGGTCCATGGCCACTTATTACTAGTGGTGGAAAGCATCATATGAAGTCCACTTTGGTGTGCTAGGGAGAGCTTGTCACCCGCCAAGTACCACATAATGTAGTTTTCATGGTAATACTGCCTGCCTTGTCCCAATCTGAGTCCTGGTCTGAATTTGGTTGGTCCAAATGAATTTGGGTCAGCTGAGCATATTATTGCTTCTGCTCCATGATCCAGTCTATACATACATCATTTTCTTCCTTCTTGAATAGCGAGAAGAGCAGAGCACATTCACACTCTTTCCGCCATATACATATTATTGGCCTCTTCTCTGCATATTAGCTCTTGGGCTACTCCTCTCACACACTCCTTGCTGCTGCTCTTCCGCACTGCAGCGATACCGAAAGAACTATGGTTGGAAGCTTATGCCTTACAGCAGGGACGCATGCGTGTTATATAGGCAAACAAGTACATGATGCGGCTAGGTTTGTTGTAGACTTGATCCATACTCCAAGACTATACAAGAGAGGATCTTATCTATCCTAACAACCTGCCAAGATACAACACACCACGCATTTACGCTACATAGATGTCACGTTACAACATATCAAGCATGTATTTTAACATCCTCCCTCAATCTAAACACATCAAGGTTGAGATTGTTCTTGAAGGCTTGAAGTTGTCGAGCTTCAAGGGGCTTCGTGAAGCCATCAGCAACTTGATCTCCTGTTGGAATGAACCTAATGTCCAAAAGCTTCTTTGCAACTCTTTCACGAACAAAGTGAAAGTCAATTTCAATATACTTTGTGCTTGCATGAAACACAGGATTCGCAGAGAGATAAGCTGCTCCCAAATTATCACACCATAAGCAGGAGACACGTGGTCTTGCAATTCCCAATTCATCCAACAAGGTTTCTACCCACATTAGCTCAGCTGTTGCGTTTGCTAGTGACTTGTATTCTGCTTCATCTTGGAACGAGAAACTGTAGCCTCGCTTCTTTGCATTCCAAGATACAAGATTAGAAACAAAGAAGACAGCAAATCCACCAAAGGATCTTCTCGTCATCGGACATCCCGCCAATCTGCATCGAGAAGGCACTCACCGTTGTTGATGGTGACCTGCATATTTTAAGACCAGTTCCAAGACTTCCTTGAATATATCGAGTATCCTCTTAACAGCTGTCCAATGCAAAGATGTAGGAGAATGCAAAATTGACAAACCTTATTAATAGAAAAGGCTATCACTACTAGGGAAAACCTTATACACAGAATTTTAGCAGCAGCGGCACAAAAGAAGCGCTATCGCTAATTAGCGATGCGCGTTAAGAAAAACACGCTACTACTAAGTTGATATTAGTAGCGCGTGGTATAAAACCACGCTACTACTAAGTGATTTCCATAGTGCCTACCGAACAAGCAGTAGTAGTAGCGCGTGATATAAACCCACGCCATCGCTAAGTTGATAGTAGTAGCGCGGTGTATAAACCCCACGCCATCGCTATGTAGTCCTCATCGTGCCCTCCCGCGATAGGCGCAGCAGTCTTGTATAAACCAGCGCTACTACTATAGCTCGAGGAGGCCAAAGCCCAAATTCCCTCCGCCTCGCTGACCACTCCACCTACTCTTCCTCTCATTTTTCCCAAGTCCCGCGCCGCCGCCGTCCCCGACCAAGCACCACCGTCCACCACCGCCACCGCCTCTCCCTCTCCACCCTGGCACGCCGCCTCCCCAGCCTTAATCCCCTCGTCGTCTCCTTGGCGGACGGGTCGGCCCAGCAGGCCGATGCAAAGCGACGTGTACTGGGCAGCAGCTCATGTCATGCCACGGCGGGCGCCAGACGCACGCGCTGCCAAGGAGGACGCCGAGAGGCGCCACCGCCACAAGGAGAAGCGGAGGCCCCGACCAAGAAGACACCCTTCCTTTTCTCCCAAATCAATCAATCAATCCCTCCCTCCCTCTATCAATCACGCTGCAGGGCAGGGCATCCCTCCAAGATTTGATTTTGCTACTAAATCTTTAGGGAGGGAAGGAAGGAAGGGACGATACATGAAGGAAGATGGATCAGCAGGGAGGAGGAGCGCCCATCTCCGTCGGCGTTAGTGTCACTGTTCCTTCCTCCTTGCCGCGGAGGAGGAGGAAGAAGAAGAGCAAGAAGAGGAGGATGACATGGCTGCGAGAAGATGGCGCTGGGCCCTCAGGTTCCCCTCAAGGACCTCCTCCACCTCCACAAGGCAAGCAAAGCAACCTGCATCTGCATCTTTCTTTCTTTCTTTTTAATACTAGTAATAGATAATAGATACTTGAACTGCAAATGGATGGATGGATCTATGTAAATATGTAATGTAGGGGAGGAGGAGGAGGACCATTGATGAATTTGAGGTTTCTTTGATGCTTCTCTGTTGTGATTCATAAAAGTCTGAATCTGATCCCGTAAGTAAGATTATTAATTTCAAATGAATCATTTTTGGGTAGTGAGTCACTCCTCATTCATCTATGTATACCGATTAATTTTCTTCCAGCTGGACCTGCCTGCCTCTCGCATATATATATATTCAGATAGATAACGATATGTTTGACCTGCTCACAGTGCAAAATACCACCACACAAGGCAGGTGGCACTACTAGGAAAAGCCTATACACAGAATCTTAGCAGCAGCGCTGTTCAAAATAGAGCGCTGCTGGTAAGTAGTAGTAGCGCCCTTTATGTAAACTCGCTGCTGCTAAATATTTAGCAAGAGCGCCGCCGTAAACACGCTGCTACAAATATCGACCGGCGGTGTTCCCCACCTCTAAGTAGCAAGATGGCGGTGGCGAAAACAGCGCCATCTTGCTAAGTGCATAGTAGTAGCGCGTTTCCTCGAGATCGCTGCTGGTAAGTTTCAAATTGCCGCCATTTTTGTCCCGATTAGCGATGGCGCCTTACAGGCGCGTTGTTGCTAAGTTTTTAGCAGCAGCAGTTTCTCACCAGCCATCTGCTAACCCCACCAACCCCAAACCGTCCCTCCCTCCCCTTGCTTTTTTCCCTTCCCCTACCTCCCCTCTCCTCTCTTCCCTCCACCACATGCTCCCACTCTCACTTTTTTCCTTCCCCTACCTCCCCTCTCCTCTCTTCCCTCCACCACATGCTCCCACTCTCACTCTTCTTCTTCTCAATACTTCTCCCCATTACTCCCTCTCTTCTCTATCCACCTTCTCTCTCTTCATTACTCCTACATAACTACACCACCTCCATTAATGCATCTCCTTTCTCTTTTCCTCCCCTCCACTAGTTGAAGTTGTCTCCTTCCAAATTAGGTAGCTAGGTAGATGTAGGATTTAGTTAAGTGACCTATTTGCCCCTAACTAGATCTATCTTTGTCAAGAAGATCTTAATTTGTGCACTTTTATCTCCCTACAACATCATCTTCGCCATCAAGATAGAGGTGATGAAACTTTCATGCTTTTGCAAAATGGAAATGTGTTTATGTGTGTGTGATATGTTTGTGGAAATTGTGTGTGTGGCATGAGTTGACGCCTTGTAAATTGTGCTTTTGAGTTGCCTATGTTTTGCGAAATGTCGATTTATTTCGTTTGGCTAATTCGGCAAACTCTAGATCCATATATGTCCTATTTTTAGGAAGGTCATGCCAAATTTTTTATGACTTTGATGCATGCATGCATTTTACAATTAATTTTTTATTATTACCGTGCAGAGTTGACGATGGTCGATGGAACGATGGTGGACAGGTGGTTGCGGTCGGCGGTGCAAGACATGAAAGAAAATAACCGGACAGAGGTTTTATGTCCGTGTCGAAAATGCAAAGGAATAGTTTGGCTCGACCCCCATGACGATGGTCGTGTCGAGCGCACCTGCTCATGACTGGTTTCATGGATGGCTATACTAGGTGGATAATTGAAGATGAGGATGACGATGTTGAGGATGCCGACGGGCAGGAAATGATGACACGGGCAAGACGAAGAGATGATCGATAATGGCGGCGGGAAGAGGCGGACATGGCGGCGGAGAAGGGCCGGACATGGCGGAGGAGAAGGGTCCGGACATGGCGGCGGAGAGAACGACATGGACTCCACGCAGCAGAGTTCGCCGGTACTAAGTTCAATTGTGCGGGACCCTCATGTTCAAGCATTGCTTCAAGGAGACGAGTCTTGAGAGAGTTGCTTCTAGAGAGGAGGCTAAGCTGGAGCAACTGGTGGTAGACTCGAACACTCCATTGTATGATGGTTGCAATCTGAGGTGACCGGTTGAGTTTCACGCTCAACTCCTCAAGACGAAGGCTAAAAACAAATGGACCGACACTAGCCTCGATGAGCATCTCAAGTACCTAAAGGATGTTCTTCCCATGGGTAATCTATGTCCTACTAGTGTTGATGAGGCCAAGAAGATCGTGTGCCCTCTTGATCTGCCACACGTTAGATACCATGCATGCATCAACGATTGCATAATTTATCGGAAGGAGCACGCGAAAAAACAAGCTGTCCGGTGTGCAATGCTTCTCGATACAAGAAGGCCGAGAAGAAATGTCCCCGTAAAGTTGTATGGTACTTACCGATCACTCCCGTCTCGAGGTATTTTGTAGATCCCAAGGAAGCAAAGCTAATGCGCTGCACGCGGAGAGGAAGAAGCCCGACGATGGAGATGATCCAAAGCTGAGACACGTGAAGGATGGAAGCCGGTGGAGAGCGTTGAACAGCTTCTATCGGTATTTTGAATGTGATGCAAGGAACATCGTGCTCGTGCGCGTGTACCGATGGCATGAATCCGTTTGGCAACCGTAACACCAACCATAGTACATGGCCCGTGTTTGTATGGATGTACAACCTCCCCCGGTTGTGCATGAAATCAAGTACATTCACATGAGCATGCTTATTCAAGGGCAAAACAACCAGGAAATAATATTAATTTGTATCCGGGGCTACTTCAAGAGGAGTTAGACACGTTATGGAAAACACCGCCAAGACATGGGACGCCAAAGAAGGTGAGTATTTCAACATGGGAGCAGCGCTGATCACGACGATCAGGACTATCTCGATTACGGATATGTGGCAGGCCAGTGTGCCATGGATATTGCGGATGCACGCGTGCATGGATGATACAACGCCTCAAAGCTAACGCCAAGGAAAGATGGCGGTCTGGGAAAATCGTGTACATGGGGCATCAAGATGGCTTGAACAGACGACCCGTGGAGAAACCGTGGAGATCTATTCAATGGTCACGCTGAGCATCGAGGACCTCCACGTAAGCGGAGCGGTGCCAAATCGATGATCTGTTGAAAAAGCTGGAATGAGTGCCCGCCGCCGAAAGACGATGAGAAAGGCGCCAGAGCAGCTGCTGAAGGTATGGAAGACGAGGTCGTGTTCGGGACTTGAGTATCGCACAAACTCGATACACCTCATTGCCTAGATCAAATGCATATCTGTAAGAATGTCCTTGAGAGCTTGCTCGCAACACCGATGAACATGCCGGATAAGACCAAGGATGGGCCAAGGCAAGAAAAGACTTGCAAGATTTGAAAATCAGGAAGATCTGCACATGCCGCCCGTAAAATGTCGACGAGACAGAGACGGAGACAGAGGCACGGAGAAGAAGGGCAAGAAATTAAAGAAAGAAGATTATTGCCCCCCTCTTGCTTCACCTTAAGTCAGCTGAGATCAATCAATTCTTTAAGTGCCTTACGGAGTGAAAATTAGTTCGATTCTCGTGGCAAGATAAGCGATATCTAGACACGGACAAGAAAAGGTTCAGCGGGATGAAGTCTCATGACTGCTCATGTGATGATGACGCAGATACTACTGTTGCCCTTAGAGGGATAATGGACAAGCACGTCCGTGACACGCTTATTGGTCTCGCAACTTTTTGACGCCATCTCTCGAAAGTCGATCGGTGTGAAGCAGCTCCAAAGGCTACGAGGAAGAGATCGTTGTGATACTGAATGAGCTTGAGATGTACTTCCGCCCGCGTTCTTGACGTGATGGTGCATCTGTGTGTCCATATTTTGGATGACATAATAGACTGGGGCCGCCATTCCTGCACAACATGATGCCGCTTTGAGAGGATGAATGGGATCATCAAAGGATTCGTTAGAATATGTCCCGTCCGGATGGAAGCATCGTCTGGGCTATTTGGCACAAGAGTGCATCTCTTTCTGTGAGAATTTTCTATATGGTGCAGACCAGCCGCTTGGGTGTTAGTGTTGGTTTGCCCGTTAACAAGCACGATGGGAGGCTCGAAGGAGATGGTCACTGTAACGGTCGCAGGGAACTGCACGTGGCATACTCAGATCGACGCAGCGATTTTGACAGAGCAAACTTGGTAGTGCTACAACACCTAGACGAGGTAGATCCTTTCGTGGCACTGCACAAAGAAATTATCGCAAAGAAGTATCGTGACCGGGGGGTATGCAGGACGGACGCCGAAGTTACTAGAGAGCACAACTCCACTTTCCTGCATTGGTTCAAAGAGCATATTATTGCTAATCCCCCGAAGGAGGGCTCTAAGGACGGATTGCTCATATACGCCTTAGCACATGGCCCCTCACCCAACCTCGTAACCTATCAGGCATATGATATCAACGGATACACGTTCTACACGGAGGCAAAAGATATGGACAGTGATGATCAGAACTCAGGGGTGACGATGGAATGCATGACCGGCAGCGACAACGGCACAACTGAACGATTTTATGGAAGGGTCGAGGAGATCTGGGAGCTTGACTACTCTGGACTGCACAACACGACGATGTTCCGTGTCAGATGGGCTAAGAATGTCGAAAGAGAAAGCCGGATGTTCACTACCATGACTATACCCGACGCCAAGAGCGCTACCGTCAACGCTATCGCAAAAAACGAGCCATGGGTACACGCTAAGCACGTGACACAATGCTTCTTCATAACTGACCCGCACAATCCCAGCCGTGTTGTCGTGAGGAGAGGCAAAAGGAACATCATTGGAATGGATGGAGTCGCCAACGAGGAAGACTATGATCAGTACGGCAACCCAATGAGGGAAGATGACGACGATGATGAAGTATACGTCAAAAGAAGAATCAATACTACATTACCTAAGAAAAATCGCACTCCATGGAAAAGGCAAAGTCACAATGAGGGGCTCAATTATTCTTCATTTAACAAGAAGGGAAAGAAGCTGACTCAAAACGAAAACGTCAAAGATCAAGAAACGTATGTTATGGGTCCAATGATGTGTAACATATATATGTTCCTATTTTGTATACACACTTAGCCATATGATGTGTAATATATATGTTCCTATTTTGCATACATATTTAACCGCCAAATGATGCAATATATATCGCCTCCCTTCGCTCACTCGCACTCGGAAAATAAAAGTGGGATAAAATAAAGGAAAAGAAAATGAAAACTGGCAGATGCGACGGCAGAGCAGCGCTGCTTCCACAAAACCGCTGCTGCTACATACCATAGTAGTAGCGAGTTTCTTATAAACCACTGCCGCTACGCACAGTAGTAGCAGCGTGTTTACCATAAAGCGCTGCAGCTACAGATCATAGTAGTAGCGGCGTTTGCATAACGCGCCATCTGCTACGCCCACTTAACCCAAAATTTTCACTCGCAGCTTCATCCCGCCACATTTCCCCCAAATCCCCACTCTCTCGGCCCCGCTCCTCCGCCCGACCTGCCCGGCGCGCCGCCCCGACTCCACCGGCGCCGGCGCTTAGCCCAAGGCCGCCGCCTCGTCGACCCTCGACCCGACTCGGCGCTCGCCCCGACTCGGCTGACCCCGACCCCAGCCGCTCGCCCCGACCCGTCGGCCCTCGCCTCCCTCCTCGCCCTGCACTCTCTGTAAACCCCCCCTCTCTGCTAGGGTTCTTCATGTTAATTAATTAGGTTATCTATTTAGTTATGAATTTAGCTAGGTTTCAAAATTAGCTGAATTTATATGGAAATTTGAACTGACATGTGATATGTGCATATGTCATGTTTTGGACATGTCATGTTTGGAAAATGATCCGAGTGGCCTATGTTACGCCGAAATGTTGATTCATTTCCGTTTGGTGAATTCAGCGCCGATATGTCCATTTTTAGCAAAGGTCATGCCGAAAATTCCGTGAATAAAGGCATGATTTGTGCTACATAGTTGGCATATCGAGTGCTGGCACATAGATTTCTTTTTACGTCATTTCTCATTTATTCATACTTTTAGAAATAAATGAGGCCACTTAATCATAGGAAACATGTCGAACAACGAAGAAACTGGGCCTTCTGACCAAGATGCAGACGAGATGGATTATGATGGTGAACAAGAGTACCTCCAAAACTTCATGGTACAGAATAAGGACCGGGAAATTGTCCTCATGCCTTATCATCCAAAGTAAGTCAGTTCCGGACAACCCTTTCGTACATTTCAATCATTCCTTCTCTCTCATATGGGGAATAATTTGAGGTGTCTTTTCCCCGCAGCAACGGGCGCGCCGTTCTTATCGTTCTTTACCCGCAAGTCTCCCACGCCGTGTATTTTGACCCTTCGAGAGACTACGAGAAAAAGGACTACACCCACATAATGAATATTCTAGATGATGCTCTCCAAGGCTTCAGCTATAGAGGTGGCCACGCATATCAGAAACAAAGGAAAGAGAAGATGGGTTTCAAGCATAAAACTAACTTCTCCTGCATCCATGTCCCAAAACCAAGCAAGAAGGATGGATTCTACATCGTCCATCTCATGATTCAGTTCAACACGGATCACCAAAGCTTCAGATTAACAGCAGAAATGATGATCATATCCACAAGTGGCTAGAATCTCATGGAGAAGCGAATTATAAACTTAGAGATGACTTCTTTCGCATCCAAAGCGACATTGCGACGATCATCATGAAAGAAGTCGCCGATGAGAAGGGATGTTCCACCACGGCCCTATATCGCGAAATGACGTCCGAACTCGCATAGGCATGCAACGTCTAGACCTCACGCCGTTCAAGCAGCTAGGGTTCGTCCTCGATGATATGGAAGGATGGAACTTCTAGTGAGTTATGATGCCGATGATGATGATATGTGTCGGTTGAACTTGTATACTTTTTGTAGCGATGAAACTTTGTGATGTCCACGGTCCCTGCCGAACTTGCGTAACGCTACTTTGTTAGTTGGCGTACGATGACCTGCGTACCTCTAGTTAATTAATTTGCGTATTGTATATGTTGCATCTAGTTGCTAACCTTTCTTTTTTGGTGTTGCTCTAGTATATTTTTTTGCATATATATGATTGTACATCCTCTTCATGAACATGCATCTCTAACAGGTACCTAGTTTCTTGATGGCGAGATGGAAATGCTATGTCGTGTACAAAGGGAAGGTTCCGGGGGTGTACAACGAGTGGCATGAGTGTCAGGCGCAAGTGAATGGGTTCACGGGCGCCAGCCATAAAACTTCAAAAGCAGACAAGAAGGAGAAGCTAGTTACTTGAGGTTCACGCTAGCGAGAGAGGACTCAGAATCGCCACCTCATGTATCTGCATGGTTCCGCTCTCACTCATAGTGATAGCACTTCTTGCGTATGCCTTTGTTTAGATGGATGACGTTGTTGTAGTTGCAAGTATTCGAGACTTGCATGTATTGCTATTTTCGAGATGATAACAAGATATCACTTTGTGTTGGATGATGATTATGAAGAGACTATTTGTATGTACATGCTATGATTACATTTGTGGTCTCGCAGCATTTGTATGTGTATCATGATGAAATTTCTATGTGCTAAAGATTCTTCTACAAAGCCGGTTCAAATACAAAACAAATATGCCAAAAAACTACTTAAATTAGCAGTGGCGAGTGTACAAAAGTTAGCAGCAGCGCCAAGTATAGCATGGCGCGTCTGCCAAAGAGCGCTAAGCGCTAATAGCGGTAGCGAAGCTTCCGGCAACTCAAGCTAAGCTACACTATATATGTATAGCAGTAGCTGGGGCACGCGCTACTGCTATGAGTTAGCTGTAGTGCCGTATTAGTAGCGCGGGTACCCGCGCTACTGATACATGTAAAACCCGCGCTGCTGCTAGCCTTTTCCCTAGTAGTGTGGCACCACCGATCCTGCACCTCAGTTGCTTCAAACTTTGACAAAAGGGCCACAACCCAGTTCCATTAATAAGAAATGATGAAACAAGCAGGTTTGGGGTTCTTTTATGATTATTACTAGTCCAGTAGTGAATGTTGGAGTATGTTGAAGCAGCCGTGCAGTCCTGCGGTGGTTTTTTGTATCTTGCCAACTAAAGAGGTGGTTGCAGAGGTGGACAGAGATGACTACAACCTGCCAGGAGCTGAAACTCTGAAACTTGCAAAGAAATCGACACTTCTATTCAGCTCAGACAATGTTTCGCTGCTTTCAAATCTTCTAATGGACGACTTGCAACTTGCCGGTTCACGCTATAGCGCTCAACTTGTTATCTCTGAACTTGGCTGAATTTTGTTGGAGCCTATTACTGCCAAGCTCAGCTACCTAGTGGTCCAATATAAGAACAGAAACCAAGGCTTGAGGACAAAATATAGGGTGGGCACAGATCATTGTGGAAGTCTGTAGAATATTGATCTCTTTCTTTCAAACACACCACACTTCTTTACAATAGGTAATGCTACTTGTCTCAAATTATAAGTTGGCTTTTATTTTATTCATACATCATAGCTTGTAGTAGTTTACACCAACAAATATTCATCATGTTGGCAGTTTTGAACTGGCTGGGTGGCAGTGAAAGCCGGGATGCACTATCTCAAGTTCTGGCTGGCACCACGCCTCCCCTTGACACTGAGTTCTTTTGCGTAAGTGCTCATTCTCGCAGCTATGTATGCTGTCACCTCCATGGTACGTGCACAGCAAACTATTCTATTTTCCTAAATTGAATTGTTAATGGAGCTGAACAAATACTTTTATCATTTAATTCTCATGTTAAGGTAATCCTGAAATGAGAAAAATCAATGAGCTATTTGTATTGGTTGACGCTCATGACCTTTTATAAGTTGTGTTGCTAATTATTTACTGTTCCTTGACTGCTTTCGAGGCCAAGTTGTATTGTTCTAAGACTGAAGCAAGGTTCTTATTTTTGTGGAACAAAACGGATCATGGTTTAATGGCGTTGTCACCTGGTTCAAATTGCCTAGGTTATATTGACAAGGCATTTTGCTGCTATTTCTAAATAAGTGAATAGAAGGTTTAAACTATGATACATCATATCTGAGTTGGTTCCTACTTGGAGTTGGAGAGATATCGCAAGTTTTTGAATGGTCCTCTCTGTGGCATATTTTTTCCTGCCTACTTCACTTATATCAAGATATTTAGAAGACTCGACGAAGAATTTCAGCAAAAATCAATAGCTTGTGTGATCCTTATGTCGCCGAGTTCTTTTTATAAACGTTCCATTGATTGACCGGTTCAAGAAGTATCATATGTAGGTAAACTGGTTAGACCTTTTAAAGTCTGCTGCTCTCACAAGTATATTTTGCATTATTTTCCTTCCCTGTGTGTGTGTGTGTGTGTGTGTGTGTGTGTGTTTACTCTTCTGTCGCTTTGAGTATTAGTACAGGCCTATTGCAAGGTTGGTTTAATGCTCTGGTTACTTAATTTAGCTGCTTACATATAGCTAGCGGAGATCAAGTGGAAAGGTTGTTGATTGTCCCAAAGTTCTTGGACCATTTAGTTTGAATAGCCAGTGAGGAATTAAGCATATATTTTCGGCATGAGCCCCTTTAAATTGCTAGATGAGAAAGAATCTTAACTTAATTAATGGGTCTTGTGAATTGGAATATACCATTTAGTTGAACTGATGCAATTTGCGTACTAACAAGCTTTCACTTTCTCGACATGGGCGCAGGGGTGATTGACGCTGACTAGTGCAGCCGGTGGGCGCTGTGCTCTTCAACCACTCAGAGGCGGACTTCTCCGTGAAGCTGGTGGCCATGTCGCGTAGATGATTGTCCAGGTGATTTCGACGCCGGAGGTCGCCGAGGTGGAGGACCTCGATGCCACCGTCCGGGGGGAGGGAGGATTCGGGTCCACCGGCATCTAAGCTCCGAGCCTTGGTAGATACATCTAGGAAAGTTGTCTGTTTAGGTTGGTGATGGAACACCAGGGAAGGTACCCACCTTTCGATGATCATTGTGTGTGTCTGATGTTAAATGGAATCTTGAGAATGTTATGTGACGTTGGTTTGGTTTGCACTGGGCGTATTGCCATCCATGAATACTACATCTAACTTTTATTTTTTTAATTCCTAAATTAGTAGTAGTAGCGTGGGAAACAAATGAGCGCTACTAGTAGTTACGTTAGTAGTAGCCTGGGAAATAAGAAATGAGCGCTACTAGTAGTTAGGTTAGTAGTAGCGTGGGATATATGTGAGCGCTACTAGTAGTTAGGTTAGTAGTAGCGCGGGTGCACCCACGCTGCTACTAACTTTTAGCTGAAGCGATACTAGTAGCGCTGAGTACCCGCTACTAGGAGCATTTTACTAGTAGCCTTTTTCCTAGTAGTGTATATCAGGTCTTGTCAATGTTAAGTATCTTGTAGTGCCCCAACTACACTCCTATATTTTGTTCCTTTCTCCGGACTTAGCAGTTCTCCTTCATGTAATGACAACAGTTCAGTTGTAGATAGAGGTGTCTTGGAAGGTTTACAATCCTTCATCCCCACACGCTTAAGTATCTCTCACAGCATACTTTTCTTGGGTTAGCAGAATACCATCATGTATCTTTTTTACTTCTATGCCTAGGAAATAGTGCAATTCGCCCAAGTCCTTTAAGGCAAACTCATTTTTCAAATTCTTAAGCAAAGCCAAGGTAGCCTCTTGAGAGGAGCTGGCAACAATTATGTCATCTACATAAATGAGCATAAAGATGGTCACCTTCCCTTTCCTGAAATAGAACAAGGAGGTATCTCCCTTGGAGGGCCGAAAACCAAGTTGTTGAAGTTTTGAGTTCAACCTTGAATACCACTCCCTGGGTGCCTGTTTTAAACCATATAAGGCCTTGTCCAACCTACACACATGTTGTGGTTTAGTTCTATCCACAAAACCAGGTGGATGTCTCATATAAACCTCTTCCTCGAGAACGCCATGTAAGAACGCATTCTGAACATCCAATTGGCGAAGGCTCCATCCCCTAGACACAGCAATAGACAAAACCAATCTGATAGTAGCTGCTTTAACAATCGGACTAAAAGTATCCTCATAGTCAATACCATAGCGTTGCTTAAAGCCTTTAGCCACTAGTCTAGCTTTGTATCTATCTATAGTGCCATCAGATTTCCTTTTGATTTTATACACCCATTTACAATCTATAATATTTCTACCTAGTCTAGGTGGAACTAGATGCCAGGTTCTATTTTTCATGAGTGCATCATATTCTATTTCAATAGCATTTTTCCAGTTCTTATCTTGCAAGGCTTCTACTGGATTACAAGGCTCTTGAGTAGCAGCGAAATTTGCAACTTTGAAGTTTTTGTCATACCTGACAGTTCCATCAGTAGGATTTTAAAAACACTTTTTTTAGCCCGTGTATTTGGGCGTGTAGCCACAAGGGATCCGGTGGTTGGCGTAGAGGATCCACCACCTCGTACCAGCAGAGGATCCGCCTCGGCTGTCGTCCGATCGGGCGTGGGATCACGCGCCCGTGCGTCAGGGGCTTGTAAGTGCATCTACTGCCCCTTAGTGATTTTGGTGTATTGAAGACTTATAGGTTAAGTAATTCATGCGTTTGTGAGTGTACACAAGTCTATAAGTCTATGAGGAGTTTGATATTTACAGAGAAAGTCGACCCTAAAAATGAAGTTCTTCGATCAAGACTTGATATTCAAGACTTTACAAGACTTTGAAAGTGAAGAAATTGGTGTGATCTTGAAGACTTGATATTCATTCAAGGAATATGAAGCGTGAAGACTTTTGTTTTCGTAGTTTCATTTTCTCTTTCTTGAGTCATAGGAAACACCGTCTTCGTTAAAGGGGTCGAGGAAATATTAAGGAAAAATTTCCATGTGATGCTCAACTCAAAATCCTACACCTACCAATCCCTTGAGTGAAGCCATTGAAATCTCATACAGATCAGTCAAGTTCTTCATGTGATGAGATGTAGTTCTTCCGTCATTGATGACTTTGCTCGATCGAGGAGTTAGGAATTTGCCAGTCTGAATTGCCTACAGTGAGGAACATGATAGCCCCGAGGAATTTGAGAGTCAAATTTCCGACCGTTCTTTGTCTTCTTGGCCGGCTGTCCCAAAATATCTTATCCACCTAACGGTCATATCATTGAAGGGCATTTATCATGTCGGGCTGTTCCCTAGGCTATAAATAGCCGCCCCCTACAACCACTAGTTGGTTGGCTGCTCCGAGAGAACTTGACACTTGTCATCTGAGAGCAACCCATCCTCCGAGGACTTTGAGCGAAAATTATCAAGTGAGGAAAATCCCAAAACCAAACCCCACAAACTCAAAGTGATTGAGCATCATCAAGAAATTGATCTGCGTGGATCCGACGCTTGTTACCTTTGAAGACTGTGCTTCTTCCGACGGTTAGGCGCCAAGGTCTAGAGCATCCAAGAGGAATTGTGGATCGCCGAGTGACCAAGTCTGTGAAGGTTTGGAAGTCACCAAGACTTACCACGAGTGATTGGACGAGGCCTGCGCAGGTCTTAGTTCAAGGAGAATACGGTGAGGACTGGGTGTCCCGAGTTGCGGCTCGAGAGGCGGGTGTCCGGACTGTGTCCTCGAGTTTAAATACTCAGCCGCTCCAACCAGACGTACAACTAAGACAGCAGTTGAAACTGGTTTACCAAATCATTGTCTTCACCAACTGACTGGTTCTATTTCCTAAACTCTTTCATTTCCTCATTACTGTGTTGAATGTTGTTCATATGTGTGCTTGAAGACTTTGACTGAAGACTTTCACAAATTCCTTAGTTCAATTTCTTCAGTCTGTTTGTCTTCATCTTGATTCCTGTGTTTACGCTTCCTGTACTCTGTTTTAGTCTTCATTTCATCATGCTGACTATGTGTGTATCCTGTTATGTTTACTTCTGAGTACATATTCCGCTGCAAGTAGTTCTTCGCTAAGGAATTTCCTCACCAGCAAATTCCTCAGTGAAGAATTCATAAAAATCGCCTATTCACCCCCCCTCTAGTCGATATAGCGCACTTTCAATTGGTATCAGAGCAAGGTACTCCCTTGTTCTGTGTGATTTTGGTTTAACCGCCTAGAGTTTCAGTTATGTCGACCGCAGTTATGATCAAGGTCTCGGCTGGGTGTCCTACCTTTGATGGAACGGACTACCCCTACTGGAAGAACAAGATGCGAATGCATCTTGAGGTAATTGACAATGATCTCTGGTATGTTGTGGAAAATGGTGTCCCCTCTGTCACTGAAACACTGACCGCTACCGATGTGAAGAGATTCAAACAACTCGATTCTCAAGCGAAGAATATCATATGTGGTCATCTCGAGCAAAGGACGGATGGAAGAGTGAGTGCTTTGGAAACCGCTAAGCTTATCCGGATAGGCTGTCCAAAGTAAATGAAGGAGTTTCAACTCAGCGTGACTCTCGAGTCGATGTTCTTCGGAATCTCTTCAACCGCTTCAAAAGACTCGACAATGAGAATGTCCAACAAACCTTTGATCGCCTCACTAACATCTCAAATGAGCTTCAAGCCCTCGGTGCCACTGACATCACTGATCATGAAGTTGTGAAGAAACTGCTGAGGTCGCTTGATTCCTCATTTGATACTCTGGGACTGATGATACAAGAACGTGCTGACTACAAGTCGCTTGATCCTGCTGATATCCTCGAAAGGCTAAACACTCACGAGTTCCAGCTTGCTGAAAAGAGAGATCTCTACGGCTCAAACTATGGCAAACCACGTGCCCTGAAGGCTAAGGTTGTGTCTGACTCAGAATGTGAGGATTCTGGAAGTAGCCTTGGTGATCCTGAAGAACTGAGCCAGGATCTAGCTCTGCTTGTGAAGAAATTCCAGAAGTTCACAAGACGTGGTCGCTTTGGAAAACCCTCAAGAGGAAATGATTCCTCATCTAGTGACTACAAGAGAAGACTTTGCCACAAATGCAAAAAGCCTGGTCACTATATTCAAGATTGTCCTCAGTGGGAAAAGGAAATGAAGAAGAAGAAATACAAGGACTACAGTTCTGATGATATGAAGAAGAAGAAGAAATCGTAAAAATCTTCGTCATCAAAACCCTCAAAGTCTTCATCTCACAAGAAGGGCAGCTCCAAGAAAGCTCGGGCCTTCATTGGCAAGGAAATGGACTCTGAAGCTGAATCTGAGGAAAATGATGAAGAAGAGGAATCTGAAGAATCTGAGTCTGGGGTGGCGAGTCTGGCCGTTACTCTCGCTTTCGTCGACAAGTCCATCTTCAACATCAAGAAACTGACTCCACCGACAAGCCCGATGAAGATAATGATGGCTACGCCCCACCTATTGCTTCATGGCAAAAGGAGCTAAGGTACTCAAATAAAACTCCTCGATTCTAGTGAAAATGAATCGATGAGGATCTTAAGCCTAGCTACTCTAAACTTGCTAAAATTGCTGTGAAACAACAACGGGCTCTTGAAAAGGTTCAAAACATGCTAGATAAAAGTGATGATATGTTGGGTGAAGAAATGGATCGCACTAAAGCCTTGACTGAAAATCTTCAGAGACTTCAGTCTAGGTATGATAATCTTCAAGGTCATCATAACTCTCTCTTGTCTGATCATGAGAAACTTTCATATGAATTTCTTCAAGAAAAGCAAGATCACGAGAAGCTTTCTCTTGAAGCTCTTCAAAGAAAGGAAGATCTTGAAAAGCTAAGAGTGTGTTATGAAGATCTTCAGAAGGAGCGCGATTCATTACTAGCTCAACAAATCAGTGCTTCTCAGGAAGAATTTGTTCCTCCATGCTTAAAGTGCATTGAACGTGAATCTCCTAATTCTTCACCTGAATGTTCAAATGCTTCAAATGTTACAAATTCTTCATCTGCCTCTGCTATCACTAATTCCTCATCTGAGGACATTGCTAGTATCACTGACAATGCAGGGCTGAAGGAATTGTCAGGCATGTACAAAAGCCTCAAAGGGCATCAAACACTTTGTGATGTGCTCAAAAAGCAGATCCTCAACAGAAACCCTAGGAAAGAGGGTATTGCCTTTGAGAGGAAACTCAGTGCCGATGGAACATATTGGAAGCCTGAGCAGTACCCCAAAACCTCATGGGTTGCTGCAAAAGGACCTCCAGTTGATCCATCTAACTTATCTGGCTTTACATGTGAATCTCCTCATTCTTCTGATGAGTCATTTGACTCCAACTATAAACTGTTCAAAAATCAGAATGGTGAAGTATTTGCTAGATATGTTGGCACTAACTGCAGGAACGGTTCCCCTATGAAGAAAATCTGGGTTCCTAAAAGTTGTGTTGAAAGTCTTCAGGTGAATGTCCTCATGACACCACTAGTGAATAACAGGAACCTCAGATCAAATTCTTCATATGGACCAAACTCTTCATATGGATCCAAGTCCTCTTATGGACCAAATTCTTCACGAGGATCAAATTCCTCAACTGGATCAAAGTCCTCATATGATTATCATCGTGCTAACAACTCTGTCTCGCAGGGTAGAGCTAAGGGCTATGAATATGTGCATTATTCTTCAAACCATTATGTTCATAAGTCCTCTAAGAATTACTATGCTTATTCATATGCATACCCTAACCCCTCTTATGCTAAGCGAAATGGTTTGGCATCTTTGCCACCTTTCTCACATGGTGCTCGCAGTATGATGAACTCTTTGCCATCCCTCCGGATGGGGTGGTGAAGAAAAGAACTAATCTCTTCTGCGGTCAGGTCTCCGGGCGTGCTCTAACGTCTGAAGAATTTGTTTGGGGACCCGCAAAATTTCTGAAAGGACGCAGTAAAACATGATGAAATGAACTTTCATTTCACACGCCCTCATAATGCTATATCTGTTTATCGCTTGATGAAATTCATCGATGAACTTGATATCATATTCTTCATCGATGAAGCATATGAGATTGTAAGTTACACTAATTCATTTGCAGGATGATCAACCCAAAACCACTTGAATGGGTCCTTGATAGTGGATGTACAAATCACATGACCGGTGACAAGAATCTATTGATGGATGCTCCTTATCACCTTCACCTCTGAAGCATATCATCTTTCTTGACAAAGGCAAAAGTCGTATTGGGTCTTGGTAAGGTTGCTATCTCTAAGGATAAGCACATGGACAAAGTCATGCTTGTTGAGTCCTTAGGATACAATCTCATGTCAGATCTCAATGCTTTGTGATCTTGATATGGTTGTTGTCTTTGGCGAATATCGCTGTGTTGTGATTATGGAAGTCGACAATTCCAAAGTCTTCAAGGCTTTAGGAGAGGAGATCTCAGATATTGTTGATTTCTCTACAGACCACAACCAGCCGTATGTCTACTTGCAAAAGCTTCGAAGGCTGGCTATGGCATCGACGACTTGGTCATGCAGCATGAGGAATTTGAACACGCTTGCGAAGAAGAAGCATGTCATTGGCATTGAGAATGTCAAATTCCTCAAGGATCACTTATGCGGAGCATGTGAAGTCGAAAAATGACCAAGGCCAAGCATCCAAATAAGACTATCATGACCACTACTCGTCCATTCAATTGCTTCACATGGACCTCTTCGACCTAACCATTATTCAGCAAATCACTAATGATGCATATTTATATGGTTTTGTCATTGTTGATGATTATTCTCGATATACATGGGTACACATTGTTACTTACAAACATGAAGTGCGAAGTCTTCAAATGATTTTCCTCAAGGGCTTCAACCAACTTTGGTGTGAAGATCAAGCATATCGAAGTGACAATGGAACCGAGTTCAAGAATTCTGGTCTTGATGCCTATCTTGATGAACTTGATATTACTCATGAATTATCTGCTCCCTATACTCCTCAATAGAATGGCGTCATGGAGCGCAAGAACAGAACTCTTGTTGAGATGGCTCGCACTATGCTTGATGAATACAAAACGCCTCAGCGCTTTTGGATTGATGCAATTGATACTGCCTGCCATATCATCAACAGAGTATATCTTCACAAATTCTTCAAGAAGACTGCCTATGAACTCCTCACTGACAAGAAACCCAATGTGAGTTATTTCAAAGTCTTCGGTGCTAAATGTTGGATTAGAGATCCTCACCACAACTCAAAATTTGCACCGAAAGCACATGAAGGTTTTATGCTTGGTTACGGAAAGGACTCGCACACCTACAGAGTCTTCAACATTGTTCTTCACAAGATTGTTGACCTTTGTAGATGTGCGGTTCGATGAAACTAATGGCTCGCAAAGAGAGCACCTACCTTCGTGTTAGATGAACCAGCACCGAGGTTGCTATAAAGCTCAAGGCAACCGAGGATGTCATTCCTCTTCAAGAATCTGCTGAAGAATTCATTCCTGTTCATGAAGAACGCCGAGTGATGCACTGAAGAACATGATGAGGAAAATGGTGTCAAGAAAATGCTGATCAAAATCCTCAACGACAACCAACTCATCCACGCATTGCAAAAGAAGTGCAAGTGGAGAAGATTATCGATGACATTAGCGCACTAGGTCCTCTCACACGCTCAAAAGCCTCACACTTATCTAACTTTTGTGGGCACTATGCTTTTGTCTCTATCTCAGAGCCCACTAAGGTAGATGAAGCATTTCTGGAGCCGGAGTGGATTCAGGCTATGCAAGAAGAATTACATCAGTTCGAGCTGAACAATGTCTGGGAATTGGTCAATCGCCCAGATCCTCGCAAGCATAATATCATTGGCACAAAGTGGATCTACCGCAACAAACAAGATGAAAATGGCCTTGTGGTGAGGAATAAGGCACGACTAGTAGCTCAAGGCTACACACAGGTTGAAGGAATTGATTTCGATGAAACTTTCGCACCTGTTGCTAGACTTGAGGCTATTCGCATTTTACTTGCCTATGCTAACCATCATGATATCATCTTATATCAAATGGATGTGAAAAGTGCATTCCTCAATGGTAAGCTTGAGGAAGAAGTATATGTTGCTCAACCCCCAGGTTTTGAAGATCCCAAGAATCCTGACAAAGTCTTCAGACTCAATAAGGCCCTCTATGGTCTCAAGCAAGCCCCTCGGGCGTGGTATGACACATTGAAGGAATTCTTCGTGAAGAATGGCTTCACACCCGGTTCACTTGACCCTACTCTCTTTACTAAATCATATGATGGTGAACTGTTTGTGTGCCAAATATATGTTGATGATATTATCTTTGGTTGTACTAACCAACGATACAATGATGAATTTGCCTATATGATGAGTGAAGAATATCAAATGTCTATGATGGGAGAGTTGAAATTCTTCTTAGGTCTTCAAATTCATCAACAGCACAATGGCATATTCATATCTCAGGAGAAAAACCTCAAAGATGTACTGAGGAAATTCGGCATGCAAGATTGCAAAGGCGTCAAAATTCCTATGCCCACAAATGGCCATCTATGCACTGATGAAAATGGTATTGACTTCGATCACAAGGTATACCGCTCCATGATTGGTTCCTTATTGTACTTATGTGCATCTAGGCCAGATATAATGCTTAGTGTTTGCATGTGTGCCCGACTTCAAGCTGCACCGAAGGAATCACACCATAAGGCTGTGAAGCATATTCTTCGATATCTAGCTCACACACCAACACTAGGATTATGGTACCCCAAGGGCTCGCTTTTGATCTCATTGGATATTCGACTCGACTATGTTGGTGATCGTGTGGACCGCAAGTCAACATCGGCACTTGTCATTTCCTCGACGATCTTTGGTCCGTTGGTCCTCGAAGAAACAGAATGCGTATCACTATCTCTGCTGAAGCTGAATACATTGCTGCTGGTTCATGCTGTGCTCAACTGCTTTGGATGAAGCAAACCCTCAAGGACTATGGTGTCAACGTGAAGAATGTGCCTCTCCTCTGCGACAATGAGAGTGCCATCAAGATTGCTCATAACCCAGTTCAGCACTCGAAGACTAAGCACATCCAGATTCGTCATCATTTTCTTCGTGATCATGTGTTGAAGGCGATATCTCTATCGAGCATGTGAAGATCAAGAACAGCTAGCTGATATCTTCACTAAGCCCTTGGATGAGAAGAGATTTAGCAAGTTGCGGTGTGAGCTAAATATCTTAGAATCTTGAATGTTCTTTGAAAAGGACACACATCCTAACCCTTATGCATAATTGATGACTTAGATGTGCAACACATGAAGAAACGTTTTCTTCAATCAATGAAGAATAACATTCTAAGTGTGAAGAAATTAATGAAGAATTTGATTCTCGTAACCCTCGACAATTGTACGCGGTGTCTGAAATCATCATTCTTATACTGATGAGCTACGCCACCACAAAAGTTGAAAATCTTCAATTTGAGTTTTTCCTCATTTTGAAATTCCTCGCTTTTACAAATTCTTCAATTTTGCAAAATCTTCACTATTTCCGTCGTATTTCTTCATTGGCTATATATATATATATATATATATATATATATATATATATATATATATATATATATATATATATATATGAGTTTATGTCCTCTACAGCATTCACTTATTGCTATTTCTTCTAGTTGCTATTTCTGCTAAGTGAATGTGATCGGACCCTTCCCCCTCTATGCTATACTCAACCCAATCTATTCACAAATTCTTCATGTGCGTTCTGATTGACACTCGTTCAAAGTCTTCACTATGTCCTTGACAGCTGAAGAAATTGCGAACGAAATTTTAAAACAAATCTTATCCAGATTGTCGGTTTTACCGCTCAAACCGTTCCGTATCCCACGATACATTAGTTTAATCACCCACGATCTTACACGATCTCATCTGCACAGTACGTGGGTGACACATGTCGCGTGAAGAAGAAAGGGCAGGGGCATGTTCGACCCAAAATCTTCGGGCGAACAGTTTTTACAGTGGCTATATATACCCCTCTCCCTTCCTTACTTCATTTACTCTGCTCGGACGCTGTCTCTCGCTCGAGCTCTCCTCAAACCCTAGCGCCGCCGCTACTCCATCGCCGTCGGTGAGAAAGAGCTTCACTGCCTCGACCTCGTCGCCGTCGTACTCGCGCCGGCCGCGGAAATCTTCACTCCGCCGCCGCCGTAGCTGTCTCCCTCTGCCAAGTTAGGGCGTGGGAGATCTAACGTGACGAACTTCACTACAGTTCATCTCTGTTCATCGTGTTCTTCAGTTCGGGTAATTAAAAGTCACTTTTATTACTCACTTTGATTCTCAAATCTTTCTGAAAATCTTCAAAGGTGTTATTGTTCCTCAAATCTTCACATATGAACACCTCACACACTGTATGCTCTTGATTTATCTCTCTAAGCATTCATTTCTTCAAGATGCCTCAATTGTGCGGATTTTCAATCTGTACAACTCTGGAACCTGAGACAAAACGCTTAGTGAAATTCCTCAAGGCTCAACTGCTCAAATTCCTCAAAACTTGTTCCTTTTGAAAAATCGTCTGAGAACGCATATGACCTCTCCAAATTCCTCGCACCAACACTCTGTTCACAGGTACTCATGTCCGCTGCTGAATCACTAGGTTCTCATCAACTTAACTCATTTGCAGTGTTCCTCGAAGAAAAACTGCATACTTCTTCAGAGTGCTCTATTGTTCAAATTCCTCATCTGAAGAAAATGGCAGAAGGCAAGAGACCGCAGAAGGGAGGAAAGAAACCGGAGGTCATGACTGCCTTTGAGATCCCTGATGAAATATATAAAGATTACTGCACACCTGATGAATCCAAGTTTGGCAAGGAGACCAAAAATCAGCGCAAAGTGCGCATACAAAGGATAGAACGAAGATGGGCACGAGAATGGAGGGAATATCGCTATGTTACTCCCAAGTACATGAGGAAATTCGCCTTAAACCCTCCATGCCCAAGAGCTCCTTTGGCACCTGGCCAAGTCGCTGATCCCACCAGCATCAAGCGTGGTGAAGACTTTCCTGAAGAATGGTCCAGGTGCCAAGCCAAATTGGCAAGATAGGCCAAGGAGGCAGTGAGGAAATTCAATGAGGATTCTGCTGCTGCTGCTACCGCTGAACCCTCGGTCAAGCCGAGGAAATCAATGCCGAAGAAGCCTGCTCGCAAGCCAAGTGCTTCACCATCAGCACCCTCACGGCAAATTCCTCAGACTGCTGCTGCTCACTCCAAATCCTCAGCAGCTCCCTCCAAGTCCTCAACTCCTGTGCATCTGGCTACATGTCAAAGGACTCAGGGTTTCTCAATTACTTCTGGTGTCTCAGCAAGTTCCTCAGCTGCACCAATGTCCTCATCAGGCCCCACTCTGCTGAAGACAAAAGCAACAGCTGGACGCGGTCCTCGGCCAAGTCCAAAGAAGAAACAGGTTGCTTTCAACGTGCCCTCTGATGATGAAGCTTCTGATGAAGAACTTGCAGAAATCATCAGAGACAGACTGACCAAGGCCGCTAGAGCCAAAAGAACAAATGTGCCTCTGCTTTTGGATCCGAAGAAGATCCTTGACTTCATCAACCTATGGCATCAGGATCCAAACACTCCCATACCAGATCTGCCACTGACTCCTAGTCAAAGTCATATGCTGAACCATTTCATCGCTGAAGAGAAATGGAAATTTGAAAAGGCCCGTGAATTAAAGAGAACACAAGCCAGAAAGGAGAAGCTTCTGAGGAAGAACATCATTAACCTGACTCCTGAAGAACTTCTAAAAGCTCAATCGGAAATCCAAGCCCTCAGCAAGGATTTCAATGCTTACAATGCTGATTGGCAAGGAGCCAAGGTGAGATTCGTCAACTTGACGAAGAAAATGACAACTGTTACAGCCCAGTAAACACACGAAAATCCTCAGTGAAGACTCGCTCACCTCTTTGAAGAACATGCCAAGATCTGCTGATGACTTTCAGCATGCTGATGAGAATACAAGTACCAGGGCTGATGACTCCATTCCAGCCGCTGAAGAAATTCCCAGGGCATCCACTAGTGGTGCGCCTGAAGAAACTGAAGAGATCAGGGTAACTGCACCGGTTGCACATGAAGAAACTGTACCACAGTCCTCAGCTCCTCCTGCGCCAACACCAACTCCAATTCTTTCTTCTGCTTATGAAGTGAAGAAGACAAAGGCTGCAAAACGAGCTGCAGTGAAGAAGAGGAAGGTATCAGCTGCGTCAAATTCTTCGGCTGCGAAGAAAATGAAGCCAATGACCAGCTCACTTGAAAATCCTATTGATGCCATTCCCATTTCCTCCATGTCGTCTAAGGAAATTGTTCCTTATGGAGAAGATTACACGATCCCAAGCGGATCTGATGAAGAAAATCAATCTGTTGCTACCTCCGAACAGTTTGATGAAGAAATTGAAGTGGAAACATTCCCTTCAAAGCCAGTTGTTTCCTCACCCATGCCTCAGTTCACAGCTGAAGAGGCTGGTGTTGAGGAAATTGAAAAATAAGATGAAGACGTGGATATTGGATGCACTACACCAGTGATGAACGATGACTTTTGCGAAAGTCAGCATCCCAATACTCCTCTCTTCACTCCGATTCAACAAGTCCCTCAGTCCCCGGCTACAACTGTTCAATTAGGCTCTGAAGAAACTCATCCCACATCGTCTGTTCATGAAGAAATTCCAGCCACTAGCGCTGAAGAACCTGCTGTTGATCCCCAAACCGCACAAGAAGAGGAACCGGAAATTCCTCAGCCTGAAGAACCTGAGATCGTGATTCCTGAGGTTGTGCTGCAACTCACTGACATTCCTCTGCCCAAACCGAAGAATCTGTTCTCATGCAAGCAAAAATTCAAGGCTGAAGACTTCTTTTCTGAGCATGTGTTCTTCACTGCTTACAACCCATATGACTCTGCTCGCATGAGGAAAAGACGCTTCTGGACTCCTACTCAAGAAAACTTCTATTCCTCAGTTCTATTTGACAAGGACAAGATCTTCGACCATGAGCATATTCCTCATGTGGATATGGAATCATTGCCATGCTTCGAGCCAGTCCTCAGAGTTCTTCATGATGCAGGGCTGCTGAATTTCTGCACTGATATCTGTGACTGGAATGAAGAACTCATTCTTCAGTTCTATGCCACCCTGCACATCACTGGCGATGCTGAAGATATCTATTCATGGGTGCTGGATTGGATGACCGAGAACACTCACTACAAGGCACCAGCAACTGAATTGCTTCGTGTCCTTCCTCTTGATCCTCCCCATGAAACTGCACGTTGCATCTACAATGACCGCGAACTGTCTGATCACTTTATGCAAGTGCTCATGAAGCCATTGAAGCCAGGACAGGCCCCTCGAACCAAATTCCTCGTCAAGGAATTGTTGTATGTGCCTCGGACTGTCTATAGAATCTTGACAAAGACAATGAGTCCCATCAAAGGCCACGACTCAAATGAAGAAGATGTCGTTGGCATCATGAAGAACATGCTTTTCAATATCATTCATGGCGTTCCTGTCAACTTCCATGATTTCTTCATGAGGACTCTTGCTAATGTTGCAATGTCACCTTTTGAGCTGAAGCCATATGCACCTTGGATTATGAGATTCATAAGGGCAAGATCTTCACTGAACTACAAGGCTGACACTTTGAACCATCGCAGCTACTTGCCGCCCATTGAAGTCCTCAAGCGACCAGTTTCATCATCTGATGACAAGGGCAAGGCAGCAGCTGTGATTGATGAAGGCACTCGTCCATTGGATGGTCAATTTCGCAAGGCTGCATCTTACTCCACCAATGACGATTCTGCAACACATGACACCGCCAAGAAATACCTCAAAGAAAGCAAAAGCCTCAAGCAACAAACCGTGGTGATGACTGATCGTGAGTTACTCCTCAGTCTTTATCAGAAGGTTGAACGCAATCAGAAATGGGTGAAGCGTCAATTTGCTGCAATTCTTCACAACATGACCTCAACACACAATGCAGTGAAGAAAAATCAGTACTACCTTCATGAAACCCTCAACCGCACTTGGGCTGTTCTTAATCATGTATATTCCGCGGAAGAATTGAAGACTATGGGTCTTCAGGAAGCTTTTGACTGGTCTGCACCTCCTCTGAAGAAATTCAAGAGAGTCAAAGTTCCTGATTTGGTGGCCAATTCTTATTCTTCATCGCGTGAAACTGATGAACATGAAGATTTGGACGACACTGCGGCAGGCCCTACTTCAACATCCAACCCCGACAACGCTGGCGCTCCTCCATCAACTTGAAAATCTTCAGGGGCGTTAGTCCTCAGTTTCGATCCTTTTGGTCATTTGATGACAAAGGGGGAGAAATCTGAGTTAGTCTTCAAGCGTGTTTATATTATGGGCGTTTCGTTAAGTTACAACTCTCGTTCTTCCGAAACTTTTATTGGATCGAGTTGTAATCTTAAATCCGATGGTGCCCTGATACTTTTGATCGGTGCATTGTGCTAACTTTGCACTGTGCTCTGATACTTTTGATGTGTTATTCTGCATGCTTATTCCTCGTTAATATTATTGCACGCATGCTGAATCTCATCAGGCACCATATTTCATCATGCATTTCAAATTCTTCATATTATATATATCAAATGCGTGTATGAATTACAAGATATAGGGGGAGACCTCCATGATTCAATTCTTCAAATGTGCATTGCCTCAAAAGAAAATTCCTCACTATGCACATATTCAGGGGGAGTTCTTCTATATCTTGCAATCAAATTCCTCAATATCAGTATTTACACTTCATATGTTTATCCCCGTTGAAAACTTAACCTATGTTGTCATCAATCACCAAAAAGGGGGAGATTGTAAGTGCATCTAGTGCCCCTTAGTGATTTTGGTGTATTGAAGACTTATAGGTTAAGTAATTGATGCGTTTGTGAGTGTACACAGGTCTATAAGTCTATGAGGAGTTTGATATTTACAGAGAAAGTCGACCCCTAAAAATGAAGTTCTTCGACTGAAGACTTTGATATTCTGAAGACTTTCTAAAGGCTTTGAAAGTGAAGAAATTGGTGTGATCTTGAAGACTTGATATTCATTCGAGGAATATGAAGCGTGAAGACTTTTGTTTTCGTAGTTTCATTTTCTCTTTCTTGAGTCATAGGAAACACCGTCTTCGTTAAAGGGGTCGAGGAAATACTAAGGAAAAATTTCCATGTGATGCTCAACTCAAAATCCTACACCTACCAATCCTTTGAATGAAGCCATTGAAATCTCATACAGATCAGTCAAGTTCTTGATGGATGAGACGTAGTTCTTCTAGTCACCGATGACTTTGCTCGATCGACGAGTTAGGAATTCGCCATCTGAATTTCCTACACATGAGGAACATGATAGCCCCGAGGAATTTGAGAGTCAAATTTCCGACCTTTCTGTGCTTGCGTGCGGCTGTCCCAAAATATCTTATCCACCTAACGGTCATATCATTGAAGGGCATTTATGTCTTATCATGTCGGGCTGCTCCTAGGCTATAAATAGCCGCCCCTACAACCACTAGTTGGTTGGCTGCTCCGAGAGAACTTGACACTTGTCATCTGAGAGCAACCCATCCTCCGAGGACTTTGAGCGAAAATCATCAAGTGAGGAAAATCCCAAAACCAAACCCCCACAAACTCAAAGTGATTGAGTATCACTGAAGAAATTGATCCTGCGTGGATCCGACGCTTGTTACCTTTGAAGACTGTGCTTCTTCCAGACGGTTAGGCGTCAAGGTCTAGAGCATCCAAGAGGAAATGTGGATCGCCGAGTGACCAAGTCTGTGAAGGTTTGGAAGTCACCTGAAGACTTACCACGAGTGATTGGACGAGGCTTGCGTGGTCTTAGTTCAAGGAGAATACGGTGAGGACTGGGTGTCCTGAGTTGCGGCTCAGAGACTGGGTGTCCGGGACTGTGTGTCCTCGAGTTTAAATACTCACCGCTCCAACCGGACGTATAACCGAGACAGCAGTTGGAACTGGTTTACCAAATCATTGTCTTCACCAACCGACCGGTTCTATTTCCTAAACTCTTTCATTTCCTCATTCTTGTGTTGAATGTTGTTCATATGTGTGCTTGAAGACTTTGATCAAGACTTTCACAAATTCCTCGCTTCAATTTCTTGATCTGTTTGTCTTCATCTTGATTCCTGTGTTTACGCTTTCGTACTGCTTTTAGTCTTCATTTCATCATGCCGACTATGTGTGTATCCTGTTATGTTTACTTCTGAGTACATATTCCGCTGCAAGTAGTTCTTCGCTAAGGAATTTCCTCACCAGAAAATTCCTCAGTGAAGAATTCATAAAAATCGCCTATTCACCCCCCCTCTAGTCGATATAACACACTTTCAGGGCTGGGTCCACCGAATCCAGCATGGGATCGCGCACCCGTGCGCCAGACGACAGGTCCACCGCATCCCGCAGCGTAGGCGACAGGCGTGTCGGGGACGCGCCATCATTGCCTGTGGTGGAGGGGCCCACGGCGGAAAGCGACCCGGACCCAACCGATCGTTGCCAGCTGTCGGAGGAGGGGGCCACTGCATCGGAACTGCCGCCCCACACGGGAGACCGGCGCTGCGTGTCGCTCGTCGGCTGGCTGGTTATTGGCCCAGCGCCTGGTGGTGTCGGAGGAGATCCTGCGTCAGGTTCTGCGCCAGGGTTTGCGCCGCCGCAGGATCTCTCGGGATCCAGCGCGTCAGCAGGATCTGCCGGTTCCTATGCCAAGCCTGTTTGGACTTATCTGCTGCATAAAATGACGATTTGGAGTGCTGTTTTTTCAACTGTTTTCATCGGAACAGCCTCGGTTAGTGGCAGTATTAGTGTTATTAAACGCATGATCATCAGACCATTCACCCCCATGATCAGAAGGATTTAATAACTCCGGAGAAAGCAATAGAATTTTGGCACGAAGACGGGCTCCGGCGTTTGGATGAAGACTAGCAAAGGAAAAACATTTTCATCAAAGATAACATCTCTAGAGATATAAACTCGACCCGTGGAGATGTCAAGACATTTAAACTCTTTGTGAAGATTGTTGTACCCAAGAAAAGCACATTGCTTAGAACGGCATTGGAGTTTATGATTATTGTAAGGCCGTAGATTCGGCCAACAAGCACACGCAAAAATTCTAAGAATGGAATAATTGGGGTTTTCATGAAAGAGTTTCTCAAAGGGTGTCTCAAACTTGATGACTTTGCTAGGAATTCGGTTTATCAAGTAGGTTGCCACAATGAAGGCCTCATCCCAAAATTTTAAGGGCATAGAGGCTTGAGCAAGAAAAGATAAACCTACTTCGACAATGTGTCGATGTTTCCTCTCGGCCGACCCATTTTGTTGGTGAGCGTGAGGGCACGAAACATGATGAGATATCCCTATCTTGGTGAAGAAGGATGTCAACTTTTCATACTCCCCTTCCCCAATCTGTTTGTAGAGCGAGGATCTTACGATCAAACTGACGTTCTACTAGATTTTGGAAGTCATGAAACTTCGAAAACTTCAGACTTGTGTTTGATCAAGTATATCCATGTGAATTTACTGAAGTCATCGATGAAACTCACATAATATTTTTTTTCTTCCTACTGTTTCAACAGCAGGACTCCAAACATCAGAAAACACAAGTTCTAAGGGAAATTTTGATTCACTTATAGATTTTGGATAAGGCAACTGGTGACTTTTGCCTTTTTGACAGGCGTCACAAACAGAATTTTTATTGAAATAATTTGCACACGGGAGATTATTCTTGCTAATGATCTTGCTAACAATAAGAGGAGATGGATGGCCTAGACGCCGGTGCCACCTATCCGAGGATAGCTTGGTGACACTGAGCATGTGCTTCTTGGCATCGGATCCCGTGTGCCTAACTGGGTAGAGTCCTCTTCTACCCCTGCCTCGAAGGAGCACCTTCTTCGTTCCCCGTTCCTTAACAAGAAAAGAGTGAGGATGAATTTCAACAAAAGTATCATTGTCAACAGCAAGGCGGCTAGCAGAGATTAGACTTTTGTTGGCTTGAGGGACATGAAGTATGTTGTTTAGGAGGAGATCTCGATCAGGAGTATGAATAACTGAATGACCAATGTGTTTTATAACCATACCTGAACCACTAGCAGTATGTATTTGCTCGTTTCCACTGTAGCGATCGCGTACAGTCAGCTTCTCCAAGTCTCATGTGATATGATCAGTGGCACCACTGTCCAGGTACCAGTTCGTGTCCACCCCGTACTGTGGTACAGCGAGGTTGGCCGACTTCTCCTCCACGCCTTGGTAGGATTCATCGTAGCGCTTCCAGCACTTCCAAGCTGGATGACCCAGTTTGCCACAGATTTGGCACTGGACCCTGGGAGCGGAGGCATGGTTGTTGTTGTAGTTGCCTCCGCCGCCATTGTTGCCGTTGTGACCACCGCCGCGTCCTCCAGGCTTGGAGTAGCCGCCGCCACGTCCGCCGCGGTCACCACCGTTGCCGCCTTGTCTGCGGCCGCGGTCACCACCGCCACTGCCGTTTCTACGGCCTCGAGTAGCAGCGTTGGCAGAGGATTGTGAACCCCCGCCGTGAAGATTGAGCCTCGTCTCGAAGCTCAGGAGCTGCAAGAACAGCTCAGCCACGGTCATCGGTTCCACCCGGGAACACATGGCCGACACCACCGGGTCGTAGTCTTCGTCTAGCCCGGCCAGGATGTGAGAGACGATGTCGTCGTCGTCCACCCTCTTCCCTGCAGCAATCAACTCATCGCAGAGAGACTTGATCTTCCCGACGTAGTCGGTGATGGAGGAGTTGCCCTTCTGCAAGTTTTCGAGGGCGATCCGAACATTGGTGGTCTGGGAACGAGTGTGGGACGCAAGCATCCCTTCCACCGTGTTCCAGAGCTCAGCGGAGGTGTGACATGAGGTGACCTGGATAGCTATCTCGCGAGGGAGAGTCGTGAGGAGATAGGAAAAGACTTGTCGATCTTGTGCATACCAGGTCTGGAATTCAGGGTTCGGGGCTTTTGCCGTCGTCTTGCCATCGGAGGAAGTCACATCGATCTTCATGGGAGGTGGCGGCTGCTCGACGTCGAGGTACTTGGCCATCTGTGCTCCACGGATGACCGAGAGCACCGTTGCCCGCCACAGGGCTTGGTTGCCCTTCGTCAGCTTCTCGGTGGCGTCGTGCGCGAATGGCCATGACGGGAAGGAGCTTGAAGACGACATCGCTTTGTATGCGGTCGAGGATGGCTCTGATTACCATGAAAGAACTATGGTTGGAAGCGTATGCCTTACTGCAGGGAAGCATGCGTGTTATATAGGCAAACAAGTACATGATGCGGCTAGGTTTTTTGTAGACTTGATCCATACTCCAAGACTATACAAGAGAGGATCTTATCTATCCTAACAACCTGCCAAGATACAACACACCACGCACACGTTACATAGATGTCACGTTACAACATATCAAGCCTGTATTTTAACAATACCCTCGCCCAAGTGCTTGCCGTCGGCGACAAGCTCGTCTCGATGAACGGCAAGTTTGCGCTTGGCTTCTTCCAGCCAGTAGCAAATGTTGGAGTTAATCCCGAGTCTGGCTACGTGCAGCTATCCGTGTTCAAGTAGTATACATGTCAATAGAACGAAGGTACTAACTCCTCCCGACTCCTCCCGTGTCGCCCCTGCACAGTGACCGGGGGGAACCCTAGCGCCGCCGCGTCCTCGTTCCTCCCCGACCTCTCCTCCTCGCCGCCGCCGGGCAAAGCCCGGTCGGCGTCGGCGGCGGCGGGATCTCTTCTCCCACGGCTCACTGGATCTGGCGCGGGCGGATCGCGGCGGCGGTTGGTGGCGCTGGCTGAGGCGGGGCGAATGGCGCGGGCTTGGGGCGACGGCAGTTTTTCCTGGTGTGCGGGAGTCCGCTGAAGCGCGCGGCGCGGCCCTCGGCAAGCGGTGGCGGGCGCTAGGCTCTCGGCGGTGCTCCGGCCTGTGCAGGCGGCGGTGGTCCCCGTGCGCGGTCGGCGGCTCCGTCTCTGACCCGGACGGTGTGGGGGATGGCGGCGGCCCGGTGTGGCCGGCGATCTGGATGTGGTGGTGCCGGCGGCTCGATGATCTGCCGGTGCTCCAGGGTTCTGCCAGGTGGTGCTAGTGTTGATAGCGGCCCGTTCACGACAGTTGGATCCCTCCAAACTGATCTGGGTGAAAACTTGCCTTCGGCGTCTGCTAAGGCCGGCGGCGGCGGCGCTATCTGCGTCGTTCCCTTCTTGAAGGCATCGTCGTGGAGAAGTTCAAGGCCACTCTCTGCTACCTCTGGGGGAAACCCTAGATCCTATGATCGGATGACGGCGGCGCTTTGGTGTCATTCCTCCCTTGAGGGCGTCATTCTTGGAGGTACACACGTGATCGAGGGACCAGAGGACGGTTTCTTTGGTGGAGCGGTGCTTCGTCCTACACACTGATGACGATGGATCTTGATGGCGTGGCGCAGTGCAGATTCAGAGTTCGTTGTGGGAGGATGGACTCGCGCAGGAGGACGACACTGTCGGGCGTCGTGGTGGCGTCGACGGCAAAGAGACCTGACACGGTACATGCAATAGTACAACTCTGAAGATGGATTGGTGGCAGGTGGCTGCGGCGGCCTCATACCCGGCAGGCGTCCTAGTTGAGGAGTGCGCCAGACTGGTAGGTGCCCCATACCCGGCAGGCGTCCTGGTTGGGACCTCAGGTCTTAGATGTTTAGGTTTGGCTGCGTTGTCTGTTTGGTATTAGGCCTAGACTATCTGCGCCCCTTCATCAATTGTATAGGTGTAGCGACAGTTGTTGCTTAGACGGTGGCTTTAGTCTTGCTGTTGTATGGCTTTGTAAGGTTTTGTGAGAATAATTAATAAAGAGAACATATGCATCGCCCAGACGCAGAGACCGGGGGTCATCCTCCTTTTCAAAAAAAAAGTAGTATACTGTTGGCCATCTAGTCCGACTGGATATGTGCTCCAGCTAGTATAAATATAGATGTACCACTATCCTTGTAACCGTGAGATCACAAAGCAATAAAGTAAAACAGGAATAACATGTTCCTGTGGCAATACCTTTGCTTCGTGTGCGTGCGTGAGTACTAAGATTGATCTTACGATCGACTAGCTAGCTACTACGTGCGTGGTACGTCTCGCTGTGTTTGGCTTCGGCCAAGTGCATCGGCCAACAGCGGATTGACTAAGACTCGTCAACGTTGCTTCGTTCGTCGTCATCATCGTTCGTCGTCGGTCGTCGCCGTCGCTGGAAAGTACTCGGCGTCGGGTCTGGGGCAACCATTGATATCAGAGCAAGGTTGATCTTCTAGTAATGAGAGATCATGTCGGACGACGAGAAGACCAAGCAGCTGGCGGAGTACTCCGGTGTGGATAAAGTAATTGCTGCTCCGGCGAGTTCATTGTGCCCACGGTGTGATCGCGAGAAATTCGGGGTGTGAAAGGCCCTCATGGAGTGTGGTCGCCGCGCCAACAAGCTATGGGACGTGGTGTATCTAGGAGGCGACGCGTACAAGAAGGACGGAGCCGAGCATCGGAAGGACCGGCAGGCGGCATTGGCGATTTACTCGATGATGCCGATGGATGTCCTCCAGCACCTAATCGCCAAAGCAACGGCAAAGGAGGTGTGGGATACGCTGAAGCTCATGTTCGAGGGATACACCCGTGTCAAGCAAGCCAATCTCCAAACTCTCCTAAGGAACTATGAGACTTTGGTCATGGGCGACGATGAGTCCGTGGACGTGTTCGCTTCACGGGTGGCAACTCTCGTCAATCGGATTCGCGCGCTTGGAGAAAATCTCACGGAGACCTCAGTTATTCGGCGCTTCTTATGCGCGGCCCCTTCCCGGCACCTGCAAATTGTCACGGCGATCGAGCAGTGCGTCGATCTCACGACTCTCTTCATCGACGATCTTGTCGGACGGTACAAGGCTCACGATGAGCGTATGCGGTATGGTCTTGGGGACGGGAAGAACAACGAGCTTGTGATGCTCACAAAGGCGTAGTGTATCGCCCTGGAAAAGCGAGGCGGATCCACAAGCAGCAGCAAGAAGAAAGGGAAGCATCGCTCGGCGAGAAAGAACTTCGCCGACTCGGACGACGAGGATGCGCCTGCACCACCGAGGAGGAAGTTTGACATCAGGAAAGTGAGGTGTCATAAATGTGGCCTCCTCGATCACTTCAAGGCTGACTGCGAAGAAACACCGAAGCAGGAGGCACTGATAGCTGAGGATGGAGACGGTGGGGATATGATGCTAATGTTGGAATTAACCACGATGTTGTGGTCCGTGTCCGGCTTGTACACGTGACAATCACCAGATACAACTCGTATAGGATAGACTTGGTCTAGCTGCTATATATGTGTGTTGTACCCCTTGTAATCGTTAACCCAGATCAAAGTAATAAAGATCAGCAGGACCGACAAGGACCTGTTTAGCCATCAACTCGCGTGTTCCTGCGTCCTTGTGTGTATCGCGTGTTCCGGCGTCGGCGAAACCGGTTTGCTACTTTGATTAAGCGTAAGGCTGTGCAAAGCTAGCTAGACGTGTGTGTTTGCTTGCTGTGTATGTGCATATCTCCAGAGAAAAGCCAGCTTGTGTGCACGTGTACGTCGGAAATTTCTCGACGTACGGGATCTGTGCCAACAATTGGTTTTCAGAGCTTGGTTTGTCGGTCGTGATCTTCGGAAAGCACTCGATGGATCATGTCGAACACAGTCAAGGAGATCGTGACGGCAGCAGCGGGAGCGCCGATGCCGATGGTGGGGGTGTCGCAATTGCCATGTCTGTATCGAGAGGACTACGCACTATGGGCGATGAACATGGAGGTCGCGATGGAGGGAGCTGAGTTCTGGGAAGCCGTGGAACCCGGCGGTGCCGACTACGCGAAGGGCGCGGCGAAGTACCGGAAGGATCGTCAGGTGTTAACGGCGATCTACTCCGCCATGCCGAAGGATGTGCTGCAACACCTCGTCGGAAAGAACTCGGCGAAGGAAGCATGGGAGACCATCAAGATCCTGCACCAGGGTCATGACCGTGTCAAGGAAGCACACCTTTAGTCCCTGATGAGAAGCTACGAGTGCCTGAAGATGGATGAAAGTGAGACGGTCGATCAGTTTGCCTCCGGTCTCAAGACCCTCGTCAACGGCATACGCAGCTATGGTTCAACCCTAGAAGAAGTTGCGATCGTCCGACGATTTTTGCGCGCCGCGCCGGCACGCTATATTCAGATCGTCACGTCGATCGAGCAATGTCTCGACCTGAAGACTCTCACGGTCGAGGAGTTCAAGGCCCACGACGAGAGAATTCGTCTCAGTTTCGGCGACATGGAGGCGAGTGAGCACCTGATGTTGACAAAGGCGCAATTTACCGCCTTGTTGAAAGAAAAGCAAGGCGGATCCACGAGCAGCGGCAAGAAGAAGGGGAAAGGGAAGCAGCGCTCGGCGAGAAAGAACTTCGCCGACTCGGACGACGAGGGTGCACCTGAACCACCGAGGAGGAAGTTTGACATCAGAAAAGTAAGGTGTTATAAGTGTGGCCTCCTCGGTCACTTCAAGGCTGACTGTGAGGAAGCACCAAAGCAGAAGGCACTCATGACCGAGGAAGGATACAATGGGAATATGATGCTGATGTGCGAGCTAGTGGACGAGGAGGATCCAGATGATCTTGGTCAGCTGGACACGGGTCCGGTCAGTGCATCCGCGCCATTAAACTCAGGCGATGTTGTGGCGCCAGAAGACCATGACACAAGGCGTGATGGTGTGGTCATGCCGGTAAAACCAGGCGAATTCGTGGCGCCAGAAGACCATGATGCAAGGCGTGACGGTGTGGCCATGCTAGCAACAGGCGAAGACGTGGCGCTAGAAGACCATGACACAATACGTGATGATGTGGTCACGCTAGAAGACGGCGAAGACGTGTCGCCAGAAGAACACGACGCGAGGTGTGATAGAGTGGTCACCCCAGAAGAACGAGACACGTCGCGAGCTGCACTTGGACCAGACGAGTGCGGCGCATACGCTGATGGAGCAGACATCGCGAGTCACGACGGATCCGACGTGGCGAGTCCAGACGCTACAGGCGTTGCATGCATTGCATCGAGCGGCAAACTAGCCAGCCCGCGCGAGCACGCAGCCGAGACGAGGCACGACAGGTACGAGGCTGGTACAACTCTACTGACTAGCATGTGCAACCCAGCGGACAGGCTGGTTGATGGTCGCCCATCTAGCAGTCCGTCTATAGTATGTGTCTCACAAAGGAGCAAACCACCATATCCCAAAATAGGGAGAGAAGGGAGGCAAAGCCCAGAAAATTTGCATGGTGCATCTGGCCTAGAAAACAGTGCAGAAAGGAGTTCACCATCACGTGAAGGATCAGATGATGGGAACAACACAGAGAAAGGAGACGGGCAGCAGCAATGCAGCCCAGCAAGCGGCAGGCTCGTAAGCCTAGTAAAAGAAGCAAAAACGCCAGTAAGCGGGAATTTGGCAATTCCAGAAGCAAGTGTTTCTTTTCCAATAGCGTACGGACCAAACTTATTGGATCTCTCTCCAAAGGAAGCATTTCAAATAAATTCGGTGAAGATGAAAAGTAAAGGGCAACGATGTTTGCACATCGAGGAACCGGAAATTTTTGAATATGCAAATATGGAAGAGTGTTGGCGTCGTGCTATGGATGAAGAGTTGGAGTTGATCCGAGACAACAAAGTATGGGAGCTTGCGGATCTTCCCAACGGACATAATGTCATGGAGCTCAAGTGGGTGTACAATGTCAAGAAGGATGCCAAAGGAAACTTGGTGAAGCATAAAGCAAGGCTCGTGGCTAAACCAAACGTGCAAGAGCAAGATGTGGACTTCGAAGAAGTGTTCGCTCCAGTTGCAAGGATGGACACAGTGAGGCTACTTATAGCTCTCGCGGCTCAACAATCTTGGAGGATACATCATATGGATGTGAACTCCACATTTTTGACTGGGGAGTTAGAAGAAGAGATGTATGTGAAGCAACCACCGGGGTACATCCAAGAAGGATAGGAGCACAAGGTATTGAAGCTACACATGGCATTGTATGGGCTACGACAAGCTCCTCGGGCATGGAACATCAAGCTTGATCGTACATTGATTTCTCTTGGATTTGAGAAAGCACCACTGAAGCATGCAATGTACAAGCGAGGTAAAGGCAAGGATCGTCTCTTAGTGGGCATCTATGTGGATGATCTGTTGATAACTGGAGCAGACGAAGAAGTGATTGCAAACTTGAAGCTACAAATGGAGGAGCTATTCAAGATGACTGATCTAGGGCTCTTGAGTTACTACCTTGGGATAGAGGTACATCAAAAGCCGGAGGGGATCACAATATGCCAGGAGGCATATGCAAAGAAGATAGTTGAAAGTTGTAGCATGGAAGATTGCAACCCAAGTCATGTTCCGATGAAGCCTCGTGTTGTTCTAAGCAAGAAAAGTGAAGCACCCGCGGTTGATGCAACGGAGTATAGAAGTGTGGTCCGAAAGCTGAGGTATCTCACGAATACAAGACCGGACTTGACCTATTCCGTTAGCATAGTGAGTCGCTTCATGGAAGCACCCACGACTGAACATTGGGCAGCTGTGGAAAATATACTCAGGTACATCAAAGGGACAACAAATTTTGGTTGTGTCTATTTGAGAGAGAAGAAGAAGGAGATGGTGGAGCTACTTGGCTACAGTGATAGCGACATGGCAGGAGATGTGGACGACCATAAAAGTACCTCGGGCGTGGCATATTTCTTGGGAGGAAGCATAGTGAGTTGGCTATCACAGAAGCAGAAGGTGGTCGCATTATCATCTCGTGAAGCGGAGTATATCGCAGCTGCAACCGCGGTGTGTCAAGGCATTTGCCTAGGAAGACTACTCGGTGACCTCACAGGTAAGGAACGAGTGGTGCTCAATATTGATGACGAGTCTGCAATCTCTCTATGGAAGAATCAAATGCATCATGGTGGATGCAAACCCATCGATACGAGGTATCTATACCTAAGGGAGTGTGTGGAAGAAAGCAAGATCGACATCAACTACGTTTGCACCGATGACCAGCTTGCAGATATCCTAACCAGATCTTTAGGACGGCAGAAGTTCGTGAAGATGCGGCGAAGGATCGGCGTCCAAACTGTGAAGTGAGGACATCGTGATTAGGGGGTTGATTGTTGGAATTAACCACGATGTTGTGGTCCGTGTCCGGCTTGTACACGTTGACAATCACCAGATACAACTCGTATAGGATAGACTTGGTCTAGCTGCTATATATATGTGTTGTACCCCTTGTAATCGTTAACCCAGATCAAAGTAATAAAGATCAGCAGGACCGACAAGGCCCTGTTTAGCCATCAACTCGCGTGTTCCTGCGTCCTTGTGTGTATCGTGTGTTCCGGCGTCGGCGAAACCGGTTTGCTACTTTGATTAAGCGTAAGGCTGTGCAAAGCTAGCTAGACGTGTGTGCTTGCTTGTTGTGTACGTGCATATCTTCAGAGAAAAGCCAGCTTGTGTGCATGTGTACGTCGGAAAGTACTCGACGTACGTGATCTGTGCCAACAGCTGATGTGCGAGCTAGTGGACTAAGGAGGATCCAGATGATCTTGGTCAACTGGACACAGGTCCCGTAAGTGCATCCGCGCCAATAACCCCTGGCGAAGTGGCGCCAGAATACCATAACACAAGGTGTGACGGTGTGGTTACGCTAGACGCAGGTGATGTTGATGGCGTCAGAAGACCATGACACAAGGCGTGATGATGTGATAACCCAAGTAAGTTCAGGCGTAGATGTGGCGCCAGATGACCACGACATGCGGCGAGCTGCACCCGGGCCAGACAAGTATGCCGCGTACATTGTGTCAAGAAGTGTAGCTGCGGGTTGCGGATACGCCATGAGCCGCAGCGCATCCGACATGGCGAATGGGACCGCCAGTGGCGCTCTGTGCGACACAGCGAGCGGCAAGCCAGCCATCTCGTGAGAAGACAGCCGGCACAAGGGGTTGCACGCCGGCTGCAGCAAGCTTTCCACAAGGAAGCCCAATATCACGTGGAGGCCTAGTGCATGGGCTAGAACGTGAGCATATTCCAGAAAAAGGAGATGGGCTAGAAGTTGGAGCTCTAGGTGGAGGCACTACCCATAAAGCTTTTTCTAGCAGGCCAGAAGAGATGCAACGTATAGTCACGGAAGGCAAGCTAGAAATTAGCAGTGAGTATGCTGCAGGACTTACCAGGAGCAGTTCCGAAGGGCCAAGATCGCCAGGAACAGGAAATTTGGCAGTTTCAGAAGCAAGTGTGCCTTCTTCGATAGCACAAGAACGACGTGTGTTGTATCTCTCTCCAAAGGAAGCGCTTCAAATAAACTCGGTGAAGATGAAGAGTAAAGGGCAACGATGTTTGCACATCGAGGAACCGGAATTTTTTGAAGATGCAAATATGGAGGAGTGTTGGCATCATGCTATGAAAGAAGAGTTGAGGTCGATCCGAGACAACAAAGTATGGGAGCTTGTGGATCTTCCCAACAATGAAAATCTATAGAGCTCAAGTGGGAGTTTAAGGTAAGATGTTGAAGGATGCATGAAGCACAAAGTGAGGCTTGTGGCCAAAGGGTATGTGCAAGAGGAAACTATGGACTTCGAAGAAGTGTTCGTTCCCATTGCAAAGATGGAGTCGGTGAGATTACTCATCGCTCTCGGGCTCAGGAATCATGAGAAGTACATCACACGGATGTAAACTCCCTGTTTTTGAACAGCGAGATATATAGAAGGTGATGTGTATGTGAATCAATCACCGGGTTTCATCAAAAAGGGGAAGGAACACAAGCTACTGAAGCTACACAAAGTCTTGTACGGGCTACCGCAAGTCCTCGGGAGTGGAACATCAAACTTGATCGGACATTGATTTCTCTTGGATTTGACAAAGCCCCACTAGAGCATGCAATGTACAAGAGAGGTGAAGGAAGGGATCGTCTACTAGTTGACATCTACGCCGATGACCTATTAATTACCGGAGTAGATGAAGAGGTGATTGCAAAGTTCAAGCTACATATGAAAGAGCTTTTCAAGATGGATGATCTAGGTCTTTTGAGTTGCTACACCGGGATAGAGGTACATCAAAAGACGGAGGGGGTCATACTATGCCTGGAGGCATACACAAGAAAGGTACTTGAAAGCTATGGCATGAAACATTGCAATCCAATTGATGCTCCAATAAAACCTTGTCTTGAGCCAAGCAAGAAGAGCAAAGTACCCGCAGTTGATGCAATAGAGTATATTGCAGCTGCCACTACGGCGTGTCAAGGTGTGTGGCTAGAGAGGATACACGGTGATCGCATGGATCGAGATCCAGAACAGGTGGTGCTTAATGTTGATTGCAAGTCTGAAAATTTTCTATGCAAGGATCCAGTGCTGCATGACAGGAGCAGACTCCTTGATATGATGTATCATTACATAAAGGATTGCATGGAAGAAGGTAAGACAAAACTCAACTACATTCGCAGCGATGATCAGTTGGCGGACACCCTGACCAAGGCTTTGGATCGAGAGAAGTTCTTGGAGATGGGAAGAAGGATCGGCGTCGGAGCTGTGACATGATGACGTCGTAATTAGGGGGTGAATGTTGGAGTTAATCCCGAGTCCGGCTACGTGCAGCTATCCGCGTTCAAGTAGTATACGTGTTGGCCATCTAGTCCGACTGGATATGTGCTCCAGCTAGTATAAATATAGATGTACCCCTACCCTTGTAACCGTGAGATCACAAAGCAATAAAGTAAAACAGGAACGACACGTTCCTGTGGCAATACCTTTGCTTCGTGTGCGTGCGTGAGTACTAGATTGATCTTACGATACTAGCTAGCTACTACGTGCGTGGTTCGTCTCGCCGTGTCTAGCTTCGGCCAAGTGCATCAGCCAACAGCGGATTGACTGAGACTCGTCGACGTTGCTTCGTTCGTCGTCTTTCGTCGTCGGTCGTCGCCGTCGTCGGAAAGTACTCGGCGTCGGGTCTGAGCCAACAGCAAGCACCTTCAATAAGTCCCAGAACTCCACCGGCTCCAGCTGGTACCTTGGCATATGGTTCAATAAGATCCCGGTTTTTACTGTTGTGTGGGTTGCTAATCGGGAGGAGCTCATCACCCATCCCAACATCAACTCAACAAAGCTCAAGTTCTCGGTGACGGCAATCTTGTCATTGTCACAAACTGTGCTGATGCCGTCACTGAATCCCTTGTTTGGTCCACTCATATTATGAATAGGACACGACGTGGCAGAGCTTCACTACTACTGTGGCAGAGCTTCGACTACCCAACAGATGTTGGGCTTCCTGGCGAAGTTGGGCCGGAACAAGGTCACTGGTTTCAGTCGCGAGTTCATATAAAAAAAGAGCCTCATTGATCTGGGTTTTGGCTCATACAACATGGAAGTAGAAGACACCAGCAGGATCGTCCTCATGCGCCGTAACAACCCCTTGGTAAAGTATCTGATTTATGCAACCTCGGGATCATCATCTTTGATACCAATGCTCAAGTCACTTCTGGATTTAGATCATCGGACCAAAGGTTTGATTAACCTAACATATGTCAATAACAACCAGGAGGAGTACTATACGTACACTTCACTAGATGAATCATCGTCTTCCATATTTGTCTCACTAGACATCTCTGGTCAGGTTAAGCTGAATATTTGGTCACAAGCCAACCAGTCTTGGCAAACCATATATTCCGAGCCTGCCGATCCCTGTAGCCCGCCTGCTACGTGCGGACCTTTACAGTCTGCAACGGCATTGCGCATCCATCATGTGTCTGTATGGAGAGCTTCTCCCATAAGTCACCACATGATTGGGAGTTTTGAGGATCGAACGGGAGGGTGCATTAGAAACACACCGTTACATTGCAGCACTAGTGGTAACAAGAAAAACATGACAAGTTCAAGAGACACATTCCACCCCATTGCTCAAGTTGCATTGCCCTACAACCCACAAATTATAGAAGTTGCTACCAGTCAGAGAAAATGTGAAGAAGCATGTCTCGGTTCTTGCTCCTGCACTACTTATTCCTATAACAAGAGCAGATGCTCTGTCTGGCACGGGGAATTGCTTAGTGTAAATATGAATGATGGCATTGAAAGTAATTCTGAAGATGTTCTTTACCTTCAGATTCGCTACTGGGTTCCAGAAAAAAGAAAAGAAAACCAAAGGTCGGAGTTTTTACTATTGTAAGTATTATTGGTTTTGGGTTAATAATGGTCATGCTGTTGTTACTGATTTTGAGGAACAAATTCAAGTGTTGTGGTTTGCCTATGTATGACAATCTAAGTAGTGTTGGTGGAATTGTAGCCTTCAGATACACTGACTTGGTTCGTTCTACTAAAAGCTTCTCCAAAAAGCTTGGAGGAGGTGGTTTTGGTTCTGTATACAAAGGAGTCTTAAATGACTCGACTAGTATAGCAGTGAAAGTGGACCACGGCGCCTCGATTTTTGCCCAGAAAATTCGCCACGTGCCGCATTTTACCTACGCAAGTGACTGTCGCGGGCATCGCTTGATCCAGAGATATGCGGCTGAGATTCCACGACACGATTTTCACCCGTGATATAAAAAGCTTGCGGGGTAGGGTAATCTTCATATCCACTTTTCTCTCTCCCTCCACTCTGTCTGTCTCGCCGCTCTCTCCACCACCCTGTGCACTCGTTCGTTTCGAGAGAATGGGCAAGCACACGACGACGTGGCTGGAGCGGGCGAAGAAAACCGGGAAGGGCTCGTCGACGAGCGCCGGCCCGGTGGCGGCGGCGGGTCGAGTCTCGGGAGACTCGATTGCCTCCCGTGTCACGCGGAAGCGATTGTTGGAGCTGGTGGCGGATGAGCTGGAGTCCACGCCGGATGCGGACGAGCGGGTCCTCCTCGTCACTCACATCGAGAGAGGTTTTTCTATGCCGCCTCACCCCTTCATCCGTGCCTTCCTCAATTTCTTCGGCGCACAACTCCACCACCTCCCGCCGAATGCGGTTGTGTATTTGTCTGCTTTCATTTTGCTTTGTGAGAATTTCCTGGTCGTGGTCGTTACGGGCCGGCCAATTTTCACGCACAGTTAATGGGAAAAGGAGAAGGAAAATGGGAGCAGGATGGATCGCCGTGAAGATAACCAGGGCTACTAGCCAACACGCCAGCATACAATCTGTGATATGCATAAGGATGTGATCTACATGAAGCGAGTGCAGCCGGGTTTCTCCAAAAAATAAAATTGTTTTCTGCTATTACTTTTCTTTTTTTTTCTCCGTTTTCATTTTTGTTGCATTTCTTTCATCATTTTTTATTTCTTTATTTCTTTGGGTTTTTTTTCTTCTCCGGTTTTCTTTTTTTGGGGGGTTCATTTGTTTCTTTTGATTTTCATTGTACATTTTTCATATATGTCAAAAACATATTTCTATGCATGTTTAACATTTTTTTAATAAATGATCAACATTTTTCCTATACACACTTTCAAACTTTTGCAAATGCTCAATTAACATTTTTCAAATACAAGATCAAAAAAAATTCTATGCACAATTTCAATTTCTCAAATGCTTGATTAACATTTTCTAAATGCAATATTAACATTTTTTGAAACACATGATAAACATTTTTCTACACACATTCAACATTTATCAAATGCTTGATTAACTTATTTCAATACTTCTTCAACGTTTTTGTCAAATACTTGATTAATATTATTTATAATAAAAAAATCATCATTTGTTCATACAGGTTCAACATTTTTGTATACACATTTAATTTTTTTCCTTATTCTTGCTCAACATTTTACGAATACTTCTTCAAGATTTTTTCAAATACTTGATTAACATTTTTTTTGTACATGATCAAGAAATTTCATCATCTATTTAACACGTGGTCAACATTTTTTCTATACACATTTAACATTGTTCATATGTTTTGTCTAACAATTTTCTAAGTACGTGTTCAACATTTTTTTAAAAAGCTTTGACTAATATTTATATATACATGACCAAAAGAATTCATCTTTTTTTTTAAATATGATCAACATTTTCTGTATACACATTCAACATTTTTCAAATGCATGATTAACATGTTTCAAACTATTATGTAAAGTATATTTTTGTAATATATATGTTTAGATTATTTAAAAGTGTAAAAAGAACTTTTGAAAATGGAAATAAAAAACGAAATAAAAACATGAAAAAGCAGAAAAGAAAACGAGGCAGTGTAGTACCCGCGAGCGGCCAACCCATATGCTCGTTCGCTTTAGCGAGTCAGGAACTTCGACTGGCTGAACGCGAGCCATAGGCACTCCCTCGATCCCCTAACATCGTAGCGAGGCGCTAGCTTGGCTAACCGCTGCGACACATTAGCGTTTGTGCTAAACTTGAAGCCTAACGCTAAAAGAACAAACTACAGCGGTAAAAACTAAAACATTCGCAAAAAAATCCCAAAAACTAAAGTACAAGTGAGGGATCGAACAGAGGACCTCCTACTACTGAACCATGTCACTAGCGACATTAATTTCCAGGAATCTACTCCCTCCATTCGGAATTACTTGTCGTGAAAATGGATGTATCTAGACGTATTTTAGTTCTAGATACAACCATTTCTGAGACAAGTAATTCCGAACGGAGGGAGTATGTCTAAAAAACGAACGTTGCGACAAAATGTGAACATTTTTTGCGATTCTCAACCATTTTTCCAAAAAAGGAAGATAATTGAAAATACTATCATTTTCTGAAATTACGAACAGTTTCTGAAAAAGAACACAAACATTTTCTGCAAAACAGGAACCAAAGTTCAAGTGACAATTTTTTTTTTGAAATTACGAACAATTTTTTCAGAGCATGAACAATTTCGAAATTGCCCAAGTATTTTTGAATTCGTGAATTAAAGTTGGAAACATGGCATTTTTCGAATTTGTGAACAAATTTAGAGCTGGAACATTTTTGGAAATTCCGCTCCATTGTCAGAATTTGTGAACAAAAACAAAAAATGCGAATATTTTTTAAATTCCCCAAACATTATTTTATCTTGAGAGTAAAATTTCAAAACGTGAACTTTTTTTAAGTTTTCAACATGAACATATTGTTAATTATCAATGTGAGAGCATTATTTGAAATTCCAGAACATTTTATGAATTTCCGGAAATTATAAATTTTTAAGCTATCTTTTGTTGAAATTGGGGACATTTTAGAATTTAAAAGTTAAAAAAATATTTGAAAGTTTAATAATTTTTAGAATTTCAGAACAAAATTTCAAATCAAGAACCTTTAAAAAATGAACAAATGCTGACATTTTTTACATTTCTGAACAATTTTTTAAAATAGAGAAATAGTTTTGAAAAAGGAAAAATGAAGGAAAATGAAGAAGGAAACAAAAGAAAAGGAGAAACCAAAAGAGTAAAACTAAACAAAGGAGTGAATATAAAAACTGAAACAGGAAAACACAAAAAAAAGACTAAAAAACCGAAAAAATAAACCGGTTTGTGAACCTTGAATCTTCTAGAAGGATGCTAAAACCAGAAAAAAAAATACGGCTTGTAAATGGTGTTCAGAGTTTTAAAATTTAAACAAAAGATAATTTCAAAATTTCCACAAAACAGAATTTCGAAGGTTTGTTCAAGCATAAGCGAGGAGTACGTTCCACTGATACCGGTTTGTAAATTTTGAAATTTTGGAAACATATAGTTTTTAAAATTTCGAAGGTTACCAAAATCGGGATCGGTGCAATGCACCCCTCGCTTCGAAATGGGCTGGCCCATCTTGGTCGATCTTTTCGATCGCGTGTGCGGTTGCCTGATAATTCGACGCAGAATGCGTCCAATAGGAAATCACCCCGACGGATTGATGCCATCGCCTAGCTGGGCCAAGGCCTGAGTGTTTTTTTTCTCTATTTTTAGTATTCCCAATTTGTTCATTATTCTTTTTGAAACTTGTTCAAAATTTTGAAAAATTGTTTGGAATACCCTCAAATGTTCTTTGTTTTCAAATATTGTTAAAAAAATTAAAGAAAATATGGAATTTTAAAAACTATTTAGGTTTTCAAAAAAACAATGTTCACAAGATTAAGAAATGTGTGTTTCAATAAAAGTTGATAATTTTTTTTAAGTACATAGTTAGTAATTTGTGTTCAATTTTTCAATTGTTGGGAATTTGATAATAATTTTGGAAAAGGTGTTCAAACTTGTAAAGTTTTCCTACACAATTTAAGTATTCGGAATTGTTGAAAGAATTCAATAAATGGTTAGTACATTATAAAATGTTCATGTTGATTGATAATGATAGAAATTACACATAATAGAAGCATTCAAATTGGTAAAAACTACATGCTCATGTATGCACACGTCTGGCCTAGTCTCGCACACTCCTCTGCACTAGTGCTTTTTTGGACTATGGATAAATCACTCCGACTTTTTTCAGCAGCCTGACACGGACTTATGATGCATCCATGCCAGGTTTAAATGACTTCTGACATAATTTGCATGTTGCAAAACCTCCTACCATTTATCGGCTCTTTTTCAACGAGAAAACTCCAGAAAATGCAAGAATTATCAAAAACTAAAACTACTTGGCATGGTGCTGTGAATTGGTCATATAAACTCATGAAAAAATGGGGTCATGTGACGGATGCCAAAAAAGCACAAATGGTCTATTTGTGGATATGCATGAAATGACCCAACTTCTTCAAGAAGGTGGGCATGTCCATAGTAGGCATCCATGTCAGGTTTGAATGAATGCCTACACTGTATGCAATTCGCGTCACATTCGACCATTTATCTGTCATTTTTCACCGAGAAAACTCCAGAAAATGCAAGAATTGTTCAAAAATCAAACAACTTGGCATGGCGCCTAGAATTTATCATAGACCATAGAAAAAATTGGTGTCATTTAACGGATGCCAATTTTTTTTCTCAAACAGACCGTTCTAGCCGACCCGAACACCTTTCATTGAACATGCTCTATTTTTGGACATGCATGAACTGGCCCCAACCTTTGCCAGTAGTTGAACATGCCCATGGTATGCATCCATGCCAAGTTGGAACGAATTCCGGCACCATATGCAAGTTGTGTCACATCCGGCCATTCATCGACCATTTTTCACCAACAAAACTTTAGAAAATGCAAGAATTGTAGAAAATTCAAACTACTTGGCATGGTGTTTTGAATTGGTCATACAAGACCATGAAAAAAATTGGGGCCTTTTAGGGATGACGAGAAATGAAGTGCTCCAAAACGAACCCTTCTCGCCTACCTGAACACCCTCTGTTGAAGATGGTCTATTTTTGGACATTATAAAATGAACCCAACTTTTGCCAGCATGTGGGCGTACCTCTGGTAGGCATTCATGTCAGGTTTTAACGAATTCCGACACCATATGCAAGTTGTGTCACATTCGGACATTTTTTACCAAGAAAATTCCAGAAAATGCTAGAATTGTCGAAAACTCATAAACCTTGACATGCTAACTTAAATTGATCGTATAAGCTCATGGAAAAAAAGGAGTCATTTTATGGAAGCCGAAAAAAGCACTCTCAAACGGGCCCTTTTTTTCCTACCCGGATACTCTCCGTTGAATATAGTCTATTTTCTACATGCATTAAATATTTAAATGACCCCGACTATTGCATGCAGGTGCGCATGCCCATGGTAGGCATCCATGTCAGATTTGAACAGATTCCAACACCGTAAGCAAGTTGTGTCAAATCCGACCATTTATCGGCCATTTTGCACCGAGAAAACTCCAGTAAATACAAATTGTCCAAAACTCAAATAAGTTGGCATGGTGCCTTTAATTGATCATATATCCTCATGAAAAAAATTGAGATTAGTTGACAGATGGCAAAAAACACACTCTCAAACGGACCATTTTGGGGCCATTTAAGGGATGTCGAGAAACAACGCACCCCCAAACGGACACTTCTCGCCTACGCGGATACACTCTGTTGAACATGGTCTATCGTTTGGACATGTATGAAATGAACCCAACTTTTGCCAGCAGGTGGGCATACACATAGTAGGCATTCATGCTAGGTTTGCACAATTTCCTAATCGTATGCAAATTGCATCACATCCGGCCATTATCGGTCATTTTCATCGAGAAAACTTCAGAATGTACATAGGTTGTTCGCACGAGGTTTTTTTCCTAGGTTGTTTGCACGAGTTTTTTTCCTCATTGTTTCTCCTTCCTTTGTCTTAGAGTTTACGGATTTCAAAAACTCGGAAATCAAAACAGTTTACAGGTTTAAAATATGATTTATGAATTTGAACAATATTGTGGATTTAAAAATAGTTCGTGGATCTGACAAAAAGTTCATGGATTTATAAACCCAAATGATAACGCCCACACATGTGGCACGAAGCTACATGGCCCAAAAACCTCCATTACCATCCATTTTCCACGTCAAAAGAGATGACATCAGCGAGAATCTTTTGGTTTTAGACTTAATCCGCTTTCACCATTAATCCGTCTCGACGATATCTTCAAAACTAGATCATGTGTTGATATATTTTAACGACTTTTTTTGCCAAAAGTTGCCATGATGTTTACACTAAACTTGTCACAGTGTTTACACTAAAGTTGCCATTATATGTTTCATCTTTTTTTCTAGATTTTAAAGCTGCCATTGTATTTCAACTACTTTCATGGCAAATTTTATTAATTGAGCATGTCAATTTATAGTAATTAACCACGACAAATTTACTACATGGATCATGGCAATTTTTAGTAATTCATCATGGCAAGTTTAGTTTCTTAATTTTCTATTTTATAATGTGTCAAAATTTACTTCAACATAGAAAAAAGGTAGTTGAGACATATCATGACAACTTCAATGTAAAAACTAAAAACCATGGCAATATATGTGCAATAGACCTGACAACTTTTAACAAAAAAAGTCATCAAAACATATCGATATGAGATCTAGTTTTGAAGATCCCGTCGCGGTGGATTTAGTGGCGAATACGGATTTTCAATCAGAGTTTTCATTTAAGACATAAAATAGTTTAGAAACTAGAAATTCAAAAAGATTCCCACATGCATGCATGCGGTGACATGGCAATCTATTTTGCTATAGAGGCGTGTGGTGCGCCTCCCTCCATGCCACACGTGTGGCAGATATCACCGTCCTTTATAAAACGAGTAATTTAAAGAAGGTTCATGAATTTTTAAAAACATCACAAATTTAAAAAGTTTGCAAATATGAAAAGCGTTCACCAATTTCTTAAAAATGCTTCAATTTGAAAAAAAGATCACAAAATTTAAAATAAGTTCACGAATTTCACAAAAGTTTAAAATTTAGAAAAATTCATGACATATGAAAAAGAACATGAAAATTTCAATTTTCATGGAATGTTTTTAAAAAAAATCATGGATTTCAAAAAAAATTCAATGATCTTTTTAAAAATGTTCACGGATTCCAAAAGGTTCACAGGTTTTAGAAAAATGTAAAAAATGAGACAAGTTCATGGATTGGGAAGACGTTCATGTGTTTGAAAAAAAGTTTGTGGATTTTAAAATCACGAATTTATGAAATTATACACAGATTTGAAATGAAGTTCACGAATTTAAGGAAAGTCCATAATTTTAGGAGAAAAATGTCAATTTAAAAACAGAAAATAAAATGAAACAAAGAAGGAGAAAGAGAAAACAAGCAGTAGAAAAACTGCGAGACAAAACTAAAAAAAAAGAATACAAGGCGTTGCCTTTTTGTTAGCATCACATCTCATGGCACTAGATGGGCCTTGGCCCATAAACATTCGCAGGACGCGTGGCAGGGGTGGATCTAGTGGGGGTGCCGTGTGTGCCATGGCACCCCAAGAATTGTAAAATAATATTTCAATACCTAACACTAAATATTCATCAAGTTTTTGTTATTTTAAGACTATTATTGAGATTCTGATGATGTTTATGAAGGAAATATGCCCTAGAGGCAATAATAAAGTTATTATATATTTCCTCATTTCATGATAAATGTTTATTATTCATGCTAGAATTGTATTAACCGGAAACATAATACATGTGTGAATACATAGACAAACAGAGTGTCACTAGTATGCCTCTACTAGACTAGCTTGTTAATCAAAGATGGTTATGTTTCCTAACCATGAACAAGGAGTTGTTATTTGATTAACAAGGTCACATCATTAGTTGAATGATCTGATTGACATGACCCATTCCATTAGCTTAGCACACGATCGCTTAGTATGTTGCTACTGCTTTTATCCATGACTTATACATGTTCCTATAACTATGAGATTATGCAACTCCGCTTACGGAGGAACACTTTGGTACTACCAAACGTCACAACGTAATCGGGTGATTATAAAGGAGTACTACAGGTGTCTCCAAAGGCGATGTTGGGTTGGCGATTTCGAGATTAGGATTTGTCACTCCGATTGTCGGAGAGGTATCTCTGGCCCTCTCGGTAATGCACATCACTTAAGCCTTGCAAGCATTACAGCTAATGAGTTAGCTGTGAGATGATGTATTACGGAACGAGTAAAGAGACTTGCCGTAACGAGATTGAACTAGGTATTGATACCGACGATCGAATCTCGCAAGTAACATACCGATGACAAAGGAACAACGATGTTGTTATGCGGTCCGACCGATAAAGATCTTCGTAGAATATGTAGGAGCCAATATGGGCATCCAGGTCCCGCTATTGGTTATTGACCGAGACGTGTCTCGGTCATGTCTACATTGTTCTCGAACCGTAGGGTCCGCACGCTTAAGGTTTCGATGACGGTTATATTATGAGTTTATGTATTTTGATGTACCGAAGAAGTTCGGAGTCCCGGATGTGATCACGGACATGACGAGGAGTCTCGAAATGGTCGAGACATAAAGATTGATATATTGGAAGCCTATATTTGGAGTTCGAATGGTTCCGTGAAATCGAATTTATCGAGTACCGGAGGTTACCGGAACCCCCGAACTATATGGGCCATAGTGGGCCTTGGTGGAAAGGAGAAAGGGCCAGCCCTAGGTGGCCGCGCGCCTCCCCCTTCCCCTAGTCCTACTAGGACTAGGAAAGGTGGGCCCCCTCTCTCTTTCCCCTCCGTGAATCCTATTCCAACTAGGATTGAGGGGAATCCTACTCCGGAGGAGTAGGACTCCTGGCGCGCCTCCTCTGGCCGGCCGCCCCTCCCCTGCTCCTTTATATACGGGGCAGGGGCACCCTAGAACACACAAGTTGATCTACGGATCGTTCCTTAGCCGTGTGCGGTGCCCCCTCCACCATATTCCACCTCGGTCATATCGTCGCAAAGCTTAGGCAAAGCCTGCGCCGGTAGAACATCAAGATCGCCACCACGCCGTAGTGCTAACGAAACTCTCCTCCCCGGCTCTCTTGGATTGGAGCCCGAGGAGCGCCATCGAGCTGTCGTCGTCAAGAACTCGGGCGCCGAGTAACGGCGCCGGATCGGTCGGATCGCGAGGAGAACGTCGACTACTTCCTCTACGCTGTGATCGCTTCCGCTTCGGTATACGAGGGTACGTAGACAACACTCTCCCCTCTCGTTGCTATGCATCACCATGATCTTGCGTGTGCGTAGGAAATTTTTTGAAATTACTACGTTCCCAACAGATTAGTGTAAACGTTGAACCATGGCACCCCAAGCCTGCGATTCTAGGTCCGCCACTGACACGTGAGTACATAGGTTGTTCACACGAGTCTTTTAGCACATGAACATCCGAATAGTTGTAGTGGGCACAGTCGCGCAAAGCTGTCCCAGTTGGTTACTGCCACTAGACCGTACAAAGAGGTAATAAGTTTGAAATTCAATAGCCGCATCTATTTTTTAATATTAAAAACATTAATGGGCCGAGCCAAGGACGCTTGGATAAGTTTATTCACACAGTTGGGCTCCCCGAACTACGGCGTAAACGACGGGCCAACCCACCCGACCATACATATGAAAGTGTATACAATGAGTGAACCCTTTATACGCTAAGCGTGGGGGTAGATCGCTAGGTCTAGCGGACCGAGACATAAGCGATTCTCGGTCCACAAGCAAAGTGCCATACATTTTTCTCAAAAAAAGAAGAAGCAAAATGCCATAAATTTATCTTTTGGTAATTAATTAATTCATACACATAGCGAGAACATGTTGATAGTAATCTGATAAGAAAATTCAAAGTTTAACTATCATTATCAGCGCGGGCGATTAATCACGACCTACTGCGGCGACCATGGGTTCCAAGTCCATCTGACAACAGCACTTGTCTTCGGTGAAGCAGTGGGGATTTTTTGTGAAACCAGTTTGAGCACATAGAGGCACGCACTTGTCGCGCGTGCATGGTACATCATAAACCGTAACACAGTAATCTACAATGGAAAAAATATATCAACACGACTATATTTTCATAATATAATTAAGATCGTTTTGCAAGACGAAGGGAGTAGTTAATTGTCTATCCACCTCTTTCAGCGTCACCGGAAAGCATCACGGTGGCCATCACCACCATCATGGCTGCCAGGCATGCAATGCTTGTGTTTCTTTTGCTAAATGCCATGACAAGATGTAAGGCTACCACTATCGCTGCTATTCTTTGGATGTTTGATCTTCTTGATAATGTGTCCAAGGACATCCCCTCCTGCTGGAGTTTATATAGAGGGGAGAAGCACTCACGCGGATTGAAATCCAGCCTGCCTGTGTTTATAGTGGTACTTAATTACCCCGTAATTTTAGCTGGAGTTAATGCATTAATTTCTTTGCAGTCTTCAAAACATAAAAAATGATATTCGGTTCATGCAGTATTAAATGGATAATTATCACCTCTTTTGGGTAATCACAGTGTATCGGTTACCATATCTCTCTCCTATACCTGGGCATATCTCGGGCCGGGCCAGGCTTTGGTCCGGGCCAAAAAAAGCCCAGTGCTAAAAACCCAGGCCCGAGCCCGGCCTGGCCCAGCCATCGGGCCTACAATATCGGCCCGAGCCAGAGAAAGCCCGACACCGTCTGTTGAAGATGGTCTATTTTTGGACATGTATGAAATGAATCCAACTTTTGCCAGCATGTGGGCATACCCATGGTAGGTATTCATGCCAGATTTGAATGAATTTCGACACCGTATGCAAGTTGCGTCACATTCGGTCATTTTTTATCGAGAAAAGTCATAAACCTTGGCATGCTAACTTGAATTGGTCATATAAGCTCATGGAAAAAAATTGGAGTCACTTTATGGAAGCCGAAAAAGCACTCTCAAATGGACCCTTTTGTCCTACCCGGATACTCTCCTTTGAATATAGTCTATTTTTGGACATGCATTAAATGACCCCGACTATTGCAAGCAGGTGGGCATGCCCATGGTAGGCATCCATGTCAGATTTGAACGGATTCCGGTACCGTATGCAAGTTGCATCACGTCCGACCATTTATCGGCCATTTTGCATCGAGAAAACTCCAGTAAATACAAATTGTCCGAAACTCAAATAACTTGGCATGGTGCCTTGAATTGATCATATAACCTCATGAAAAAAATTGAGATTAGTTGATGGATGAAAAAAATGCTCTTAAACGAACCATGCTGGGGCCATTTAAGGGATGTCGAGAAACAACATACTTTCAAACGGACACTTCTCGCCTACGCTGATACACTCCGTTGAACATGGTCTATCTTTTGAAAATGTATGAAATGAACCCAACTTTTGCCAGCAGGTGGACATACCCATAATAGGTATTCATGCTAGGTTATGCAAATTAAGTCACGTCCGGCCATTATCAGTCAAATTTCCCCGAGAAAACTTCAAAATGACTTTAAAATGTACATAGGTTGTCCGCACGAGTTTTTTTCCTAGGTTGTTTGCATGAGTTTTTTTCCTAGATTTTTCTCCTTCCTTTGTCTTAGAATTTATGGATTTTTAAAACTCGGAAATCAAAATAGTTTACGGGTTTAAAATATGATTTACGAATTTGAAGAATATTATGGATTTTAAAATAGTCCGTGGATCTGACAAAAACTTCATGGATTTATAAACCCAAATGATAACGTCCACACGTGTGGCACGAAGCAACATGGCCAAGCACCTCCATTATCATCCATTTTTCCACGTCAAAAGAGATGACATCAACGAGAATCTTTTTTGGTTTTCATACTTAATTTTTTTATCTCCTAAGTAAAAAATATCTGATAAAAATTAATTTTCAACATTAAATCCGTCTCGACGAGATTTTCAAAACTAGATCACTTGTTGATATGTTTTGACGACTTTTTTTTGTCAAAAGTTATCATGATGTTTACACTAAACTTGCTACAGTGTTTAGACTAATATTGCCATTATATGTTTCATTTTTTTCTGGCTTTTGGCCATCCTAAGACAAGATCGACACGGAGGAGACTAGGAAACAACGGCCGGCGCCCGTCTCTGCTCTAGCAGTCCCGCCTGTAGTAGCACTTGTTAGAATTAATGGGCTAGGCCAATAGCAATTTCTGAAATCTCAAAGTCCATATGTAAAATGGCAAGTGGTGGTGCTAAAGTTTAGTCCCACCCCGGAAGTTGAAGAAGAGTTGGACCTCTTTATATAGTGGGTTCTCTCGACCAGTCTAAATGGTGTGTGAGAAAAGAAAGGGAAGACCACACGCGTGCTCGCTCGCCTCGCCTCGCTGAAATCCGGTCCGTCTCCTTGCAGGGGCGCAGCTTCCTTTTGCCGTTTTATTTTTATGTCTTGGCAGACAAGTATTTGATTTCTTGTCCGGTAAGTATACGAATTAGAAACCGAGTCGGTTTGAGGCTGTGATCGCGACACAATACCGCCTCTGGTCCTAATATATATACAGCTACCGGTTGCGGCCAAAGACACACCGAAAACACCTAGGGTTTTGCCTCATCTCGCAACTTGCGCCGCCGTCGTAGTCTACTCCATCCCAAACGCCGGTGTGCATCGACGCTTGGGAGAGCAGGTCTCTGAAACCGTTCGTCTTTGTGATCCTGCACCGGGAGAGGACGAATTAGGTTTTTGGGAAGCGCTCTGCGCGACTGCTCAAATTCGTCATCACGGGTAGTCTTCCGTCCAAATCGGGCGGTGCTACTCATTGTCGTATTCATCACCGTCAGCAGCAGTTCGTCACCAACATCGTCATCAGCACCGTCGCACCCACAATAGCTAACGAACAGTACGCCCAACATCATCTGTTCATGTCTACAACTATTGTATCATGTTCTCTGTTGTTATGCATGTCTTCCTGTTCTTCTCGTTTACTAGATTGTTGCATGCTAGTATCTTTTCTAGTCATGAATTATTTACTGGAATTAATCATGAACTTGCCTAATTTTTCAACAATCCAAAAACCTAATTGTAGGCAATTTCCTGAGTTAACTATGGCTGGATTTGCTGATGCACTGAGGCCGAATAAATTTACCGGTGTGCACTTTAAGAGGTGGCAAGTGAAGACCACGCTCTGGCTTACTGATCTGAAAGTTTTCCACGTTAGTGTTGGTGCTCCAGAGGGAATGTCTAACGAAGATCAGAGAAAATTCCAGGAAGCCAATACTATGTTTGTGGGATGCATTCTGAGTGTTCTTGCTGATCGTCTGTGTGATGTGTACATGCACATAGATGACGGAAAGACTTTGTGGGATGCACTGAATGCAAAATTTGATGCAACAGATGCAGGCAGTGAACTGTACATCATGGAGAGTTTTCATGACTACAAGATGATGAATAACCATTCTGTGGTTGAACAAGCTCATGAGATACAGTGCATTGCGAAAGAACTTGAACTCCTTAAGTGTGTTCTACCCGACAAATTCGTGGCTAGGTGCATGATTGCAAAGTTGCCTCCTTCATGGAGGAATTTCGCCACAACTCTGAAACATAAGAGACATGAGATATCAGTTGAAAATCTGATTGCATCTCTTGATGTTGAAGAAAAAGCTCGGGCTAAAGACACTACTGGCAAAGGAGGTGAGGTTCAGCCTACCGCTAATATGGTGCAGAGGTATCCACAGAATAAGAACAAAGGGAAGAACAAACCTGTTTTCAACAAGCCTACCAAGACTACTACCTTAAAGAAGAAGAAGTTCAACAAGGCTGAGCTAGAGTGCTATACGCCTGTGGGAAGCCCGGACACTTTTCCAAGGAATGCCCTGAACATGCAGACCACAGAGGGAAAACGAGCTCCAAGACTGTGAACATGGTGACCGCTAGCAATACTGATGGGTATGGTAATTTACCTATTGTGCTTTCAGTATTTCAATCATCTTCGTGGTGGATTGATTCGGGTGCTAACATTCATGTGTGTGCTGACGTCTCCCTTTTTACTTCTTATTAGGTCGCAAGGGATTCTTCTGTCCTGATGGGGAATGGATCACATGCTTCTGTTCGTGGCATTGGTACGGTGGATCTGAAGTTTACTTCGGGAAAGATCGTGCAACTAAGGAACATGCAGCATGTCCCTACTATGAACAAGAATCTAGTTAGCGTCTCCCTTCTATGTCGAGATGGATTTAAGGTAGTTTTAGAGTCAAATAAAGTAATCATGCAAGATTTGGACAATTTATAGGAAAAGGCTATGAGTGCGGAGGCTTGTTCCGCTTTTCCATTTCAGATTTTTGCAATAAGTCAATAAACCAAATTTGTGCTAGTGTTAATGATGATGCAAGTATTTAGCAGTCTCGTTTATGTCATATTAATTTTGGTTTAATGTCTCGGCTGTCCGGTATGAGTTTAATTCCGAATTTCACCGTTGCCAAAGGTTCTAAGTGCCATAGTTGTGTGCAAACAAACCAACCTCGAAAGCCTCACAAGGCTGCCGAGGAGAGAAACTTGGCATCTCTAGAACTCATACATTCTGATATTTGAAAGATGAATGGTGTGTTGACAAAAGGTGGAAAGAGATATTTCATGACTTTGATTGATGATGTGACTAGATTTTGCTATGTTTATTTGTTGCAAACTAAAGATGAAGCATTAGACTACTTTAAAATCTATAAAGCTGAAGTTGAAAATCAACTAGAGAGAAAGATCAAGCGTCTTAGGTCCGATCGTGGTGGAGAGTATTTTCCCAAAGTTTTTGATGAATTTTGTGAGGAACATGGTATTATTCATGAGAGGATGCCTTCCTATTCACCCCAATCAAATGGAGTTACCGAGAGGAAAAACTGCACATTGACTGACTTGGTGAATGCCATGTTAGACACTGCTGGTTTATCTAAGGCATGGTGGGGGAGGCTCTATTGACTTCATGTCATGTCCTGAATAGAGTTCCTAACAATAACAAGGAGAAAACCCTTATGAGGAGTGGGTTGGGAGAAAACCATCACTTTCTTATTTGCGCACTTGGGGATGTTTGGCAAAGGTCAATATTCCTATTCCTAAGAAACGCAAACTTGGACCAAAGACAGTGGATTGTGTATTTCTAGGATATGCTCAACGGAGCATTGCTTATAGATTTTTAGTGGTAAAATCTGAAGTACCTGATATGCATGTTGATACTATAATGGAATCTCGTGATGCAACATTTTTTGAGAACATATTTCCTATGAAAGATATGCATAGCATTGCTAGATTTTCTTTTGAGATAATTCCTGAATCTAGTACAACTGATGAATATTTCGAACAATCACATGAGGAAGTCCTTGAGAAGGATAACAATGAAGTTCCTATAAGGAACAAGAGACAAATGATTGCAAAATCCTTTGGTGATGATTTCATTGTATATACCTTGTGGACGACACACCCAAGACGATTGCAGAAGCATATGCATCTCCGGATGTAGATGATTGGAAAGAAGTTGTTCATAATGAGATGGACTCAATTCTTTCTAATGGAACTTGGGAACTAACTGATAGATATGGTTGTAAACCTGTGGGCTGTAAGTGGGTGTTCAAAAAGAAGCTAAAGCCTGATGGTACTATTGATAAGTACAAGGCGCGGCTAGTGGCCAAGGGCTACACTCATAAGGAAGGCGAATATTACTTTGACACCTATTCACCCGTTGCTAGAATGACCACCCTTCGAGTGTTACTTTCCTTCGCTGCCTCTTATGGTCTTACCATTCATCAGATGGATGTAAAGACAACTTTCCTCAATGGAGAGTTGGAAGAGGAAATCTATATGGATCAGCCTGACGGGTTTGTGGTAAAGGGTGAAGAGAGAAAGGTGTGCAAGTTGTTAAAATCCTTGTATGGTCTGAAACAGGCACCTAAGCAATGGCATGAGAAGTTTGAAAGAACTCTGACTTCTGCAGGATTTGTTATTAACGAGGTTGTTAGGTGTGTTTACTATCGCCATGGTGGGGGCAATAGTGTCATATTATGTTTGTATGTGGACGACATACTGATCTTTGGTACAAACATTAACGCGATCAATGAGGTCAAGTCTTTTCTATCAAAAAGTTTTGACATGAAAGATCTGGGAGAAGCTGATGTAATTCTAAACATCAAACTTATTAAGAAGGAGAGTGGGATTACTCTAACGAAATCTTACTATGTTGAGAGGGTCTTGAGCCGGTTCGACTTTATGGATAGCAAGCCTTCTCCAACACCTTATGATCCCAGTGTGACACTCAAAAAGAACAAGAAAGAAACGAGAGATCAATTAAGATACTCTCAAATTGTCGGTTCACTCATGTACTTAGCTAGTGCTACAAGGCCATATATCTCTTTTGCTGTGAGCAAACTGAGTAGGTTCATGTCCAACCCGGGTGATGATCATTGGCATGCACTAGAAAGGGTCTTGCGCTATCTCAGAGGTACTATGAGTTACGGAATTACTTATTTAGGGCATCCTGTTGTGCTAGAAGGATATAGTGATTCAAATTGGATCTCCGATGTTGACGTACTCTATGCAAAAAGTGGGTATGTATTTACTCATGGAGGTGGGGCATTATCATGGAGGTCTTGCAAGCAAACCATATTGACCAGGTCAACTATGGAAGCAGAACTAACTGCTTTTGGACACAGCAACTGTTGAGGCAGAATGGTTGCGTGAGCTCTTGATGGACTTGCCTGTGGTTGAAAAACCTGTACCGGTTATTCTTATGAACTGTGACAACCAAACGATTATCGCTAAAGTGAACAATTCTAAAGATAATGCGAAGTCATCAAGACACGTGAAGAGATGTTTGAAGTCTGTCAGGAAGTTGAGAAACTCCGGAGTAATAACTGTTACGTATATTCAAACAGACAAAAACCTGGCAGATCCCTTTACAAAGGGACTATCACGAAATGTGATAGATATTGCATCGAGGGAGATGGGTATGAGACCTATAGATGTTACACCATAGTAGTAACCCAACCTTTGTGATCGGAGATCCCATGAATTAGGATCTGGGAAGAACAAGCTATTGGTTAACTGAGGAGAGTAATAACTAATGACCGTCTCTAAGTGAAGGTGCAAAACTCTCAGAGCTATAATGCTCAGAGCTGTAAGGCAGGTTGGCAACATGCCTTAATGTGGTTCTATTGGCTATAATTAGCAAAGATGCTGTCCGACAGAGCAGTCTTGAAAGAACACACCTATATGAGTTCGATCATGCGTCGCATCTATGAGATTTGGGTGATCTCTAGTAAGCTCACGAAGAGACCAGGGAGTATGACGTATAAGCTCCAAACCGCGGGGTAGCCTACTTGCGGTCAGGTACTGGTTAAGACTTTGAGTAAAATCTGTTCACACAAAACTAGCAATTCAAAGCACAGTCCATTGTCAAGTTGTGAGTGGATGTAGCTTAAAGTTCTAGGCAGAAGTTCAACTTAACAGTCTCCGCTGAAACACTGGTATATTAAACAAGTGGTGAGAGAAGGCAAATCTCTATATGGGTATTTGAGATCTGGTGGGGGATTGTTAGAATTAGTGGTCTAGACCCATAGCAATTTCTGAAATCTCAAAGCCCATGTGTAAAATTGCAAGTGGTGGTGCTAAAGTTTAGTCCCACCCCAGAAGTTGAAGAAGAGTTGGACCTTTTTATATAGTGGGTTCTCTCCATCACTCTAACTGGTGTGTGAGAAGAGAAAGGGAGGACCACACGCGCGCGCTCGCTCGCCTCGCCTGGCCTGGCCGAAATCCGGCCCGTCTCCTTGCAGGGGCGCAACTTCCTTTTGCCGTTTTATTTTTATGTCTTGGCAGACAAGTTTTTGATTTCTTGTCCGGTAAGTATACGAATTAGAAACCCGTCGGTTTGAGATTGTGATCGCGACACAATACCGCCTCTGGTCCTAGTATATATATATATATCACCGAAAACACCTAGCGTTTTGCCTCATCTCGCAACTTGCGCCGCCGTCGTAGTCTACTCCATCCCAAACACCGGCGTGCATCGGCGCGTGGGAGAGCAGGTCTCCGAAACCGTTCGTCTTTGCGATCCTGCACCGGGAGAGGACGAATTAGGTTTTTGGGAAGCGCTCTGCGCGACTGCTCAAATTCGTCATCACGGGCCGTCTTTCGTCCAAATCGGGCGGTGCTACTCATCGTCGTATTCATCGTCGTCAACAGCAGATCATCACCAACATCGTCATCAACACCATCGCATGCACAGTAGCTAACGAACAGTACGTCCAACATCATCTGTTCATGTCTACAGCTATTGTATCGTGTTCGCTGCTGTTATGCATGTCTTCCTGTTCTTCTGGTTTACTAGATTGTTGCATGCTAGTATCTCTTCTAGTCATGAATTATTTACTGGAATTAATCATGAACTTGCCTAATTTTCCAACAGCACTTGCGCTCGAAGCGATGTGTGTTGCACTCGCCGCCGGGGAAGTTCTTGGTGCAGCACACTTGATTCAAAATTGAAGTCAAATTCAATTAACTTTTTCAAAATTGATGAACTTTTTTCAGATCTGTGAACTTCTTTTTTCAAAATTGATGATTTTTTTAATAATATATAAAGTTTTTTTTCACAAACGTGTTCAAACTTGTAAAAAATCGGAGGCCGGTCTTTTTCCTGAAGCAGCAGCACCGCACAGACTGAAAAAGAAAATCAGCAAGGCGAGTGTTATTTTCTTCAGCGAGCGAACGAACAGAAGAGAGGGAACGAGCGATCTTCTTAATGGGCCGCGGCCCATGGCTGGTTGCTGTAGGCGCCAGTTTCCCAACGGGCGCTTACACCGCCCAATAGGAGCTCCCGCTTACACCGCACATAGCATGCGCAGCATCGTAGCCTATAGCGATCGCTGAGGTGGGTGGCCAATTTACACGGTTTCTGCAGAGCTTCTATTTTGTTATTTATGGTTTGATGTGGAAGGTTTCGCTTTCTGTTTTCTGTTTCTTTTTTATTTCAGTCTTCTCTCTATCATTTTTATTTTTATTTTCATTCACATTTAATATTTTTTTAATTTCAGATTCACGAGTTTTATTAGTACTCCCAGTTTTAGCGTATGAATATTTTTTTCACGAACAATGAACATCTTTAGAGTATACTGTAAATATATTTAAAATACATATTAAACATTTTTTCAGGTACACGTGAAAGTTTTTCTGAACACATGTTAAACATATTTGCATACACGTTAAACAATTGATAGATACGCGTTGAACATTTGTTGGATGCACGCTGATATTTTTCCTACACATCGCATAATTTTTAAATACATAGTAAGCTTCTTATAAATGCATAGTGAACATTTTAAATACATGGTGAACAATTTTCTATGTCACAAACATTTTTACAGATTGCTGGAATAGAACACTTATTATTAATTAAGTGAACGGGTTTTAAAACGGGTGAATATTATTTTTGAAATTGCGCAATTTTTTTAATATGTAACACATATTTTAAATATTTAAAAATACTAATTAATTAATTTGCAAATGTTTTTTTGAATATCTAGAATATAAAACGGATTTTAGAAAAGGAAAATAAAAAATAACGTTGGTGTGTACTAGCTCACGATAGTACGAATCCTGCTTGTGTCACGGAGGTGTTTGTAGAAATTACTTTGAGCAATATATAGACGTATCTCTTGCAAGGTGCGAGTATGTCTATAGCGAGACGTAGGGCAGCCACCACGTCAAAGCAGCAACAAGGAAGCGACAGCCCAGCAGGACAAAAGGCCTTGAGGTATTTTTTCCACGTTATTAATTTAGTTTTTCACTTTTACTAAATTATGAAATATTCAAAAGATAAATATACATATAATCAAAAGTATTAACTACATTTGAAAAACGATTAATATTTATACGAAACATTATCAAATGTTCAACGAAAAAAATATACATCATAATTATTATTCATGTATATTGAAATAATTCTGACATATACCAAATATTATACCATGTCCATGGGTAAATGTAGCAACCAATACATATCTATGAAAATGTGTTAGTAATGTATTTAAAAATGTTAAATGTCTCTAAACATGTTCCCAATGTACAAAAATGTACAATGTGTATGAAAAGAAGTAGACATAAAAAGTAAATGCTTTAAAATGTTAAACACGAATTTAAAAATGTAAGCATGTGTATAAAAATGTTCCTGACTTATATAAAAATTGTAAAATGTGTAGGAAAAAGCTGTAAACAGTAATATATGTTTGAAGAAAATGTTAATGATTTACTTAAAAATGTCTAAAATGTGTATTCAAATGTTCCTAATGTATACAGAAAATGTAGAATATTTGTTGAAAAAAGTTGACACGAAAATATAAAATTCGCAAAAGATGCTGATTATGTATTTGATTTTTTTGACATGTACAGAAAAATGATGCTTTATGGATTTGAGTAAATGTAAACATGTGTAAAAGATGTTCCTGTTTTAAACGAAAACAGAAAGAAAAACAAAGAGGTAACCAAATAAACTAGAAAGAAAACAACAGAGGAAAACATAGAAAAAATGAAATAAAAAAAGAAAATAGGAGAAAATCAGTGCAACAAAATAAAAGCAGTGTAATCAAGAAAGAACCCAATAAAACATAATGGAACACTGATGAATACTAAGAAAAACTAAAGTAAGAATATGTAAATACCAGTGAAAATAAGAAGAAAAATAAAGAAAATTGGCAACACAGGTAAATACATAAAAAAAAGGAAACGAGAATTAATAATAAAATGTATACATTATCCATTCAGCCCAAAACCTATTTAGTGCCCCTACCAGGAATCGACGCACAGTTTATTAATTCAGCCCAAAAACTATTTAGCCGCGCACAGTTTAGCTCGTATGATACAACGCGAGCAGTTTAAGAACAACAGTGCTATTAACTGCACATACACATTAGGAAAACTTGATATTTTTGAATTTTGTTAACAAAATTAGAAAGTTCACAGATCTTAAGATCAATCACGAATCATTTTAAAGTTCATTGATGTTGAAAAAAGTTCAGCAATTTTCAAAAAAGTTCATCAATTACAAAAGTTCATCCATTTTGAAAAGGTTTGATAGATTCTCATAAAAAGTTCACAAATTCGAAAAACTGTCCATCTATTTTCTAAAAAATCATTCATTTCCAAAAACGTTTCACAAATTCGTTAAAAAGTCCATCAATATTGAAAATGTTCATCGATATAAAAAAATGTTCATTAATTCTGGAAAAAGTTCACAGATTTAGGAGAAAAGAGAAAAATAAAAACAAAAAAAAGAACAAGACAAGAGGGATAAAAGAAAGAGAAGAAAGAAGTTATCACATGAGGCGTTGTGGGCACCTTTATCTAGTACAGGGAGATCGCAGGTTTGAATCACCGCGAACCCACCTTTCGCACTTGTTTTAAGAGAAACAAAAAGCTAAATGTGCCGGCCCACCTCCTAGGAATGGTGTGTGCCGCTTTGAGCTTAACACACTAAGGGGCGCCAAATAGGAAACGCCAGCACCCCTCCCCCTCCCTCACTCGCATCTATCCTAATGATCCGGCCAATATTAGCCACTCTTTTGGTCTTCGTTTTTTCGTTTACTTTGCCCTTTTTCTTTTTTCCTTTTTAATTGCATGAAAGTTTTCAAATTCATATTTTTCAAGTTGCTGAACTTTTTCAATTCGAGATTTTATTTTTTCATATTTTTTATCTTTTTTCTTAAATTTTTGAATAATTACAACTTCATGATCATTTTAAAAAAATTCATTAATTTTTTTAAACTCATGAACATTTTTCAATTTTATGATTTTGTTTTTCAAAATTTGAAGTTTTAGAACACAAGAACCTTTTCGAATGCATGATATTTTAAATTCATGAACATTTTTCACACATTAGAATGTTTTTCTTATTCATCAATCTTTTTTTTCAAACCCATGGACTCTTTTTAAATCATGAACTTTCGAATCTTTGTACTATTTTTGGAATGTATGTGTAGATTTAAATCCATGAACATTTTTCAAAATCCACAAAAAAATTCAAATTCATAACTTTTTTTAGAATTCCAAACTTTTTCATAATAATGAACCTTTAGCAGATGGTTGACCGGTCAACCATTTGCCAAAGAGACCTGCATGGCTACGACCCAAACAATTTTCTCATTTCACCTTTGTTGGGTCAGGCCTAGCTTAGCAAGGAGCAAGGCGTGAGCACCATATCACTTACCAGCGCCTAGCTTAGAGAGGCGTGAGCACCAGTATCGCTTACCAGCGCTAAAGACACGAACGAGGAGGACTCTTAATTCATCGAGTTAGTGGGCCAACCCATGCGTGTGGGTGATGAGGGGAGCTACCATCTCGCTATAAACGAGATGTAGACATAGCTCTCAGAGTCCCTTGGAGGCTTCTCAAGCCCTAACTAGACATCCCAAAAAAACCTGACAAGAAGGAAAAATGTCCGGTCTCTATATCTATCAATCTATCTATCTACCTATCTATCTATATCTATATCTATCTATCTATACATTTTAATATCCATATCCATATCTATATTTATATCTATATTTCTACTATCTCTATCCATCTAAAGGTTCCATGTTTCACTTATCTTTTCCTCACCTTTTCATCTAACATTCCGGTAGGATAATTAATCACCTTAATTTACTTATCTAATAAATTAAATTTAGTTTACTTACCAAACATCTCGTCAAATATAAGATAAATCATGTGCATAATTGTCTTAATATGGGCAGGTAAATCATGATCTAACATAATAGATTACTTATATCTCATTATTTTATTAAACAATTGTATTAACGTAGGTAGGTAAATCACAATCTGTTAATAGATTATTTATATCACGGGCATTGCAATAGTAGATAATGCCCGAATAAATTGCATTCTCTAGCCCCCGACACCAGCATTTCTTTCCCTTTCCATTTTCAAAACTATGAACATGAAGATGAAACAAATACTACAATTAGATCGGGTTTAGTCCTAAACTTCAAACTTGTAATATAAAAAAAGAATTCTTATAAAAGAAAATAAGAATATTTTTGCTCCGCTTAATAGACAAACGGAGTAGATTTGTCACTGAAGACTTCCCGACAAGGTCAGACCAGTTACAACAGCGACGCGTCGTTGTCTCATTCTAGCGACAACAACAGTCGTTTGATTTGATGGTCCATGGACTTTGATGTATTTTTTTATTACTTTAGGGGTGCTTTGTACGGAATCTGGTGAATCTATATCGTAATAGATCTGATCCTTTTGAAAAAAAGCCAAGCCAACTAACTGCAGATTGATTGAATCCAACACAACAACACATAGAAACACAACACATCACAACACAGAGAAGCCACATGCAACAGTGGCATGCATTGTTATTAGTATACATTAACCTCACAAACTAATTGAAGCCGCAAACACGCCGGAGCCAGGCCCGATCTTCACCTAAACAACATGCATGGATACATGCATGAAGATGAAGATGCAACACCGATGGAGCTACTTTATTTCTGGTCATCCTAAGCTCAGCAATCCCGCTCGCAGTAGCACTTGGGCTCGACGTAATGCTGGTGGCACTGTTGGAAATATGCCCTAGAGGCAATAATAAAAGTATTATTATATTTCAATGTTCATGATAATTGTCTTTTGTTCATGCTATAACTGTATTATCCGGAAATCGTAATACACGTGTGAACACTTAGACCTCAAATGTCCCTAGTAAGCCTCTAGTTGACTAGCTCGTTGTGATCAATAGATAGTCATGGTTTCCTGACTATGGACATAAGATGTCGTTGATAACGGGATCACATCATTAGGAGAATGATGTGATGGACAAGACTCAATCATAAGCATAGCATAAAAGATCGTATAGTTCGCTTGCTAGAAGCTTTGCCAATGTCAAGTATCTATTCCTTCACCATGAGATCGTAACTCCGGTTACCGTAGGAGTGCCTTGGGTGTATCAAACGTCACAACGTGAATCGGGTGACTATAAAGGTGCATTACGGTATCTCCGAAAGTATCTGTTGGGTTGACACGGATCGAGATGGATTTGTCACTCCGTATGACGGAGAGGTATCTCTGGGCCCACTCGGTAATGCATCATCATAATGAGCTCAAGGTGACCAAGGTGTTGGCCACGGATCATGCATTACGGTGCGAGTAAAGTGACTTTCCGTAACGAGACCGAACAAGGTATTAGGATACCGACGATCGAGTCTCGCAAGTAACGCATCGATTGACAAAGGGAATTGTATATGTGGTTTGATCGAATCTCGACATCATGGTTCAACCGATGAAATCATCGAGGAACATGTGGAGCCAACATGGGTATCCGCACCCGCTGTTGGTTATTGCCCGAGAGTCGCCTCGGTCATGTTCTGGTCTCTCGAACCCGTAGGGTCTACACACTTAAGGTTCGGTGGCGCTAGGGTTAGTAGGAAGTCAAGTATGTGACTACCGAATGTTGTTCGAGTCCCGGATGAGATCCCTGACGTCACGAGGAGTTCGGAAGGGTCCGGAGGTAAAGAATAATATATAGGAAGTGGTGATTCGCCATCGGGAAAGTTTCGGTTCACTGGTAAAATCGGGACCACCGGAAGGGTCCCGGGTCCACCGGTGGGGCCACCTATCCCGGAGGGCCCCATGGGCCAAGGGGAAGGAACCAGCCCACACAGGGGCTGGTGCGCCCCTAGGCCCACCCCTCGCGCCTAGGGTTGAAACCCTAGGGGGGGGCGCCCACCGGCTTGGGGCCACTCCACCCCTTGGTTGCCGCCCCGAGATTGGATCTCCAGGGCCGCCACTTCTGGGGGCCTATATAAAGGGGAGGAGGGGGCTGCTGTACCAACTCCCAAGGCGCAGCCCTCCCTCCCCAACACATCTCCTCCTCCGTAAGAGCTCGGCGGCCTCGCCGAGATCTTGCTTCCCACCATCACCACGCCGTCGTCGTCTGCCGGTGGAGCTGTCTTCCTCAACCTCTCCTTCCCCTTGCTGGATCAAGAAGGAGGAGACGCCGCTCGTCCCGTCACGTGTGTTGAACGCGGAGGTGCTGTCCGTTCAGCACTTGGCATCGGTGATCTGAATCACGCTCGAGTACGACTCCATCATCACCTTGCAAGCTTCCGCACGCGATCTACAAGTGGTATGTAGATACAATCTCTTCCATTACTCGTTGCTTAGATGAACTCATAGATGGATCTTGGTGAAGCCGTAGGAAAATTTTTAATTTTCTCGCAACGCTCCCCAACAAAGGCATCATGAGCTAGGTCTATGCGTAGTTCTCTAATGCACGAGTAGAACACAATTTGTTGTGGGCGCTGATCTTGTCATCTTACTTGCCTCTACTAGTCTTTTCTTGCTCAACGGTATTGTGGGATGAAGCGGCCCGACCAACCTTACACGTGCGCTTACGTGAGACCGGTTCCACCGATCGACATGCACTAGTTGCATAAGGTGGCTGGCGGGTGTCTGCTCTCCCACTTTAGTTGGAGCGGATTCGATGAACAAGGCCCTTATGAAGGGTAAATAGAAGTTGACAAAATCACGTTGTGGTGATTCGTAGGTAAGAAAAACGTTCTTGCTAGAACCCAATCGCAGCCACGTAAAAGATGCAACAACAATTAGAGGACGCCTAACTTGTTTTTGCAGCGATTGATCATGTGATGTGATATGGCCGAAGTTGTGATGAATGATGAATTGTGATGTATGAGATCATGTTCTTGTAATAGGATTCACGACTTGCATGTCGATGAGTATGACAACCGCAGGAGCCATAGGAGTTGTCTTTATTTTTGTATGACCTGCGTGTCATTGAAGAACACCATGTAAACTACTTTACTTCATTACTAAACGCGTTAGCCATAGAAGTAGAAGTAGTCGTTGGCGTGACAACTTCATGAAGACACGATGATGGAGATCATGATGATGGAGATCATGGTGTCAAGCCGGTGACAAGATGATCATGGAGCCCCGAAGATGGAGATCAATGGAGCTTGATGATATTGGCCATATCATGTCACAACTATATAATTGCATGTGATGTTTATTATGTTTATGCATCTTGTTTACTTAGGACGACGGTAGTAAATAAGATGATCCTTACAAAATTTCAAGAAGTGTTCTCCCTAACTGTGCACCATTGCTACAGTTAAATCGTTTCTAAGCACCACGTGATGATCGGGTGTGATGGATCCGTGCGCTCACATACAACGGGTGTAAGACAGTTTTACACAAAAAAACACTTAGGGTTAACTTGACGAGCCTAGCATGTGCGGACATGGCCTCGAACACGGAGACCGAAAGGTCGAACACGAGTCGTATGGAAGATACGATCAACATGAAGATGTTCACCGACGATGACTAGTCCGTCTCACGTGATGATCGGACACGGGCTAGTCGACTCGGATCGTGTAACACTTAGATGACTAGAGGGATGTCTAATCTAAGTGGGAGTTCATAATTTTGATTAGAACTTTATTATCATGAACTTAGTCTAAAACCTTTGCAAATATGTCTTGTAGATCAATGGCCAACGCTAATGTCAACATGAACTTCAACGCGTTCCTAGAGAAAACAAAGCTGAAAGATGATGGCAGCAACTATACGGATCGGGTCCGAACCCGAGGATCATCCTCATAGCTGCCAAGAAACAAGATGTCCTAGAAGCACCGTTAGGTGACCCACCTGTTCTCCCAGCTGCAAGACGATTTGAACGTCTGGCGACTCGCTCGATGATTACTCCCTCGTTCAAGGCGGCATGCTCTACAGCTTAGAACCGGGCTCCAAAAGCGTTTTGAGCATCACGGAGCATATGAGATGTTCAAGAGCTGAAACTAGTTTTCCAAGCTCATGCCCGGTTGAGAGATATGATGTCTCGACAAGTTCTACAGTTGTAAGATGGAGGAAAACAATTACAGGAGCACATCCTCAAGATGTCCGGGTTGCACAACCGTATGACCCAAATGAACATTAACCTCCCAGATGAGGCGGTCATTGACAGAATCCTCCGATCGCTTCCACCAAGCTACAAGAGCTTTGTGATGAACTACAACATGCGGGGATGGTGAAGACCATTCTGAAGTGTACTCACGTGAAGTCAGCAGAGGCTGAAATCAAGAAAGAACATCAAGTGTTGATGGTCAATAAGACCACTAAGTTCAAGAAGGGCAAGGGAAGAAGAACTTCAAGAAGGACGGCAAGGATGTTGCCGCGCCCGTAAGCTTGCTGCGGGAAGAAGTCAAAGAATGGACCCAAGCCTAAGACCGAGTGCTTTTATTGCAAGGGAAGGGTCACCGAAGCGGAACTGCCCCAAATACTTAGCGGATAAGAAGGCCGGCAACACCAAAGGTATATTTGATATACATGTAATTGATGTGTACCTTACCAAGACTCGTAGTAACTCCCGGTATTTGATACCGTGCCGTTGCTCATATTTGTAACTCACAGCAGGAGCTGCGGAATAAAAGGAGACTGGCGAAGGACGAGGTGACGATGCGCGTCGGGAATGGTTCCAGGGTCGATGTGATTGCCGTCGGCACGCTGCCTCTACATTTACCTACGGGATTAGTTTTGAACCTTAATAATTGTTATTTAGTACCAAGTTTGAGCATGAACATTGTATCTGGATCTCGTTTGATACGAGATGGCTACTCATTTAAGTCTGAGAATAATGGTTGTTCGATTTATATGAGAGATATGTTTTATGGTCATGCTCCGATGGTCAATGGTTTATTCTTAATGAATCTCGAGCGTAATATTACACATGTTCATAGTGTGGATGCCAAAAGATGTAAAGTTGATAACGATAGTCCCACATACTTGTGGCATCGCCGCCTTGGTCACATTGGTGTCAAGCGCATGAAGAAGCTCCATGCTGATGGACTTTAGAGCCTCTTGATTATGAATCGCTTGACACATGCGAACCATGCCTCTTAGGCAAATGACCAAGACTCCGTTCTCCGGAACAATGGAGCGAGCAACCAACTTGTTGGAAATCATACATACCGATGTGTGCGGTCCAATGAGCGTTGAGGCTCATGGAGGATATCGTTATGTTCTCACTCTCACCGATGACTTGAGTAGATATGGGTATGTCTACTTAATGAAACACAAGTCCGAGACCTTTGAAAAGTTCAAGGAATTTCAGAATGAGGTGGAGAATCAACGTGACCGAAAGATAAAGTTCCTACGATCGATCGAGGAGGAGAATACTTAAGTCACGAATTTGGCACACACTTAAAGAAATGTGGAATCGTTTCACAACTCACGCCGCTGAACACCTCAATAAACGGTGTGTCCGAACGTCGAATCGTACTCTATTGGATATGGTGCGGTCTATGATGTCTCTTACCGATTTACCGCTTTCATTTTGGGGATACGCCTAGAGACAGCTACATTCACTTTAAATAGGGCACCGCCTAAATCCGTTGAGACGACACCGTATGAATTATGGTTTGGGAAGAAACCTAAGTCGTCGTTTCTAAAAGTTTGGGGATGCGATGCTTATGTCAAGAAACTACAACCTGAAAAGCTCGAACCCAAGTCGGAAAAATGCGATTCATAGGATACCCAAGGAAACTGTCGGGTATACCTTCTACTTAAGATCCGAAGGCAAGGTTTTTGTTGCCAAGAATGGATGCTTTCTGGAGAAAGAGTTTCTCTCGAAAGAACTAAGTGGGAGGAAAGTAGAACTCGATGAAGTACTACCTCTCGAACAGGAGAGTGGTGCAGCGCAGGAAACCGTTCCTGTGATGCCCACACCAACTGAAGAGGAAAACAATGATGATGATCAAGGTACTTCGGATCAAGTTACTACTGAACTTCGAAGGTCCACGAGGACACGTTCCGCACCAGAGTGGTACGGAAACCCTGTCATGGAAATCATGTTGCTAGACAACGATGAACCTTCGAACTATGAAGAAGCAATGGCGGGCCCGGATTCCAACAAATGGCTTGGAGCCATGAAATCCGAGATAGAATCCATGTATGAAAACAAAGTATGGACTTTGACAGACTTGCCCGATGATCGGCGAGCGATAGAAAACAAATGGATTTTTAAGAAGAAGACGGACGCGGATGGTAATGTTACCATCTATAAAGCTCGACTTGTCGCTAAGGGTTATCGACAAGTTCAAGGGATTGACTACGACGAGACATTCTCTCCCGTAGCGAAGCTTAAGTCCGTCCGAATCATGTTAGCAATTGCCGCATACTATGATTATGAGATATGGCGATGGACGCCAAAACGGCATTCCTTAACGGACATCTTAAGGAAGAGCTGTATATGATGCAGCCGGAAGGTTTTGTCGATCCTCGTAACGCTAACAAAGTATGCAAGCTCCAACGATCCATTTATGGACTGGTGCAAGCATCTCGGAGTTGGAACATTCGCTTTGATGAGATGATCAAAGCGTTTGGGTTTATGCAGACTTATGGAGAAGCCTGCGTTTACAAGAAAGTGAGTGGGAGCTCCGTAGCATTTCTCCTGTTATATGTAGATGACATACTCTTGATGGGAAATGATACGAAACTCCTGGACAGCATTAAGGCCTACTTGAACAAGTGTTTTTCAATGAAGGACCTTGGAGAAGCTGCTTATATATTAGGCATCAAAATCTATAGAGATAGATCGAGACGCCTCATAGGTCTTTCACAAAGCACATACCTTGATAAGATTTTGAAGAGGTTCAAAATGGATCAGTCCAAGAAGGGGTTCTTGCCTATGTTACAAGGTGTGAGATTGAGCTCGGCTCAGTCCCCGACCACGGCAAAAGATAAAGAAGAGATGAGTGTCATCCCCTATGCTTCAGCCATAGGATCTATTATGTATGCCATGCTGTGTACTGCACCGATGTAAACCTTGCCGTAAGTTTGGTTGCAAGATACCAAAGTAATCCCGCAAGGAACACCGGACAGCGGTCAAGAATATCCTGAAGCACCGAAAAGGACAAAGGACATGTTTCTCGTTTATGGAGGAGACGAAGAGCTCGTCAGAATGGTTACGCCGACGCTTAGCTTCGACTCAGATCCGATGACTCTAAGTCACAAACCGGATACGTGTATATGTTGAATGGTGGAGCAAGAAGCTGGTGCAGCCGCAAGCGAGCGCCGTGGCGGGATCTACGTGTGAAGCGGAGTACATGGCAGCCTCGGAGGCAGCGCATGAAGCGATTTGGGTGAAGGAGTTCATCACCGACCTAGGAGTCATACCCAATGCGTCGGGCCGATCAAACTCTTCTGTGACAACACTGGAGCTATTGCCCTTGCCAAGGAGCCCAGGTTTCACAAGAAGACCAGCACATCAAGCGCCGCTTCAACTCCATCCGTGAAAATGTTCAAGATGGAGACATAGAGATTTGCAAAGTGCACACGGATCTGAATGTCGCAGATCCGCTGACTAAACCTCTCTCGCGGCAAAACATGATCAACACCGTAACTCTATGGGTGTTCGATTCATCACAATGTAACTAGATTGGTGACTCTAGTGCAAGTGGGAGACTGTTGGAAATATGCCCTAGAGGCAATAATAAAAGTATTATTATATTTCAATGTTCATGATAATTGTCTTTTGTTCATGCTATAATCGTATTATCCGAAATCGTAATACACGTGTGAACACTTAGACCTCAAATGTCCCTAGTAAGCCTCTAGTTGACTAGCTCACAGATCAATAGATAGTCATGGTTTCGACTATGGACATAAGATGTCGTTGATAACGGATCACATCATTAGGAGAATGATGTGATGGACAAGACCCAATCATAAGCATAGCATAAAAGATCGTATAGTTCGCTTGCTAGAAGCTTTGCCAATGTCAAGTATCTATTCCTTCGACCATGAGATCGTAACTCCGGTTACCGTAGGAGTGCCTTGGGTGTATCAAACATCACAACGAATCGGGTGACTATAAAGGTGCATTACGGTATCTCCGAAAGTATCTGCGGTTGACACGGATCGAGATCGGATTTGTCACTCCGTATGACGGAGAGGTATCTCTGGGCCCACTCGGTAATGCATCATCATAATGAGCTCAAGGTGACCAAGGTGTTGGCCACGGATCATGCATTACGGTCACGAGTAAAGTGACTTTCCGTAACGAGACCGAACAAGGTATTAGGATACCGACGATCGAGTCTCGCAAGTAACGCATCGATTGACAAAGGAATTGTATACAGGGTTTGATCGAATCTCGACATCATGGTTCAACCGATGAAATCATCGAGGAACATGTGGGAGCCAACATGGGTATCCGCACCCGCTGTTGGTTATTGCCCGAGAGTCGCCTCGGTCATGTCTGCGTGTCTCGAACCCGTAGGGTCTACACATTAAGGTTCGGTGGCGCTAGGGTTAGTAGGAAGTCAAGTATGTGACTACGAATGTTGTTCGAGTCCCGGATGAGATCCCGGACGTCACGAGGAGTTCGGAAGGGTCCGGAGGTAAAGAATAATATATAGGAAGTGGTGATTCGCCATCGGGAAAGTTTCGGGTTCACGGTAAAATCACGGACCACCTAAGGGTCCCGGGTCCACCGGTGGGGCCACCTATCCGGAGGGCCCCATGGGCCAAAGGGGAAGGGAACCAGCCCACAGGGGCTGGTGTGCCTCCTAGGCCCACCCCGCGCCTAGGGTTGAAACCCTAGGGGGGGGCGCCCACCGGCTTGGGGGCACTCCACCCCTTGCCGCCCCCCGGAGATTGGATCTCCAGGCCGCCACTTCAAGGGGCCTATATAAAGGGGAGGAGGGGGCTGTACCAACTCCCAAGGCGCAGCCCTCCCTCCCCAACACATCTCCTCCTCCGTAAGAGCTCGTGAAGCCCCAGCCGAGATCGCTTCTCCACCATCACCACGCCGTCGTCGTGCTGCCGGTGGAGCTGTCTTCCTCAACCTCTCCTTCCCCTTGCTGGATCAAGAAGGAGGAGACGCCGCCGTCCCGTGACGTGTGTTGAACGCGAGGTGCTGTCCGCTCAGACTTGGCATCGGTGATCTGAATCACGCTCGAGTACGACTCCATCATCACCTTGCAAGCTTCCGCACGCGATCTACAAGTGGTATGTAGATACAATCTCTTCCATTACTCGCTGCTTAGATGAACTCATAGATGGATCTTGGTGAAGCCGTAGGAAAAATTTTAATTTTCGCAACGCTCCCCAACAGTGCACCGCCCATGGGAAGTTCTCGGTGTGGCACACGCCGGCGCTAGCTTCTTGTCATTGAAGCTGCCGCCCTTGAATTTGTGGCTCTTCGACTGGAACGTCCGGGCCTCCGCCACCTTCATCGTCCCCATCTCTGCAATGCAACCACCACAAAAAGTAATTAAGCACCGGTGATTAATTACAGTTTACAGCTGCTTGATCGATGGAAGGGAGGAAGCTCGCCGGACGTACCCATGGCGACGAGGAGGAGCAGGATGAGGAGGGCTGCGAGCGCGGCGGACATGCGGCGAGGGGACGCCATATCTCTTCTGCACTTGCTCTCTTGCTTCACCCGAGTGTCAAATCAGAGCTCTCTACTGCTGCTGATGAGGGGAGCTACCATCTCGTTATAAATGAGATATAGATATAGCTCCCGCGTCCCTTGGAGCTTCTCAAGCCCTAGCTAGAAAGCCCTAAAAAATCCTTGACTAGAAGGGAAAAAGTCCATAGTCCATAGTCTCTATCTTTATCTTTATCTCTATCTATATATCTATCTATCTATACTATATCTATATCTATATTATACTTGGCCATGGGCAACCCGGCCCGGACGGCCCGACCCGACCTTGCCCACGGGTCAGGCTTGGGCCTGATGTTTAGGCCCGATAGCCAGGCCGGGCCGGGCTCAGGCCCGACATATTCACCGTTTAAGGAAGAGGCATGGCCCGTGGCCCGAGGCCCGCTGGGCTTTTTGACTGATGGGCCAGGCTCGGGCCTAGGTTTTTTGTGTCGGGCTTTGGTAGGCCTGGCCCGAAGCCCGTCCCGGCCCGACAGATGGCCAGGTATAATCTATATCTATCTATCTATGTTATATTTATATCTATATCTATCTATCTATCTAAAGGTGTCATGTTTCATTTTTCTTTTCCTCACCCCTTCGTCTAACCTTCCCCTATGATAATTAATCATTTTAATTTATTTATCTTCTGAACCAATTTAATTTTTGTTTACTTACAAAACTTCTTATCAAAATAAGGTAAATCACGAAGAAGATTTGATAAAAAAATTATTACATAATTGTCTTAATATATAGAGGTAAATCACAATTTAATGTAATAGATTATTTATACCCCAAAAATTTATTTACACAATTGTATTAATAGGCTTCCCCTAAGAAAATAATTGTATTATAGACAGGTAAATCACGATATGACATAATAGATTATTTATATCCGTTGTAACCTACTGGCATTATTTATACTTCCGGTTATCGTTCAGCCAGACTTGTGGGAAGCACTATCTTGCTTGTCGAACAGTGGATTGGAGTCTTCTGCGTACGGTTGTTTGGTTCGGGAGATCAAAGAGTTAATGTGCATTTGGGAGTTTTATCCTCAGAAAATTCATCGTAGATCAAAGAGTTAACGTGCATTAGGGAGTTTTATCCTCAGAAAATTCTTCGTAGGTCAAAGAGTTAAGGTGCATTAAGGAGTTTTATCCTTAGAAAATTCTTCGAGTTGCGGATCGGCTGGTCAAATATAGCCGTACCGAGAGTACAACTACTGTGTGGTTGGTCTCGGCTCCACCGTGTCTTGAGAATTTGTGGCCTTTTGACTGTAACACTATTACATAGAAATAAAACTCGCTGTATTTCGAAAAAAACCTACAGACATTGTCCTGGTAAATAACAAAAGGAGAATAGACAGCCCGAATAAATTGCATTCTCTAGCCCCCTGGCATTTCTCAAGAAACATCTCGGTTTTTCCCTTTCCATTTTCAATACTAAGAACATGTGAAGACGAAACAAATACTACAATTAAATAGGTTTAGTCCTAAACTTCCACCTTATAAAACAAAATAAAAAAGAAACATTTTGCTTCCTTAATAGACAAGCGAAGTAGACTTGTCTAGGCAATCAACGATGGCAGCATGGCGATGATAATTAGGGACACTTGTATGAAAATTTCCCGTTGACAAGGCCAGGCAGGCTACAGGGACACGTCGTCTCGCTTTAGCGGCAATAACGGTCATTCGGGTCCATGGACCTTGCTATATTTTATTATTATTTTAGAGGTGCTTTGTACAGAATCCAATGAATCTTTATCGTAATAGATCCGAGCCTTATGTAAAAACAAGAGATGACGTGTATGGCTCAGCCGTGCATTCTACTCCATCCATTCCTAAATATTTGTCTTTTTAAATATTTCAACAGAAATAAAATGAGTGAATTTACACTCTACAATATGTCTATATACATCCGTATGTGATAACCCATTTGAAATCTCTAAAAAGATAAATATTTAGGAACGGATGGGTATTGAAGATGCATGCATGTTGGTCCCCACTAAGTCACATAATCAGTCACAAAATATACCATACGTTGATCACTAGCAAGTAGCAACCTCTCTTCTATATCCCTGGCACACAATAATATCTCGCACATTCATATTTTTTCATATAATTTCAAATCTTCAATTTATTTTATTTTTTCAATCACAATTCTTATTTGAGTTCCTCGCGATTAGGATATTGAAACAAAACCGCCGTTGAATATTATATGAGAGGTTTTAAAGTTCATATTTGTCACAGCCCTAGAATAATGTTTGTAAATAGTGGCTTTGCCACCCATGCATCATGTCTAGATTTCTGAAACTTGAATTGAGGAATTTTGAAAGCCTCAAAAACTCAACTAAAAGTAGGGCAAAGAACCCTAGAAATCTCATTCTTTGTTCCAAGATGTCCTTTTGCAATGTTTGAGAATTTTGGCAAGAGCTATATATCAAACCAAAATTTAGGAACATTTTGAAGGAATTATTTTTGGACTTTGAATTTAAATCAATACTGTTTTGAATTTGAATTTATATTCAAATATATACTGAATATATGTTCAAATAACTGAAACAATTTTATGTGCTTTGGTATAACTCCATTGTGCTAAATAAAATGTTCAGGGGAATTTTGTCACTGATCTTGAATTTGTTTTATTCAGAAACAGTGGCAAAAGGAAGTAAATTAAACAAAATGAAGGAAATTAAAAGAGCAAAAGCTTACTCGGCGCCACTGCAGCCCAGCTGGCCCAGCATCTGTAGCTGAGGCCCAGCCCACCAGGGCGAAGCGGTCGCCTTCAACCTCTGCCAGTAGGCAGAGGCGTGTCGCCGCGCGCGCGCTCGCCCCTGGCCACCTCCTGCTTCCTCCCCGGCCCCTCTAGCGACGCCACGGAGACGCCCGTGTCCCTCGCCTCCTCCCTCACTCTCTGCTCTCTCCTCGCCCGCTATTCTCTCCCGAGCGACTCAAACGCAACCGTCGCCGCCGACGAGCTCCACCACGGCCACCGCCTCCCCCTCGCCTCTCCGACGCGCCCCCGAGCTCCGCCAGTTCGTCCTAAACCCCCTCACCGAGCCACGCCCCGCCGGACGCCCAGGAGCGCCGTCACCGACGCCGTCTTCTTCCTTCTGCACCGACGGTCGCTGCGCTGATTCGCCGCCCACAGAGCGCCCCCTCGCTCGCCAAGCGCTCGTTGGACTCGCGGTGAGCCACCGACCCGTTTCCCTCTTCCTCCCATGCCGTTTGGCCGCTCTAGCCGTTGTTTCCGCCGGACCCGAGAGCTCGGCGCCGCCGTGCTTCATCGCCGTCGTGGCCAGAGCCACCGTGGCTCAAAGCCGGGCACACCACCGTGCTCCAAACCTCACCAGGAGCACGTAGCACACACCAACGCCTCCCCTAGCGCCCCGCATCGCCTAACCCGCCGTTAGCCGAACTCCGGCGGCCGCAAAAGAGCTCGCCGCCGTCAACTCCGGCCACCCCCGCTCCGGCCGCCTCCACCACTAGAAGCGCCACTCCGCCAGCTTCCCGTAGATGCTCCTCGCACCCCAAACCGTGGCCTGTAGCGCAATCCCGACGCAGACGCCGCCGCGATCTGAGGTCGCCGGCGGTTAAACGCCGGCAGCTGACGTGGCACCGTCGTTAGCAGTTAATGACTCCACTAATTAACCCACACTCTCACTGACATGCGGGCCCCGCTGCCTAACTAACCGGCTAACTAAAATAGATTAAGTCTAATCTAATTACAGTGGCCCCACGCGCTAGTTTTGACCGCGTCGACGCGGGCCGCCGATCGACCCACACGCCGCTGGCACTAACCAGCCCAATCATCGACAGTGGACCCCACTGGTCAGGTTTGACCAGCAGCAGTGTCTGTTGACCTGCTGACGTCATAGTGACGAATGTGACGCAATTAACTATTTTCTGGAATTAAAATAAATCAGGAAATTCCAGAAAATGATTTAAACTTCAAAAATTCATAGAAATTCAACCGTAGCTCAGATTGAAATAAATTATATATGAAAAATTATCAGAAAAATTCAAGGAATCCATCTGTACCATTTTCATGCATGTTTGAACAATTGTTGTCCTCTGTTTTGGACAAAACAAATAAAGGGCATTTAAATAATCATATATGGAGTTTGAATTTGGATCATGTATTCAAACCAACTTCATTTAAATCTTAGCTAGGTGCATTAGCTCAAATCACAGCATATTGCCATGTCATGATCATGCATCATATTGTAGCATTGCATTGATTGTGTTCTTTCTCAGTTGTCGGTGTTTGTCCCCTCTCGATAGACGTGGTTCCGACGACGAGTTCGATGACACCGATGAAGAACTATATTATCTTCAGAAGTGCCCGGCAAGCAAAACCCCCTTGTTCATTCCGATACAATCCTACTCTCTCGCTCCTGCTCTCTTTTACTGCATTAGGACAACAACGATTCATCTGTTACTTGCTGCGGTAGCTGAACCCCTTTATCCTTTGCATGACCTGTCATTCCACAGTAAATAGATGAAACCCACTAGCATGAGTAGGAGTTGTTTGAGCCCTGTTGTGCCTACTCATACATGCTTGTTTGTTATGCCTGCTACTGCTTAGAGTTGAGTCGGTCTGATTCATCGAGGATGAATCAGAGGTGTGTGAACATGTCCTACTGTGTGTGAGCTAAGTGTGTGAACACGATTTGGTAAAGGTAGCGGTGAGAGGCCATGTAGGAGTACATGGTGGGTTGTCTCATTGCAGCCGCCCTCGTGAACTGAGTTCTGTGTTTGTGATCCATGATTCAGCTACAACCACGCATTGGGCCCAAACCAATGGACCCTCTCGGCTTCTTAATCACCCTTGTCCTCTGTCCGGGAGTTGCAAGTAGTTTCGTGTTTGTAGTATGCTGGAGGCCGTGCGCAGCGCTGACCGTAGGGGTGGGCTGTGATGCGGTAGGCACGTGGCACGTGTACCGGGCGCCTGCTTGGTGTCTCGGGAACCCTGTTCACATCGCTTGGGGCTGTGAGCGAAACTTCGGCCGAACTCCTCATAGATGGAACCCAAATAGGCGATAAACCCGGACTAGGGACTTGAGTGTTTAGGTAGGCCGTGGCCGACACCCACGCTGGGCTTCCGCTTGAAGGTTGCCGAGTACATGTCGTAAACGGCGGTAAGTGGTGAGAGCGTGTGAAGAAGTACACCCTGCAGGTTAACATCATCTATCGAATAGCCGTGTCCGCGAAAAGGACTTCGGGTTGCTGTGCAGTTCATAGACAAGTGAAAGTGGATACTCTAAAATACGCAAGATAAGTGTGAGTGCTATGGATGGCGATCAGAGGGAGACGGAGCGGATCCATAGTGGTGTATTGATATGGTGAATATGTGGACTCATGTGCGCCACCTCAAAAGAGTTACTTGCAAATGTAGTTTAGGATAGCCACCGAGTCAAAGCTGGCTTGCTGCAGCTTAAACCCCACCATCCCTTTGTTGATAATGATGCATATGTAGTTAGTTCGATGTAAGTCTTGCTGGGTACATTTGTACTCACGCTTGCCTATTTTATGTTTTGCGAGAGACTTCAGTCTCGCTAGTAGTTCCACATGGACTTCGACGCTTAGCTTGTTACCTCAGCTACGATCTTGTGCCCTCGGCAGATCTGGTAGATAGTCGCTTCTAAGCCTTTTTCATTTGTAGATGTCTGTACTCGCACATGTTAAGCTTCCGCTTGTGCTTTGATTTGTATGTTTCAATGTTGGGTCATGAGACCCTGTTTGTAATATCTCGCTCCTCGGAGCCTAATGAATAAATACTTGAGTCGAGAGTCATGTTGTGATGCCATGTTGTATTTGCACATATCGAGCATATTGTGTGTATGTTATTGAAATGCTTGGTATGTGTGGATCCGACTATCTAGTTGTTTATCTTTAGTAGCCTCTCTTACGGAAATGTCTCCTAGTGTTTCCATCGAGCCATGGTACCTTGCTACTGCTCCGAACGCTTAGGCTGGCCGGCATGTGTCCTTCTTCGTTCTGTGCTCTGTCCCTTCGGGAAATGTCACGCGTGAGTACCGAGTCCTGTTAGCCCGCTACAGCCCGGTTTACCGGAGTCCTTCTAGCCCAGTGCTATAGCCCGGAACTTACTCGCTGATGACCGACACGTTCGATGCTGGGTCATGGATGCCTGTCCCTGTAAGTTTGTGCCACTTTGGGTTTACGACTAGCCATGTCAGCCCGGGCTCCTTATCATATGGATGCTAGCGACACTATCATATACGTGTGCCAAAAGGCGCAAACGGTCCCGGGCAAAGGTAAGGCGACATCCGTGGGAATACCGTGCGTGAGGCCGCAAAGTGATATGAGGTGTTACAGGCTAGATCGATGTGACATTGAGTCGGGGTCCTGACAACATTTCAGGACATGATGAAACTCTATGAAACATAATACCGCAATATAATATTTCAAAACATGATGAAACTCTACGAAACATAATAATGCAATCTAGAACACGAAAAACCTAATAAGTTTTCAGTGTATTGACACTGAATGAAACTTTATGATACGATCTCGACCAGATAAACCACGGTAAAATAGTATATATGGTTGTTTTTCCTTTTGAAACATAATAAAACATTATGGTAAACATTTGAATATTTCAATACCTAGTATATATGGTTGTTTTTTCTTCTGAAACATAATAAAACATTATGGTAAACATCTGAATATTTTAATACCTAGTATATATGGTTGTTTTTTCTTTTGAAACATAACAAAACATTGTGGTAAACATTTGAATATTTTAATACCTTTATATTGCAATGCACGTGTTTGTGGAAGGAGAGAGTACGAAGTTGAATAGTGCACACATATCTGTAAAAAAATTAGAAATATGTGTAGCATTTCTGACACAACACTCAATGGATATGAGAGTATAGAGACAAATAATAATATACTCTCTCCATTCTAAACTATAATGCTATCTTTATCCCTGTCCTTTAATTTTGACCAGAGATTTAATCAATGAGACCGACTGCGGCAGAAGCAAAAGTTATAGCAGTGAATTCGTATTCGAAGAAAAATTCAATTATATAATTTTTTTCACCGTAATCGCTCTTGTTGGTTAAATTTGTGGCCAAAGTTGAACCTCGAAACTGTGTTTTGAATTTCGGCCGAAAAAACGGATTTCGGTCGAATTTCGGCCATCTTGGCCTTGGGGCGAAATCTACCTAGGCCGAAATTGATCAAATTTGATAATTTTGATCTAATTTGAGTCAAAATTTCGTCAAATTTTGGCCAAAATTTGACCATCTCGCCTGGGGCAAAAAAATCTAAAACTGAAAATCAAAACACAGCCTCAGAAAGTGTGGGCGCACTATATTTTAAAATGAAGAAAATATCAAACATCTTAATGGAAAAAGTGGTATGGATCCCACCCAAAGCATTAAGTGCTCGGCTATGCACGATACCTCCCGTGCATGGTAGAAAAGCCCGTCTCACAAGCCAACTAACAGACTGAATCCAACACAACACAACACATTGAAACACAACACAGAGAAGCCACGTGCATCCCGGACCGATCTTCACGTAAATACACACATGCAGATGAAGAGGCAACACAACTTTTATTTCTGGTCATCCTAACACACGAACAAGCATCCATCCGCTGACGGAATTAGCTCAGCAGTCCCGCTCGCAGTAGCACTTGCTAAAACTCTATGAAACTCTATGAAACATAATAATGCAATATAATATTTCAGAACACGATGAAACTCTATGAAACATAATGATGCAATCTACTCCCTCCGTTCCTAAATACTTGTCTTTCTAGACATTTCAAATGACTACTACATACGAATGTATGTAGACATATTTTAGAGTGTTGATTCACTCATTTTGCTCCGTATGTAGTCACTTGTTGAAATGCCTAGAAAGACAAGTATTTAGGAACTGAGGGAGTAGAACACAAAAAACCTGATAAGTTTTCAGTGTATTGACACTGAATGAAACTTTATTTTTATTTTTTTTTGCGGGGTACACTGAATGAAACTTTATGATACGACCTCGAACAGATAAACCACAGTAAAATAGCATATATGGTTGTTTTTTCCTTTTGAAACAGAATAATACATTATGATAAACATTTGAATATTTTATATTGCAATGCACGTGTTTGTGAAAGGAGAGAGTACGTAGTTGAATAGTGCACACATCTGTAAAAAAGAAATTAGAAATAAGTGTAGCATTTCTGACACAACACTCAATGGATATAACAGTATAGAGATAAAAGAATATATCAAACATCTCGGTGGAAAAAGTGGCATGGATCCCACCCAAAAGCATTAAGTGCTCAGCTATGCACGGTACCTCCCGTTCATGGTAGAAAAGCCGGTCTCATGAGCCAACACTAACTGAATCCAACACAACACAACACACAACACATTGAAACACGACACAGAGAAGCCACATGCATCCCGGACCGATCTTCACCTAAATACACGCATGCATGCAGATGAAGAGGCAACACAACTTTTATTTCTGGTCATCCTAACACACGAACAAGCATCCCGCTCGCAGTCCCGCTCGCCGACGGAATTAGCTCAGCAGTCCCGCTCGCAGTAGCACTTGCGCTCGACGTGGTGCTGGTTGCACTGGCCGCGGGGGAAGTTCTCGGTGCGGCACACGCTGGCGCAGTTGGTGTCGCTGAAGCAGGCGCCCTTGAACTTGTGGCTCTGCGACTCGCACGTCCGGGCCTCCGCCGTCTTCGTCGTCCCCATCTCTGCAATGCAGCCACCACAGAGTGTAAATTAAGCGCCGGTGATTGATTACAGCTTACAGATGCTCGATCGCTGGGAGGGAGGGAGGCAGCTCGGCGGACGCACCCGTGGCGACGAGGAGGAGCAGGATGAGGAGGACGGCGGCGGGCGCGGCGGCCATGCGACGACGAGGGGACGCCATTTTTCTTCTGCACTTGCTCTCTTGCTGCTTCACCCGAGTGTGAAATCAGAACTCTCTGCTGCTGGTGCTGCGGGGTCTGGCTGTGTTAATTATCAGAGCAAAGAGGAGGAGTTTATATAGGAGCGGCAGGGAGAGAGCTTTATGCTTTGGACATACAAATATTCGATTCTCAGTGCTGAATGCATGCATGCATGCCGACATGTGCCTCGAATTCGCTCGATGCATGCATGGGCAGCATCGGGTTCCACGTTGGGCCAATATATGGTTCCACGTTGCCATGGCAGGTGTCCTCGAATTCGCTCGATGCATGCATGCATGCCGACATGTGCTACGTCTCTGAGCTGAGAGGAGTGGTGGTGTCGGCAGGGCAGGAGACGACGCTTTTGCCAGCGACGCTGCGTGCAGGATTCATGCTTTGTGCCAACTTTATTTCACTTGCCCGCTGCCTAGATGCCATTACTAAAAAAACTTATACACAGAATCTTAGCAGTAGCGATGTCCTAAAATAGGCGCTACTACTAACGGATTAGCACTAGCACAGCTCGGTTGTGACACAGTACTATTAAAATTCCCCAACCGTTCCTGGCACGTTAGATTTAGCAATAGCGCGTCCGGACTAACTACGCTACTGCTAATGTAATAGTAGGATGCATTTTTACATGCCGCTAATACTAATTTTGAACATGACCGCATGGCGGGCCTCTCTTAGCAGTAGCGTCTCTACCAGAAGCACGCTACTGATAGCTTATTAGCAGCGGCACATTTTACAACACGCGCTACTGCTAAACTGCAGCCATATATCACATTTTTCCTCCCCCTCTCCCCCTCCCCCATCCTATCTTCATTCACTTTCCCCTAGCTTCCACCTCCTCTCTCCCCCCATTACTCTCCTTCTTCTATCTATCTTTCTCTCTCTTTATTACTACTAGCTAACTACACCTCCTCCATTAATGCATCTTTTTTCTTTTTTTTCTTCCCCTCCACTAGTTGAACTTTTCTCCTCCCAAACTAGCTAGCTAGGTAGGTAGATCTAGCATTTAGTGAAGTGACCTATGTACCTCCCTAACTAGATCTAGCCTTGTCAAGAAGAGCTTGTCCACTTTTGATCATTCCATATCGGTGTGTGTGGCGGCAACTCGTCACTGTGCTCGATCTCGAGATAGGTGATTAAAAATGTATGCTTTTGCAAGAATGGAAATATGTGTATGTGTTCGATATGACATAATTGGGCGATATAATGGAAATTGTGTGTGTGGCATGAATTGCCGCCGAATTGTGCTTGTGAGTTGCCTATGGTTTACCGAAATGTTGATTTATTTCCATTTCGGCGAATTCCGGGCAAACTCTATTTGTCCTATTTTTAGGGAAGATCATGCCAAATTTTTGTATGACTTTGATGCATGCATTCATTTTTATAATCAATTTGTTTATTATTACCGTTCAGGCGTTCATGATGGTCAGTAGAACAACGGTGGACAGGTGGTTGCGGTCGGCGGTGTAGGACATGAAAGAAAATAACCTGATAGAGATTATATGCCCGTGTCGAAAATGCAAAGGAGGAGTTTGGCTCGACCCATATGACGATGGTCGCGTGATGGCGCACCTGCTCATGACTGGTTTCAAGGATAGGTATACTTGATGGATAACTAAATATGAGGATGATGATGTTGAGGACGCCGACGGGGTAGGCGATGACGACTGATCGATGATGCGGCGGAGAAGGGGCTGGACATGACGGCGGGGAAGAGGCCGAACATGGCAGCGGAGAAGGGTCCAGACATCGCGGCGGAGAAGGGACCGGACATGGCGGTGGAGAAAACGTGGACTCCACGCCGCAGACTTCGTCGGTACTAAGTTCAATCATGCGGGGCCCTCATGTTCAAGCACTGTTCACAAGGAGACGACTATTGACAGAGCTGCTTCTAGAGAGGAGGCCAAGCTGCAGTAACTGGTGGTAGACTCGAACACTCCATTGTATGATGGTTGCAATCCCGAGGTGACCCGCTTGAGTTTCACGCTCGAACTTCTGAAGACGAAGGCGGTTGGATTACCCAAATATCATTGATGTGCAATCCCGTATTAAGTGGGCATGATCTTTGTTTTGACAGGACATGCCAATGGGGCGTGGCCTCGAAACACGGAACGCGGGATGGGAAAACGGTTCGAAAAAGTTCTCAGTAAAAGGCATTGTACTCATTTTTATATATATCCTGCCTTCGCGGCCAGGGGCTGTGTTTATTACGAAAGCCGGATACAATTCTATTACAGAGAAAAGCCGATGTGTATTCTTCAAGGTAGGGGTGGACATAAAGACCGACGAACTGAAGACCGAACTGATACTGAAACCGGAAAAACCAAATTTTCAGTTTTTGTTACTACTATAGTAAAATTGGTTTTCAATCATACTAACCAAATTTAATTCGGACTGTTCGTTCGGTGTTATACCGATAACCGGAACAGAAACCGAAGTAACCTGATCGAACATGCAAAATCCTAGCGCCCATGTGGGGGTCCTGGACTAGGGGGTCCTCGGGCGTCCGGTCTATTGATGTGGGCCGGACTGATGGGCTGTCAAGATACAAGACAGAAGATCACCTCTCGCGTCCGGTGGGGACTCCCGTATACGTGGATGGCAAGTATAGGTGTCCGGATATGTTATTTCTTTCTGTAAAACCGACTTCGTACAATCCTATTCCCCTCTGATATCTATATAAACCGGAGGGTAGATCGAAGGCACGATCACAACATTGCTAGGCTAGCTAATCTAGGGTTAGCCGAATCAATCTCGAGGTAGATCAACTCTTGTAACCCCTATACCCTCGAATATAATCAAGAAGGAGTAGAGTTTTACCTCCATTAAGAGGGCCCAAACATGGGTAAATAATGTGTCCTTTCTCCATAGTTACCATTGATCCTCAGATGTATATCTTCGGCCCCCCTATCCGAGATTTGCCGATTTTGACACCGACACCCTCCTAGCGTGCCTTTTCCAGTCAGTCTCCCCTCATACCGTGACTGAGGGAGACCAATCTTTTAAAGGTCAGGAATGAAGTCAATACAAAACCCAATGACCTCTTTCGTTTGATTGCCCGTGGAGATGCTTCCTTCTGGCCTAGCACGGTTACGAACATATTTCTTTAAGACTCACATAAACCTCTCAAAGGGGAACATATTGTGTAGAAATACAGGTCCCAGAATGGCAATGGGGAACATATTGTGTAGAAATACATGTCCCAGAATGGAAATCTCGTTGACTAGATGAACTAGGACGTGCGTCATGATATTGAAGAAGGATGGTGGGAACACCAGCTCGAAACTGACAAGACATTGCGGCAGATCACGCCTTAACCTTGGTAGGATTTCTAGATCGATCACCTTCTGAGAGATTGCATTGAGGAATGCACATAGCTTCACAATGATCAAATGTTTTCCGGTAGAAGCCCCCTCAATGCAACCGGAAGCAGTTGCATCATAATCATGTGGCAGTCATGAGACTTTTGGTTCTAAAACTTTTTCTCTGCCATATTTATTATTCCCTTTATATTCGACGAGAAGCCAAACGGGACCTTCATATTGAGAAGGCATCCAAAGAAGATTTCCTTCTCTTTCTTTGATAAGAGCGTAGCTGGCAGGACCTTCATACTACTTTGGAGGCATGCCGTCTTTTTCGTGCACATCTTTCTGGTCCTCTCATGCCTTCGGTCTATCTTTTGTCTTCTCATACACGCCCAAGAAGCCTAGCAGGTTCACGCAAATATTATTCATCACGTACATCACGTCGATTGCAGAGCGGACCTCTAGGTCTTTCCAGTAGGGTAGGTCCCAAAATATAGATTTCTTCTTCCACATGGGTGCGCGTCCCTCAGCATCACTCGGACCGCCGGGACCATTTCCAAAGATTACATGTAAATCATTGACCATAGCAAGTATGTGATCACCAATACGGATGGCGGGCTTCTTCCGGTGATCTGCCTTGCCTTTGAAATGCTTGTCTTTCTTTCGACATTGATGGTTGGTCGGAAGAAATCGACGATGCCCCAGTGATACGTCTCCAACATATCTACTTTTCCAAACACTTTTGCCCTTGTTTTGGACTCTAACTTGCATGATTTGAATGAAACTAACCCGAACTGACGTTGTTTTCAGCAGAACTGCCATGATGTTGTTTTATGGGTAGAAAAGAAAAGTTCTCGGAATGTCCTGGAAATCCACGGAGGCACTTTTTGGAATTAATAAGAATTTTTGGCGAAAGAATCAACCCCAGGGGGCCCGCAGGCTGTCCACGAGACAGGGGGCGCGCCCCCCTGTCTAGGGCACGCCCTCCTATCTCCTGGGCCACCTGGACCTCCACCGACCTCAACTCCAACTCCATATATTCACGTTCGGGGAGAAAAAAATCAGAGAGAAAGTTTCATTGCGTTTTACGACACGGAGCCGCCGCCAAGCCCAAATCTCTCTCGGGAGGGCTGATCTGGAGTCCGTTCGGGGCTCCGGAGAGGGGGATTCTTCGCCGTCGTCATCATCAACCATCCTCCATCAGCAATTTCATGATGCTCACCGCCGTGCGTGAGTAATTCCATCGTAGGCTTGCTGGACGGTGATGGGTTGAATGAGATTTACCATGTAATCAAGTTAGTTTTGTTAGGGTTTGATCCCTATTATCCATTATGTTCTGAGATTGATGTTGTTATGACTTTGCTATGCTTAATGCTTGTCACTAGGGCCCGAGTGCCATGATTTTAGATCTGAACCTATTATGTTTTCATGAATATATGTGTGTTCTTGATCCTATCTTGTAAGTCTATAGTCACCTATTATGTGTTATGATCCGACAACCCCGAAGTGACAATAATCGGGATACTTCTCGGTGATGACCGTAGTTTGAGGAGTTCATGTATTCACTATGTGCTAATGCTTTGTTCCGGTTCTCTATTAAAAGGAGGCCTTAATATCAATTAGTTTTCGTTAGGACCCCGCTTACACGGGAGGGTAGGACAAAAGATGTCATGCAAGATCTTTTCCATAAGCACGTATGACTATTTACGGAATACATGCCTACATTACATTGATGAATTGGAGCTAGTTCTGTGTCACCCTATGTTATAACTATTACATGAGGAATCGCATCCGGCATAATTATCCATCACTGATCCATTGCCTACGAGCTTTTCATATATTGTTCTTCGCTTTACTTTTCCGTTGCTACTGTTACAACTACTACAAAAACCCAAAAACATTTATCTTTACTTTTGCTACCGTTACCTTTATTATCATACCACTTTTGCTACTAAACACTTTGCTGCAGATACTAAGTTATCCAGGTGTGGTTGAATTGACAACTCAACTGCTAATACTCAAGAATATTCTTTGGCTTCCCTTGTGTCGAATCAATAAATTTGGGTTGAATACTTTACCCTCGAAAGCTGTTGCAATCCCCTACACTTGTGGGTTATCAAGACTAATTTCTGGCGCCGTTGCCGGGGAGCATAGCTCTATTCTCTAAGTCACTTGGGATTTATACCTGTTGATCACTATGAAGAACTTGAAAGACTACCGAACTACTATTTTTGCCCTCAACTACGAGGGGAGGTAAGGAACTGCCATCTAGCTCTGCACTAGATTCTCCTTCCGTTATTAGTAGGCTTGCGACACCTAAACCTACTATTGCTATGAATTCTGATATGTCGCATGTTATTGATGATGCCACTTCTGCTATGCATGATGAAACTACTTATGTGCGTGATACTACTTTGCCATTAGGTGAATTTCTTAACGAACAACTTGCTAGAGTTAGGGGGAATGAAATTACTGAAGATCCTATTACTGATGATAGTGATGATGAAGGTTCTCCCAATGATTATGTATTGCCTGTTGTTCCTAAGGGTTATGTTATGAATGAAGAAGCTGCTAGGGAAATCTTTGCTTGCAATGATAGATATGATCTTAAGAAATTATTAACTAAATGGAAGCAGCAGTCCCTTAATGCTAGAATGAAACCCGATCCTGCTTTTGCTACTTCACCTATCTGTGTTACTGATAAGGATTATGAATTCTCTGTTGATCCTGAAACTATCACTTTAGTTGAATCTGACCCTTTTTATGGCCTTGAATCTGAAACTGTTGTGGCACATCTTACCAAGTTGAATGATATAGTTACCCTGTTTACTAATGATGAGAAGTCTCGCTATTTTTATATCCTTAAGATATTTCCATTCTCATTAAAGGGTGATGCTAAGACTTGGTATAATTCTCTTGCTCCTGGCTGTGTGCGTAGTCCCCAGGATATGATTTATTAGTTCTTTGCTAAATATTTCCCTGCTCATAAGAAACAAGTTGCCTTGCGAAAACTATATAATTTTGTGCAAATCAAAGAAGAGAGCCTCCCACAAGCTTGGGGGAGGCTTCTCTGGTTACTTAATGCTTTGCCTGATCATCCTCTTAAGAAAAATGAAATACTTGATATCTTTTATAATGGACTAACCGATGCTTCCAAGGACTACTTGGATAGTTGTGTTGGTTGTGTTTTCAGGGAAAGAATAGTCGACGAAGCTGAAATACTATTGAATAATATGTTGACTAATGAAAATAATTGGACTCTTCCCGAGCCAATTCCTGAAGTAATTCCTGAACCAATTGAGCCAACTCCTGAGCATATTCCTAAACCCACTCTGAAGAAGAGAGGTGTTTTATTTCTCAGTCCTAAAGATATGCAAGAGGCAAAGAAATCAATGAAAGAAAAAGGTATTAAAGTTGAAGATGTTAAGAATTTACCTCCTATTGAAGAAATACATGGTCTATACCGCCTGAAGAACCATATTGTCTTGATAACCCGACATAGGCAGTAAAGGTAAATTCTCTCTATAGATATGATAAAGTTGAAATTTCCTCTACTAAATTTTATAGCCCATGTTTAGATGAATTTGATGACTTTATGGCTAGACAAGAAAGTTTCAATGCTTATATTGGTAGAGAGTTAAAGAATAATGCTTTCGAGATAGGACGAGTAAGTGATAATATAGCTAGAGTTAAAGATGAACTTCACCTCGTTAGCAAATATGCTTCTATGGTTGCTACTCAAGCTGAGCAAGTACTTAAAGCTCAAAATGATTTGCTTGATGAATTAAATAATAAAAATGACTTTGCTGTTAGAGTGGCTACTAGAACTGGTAGAATGACTCAGGAACCTTTGTATCCTGAAGGCCACCCTAAGAGAATCGAGCAAGATTCTCAGAGAAATAATTTAGAGGCACCTAGTTCTTCTAAAAAGAAGAAGAAGAAAAACGATAGGACTTTGCATGCTTCTAGTGAACCTCATGAGACACACCGAGAATCCCAATGATATTTCTATTTCGATGTTTGAAACACAATCAGGTGATGAACATGAACCTAGTGATAAAGTTAATGATAATGTTCATCTTGATGCTCAACCTAGCAAAAACAATGATGTAGAGATTGAACCTGCTGTTGATCTTGATAACCCACAATCAAAGAATCAACGTTATGATAAGAGAGATTTTGTTGCTAGGAAGCACGGTAAAGTAAGAGAACCATGAGTTCAGAAACCCATGCCCTTTCCTCATAAACCATCCAAGTCAAAGGATGATGAGGATTTTGAGCGCTTTGATGAAATGATTAGACCTATTTTCTTACGTATGCGCTTAACTGATATGCTGAAAGTAAATCCTTACGCTAAGTATATGAAGGATATCATCACAGATAAAAGAAAGATACCGGAAGCTGAAATTTCCACCATGCTTGCTAATTACACTTTTAAGGGTGGAATACCAAAGAAACTTGGAGATCCGGGTGTACCAACTATACCATGCTCTATTAAAAAAATTATGTTAGAACTGCTTTATGTGATCTTGGAGCCGGTGTTAGTGTTATGCCTCTCTCTTTATGTCGTAGACTTGAATTGAATAAGTTGACACCTACTGAAATATCTTTGCAAATGGCTGATAAATCAACTGCACCTGTCGGTATTTGTGAGGATGTGCCTGTTGAGGTTGCAAATGTCACTATCTTAACGGACTTTGTTATTCTTGATATTCCCGAGGACGATAGTATGTCTATTATCCTTGGTAGACCTTTTCTTAATACTGCAGGGGCTGTTATTGATTGCAACAAAGGCAATGTCACTTTTCATGTTAATGGTAATGAGCATACGGTACACTTTTCGAGGAAACAATCTCAAGTTCATAGCATCAATTCTATTGAAAAAGTTCCAACTATCATTGGAGGTTTTGAATTTCCTCTCCCTACTGTCAAGAAAAAGTATGATATTCTTATTGTTGGGGATTTTCATATCCCCGTTGAAGTAACTTAGTGTTATTCAAAATTTCTCTAGTTCGGTGTTATTCGGAATGAGTTTGTTAACAAGACTTGATCAACCTTGTTAGTGGATTCATTTTGATGATCACGAGATGGATGAAACTAGAAGGCACAACCCTCTGTACCCTCTTTTTACTTTCTGTTATTTAGATTAAATAAAGCAAAAATAGTATTATCCGTCTGTTTTCTGAATTATCTGTGCATTAAAAATATCCCGAAAATAAAGTGCTCCAAATGCCCTGAAAATTTAGTATGATTTTTTCTGGAATATTTGAGGATTTTAGGCACTGAAATCGCTGCAGGAGGGGCAAGCACCAGGCCACGAGAGTGGAGGGCGCTCCCCCCTATAGGGCGCGCCCCCTGTCTCGTGGGCCCCTGGTGGCCCCCCTCCACTTATGCCAGCACCCACACACTTCATCTTCTACCCAAAAAAATCCCCATCCAGCTCAAGCACGAGTTCTAACTCGTTTTGCTGCGATTTTCGATCTCTTAGCTCAAAGCTCCATTCACAAAACTGCTTTGGGAGATTGTTGCTTGGTATGTCACTCCTCCATTGGTCCAATTAGTTTTTGTTCTAGTGCTTTATTCATTGCAAATTTTTGCTGCATAGGTGACCATGTTCTTGAGCTTCCATGTTAATTTTTTGAGGTCCCAACCAATTCCAATGCATGATATAGGCTCTTGGCACTTGTAGGAGTAGTTGCTATCAATCTTGTTTAGTTTTATTCACTTTTATTTTGAAGTTACTAAAATTTCAGAAATTTTCAGAAAAAGAAATATGCTTAGAAGAATGTACCAAGGTGGTTCCTCGACAAAGAAAGGGCCAAGGATTGCTATACGTGAGCAAGATGTTGAATTGCCAAGGGACGCAAATGTACGAGCTTGTGAGTAGCCATCCGATGATTTTATGGTCGAAGCAGGCTTCAAGGAGGAATTTGACGCGTATGTGCGTAATGCCGAGCTGGAGGACTTCTTACAAGATAAGTGTCCTCAATACTATCAATTGACTGATTCCTTTGTGCGGAGGTTCCAATATATCTGTGCGCGTAATTCTCCTAGTGTCATGTTTGATATTTATGATACATCTTATACCATGGATTCAGAGGATTTCACAACTGCTTGCAAACTCCCGCAGTGGGGTAATATTAATGATCCTCGCAAATCTGAATTTAGAGAATTTCTTGCTAGTATTACTGTGGGAGAATCTAGGGACATAGCACAAGCTACCATAGGGAGCATTCATTTCCTGCTATACATTATTTTGCTTTTTTTATTGGTAGATGCATTAACGGTAAGGACGAAGCATGTCAGATGTGTGTCCCTGATCTTTGTGTCCTCAAGAGTGCTGTGTCAGGTTATAAAGGTTATAACTTGGGGGCAATTCACGTAGGTTGCAGAATAATAGTAGAAGGGGGGATTTATTTGGAGGAATTTATGCAACCCGTGTGGCTAATTTTCTTAATATAGCCCCACGAGAGGGGGATATTATTTTACCTCCTGTTTATTAGGATAAAGAAGCTATGTTCGATCATCATTTTCTTGAGAGGAATGAACAATTCCTCCATTATCGACTAATCTATGACAGACGCAACGTCGTCCCTGTTACTCTTCCTGCTCCCTACCTTTTTGATTATCAGGCAAAAGGAAGATATGTTGTCACCAGGGAAGAAGCAACTGAATATGAGAAGGGAATGGAGGCAGCTCACCAACACGCTGCTGCTCAGGAGGCGGTCGCCTCTGCATCTTAGTACAACCCCAGTTTCACTTATGGATATCAGCCAGGCGGTCATTGGTATTAAACCAACTTAGGCCAAAAGCCTAAGCTTGGGGGGTATGTATTTCTCACCGACTTTATATTCATGTTCACACACTAGTCGTCGGTGCTCATACTCTTTCATTGTATTATCCATGCTAGTTTAAATTTCTTTTTCTAGTTTTCTTCTTGTGTGTTTGATAAACCTTAAGAAAAACCAAAAAATTAGTTAGTTTAATTCCCATGCTTGTAGTAGCAATTAAAATGAAAACCCAAAAAGATTTCTAGTTCTTCTTTTTACTTGTTGGGAGCTTTCCCGTGTAAATAGTTTTATTTTCTTTTCTTTCCTTCGGGGGTCGAGAAGACTATATTGAAAATGCCTAGTGGCTCTTATATGCATGATTGTTTATTTAACTTAGAGCCCATATTACTTGTCTTCTCTCTTGAGTTGAATGCTTGCATATTCCAGCTTAGTCCAATGCACGTGCACTCTTATTATTATACACATCGTTCGGTCGTGCAAGTGAAAGGCAATAATGACGATATATGATGGACTTATTGGAATGAGAAAAACTGGTATAAACTCGACCTCTCTTGTTTTTGTAAATATGATAAGTTCCTCGTTTCTGAGTCAGCTATTATGAAGTAAACATATTTGCAATGACATCTAGAGATTATAGTTGCTTGTGCCATGCTTGATTAGCTATGAGTTATAATGATTTACCTTGAGTGCCAACATGCCATTAGAATGATTATGATGTGGTATGATGGGATGGTATCCTCCTTTGAATTAATTGAGTGACTCGACTTGGCACATGTTCACGCATGTAGTTGAATCAAATCAACATAGCCTTTATGATATTTATATTCATGGTGGATTATATCCTACTCATGCTTGTATTCAGTGTGAATTAATTTTAATGCATGTTTATAACTGTTGTCGCTCTCTCAGTTGGTCGTTTCTCAGTCTTTTGCTAGCCTTCACCTGTACTAAGCGGTAGTACTGCTTGTGCATCCAAACTCCTTAAACCCCAAAGTTGTTCCATATGATTCCACTATACCTACCTATATGCGGTATTTACCTGCCGTTCCAAGTAAATTTGTATGTGCCAAACTCCAAACCTTCAAATGAAATTCTGTTTTGTATGCTCAACTAGCTCATGTTACAACTAGGGCTGCCTATATCTTCCATGCTAGGTGGGTTATTCCCAAGAGGAGTGGACTCCGCTCCTCATTCACGAGAAAGGGCCGGTATCCGGGATGCCCAGTCCCATGATCCAAAAAGATCAAAGCAAATCAAAATAATTAGACAAAACTCCCCCAGGGCTGTTGTATGTTGGAGGCACTCGTTGTTTCGAGCAAGTCATGGATTGATGCTTGTTGGTAGTTGTGGGAGTATAAACCTTTACCATTCTATTTGGGAACCGCCTATAATGCATTTAGTATGGAAGATAAAGCCATCTCATAGTTGTTGCGTTGACAACAAAAGTATGCCGCTCAAAATGTTATTCAATCTCTATTTTAATTGAGCTCTGGCACCTCTACAAATCCCTGCTTCCCTCTGCGAAGGGCCTATCTATTTACTTTTATGTTGAGTCATCACCCTTCTTATTAAAAAGCACCCGCTGGAGAGCACGCTGTCATTTGCATTAATTACTATTGGTTTATATTGGGTATGACTTGACTGGATCTCTTTTACCATGAATTACAATGTTTAGTCAGTCGTTGATCTTTAAAGGTGCTCTGCATTTATGTTTTGCGGTCTCAGAAAGGGCTAGCGAGATACCATTTTGTTATACCATGTTATGATTGTTTCGAGAAAGTGTTTTCATCCGAGTTTTATTATTATGGCTCGCTAGCTGATTATGCTATTGATATGAGTAATTGAGAGACCTAGGTGTTATTGTGAGTATGGTTAGTTCATAATATTTGCTGAAACTTGAATGCTGGCTTTTCATGTTACAACAACAAGAGCAAACAGAGTTTGTAAAAGTTTTCCCTTATCACTTTCAGTTTATCAACTGAATTGCTTGAGGACAAGCAAAGGTTTAAGCAAGGGGGAGTTGATACGTCTCCAACGTATCTACCTTTTCAAACACTTTTGCCCATATTTTGGACTCTAACTTGCATGATTTGAATGAAACTAACCCGGACTGATGCTGTTTTCAGCAGAACTACCATGATGTTGTTTTATGTGTAGAAAAGAAAAGTTCTCGGAATGTCCTGGAAATCCACGGATGCACTTTTTGGAATTAATAAGAATTTTTGGCGAAAGAATCAACCCCGTGGGCCCCACAGGCTGTCCACGAGATAGGGGGGCGCGCCCCCTGTCTAGGGTGCGCCCTCCTATCTCGTGGGCCCCCTGGACCTCCACCGACCTCAACTCCAACTCCATATATTCACGTTCGGGGAGAAAAAAAATCAGAGAGAAAGTTTCATCGCGTTTTACGACACGGAGCCGCCGCCAAGCCCTAATCTCTCTCGGGAGGGCTGATCTGGAGTCCGTTCAGGGCTCCAGAGAGGGGGATTCGTCGCCGTCGTCATCATCAACCATTCTCCATCACCAATTTCATGATGCTCACCGCCGTGCGTGAGTAATTCCATCGTAGGCTTGCTGAACGGTGATGGGTTGGATGAGATTTACCATGTAATCAAGTTAGTTTTGTTAGAGCTTGATCCCTATTATCCACTACGTTCTGAAATTGATGTTGCTATGACTTTGCTATGCTTAATGCTTGTCACTAGGGCCCGAGTGCCATGATTTCAGATCTGAACCTATTATGTTTTCATGAATATATGTGTGTTCTTGATCCTATCTTGTAAGTCTATAGTCACCTATTATATGTTATGATCCGACAACCCCGAAGTGACAATAATCGGGATACTTTTCGGTGATGACCGTAGTTTGAGGAGTTCATGTATTCACTATGTGCTAATGCTTTGTTCCGGTTCTCTATTAAAAGGAAGCATTAATATTCCTTAAATTCCGCTAGGACCCCGCTTACACGGGAGGGTAGGACAAAAGATGTCATGCAAGTTCTTTTCCATAAGCACGTATGACTATTTACGGTATACATGCCTACATTACATTGATGAATTGGAGCTAGTTCTTTGTCACCCTATGTTATAACTATTACATGAGGAATCGCATCCGGCATAATTATCCATCACTGATCCATTGCCTATGAGTTTTTCATATATTGTTCTTCGCTTATTTACTTTTCCGTTGCTACTGTTACAACTACTACGAAAACCCAAAAATATTTATCTTACTATTGCTACCGTTACCTTTATTATGATACCACTTTTGCTACTAAACACTTTGCTGCAGATACTAAGTTATCCAGGTGTGGTTGAATTGACAACTCAACTGCTAATACTCAAGAATATTCTTTGGCTCCACTTGTGTCGAATCAATAAATTTGGGTTGAATGCTTTACCCTCGAAAGCTGTTGCGATCCCCTACACTTGTGGGTTATCACCCAGGTACACATTCTTCCTGTATTTGTCCAAATATATACTTTTGGTGTCATCTAAACAGTGCGTGCATGCGTGGTATCCCTTGTTTGTTTGTCCTGAAAGGTTACTGAGAGCAGACCAATCATTGATGGTTACAAACAGCAACGCATGTAGGTCAAATTCCTGCTGGTCTTGCACATCCCACACACGTACACCTTTTCCATTCCACAGATGTAAAAGTTCTTCAACTAATGTCCTTAGGTACACATCAATGTCGTTGTCGGGGTGCTTAGGGCCTTGGATGAGCACTGGCATCATAATGGACTTCCTCTTCATGCACAACCAAGGAGGAAGGTTATATATACATAAAGTCACGGGCCAGGTGCTGTAATTGCTGCTCTGCTCCCCAAAAGGATTGATGCCATCCGCTCTTAAACCAAACCATACGTTCCTTGCGTCACCTGCAAAAGCCCCCGCCCCACTTTCTCTAGATTTTTCTCCACTGTGACCCGTCAGTGGGTGATCTCAACTTCCCGTCTTTCTTACGGTCCTCTTTGTGCCATTGCATCCACTTGGTATGCTCTTTATTTCTGAACAGACGTTTCAACCGTGTTATTATAGGAGCATACCACATCACCTTAGTAGGAACCCTCTTCCTGGGGTGCTCGCCGTCAACATCATCAGGGTCTGATCTTATACTGCAATGCACCGCATATCGGGCATGCGTTCAAATCCTCGTAGGCACCGTGGTAGAGGATGCGGTCATTAGGGCATGCATGTATCTTCTGCACCTCCAATCCTAGAGGGAATACAACCTTATTTGCTCTATACGTACTGTCGGGCAATTCGTTATCCTTTGGAAGCTTATTTTTCAATATTTTTAGTAGCTTCTCAAATCCGTTGTCAGATACACCATTTTCTGCCTTCCATTGCAGCAATTCCAGTGTGGTACCGAGCTTTGTGTTGCCATCTTCGCAATTGAGGTACAACCTTTTTTTTGTGATCCTCTAACATGCAATCGAACTTCAACTTCTCCTTTTCACTTCCGCATTGTCTCTTTTCATCAACAATGACCCAGCGAAGATCATCATCGGGCACATCGTCTGGTTCCTCTTGATCTTCAGCTTCCACTGTTGCAACATCACCATATGCAGGGGGCACATAGTTGTCATCATCCTCTTCTTCTTCACTGTCTTTCATCATAACCCCTCTTTCTTCGTGCTTGGTCCAAACATTATAGTGTGGCATGAAACCCTTCTCAAGCAGGTGGATGTGAAGGGTTTTCTCATTAGAGTATAACTTTGTATTCTCACAAATAGGGCATGAACAACACATAAAACCATTCTACTTGTTTGCATGAGCCACTTCGAGAAAATAATGCACGCCCTTAATGTACTCGGAGGTGCGTCTGTCACCGTACATCCATTGCCGGTTCATCTGCGTGCATTATATATAATTAAGTGTGGCAAAACCCATTCCATAACATCATGAATAGAGAAGTGACCAAATTAATGGAAGTTCATTAAAACCAAATTAATAGAACATCATTTTTTTTCTTTTAGAAAGAAGATAAGAACAAGAGGCTCACCATGGTGGTGCCGGCGACGAGATCGGCGCGGGAGATCAACGGCGGTGAGGAAGGGGACGGGACAGGACGGACCGCTAAACCTAGACAAATCTTGAGGAAAATGGAGTTTGAACAAGGAGCTTCGAGAGGAGAAAGCTTAAGTGTGGCTCGGGCATTTCGTCGAACACCTCATGTGCATAGGAGGTGAGCTAGAGCACCACAAACCTCTCCCACTGCCGGCAAAAAAACAGAGCAGTGCACTGCTCTGCTCGCGGGCAGGGGGTATATATAGGCCTCTCTTTATTCCCGGTTCGTGTCTAAAACCGGGACTAAAGGACCACATTTTGTCCCGGTTCCAGAAAAAACCCGGGACTAAAGGTTGTGGACCAGGAGCGAGGACCATTGGTCCCGGTTCGTGTCCTGAACTAGGACCAAAGGGGTCCGACGAACTGGGATCAATGGCCTCCGAGGCCCGGCCGCCCCCCTGGCCTCACGAAGCGGGACTAATGCTCCCATTGGTCCCGAATCGTTGGAAAACCGGAATTAATGCCCTCTTTCAGGCCTGAACCAAAACCCTGTTTTCTACTAGTGATAGGATTCTACTGTTGTCGTTTTATTGGTTTTGTTTCCGTTCTTTTTGTCAAACTTTTGAGATTAGCTGTGTCCATCCTAATTATGCGGAGGTCGGGTGCTACTCATAATGCTTTATATCCGCTTGATAGTACATTTTGTGATAATAAAAGCCACCCCCCACAGCGGAATATTTGATTGGGTTCAGAAACTAAATAAAGACCGTGATTTTAAGCTGGAATCACATTTTTGCAATTATAATTTGTATTTTTACCCGAGTGTTATTTTCTATTAAGGTAGACTATGTTTATTTATTTGAGATTGACCTCACACAAGGAAAAAGTATATTTGTTTATTTATTTCTACTGGAGTGTTGCTACTCGCACGCTTTTTTTTTTTGCGGGTCAAACGAGTATGTATTAATTAAATTGTGGGATTACTCTCGTTCTGACAAAGGTTACTAAAATTATCTGGGCCTGCTCTCAGCCAAACAGCAGTATGTAAAGAGGTACGGCCAAACTGAGCCATAAAATTAGCAGCTTCATTGCTGGGCGGTGAACATGAGCAAAGCGGTGTTCCCGCTGTCCATGCAAACGCCTCTTCGTCTCCCCAACTAGGGACACCACCTGAGACCGATTAATACCTTGCTCCTGGAGAAATCTACGGCATGTAGACTGTCAGATTCGATGATGAGGGGTTTGTCCGTCCACTCTGTTAGAATAAATCCGAGGCTACCGTCGATCTACCGAGGACCAAGCAATCACACAAGCACGACACCGAGATTTGTTAACGAGGTTCACCATTATGGCTACGTCCCCGGGGCATGACTACGGGCGCTCCTCCCCATGACACCGCTACAATACCGCACCCTGCCCGCCCGGGTGCCGGCACATGCCGCCGGCTCCCCCTGCGTGCCTGTGCTATTATGTTGGCATAGGTTACATCGTGTGTCTACCCCCGCTATATAAGAGAGGCCTAGGATACAAGTGTCCTACTTGGACACGACTCCGTATCCTGTCTACACACCGTACGACTCCAAGTCCAACTGTAACCTAACTTGTACAATAATATTCAACACAACTCTAACACACTCCAATGCCAAAGATACTCCTTCCTGGAGTGTTGCTACTCGCACGCTTTCACATATGTGGAGATGGTTCTGTTTCTTAGAGCATATACAACTGCATATCGTAATTATCATCCCTAGTATGTCTGGCTTGTGTGAGGATTCAATCTATGGTCATCGCAGGCCTCCTAAAATCGCGTAGTTACGTATGTCTGGCTTGTGTGCGGTGATAATCCTTGTTTCTTAGAGCATATACAACCGCGTAGTTTCGTATGTCTGGCTTGTGTGCGGTGATAATCCTTGTGTGCGGTTTCTTAGAGCATATTTGTGTGCGGATGATGATATTTTATTTTATAATCCTGATCAAACATATATATGATCTCTCCCGTCAGCGTCGTCATCGAGTACAACTGTACGTACTAAACAACGTTTCAACCATATGTGGTTGATCGATCGATTTCTGGTCCATTCCAACAATTTATGATCGGATGGTCCAGTGAAATGAGCACCGGAGAAACTTGTTGTCGCATGCCCGTCGTGATTCATAATGATAAAATTCAAATGAATGGATGGATCGATGAGGGATGACATACGCCCATACCGATGAGATACTATCGTTTGAACATTGAGTAATACTTCCTCCGTTCCTAAATGTAAGTCTTTGTAGAGATTTCACTATGAACCACATACAGATGTATATAGATGCATATTAAAAATACATTCATTCATTTTCCTCTGTATGTAGTCCGCCTAGTGAAATCTCTACAAAGACTTATATTTAGGAGCGGAGGGAGTACATCGAATGCATGCTAGTTGGTGCCAGTATGTGATACAAGGAAAACAAAAGTTTTATCGTTTGAACATTGAGTAATACGTACATCGAATGCAGGCTAGTTGGTGCTAGTACGGATGGGATACTATCGTTTGATCTGTTTTTCCGGATTAATAGCTAGTCAGTTAAACAACCATAAAAATATAAGATAACGTACAATACTATATATATAACAACATTTTGTTCATTGATTGTGTCATAGTTCTATAGCTGGAATTTGGTTTATCGTTGGATGAACTGTATTATTGATATTGATCTCAAGAAAAAAAACAGTAGGTACAGCTAGTCCGTGAATAGTCAACCATCGCACTGTAAAGATAGGATAGGTTCAATCTATGGTCATTAAAGGCCTCATAAAAGGACCTGCTAAATTCTACCCCTCCGTTCCTAAATATAAGTCTTTTTAGATATTTCACTACGGACTACATACGTAGCAAAATAGATGAATCTACATTATGAAATATGTCTATATACATCCGTATGTAGTTTGTATTAAAATCATAGAAAGACTTATATTTAAAAATGGAGGAAGTAGTATATATATCAGGATACATGCGCCCAAAACAGAGCACACCTACGGAACTACCTAGCGAGCCATAGAAGCATGTCCGGCCGGCCGTCCTACTAAACCCCGGCCATCCTACAACGCCTAGGCAGCCAGCACTCGACCTCCACCGCAGGCGGTGGCCATGGCGAAGCCCCCGGCGCAGGGGGCCCCTGGATCAGCGTACAATCTCGTGGAAACAAAGCCGCCGCTGCCCGCGAAGCTCGGCCCACGCGGCGCGGCGTTGGCGGCAACGAAGATGGCCTCGACGTACGACATGGTGGAGCCAATGAAGTACCTGTACGTAAGCGTGGTGAAGGCCCGCGACCTGCCCACCATGGACGTCACCGGCGCGCTGGACCCGTACGTGGAGGTGAAGCTGGGCAACTTCAAAGGCGTCACCAAGCACCTGGTAAAGAACCACAACCCCGTGTGGCGCCAGACGTTCGCCTTCTCCTTCGCAAACCTTCAGTCCAACCAGCTGGAGGTCATCGTCAAGGACAAGGACACAATCCGCGACGACTTCGTAGGCCGCGTCGTGTTGGACGTGTCCGACATCCCCGAGTGCATCCCGCCCGACAGCCCGCTGGCCCCACAGTGGTACAACCTCTCTGACGCCGATGGGGAGAGATTCCACCACGGCCACAGCCTCGGCGAGATTATGCTCGCCGTCTGGATCGGCACCCAGGCCGACGAAGCATTCCCAGAAGCGTACCACTCGGGCGCTCACCCGCTATCGACGGCGGGGCTCACTAACACGCGCTCCAAGGTGTATTACTCCCCCAAGCTCATCTACCTTAAGGTCTGTGTCATCGGGGCGAAGGACCTCATCGGCACGGAGAATTCAAAGGACCCGCCGGTCAAGCCCACCATCGCCAAGATCCAGATGGGCGGCCAGATCCGCCGGACACGATTGGGGCAGCCGCCGGCGAACCCGGTGTGGAACGACGAGTTCATGTTCGTGGCCTGCGAGCCGTTCGAGGACCCGCTAGTGGTCACGGTGGAGGAGAAGGTCGCTGCCGGGAGAGATGAGCCCATCGGCCGCATCATCATCCCCGTGGCGGCAAACGTGCCACGCAACGACCTGGCCAAGTCGGTGCCGTCGAAATGGTTCAACTTGTCGCGTGGGATGACGGTGGAACAGGCGGCGGCCGATGTCACGACGGGGACCAAGCACCGGGAGCATTCGAAGACGTTTGCCAGCAAGATCCACCTCAAGATGAGCCTAGAGACGGCATACCATGTGCTAGACGAGTCGACGCACTACACTAGCGACCTGCAGCCGGCGGCGAAGAAGCTGCGGAAGAGTGCCATCGGCATGCTCGAGGTGGGCATCCTCAGCGCACGCGGCCTCGGCGGCAACAAGAACCCCTCGCGCCGCCAAGCACGGTGCTGGTGGGTGCGCACACACGCTGCTGCTCGGTACCGCGACACGCGCGTGGAATGAGCAGTACATCCGGAGGTGTTTGACCTCGCACCGCTATCACGGTCGCCGTCTTCAACAACAAAAATCTTGATGGCCATGGCGACGCCAAGGACGAGAGGATCGGCAAGGTGCGCGTCCGCCTCTCGGCATTGGAGTCAGACCGGGTGTACACGCACTACTACCCGCTCATGGTGCTGGCCCCGGGTGGGCTGAAGAAGACGGGGGAGCTCCACTTGGCAGTCCGGTTCACTTGCACGGCGTGGGCCAACATGCTGGCACAGTATGGGCGACCGCTGTTGCCCAAGATGCACTACACGAGCCCCATCTCCGTGCTGCAGCTGAACTCCCTCCGATTCCTGGCGATGCAGATGGTGGCAACGCGGCTAGGCAAAGCGGAGCCGCCGCTGCGTCGAGAGGTGGTGGAGTACATACTGGACACGGACTCGCACATGTTCAGCCTGCGCCGGAGCAAGGCTAACTTCAACCGCATCATCTCGCTCTTCTCCGGCGCCTTGGCGGCTGGCAAGTGGTTCGACAACGTTTGCAAGTGGAAGAACCCGCTGACTACCAGCCTCGTTCACGTGTTGTTCTTGATCCTTGTGTGCTACCCGGAACTGATCTTGTCGACCGTGTTCTTGTACATATCCCTGATCGGGGTGTGGAACTACCGGCGACGGCCCCGTAACCCGCCGCACATGGACACGGCGTTGTCGCATGCGGAGCAGGCGCAGCCGGACGAGCTGGATGAGGAGTTCGACACGTTCCCGACATCCAAGCCGGGCGATGTGGTGCGTATGAGGTACGACCGGCTGAGGAGTGTCGCCGGCAGGGTGCAGACGGTGGTCGGTGACCTGGCGATGCAGGGAGAGCGCGCCCAGTCCCTGCTCAACTGGCGCGACCCTAGGGCCACCGCTATGTTCATCACACTCTCATTCATCATCGCCATCGTGCTCTACGTAACGCCATTTCAGGTGGTGGCCGTCCTCGCCGGCCTGTACCTCCTTCGGCACCCCCGGCTCCGGAGCAAGCAGCCGTCGGCGCCCTTTAACTTCTACAAGCGCCTCCCAGCCAAGGGTGATATGCTCCTATGACCAAGCCATTGATTTTCTTGCATGGAGTTTACACTTTTATTAGTATACCATATACATTCACTACCACACTACTCCATGAGATCACAGGATGGATATCAATCACTTTCTCCCTTGAGGAAGCGGGAACATATGTAAGGTTGGATGAAATATTCTGACTGGCAGGAAAGGGAAGCTTACGTCTTTTTTAAGTACTCCCTCCGATCCATATCACATCCGTTTGAGTGACAAATAATATGGATCAAGGGGTAGTAGAGAAAGGGAGTACCTAGAACTCATCTAGATGAGATATAATTTGGTCTCATTCACTTTGAAAACAAGAACAAATACAACCCACGTCAGCACACACGCATCTTATAGCATCACATCCAATGGCTATAAAAGATGAATGAGACCAAATTATATCTCATCTAGATGAGTTCTAGCAAAACTGGTAGAGAAAAGTCAATAACATGCGAGATAGTTAAGACGACTTTTGAGTAAAACCGGTCCAACACCCTTACAATCTTTTTTTTTTGCATGGTAATACGTGTCCCATTCATATCATAAAGATTAAAGTACAAGTCACGTAAGGACCGACATGACAAAACTGAAAAGATAGAAGAACATCTTTGAGCTTGACACCAACGCCCATCACCTGCCTCCGGCACCATGACAGCAACCACCGAAGAAAAGAATGATGGATCACCTCCTCACCCGAGCTCGACGCGGCTCCATCGCTGATATGCAGCTTTGCGGACCTCCAAGGTGGCTCACCAAAAGTGAAGCCCTTACCGTTGAACGAATCAGACCAGGGCAACACCCCGGACACGCCATCGAACTCCAGATATGGCACCCCATCGCGACTAAGACGTCGCAGAAGGAAACCATACCTGCCATCCACGAACCATGAACCCAACACATGTTCCGTCTTCCAGATGTCGTCGATGCAGACCACAATCTGCATCCGCTCCTGGACTACCTCCCAAGCTCCGCGCCGACGCTGGAGCAAACGTCGTCGCAACGGCGGAGCCCGAGGACACAGGTCCACCACGAAGATGCCACCGCCGCCACGCCATCCTTGCTTGAACAGACTGGTTTCCAAATTCATCCCCAACCATAGGACCGATGGCCTTGTCAAGGAAGGATCCAAGAATCTTTATTCAGCGTTGTCATCGCCGCCGCAGAAACAAAGACGATGAACAGCCTAAAAATCTAAACTACGGGCGTAAAACGATCCACATCGCGGATCCGGCGACCCCCCTCCTCACCGACGACCGAGGTCGCCGGCGGAGGGGAGCCGCCGGAGGACGGCGCTGGAAGATTGGGTCTCGCGGCTAGGGTTCCAACCGCCAGGGATAGGAAGAAAACCTGGAGCGGCGTTTCTGGCAACACCCTTACAATCTATTGTGGTACTAAAGTAGAGAGAACATGGCAAGGTGAAGTACACATACTACTCCCTCCATTTGAAAATACTTTATCCATTTTTCCGGTAAGTATTTCCGGACGGATGGAGTAGTTTTCTTCCTATCTCACACCAACAGTAAGCAAGGTGGCATGCATATCTAGGCAGAGTACGCACCTAGGTGGTTGAAGTGCGTGGTAGACCATCCCCTCGTGGGTCATCACTTTGAAATAGACTTTCGCCCCGCTATATAGATATAGCAACCACCGGATACAACTGAGATTCCATTGTTGGGGCAGACAGCATAAGCACGCTCAAAAGCAAATACAAAAGAAAGAAAAAATAATAATGACAACAGAGTCGGATCGATTTAAAATGATGATGATCCACTACCGCTGCGCCCAAATAAGATTTCCACCGCACTCATAGCACTTTGGACCGCCACATACCAAGCAACACCTTCAGAAGGAACACGACGATGACGACACTCGCTGCCCGAAGGTCCTAGGGTTTCCCAGATGCGAAGAGGCATGGGTGGGGGATACCCGACGCCCTTCAGGAAGGAAATATGGCGCCCACGGGCGTCGCCGCGTCGGTGCCGGCCAAGCCGGCAGGGGTTTCTCCCGTCCGCCACACACCCACCTCCCGACCGATCCGCCAAGGCCCACCATACTTGCCGCCCACCATCATGTTGGACCACGGTCTTGAGCCACCATCGCTGTCTCACCATGGAGCCCAAGCGGGACCGACGGGTCCGAGAGAAAGCAGCCGGGAACGAGGATGGGCAGCGTCAGCAGCCACGCGGGAGGGGACAACCTCCACCGTGATCGGCGGTCACCGACCGGACGCAACAAGAGGAGGAAACTAGGCACAAAGGCCCAGCCGAGCTCGATATGGCTCGTGAAGCTCCCGTCACCGCGTTGCAGTGGGCGCGCCGCCGTCTCCGCGACCCCTCGCACGAGCTGCACCTCCGCCCGCCGGAGCTATCGCAGGTCGAGCCGAGCCAGGACCGCCCAGACCTAGATGGGGTCCCAAAGGGCCCAGATCTGGGCCCGGAGGCCGCCGCCGCCGGCCACCACACTAGCCCGCCGCCAAGAAGCTGCGCCGCCGCCTCCACACCATCCAGAGCTGCGCAGCCGAAACTGCTGCTGCCCGAGGAGCACTGCCGGGCGCCCGCGATGGGGAAGGAAGAACACCACCCGCAGTCGTCGTAGGCCCGAAGTCGAACCCTAGCCGCCACCACGGGGCACAGCTACCGCACGGCCCAGCACACACCTCACCGCCGCAGCACCACCGCGCCGTCCACCGGAGGGAGCGCCACCACGCCGCCAGGCCCCGTGCACGCCCGACGCCGCCTCCTGGGATGGAAGCCCCGCAACCCCCATGACCTAGACGAGGTGAGGAAAGCCCCCGCCACCAGCCCTGGATCTGGCGCCGCGCCCGAGCCGCCTGCGGGTGGGGGCAAGGAGCGGCTTTTCCCGTCGTCCTCGTGTGTGTACCGAGGGGCCAACCACTTCCGGTTTCGTGGGTCATCGCTCATCGATGGATCCTCAGCGTGGCCATCGTCTTGTTCGTTACTACACACGCACGACCGTCGAGCGGCATCCATCTCGCTCGTCTCATAAATACTTGGAATGGACCAGAAATAGATCCATCAACCACCCTTTGTCCAATGTCGAAACACACACCCACACACACTGGGGCATTGCATTTGTAGACAAGGCTCATGTGTAGGAAAGCTACTTACAGCAGGAATTGAACCTAGCTTCGGAAATATAACTTAATTTGGATTGTTCATTCAAAAGATAGAAAGGTTTAAAATTGAAGCCAAAATGAAAACACGCTTGGGGAGCTCGGCGCCCCCACACGCAGTGTGCCCCAAATTCGCTCCCTTCCACATGTCTGCAAATTTTATTTTCTTCACATTGCTTCGAGTGCTTGTAGTCGCCACTAGATGATCTAGGGACATGCATGTAATATCTTCGGACTTGTCCTAATAGTCAATATGAAGGGCATGATGTTGTTGATCGCACTACCGTGAAGATACTCCAATCCGATTTCTTTTGGTCTACTATATTTCAGGATGTACACATTTATGTTAAAAGTTGTGACTCCTGCCAACGCATAGGTAACATAGGTAAGAGGCAAGAGATGCCTATGCATTACCATTTAATTTCTGTCATCAAATGGGCATACTTATATTCTCGTTGTTGTGGATTTCCTATCAAGTGGGTGGAAACAATCCCCACACACCATGCTCCGCGGTAGGTTTGAAGAAGACGCAAGGTACCAACAACCAAGAGGAGAAGAGAAGAAGCAATGAGCACAAGGTGCATGAGGAGCAAAGCGATGGCAAGAAGCTCAAGGATCAAACAGAAGCCCCAACGCTATTTATGAATAATTATGAAACATTATGAATAATGTTGTATTTCTGTTGAATGATGTTGGACCTATGTATTCGCTTAATTCCGACGGTTATCTTAGTCATGCTTGAGACGTGTGGTGCACGTGCATGCTAACTAGTAGTGATTAAAGAAGGAAGAAATCATTGTTCCTCGCGAGGTACTGCAGGCGTGGTTAGTTCGGATGTATCGGTAACATCCGAACGTTAGGAAGATATCGATGTCCAATAAATATATAGAAGTACATAGGTAAGATACAAATTTGAGAGTGGGAGATGAACTTTATTTAGTTGTTACAACCTTTATTTTTTGTCTTAACATAAAGAAGAGTAAACAAATGAGAACGGGAGATGAACTTTATTTAGTCGTGGATAGAAAAGAGCAAAAGCACCGCCAGCAAAAGAAAAGAAAAGAGCAAAGCACGGCATGGAATGGCGCAACCCAAAGCCTGTCCAACACCTACGAATCAGGCAGGCAGGCTACGCTTATTTGAAGCCAAAAAAGGTGTGGAGAATAGGAATACTAGTGTGGAATAGGAGTCACGATGGAATTAGGCGGTTCGTGGGACCTTGTATTCGACGAGGTAGGGCATGGAGGTAAGCCCGGCCTGCACCAACACCCCCACCTTCTCCCACACCCCCTTCTCCCTGGCGCGCTGTTCGATCACGCCGCGAATGTCCTCCTTGACGTCGTACCCGACGGTGCTGATGATCTCCTCCGTCGTCGGGCCCCTGTCGGCTGTGGCCATGTCGAAGCCACCACCACCACCATCGACATCGATGCCGCCGCCGGTGCTGTTCTCGACCCGCACTATGCTTGGGCCACCGAACAGGTTGTGCTTGCAAGAAAGGGCTTCCTGGTAGGCGCCGGACAGGAGCACGGCCACGTAGTAGCCGCCGCTCTCAGGCTCCAGCGGGTGCAGCGGCAGCGTCTCGGCATTGCCTATGAACTTGTCAATCTTGCCGTCGCTGTCACAGGTGATGTCGATGAGCGTGCCCATTTGAGTCGGCTTCTCGTTGAGCCGGCTCGCCGGCATCATCGGGAAGAGGTGCTTGATGCCCCAGAAGTCGGGAACCAGCGAGAAGATGGAGAGGTTCATGTGGTAGTTGTAGATGGTGTTGGCGTCGCCGGCGATCCGCTTGAGAGCTTCTTGGCCAGCTTGTACATCTCGACCCCGTGCTTCTGGATGTCCGTGGCGTGCTTCTGGAGGTCCGTGGCCATGAGTGCTCTCGGCGGCGGCGGATTGGAGGAGAGACGCTGGATCTTGCTGTGCAGCTGCTCGGGGGTCTCGTCGTCCTTGGGCTCTGGGATCGCCGAGAGGGCCTCGAGGATGATCATCGAGTGGTGCGACACCATGGCGCGGCTGCCTCGGTGCACAGCACAGGGTGGGGAACGCCGCCATTGTACTCGCACGTGAGCCGCACAGCCTGCACAATGCTGGACGCGTACTCCTCCAGCCCGTACGCCACCGACATGTCGGAGCTGCCTGACCGGGTGCCGTCGTAGTCGACGCCGAGCCCCCCGCCGCAGTCCAGCGTCGTCATCTCCGCGCCATACTGCTTCACCAGGGTGCAGTAGATGCCGGAGGCCTCCTGGCTGCACTGGACACTATGTCCGTGGTCGGGATCATGGAGCCGATGTGGAAGTGCAGCAACTTGAGCCAGTGCAGCTTGTTGAGATCCTTGAGCTTCTTGGCCACCTCGTAGATCTTGTCCGCAAGCAGGCCGAACTTGCCGTGCTTTCCGGCCGTCGACCCGAAGTGGCCTGGTATCTTGGTGAGCAGCTTGGCACGCACGCCCAGCACCGGCTCCACCCCGAGCTTGCTGCTCTGCTCGATGATGATGTCCAACTCCTCCTCCATCTCCAACACGATGATGACATTCAGGCCCATGGCACGCGCCGACAGCGCCAGCGCCACGTACTCCGCGTCCTTGTACCCATTGCATACCAGGAAGGCTCCAGGCTTGGCTTTGGTAAGGTAGCTCATTGCGATGAGCAATTCTGGCTTGGAGCCTGCCTCCAGCCCGTAGCTGTGACGGTGGCCAAAGCTAACAAAGTCGTTGATGATGGCCCTGTTCTGGTTCACCTTCACTGGGTAGACGCCCTGATATGGCGCCGTGTACCCTGTGTGCTTGATGGCAATATCGAATGCGACGTGGAGCGAGTCGAGGCGGTGCCTGAGCACGTCGGGGAAGCGAAGGATCATTGGGAACTGGACGCCCTTTTCCTTTGCAGCTTCAGCCACGGATACCACGTCTATCTCTTGCCCTGGCTTCGTCTCGTGGCCGTGGGTCTTGACACAAAGGTGGCCGTCCCTGTTCACGGTGAAGTAGGGTTCGCCCCAGCCGAGGATGTTGTACAATTCACCATAGTTCTTGGCGGCCATCGTGGAAGCAGCTGCTCAAATAAATAATACGAGGAAACTTAATTTTATATATTTTTCCAAATGATAAGTGTGACATGAAGCACTATGGCTCTGTCGTTCTTTATTACAACTAAAGTTGTCATCCGAAAACAAAAAGCCAAAAATAACTGAAACTTGCCATCCGAAAAGAAGTTGCCTTGCTTAACAACTAAATTTGCCATCTTCATGTTAGTAAACTTGCCATCTTCATGTTAGTAAACTTGCCATAAAAACGTTCGAAGTTACCATGTGTTCATGTCACGTGTGTGGCACTTATCAGGGCCCTATATTTTGTTGAGAATCTTGTTTGTATGTTTTTCAGTTGCAAATAAGTGTCCTTGTGTTCTTATTACAAAATTTACAGCAAATTCACATAGGATTGTTTTAGAATTAGTATTTAGATCCTACGCCAAATCTACCAGGATCCGCCAATCATGGAACACTTGTTCAGTTCTAACTACAAGCAAGTTTAAGTCCAACAACTACTCCCTCCGTTCCATAATTAATATAAGATGTTAATATATTGGTTATAATAACATCTTATATTATGAAACGGACAGAGTATCTTCTTTTTTAGGGTAGACGGAGGGAGTATCTTGTTACCACAATTAACCATAAGATCAATATTTCCACACACAAAAAAAACCATGAGACCAATATAAATAAAGGGAAAGAAAGAACTCATAAATTTATTTCTGCAAAAAAGAAATAGATTGAGGTAATCATAGAATAGAACCTGTACTAGTGAAGATCAGAGAAGGCTTGCATATATTTGGTTGTGCGAATGTGTTGTGTGGATAAATTGTAAGCTGATCTTTCCTCTGTTAAATAGAGGTCTGCAAAGAACAAAATGACACGCTTTGCCCTCCATATTTGAATAGTAGTACTAAGCATGCCCTCGGCGCCTCATGTTTCCAGCGGACTAAGAACAAAGCACTTATTTAGTTACTGGTCGCCATCAATTGCTTGGACCTGCGGGCAAATATTTTGTAAATGAGCAAAATTGTTAATCTGCTAGAAACAGATAGAAAAACAGAAACCTCATCTGTTCAAATAAACCACCAATATCACAAGCAAGATAAACAAAATATGCGGCAAAATCGTTGGGACACAATAGAATTAAGAAGTATAAACTACTTCCTCTATCCCATAATATAAGACTTGCAAAACGTCTTATTTTATTGGAAGGAGGAGTTAGGAAAAAAAGTCATGTTCAACATGGTATTTTTCCATGTGCTTTCCCTTCATAATCTGAATGTTAAATCGTATGTGTTATCTTAGCTATGATTAGTTCATATTTCCACTAGCAATACATGTGGCCACATACATTGGTAAGGTGACTTGCACTTTGAAAAATGAAGAATTTGCAAAAAAGGAAAAAAAGAGGAAAAAAAGGAAATACTGTTTGTTGAGTGCTTTATTTCAGGCACTCGCAAAGAGGATACAACAGTAAAAAAGAAAATAAAAGATGTTTGAGGAGTGTCGCCTGGCAGGCACTCGACAAACACGGCCACGCCAGTCACCCCACGTTAACCACGGCTAACAGGAACATGTGTTGACTGGGATGCCAAGTGACAGTTCTTCGCCAAGCGTTTTTCTACCTACCGATTAAAATCAAGATTTTCATGTGGTTTATGTTCGTATTGCACTATATATTTGGAAAACCGTTGTTGACCAGCTGTGGTCTTCATTTTTATCTTGGAGTCGTACTGGATATTTGTGTTAAAAAAATAACAGTGTGCATCACTACGTCAGAGAGGCTGGGGTAACCTTCCTTTTCACAAAGAAAAGAGTTGTCACGCCTAAAAATAAACACATAAGAAGAACATCTGAACCGAAATCATTGGGATATTTTAATTAAGAAGTGTGAACAAGATAATTTAGAAGAAGAAAAAAGTCATGCCCAACGATGAGCAGTAGCAATTTCTAATGGCAAAATTGAGTAGTGAAACACAACCAGTGGCATAAATGATAAAAACCTTAATTTAAAAAAATGTGTTTGTCCCGGGTAAAAATCATGTTTGCATTGCACTAGCCATATCGGCAAGGATCGAGGAGAGCCTCCAATTCTTCTTTAATCAATCAGCCCGGTCCAGCCACGTCTTTGAAGTCCGGAGCACCAACCTTATCAAGCCTTCAATGGCATGTGAATGTCGTGGTTGGCTTGATAGCTTAGGGACCAGGAAGAAAATGAATGCTGAGGCCTGATACATTCCAATCTGATCAGCAAGGAGTCGGTGGTCTCAACAGATAAAGGCACGTGAAGCACGACGATACCTCACAACATACTCCGGTAAAGTTCAGAATGGTAAACAGATGGGAGGTAGGCAGGACTGCCCAACCAGATGACCAAGGCTCACTCTCCTACTATTCTCTCTAAGAAAGAAAAGGAAGACTAGGTCACTTGTCTCGAGCGAGAGCCGCCTTACCACCCACATGCCGCTGCCTCCCCTTTCGGCCGCCGCCTCCTTCCCACCGTCGCCCCCCTCCCTTCCTAGCCGCCGCCTCCCCTCCCTTCCGTCGCCCCCTGCACGGGCGACCGAGGGGCACCGAACCCAGCCGCCGGTCCACCACTCCTTCCCCTCCCTCCCCTCTGCCACCGCCGGTGATCAGACCCTCGAGATGGGCCGTCCCACGCCACCCTGAACCCAACGGTGCCGCGCTGCTCCTTCCTCCATCCAGTGTTGCGTGCACTCCGTCGTATCGTAGATGGTCGTCCTGCTAGCCGGTTACTGGGTTCGGATGGAGCGGGAGGTGGGGATCCAGATTGGGATAATTCCCAGGTCGGCGACTGCTGGCCACAACGGCGGCGACACCCTCGAGGGTGTCGTTTTTGTTCCTGGAGACGTTATTCGGGGTCTGTCCTACCTTTTCCCACCTCGTGGTCTCCCAGGTGAAAACCCTAGGGTAGTGATGGCGCTCTTGGCGTTGTGTCCTTCTTGAAGGCATCATCGTAAGAGCTTTGTGGCAATGGGCATCGCTTGGGTGTGTCGGCAGTTGCAGATGGCGTGCCCCTCTTCCTCCAGGTGGTAGTTGTTCCAGCGGAAACCCTAGATCTGGGTTTCCCACGTCGGATGATGATGGAGACTTTGGTGTCGTTCTCCCTCCTGGGGGCATCGTCTCGGAGCAGTGGTTCAATGGAGAGGCCAATAGGTGGAGCGGTGTTACATCGAATGCATTGAAGATGGTGGGTCTCCGTGGCGTGGAGCAGTGGAGTCTCAGAGTTGGACGCGGATTAATCGACGCGCGCAGGCTGGTGACGCTGTCTGGTCTCATGGTGACGTCATGCCAACCGTGGACTTCTCATGGTATGGCACTAAATGTAAATCCTACAAATTGACCAAATCTGGACTACTTGACATTCTACATATAAATATTTTTCTCCACATTCTAGATCAAAGTTTGTGAAGTTTATCTTTTCAAAAAATCTATATATGCACTACATTATGGAACGGAGGGAATATTTGCTAAATAACCATGATACTCAACAGGAGATTTGAAGAATTTATGATACGATGCTATGAGTATTTATATCGATAATCCACTTCTGAACCCGCGTTGACGAAAAAAAATCAAAATAAATACACTAGAATTTTTTTTAAATAAGAATGTTTTGTGTGTGGTAGATAAATTAATGCATGAGGTCCACTCCAATTTTTAACTCATTTGGACATCTGAGCAGCTCTGAGCAAAAAAGACATATTCAGGGTCTTTAAAAAAAGCTTACTGTTCACGCACAGTTCTACCTGATTTGTCTTTTTTTTTGCCGAGAGCTACTCAGACATCCTAATGAGTTGAAAATTGGGGCGACTTCACGCATCAATTTATCTACCACACAAAAAAAATAGAATTCTTTTGAAACTTTTTAGTATTTGTTTGTTTTTTTTTAACCGGATGCAGATGAGTCTTGCGCACCGGAACGCCGCACTTACGTGTTATTTTGGTCGGCAAATACTCCAAAGAACATGCATGCGGCTCCTAAAAACATGCAAAGACATGTGGCTGGCATATCATACAGCTAGTGACTAATTGCATGGTCCAGCAATCATTATTGCTTGGCCTGTGAATCGCTGGATTGCAGATGTGTCATGATAACTATGGATTCTCCTAGTGCTACAGCTCATGCGCGCGTATCACGTTCGATCGTCTCTTGCCATTTGTTTCCCCCGGTCACCATCGAGCAACGCATGGTTTCTCTTACATCGAGCAACAATTCTAGCCCAAGTCATTGCTTCTCTTGCATCAATGTTAGGTTTCTGTACATGTCCACAGTCCTTACTCCATACAGAATGATGGACGTGGATCTGCATTAAGGGCATCTTCAAGGCGAACCCGCAAACCTACTATAACCTGTAGAAGCTATACAACACGAGTCTGTATCGGTCCGTGCCGCGGTCCGGACGCGATTTCTCTCGCAAACCGGAGACAAAAAGGGAAAGGTTGCGGGGCTCACCAAAAAACTCCCCCCTCCCGCGCATGCATCCCACCCGGCGCCAGCTGCCCGCATTCATGTCTGCCATTGTAGAGCGTGCGGCTCCGCACGAACGCTACCTCTCACCGCCTCCTCCATTGAAGCGGCTCACCGGCCGAAGGCGCCACCCGCTGCACGTCCGGCTGAACACGCCTCCTCGCTGTATTCATACGCCTCCATTAAACCCGTGTGGAAGCTGAAAAACCAACTCCGGTCACACGTTCATGCATGAGTTGGCCGGCATTAAACGCAACATCGATCGAGCTCCTACCATCTGCCTTATCTTTAAACGAGGCCAGATGCCGGGCTTGAACCACACCCACCGCCGCTCCCCTCATCTCCTCCTTCACCACTCTTTCGATGGCTTCTGAAGAGCAGCTCTGGCATACAGGCCGGTGGGTGGCCCGCCGAGCACGTCGGATACGAGCGAGGCAGCTCGCTGCTCCAGCTCCCGTGCCTGACCCGACGGAGAAGTTGTCGCCCAAAGCCGCCGCGTAACTCGCCGCTCCAGGTCAATTCGATGAGGAGTGGCGAGTTGCTCCACCCCGGCACGGTGACACGTGCATCGCCGCGTCCTGTGCCTCCTGTGGGGGTTATGATCTAGCAATGAGTAATAGGTGTACGAAAGAGGAGCAGAGGCTAGCTACGCCACAGGTGTAACACTCGGCGTATACGAGTTCAGGCCCCTCTCGGAAGAGGTAACAGCCTTACCTCTCGTGTCCTAAGACTTGTTTTCTTCAGGGGTATGATTGTAGAGGGCACTTAACCCCTACTCTAGAGGAGGACGGCGGCTTATATAGAGTGTGCCGCAACCTCCTTCATTCCCACGTCGCCATGATGATTAATGCCCATAACTACGGCAGTTACAGGTGGAAATAGTCATAACTACGGCAGTTACAAGTAACGGTAGCTATGACTCTACTTAAAGCTCGACTTAAGACTACTCGACCATTGCAGCTCCCACGTCGTCCCTCCACCTCCCCTGTCCGAGTGGTGGCGGTCATGCCGACCGGAGGGTAGGCATTAGAGTGTTGTGGATGTGTCCGAGTGGACTTGCTGTTATACACATCTGAATGCTCCTATGGTCCATAGACCTATCGATGATGGTGTGGGGCCCCAGATGACAGATCCTTGACCCTACCTATAGTAGGCGACCTCATCACCTGCGACCGCGCCATCCGTCATTGATGCACGCGTAGCCGTGCCACGCATGCAGAGAAAGAAGTTGGCTGCATGGACGTGGACAAGGTGGCGGTCAGCACGTCTGTGCCTACCATCATCATCGAGGAGAAGTAGAACACGGGAGGTCGCTGCCGCTTGGGTCCCAGGAAGGGCACCGCCGTTACCCGACCGGTTCTCCTTATCTCGCACCATCTTGGGCACTCGCCTTAGCTCCACGGAAGCACCCTTCTCCTTTGGTGAAGCACCTCTTTGCCGCCTCGATGAGCAATGCAGCCGGACATAGGGAAGATACAGGGAAGAACATGCCCTCGGCTCTCGGCAATCCAGCTTAGCGAGCTGCGGACATGGGGAAGACAAAGGGATCAGCCGCGCCGCCGTAGACTAGTGTAGTGTATCCGTCAGGAGTGGAGCTCCACGCGACCATACATGCGCATAGTTTTAACTTTTAGTTGAAAATATGTCCAAAACATAACCGTTTTCGTCCCGTTTGTATGAAATCCATCATGTTGTATGAAATCTGGTCGTGTTTGCATGAATTCATCCGGTTTGTTAAAAATTAGTTTGAAATATATGCGGCTAGTGTTGGATGTCGACCTCCCGGATCCATGTCCGTGGACTGGTCCCTCCTTGTCTGCGTACGGATGCGTGAGGTTTTTCACGGGTTGCTATCGAAGATGCCCTAAGGATGGGAGTAGTTAGAGAATCTACAGTCGGGCATCACAAACCCGCCTCAAACGCCTGATGGAGGGCCTGGTCACTCATGTCTACTACACAACCTTCTTCTTGTAGACGTTGTTGGGCCTGCAAGTGCACAGGTTTGTAGGACAGTAGCAAATTTCCCTCAAGTGGATGACCTAAGGTTTATCAATCCGTAGGAGGCGTAGGATGAAGATGGTAAATTGTAACCAAATAACAAAGAGTCTCTTGTGTCCCCAACACACCCAATATAATGGTAAATTGTATAGGTGCACTAGTTCGGCGAAGAGATGGTGATACAAGTGCAAAATAGATAGTAGATATATGTTTTTGTAATCTGAAATTGTAAAAACACCAAGATAGCGAGCGATAAAAGCGAGCGTAAACGGTATTGCAATGATAGGAAATAAGGCCTGGGGTTCATACTTTCACTAGTGCAAGTTCTCTCAACAATAATAACATAGACAGATCATATAACAAGCCCTCAACATGCAACAAAGAGTCACTCCAAAGCCACTAATAGCGGAGAACAAACGTAGAGATTATGGTAGGGTATGAAACCACCTCAAAGTTATTCTTTCGGATCAATCTATAAAAGAGTTCGTACTAGAATAACACCTTAAGACACAAATCAACCAAAACCCTAATGTCACCTAGATACTCCATTGTCACCTCAAGTATCCGTGGGCATGATTATACGATATGCATCACACAATCTCAGATTCATCCAACCAACATAAAAGTACTTCAAAGAGTGCCCCAAAGTTTCTACCCGAGAGTCAAGAACGTGTGCCAACCCCTATGCATAGGTTCCCAATGTCACGAAACCCGCAAGTTGATCACCAAAACATACATCAAGTGGCACATGATATCCCATTGTCACCACTGATAATCACGGCAAGACATACATCAAGTGCTCTCATAAAAGACTCAACTTCAAAGGGGAAACTCAATTCATCACAAGAGAGTAGAGGGGGAGAAACATCATAAGATCTAACTACAATAGCAAAGCTCGGGATACATCAAGATCGTGCCATAGAGGGAACATGAGAGATAACACGAGAGAGAGAGATCAAACACATAGCTACTGGTACATACCCTCAGCCCCGAGGGTGAACTACTCCCTCCTTGTCATGGAGAGCGCCGGGATGATGAAGATGGCCACCGGTGATAGGTTCCCCCTCCGACAGGGTGCTGGAACGGGCTCCCGAGAGGTTTTTGGTGGCTATAGAGGCTTGCGGCGGTGGAACTCCTGATCTATCTTCTGTTCTGGAAGTTTTAGGGTACGTAGGTATATATGGGTGCAAGGGGTACGTCGGTGGACCTCCGGGGTGGTCACGAGGCGGGCGCCAGGGGTGGGCGCCCCCACCTCGTGGGCAGCCCGGACTCCCGACGTGCACTCCAAGTCTATCGGTTGCTTTCCTTCCAAAAATAACTTCTCTAGTTGATTTCGTTCCGTTTTGACTCCGTCTGATATTCCTTTTCCTCGAAACACTAAAATAGGCATAAAATAGCAAATCTGGGCTGAGCCTCCGGTTAATAGGTTAGTCCCAAAAATAATATAAAAGTGGATAATAAAGCCCAATATTGCCCAAAACAATAGATAAAGTAGCATGGAGCAATCAAAAATTATAGATATGTTGGACATGTATCACTCACTCCTCGGTCATAAAAATACTACCCAGACGGGCGCCTCAAATGCCCAGGCGGATGGCACCCCTCATATCCAGCCCAAATATAGGGCGCTTGGGCACGCCCGAGCGCATCCGCTATGTCGGATCTGGCCTATGCTGGCCCACCCGACCCCACATATATTCATTCCCATCTGCTCGCTAGACCAAACCCTAAGCACTCCACTCTAATCCACTCCACTCTGTCACCCAACCTCTCGTTCGACCATCTGTGGCATGGCGAGCAGCCGATCTGAATTTAACTAGTACGGATCCATCGACTGGAGTGTCATCCCATGCGGGTAGGAGGAGGCAACGGCCGTCCGCATTGCACTCCGGCGCTCTCGGGAGGATAACGCCCGGCTAACGGCGGGATCTGTCCGGCGCACCTCCATAGCGTAGGCGCATCGGGCACTCGGATCCTCCAGGGTTGGAGCATCGCGGTCTCGAGAGCCTTCAAATCTCCCCTTCCCCATCACCACTCCGGCGGAGTATGAGTCCCACCAGGAACGGTGTGCCCACCATGGAAAGGAGAGCACAAGGGCCGTGGAGGCCCATTTTTGTGCCAGCATGGCTACGGTGCAAGCGGTTGATGCGGTGGCGCGGGCAGCCTCAGAGGAGGAAGCCATCCGTGTCTGCATTGTAAAGAAGCGGTAGTGGAGGAACACGCGTGCCTTCGCCAGAGAGGGGAATCGAGCAGTCCGTGCAATGGCCGGACTGCCACCTAAGGAGGAGAAAGAAGACAATGACGGGTCGGACAGCTCCGGGGACGAGCAGATCCGGCTCGATCCCCACTGCGTCTTTGACCGGTACTTTTGGGACAAGGACATCAAGGGCGCCGAGAAGGGGAAGGGCATCCGTGGATGATCTTCTCCACCATAGCCAAACATGCCAAATTTTGGTAGTGCGATGGCATATTAGTGATGTAGTTGTCAGACGATGTGTGCAATGCATCGTTTACGTAGTTGCACGAGTTTTTAATACTTATTCAACATTTTTAAATACTTGTTCAATAAGTACTTGATCAAATACTCGTTCAACATTTCTTAAATACTTGTTCAATATTTTTCGAATGCTTGATCAAGATTTTTTAAATACTTGTTCAACATTTTTCAAATGCGTCATTAACATTTTTCAAATACTTGTTCATCAATTTTATTTTCAAATACTTGTTCCACATTTTTCAAAGGCTTAATAACATTTTTCAAATACTTGTTCAACATTTTTAAAATACTTGTTGAACATTTTCCAAATGTATTTTGTACAGTTTTTAAATATTTTAAATATCTTAAATTACAAAAAGGTACACAATAAAAATATGAAACACACACATAAAAAATAGAAAAACGAGTTATGGCCTTGCTCGCATGGGGCTGGCCCATATTGCTCGTCCCCTTCAGCGAAGTCGGGAGTTACACTCGCTGAATGCGAGAATAGGGGTGCCCTGTCGAGCAAAACCTCTTCTAGGTTGCGGCTCCGGGACATACCTGGGTGTTCCGTCATTCATTGGGCCTCACTGGTCCAAAATGCAGCTTGTGCTTAGTTACAGTTTAGCCTGTTTGAAGAAAGTCCGCCTCCGTGTCGGTGGCCTCCCTTTTCGAACCTCCTAATTGGCGCTGCAGGCAGCAGTTCCCTAAGCTGGCACCCACGCTTAAAAAGTTTGTGAATTGAAAAAATTCACGGAGAAAAGTTCTCGAAGTTTTAAACAAATTTCACCGAATTTGAAAAAAGTTCATCTGATGTGAAAAAAGTCATGCAGTTTTAAAAATATTGATTGAATTTAAAAAGATCATGGGGTCTAAAAAAAGTTCATTGATTTTGAAAAAAGTCCATTGAATCTGAAATAGGTTCATCGAAACTGAAAAAGAATTCATCAATTTTGAAACAAGTTCACAAAATAGTTCATCGAATTTGGAAACAGTTCATCAATCTAAAAGAAAGTCCATTGGTTTTAAAAAAACATGAAATTTAAAAAGGAAAATAAAAATAAAAAACAAAAGGCAAGAAGAGAAAAGGCCAAAACAAAAAACTGAAAAAAAGAAAACCAAAAATGTTATTTGGAAAAAGGATAAAAGGAAAAAATGAACTACATTTGCATCAACACATGAGGCGGCTTATTGATTTTACATGTTCCCTCGCAACCAACTCGTCCCTAGTTCGAACCCTAGCGTCAACACCTTTTTTGATGTTTAAAAAAGAAAAGAAAAAATAGAACGAGCCGAGCCCAACTAACGCGGCTGTAGGCGCCGGTTTGTAGAAATAGTAATAACCGCCATTTATGCGAGACAACTGAACCTAGTGCCAAGGAGTGGCTGTTCGTGATAATTAATTCATTATCACATGAGCATTTGTTAAGCTGTCAGTCACCTTATGGGCCATATGGTGGGCACGGAGGAAAGTGAGATACGAAGAGGTTTTTCAAAGCCCTTGGGCCACTCATGAGTTCATTAAAAGGTTCATACCATAATAGGAGATGACAACAGAGAAGGACCCAAGGGCACCGGCCGAGATTAGAGGAACAACGGCGAGGCCTAGGACGCCACCCCAAGGTTACGCAAAAATCCATGTCGATGAAAGCGTGGCAAAGTCCGAGTTGAGAGGAGAGGCATCCATAGTGTGCCGAGATGATGCTGGACGATATTTGGGCAACTCCTCTCTGGTTCTCCGGGGAGTCATTGATGTAGCCACACTCACGGCGATGGCATGCAGAGAAGGTTTGGCTCTTGAAGAAGACGTTATAATTGCCAATCAAAGCAGCTGGTGAACGACATTGAAAGAGGAACTAGTAGCACTTATGGTTGTATCACTAGTGAGATTAAGCAGTGAGCTAGTTTACTTAATTGTATTTACTTTTGAAGGTCAGGCGTCAAACACCGATGAAGATAGGTTAGCTAAATTTACAAAGACTCTTGATCAGGGCGACATCTTCATCCATCCCCATGATTCTTTTTGTATACCACTAGTAATAACCGGCAACTCCAGCGCCAAATATGATTCACCCTTTTTTTCGCTAACAATCTCTGCCCTACCTCCGCATCAAAAAAATTGCCTACAAAAATAAAAAATAATGATCTGCGCCCTGCGTCCCTCAATCTATGACTCGGACCCATACACCGCGGTGCGTCCGCTCCTCTTGCCCACGATCTTGCGCATGCCCTCGCCACAGAGCCTCCTACTCCATCAGCAACCTCTCTGAACTCCCCCTTTTGAGCATCACCGTCCACCTTTCTCGCCTTCCCACCTCTGTTCGCCATGGGCCACATAGCCTCCTCCTCAATCAATCTGCCTCCCCTAACCCCATCACAACTGCCTGCATCCCATCACTAGTAGAAAAGGGGGCAATGGTCCAGGCCGGCTAAGCCCATTAGTCCCGGTTCAATCCAGAACCGGGACCAATGGGGGCATTGGACCCGGTTCGTGAGCCCCGGGGGCCGGCCGGGCCACGTGGGCCATTGGTCCCGGTTCGTCTGGACCTATTGGTCCCGGTTGGTGGGACAAACCGGGACCAATGGCCCTCGCTCTTGGCCCAACACCATTGGTCCCGGTTGGTGGGACGAACCGGGACCAAAGGGTTGGTCCTCGTTGCGGCCAGAGTTTAGTCCCACCTCGCCAACCGAAGGGGAATCGGACCGGTTTATAAGCCCCTCCCTCTCTGCCTTATTGAGCTACTCTGAAAATGAAAATAGATGCCCTTATATAGGGAAATTAGCCTAAATTCATACGGATTTCAATTGAAATTCGTTATGAATTTAAGTTGATTTTCCTCTATAAGCGCATCTATGCTCATTTCTGAGTAGTTTTTTATATTTTTTTTCTTTTCTGCTATATTTATTTTTTTCTTTTTATTTCTGAGTTGTAATAAGCCATTAAAAATAAGGATATATGCTCCTTTTTTAGTACAGTTAATCACAACTATTTTTTGCTTATATTCATTTCTGAGTAGTTTTCTATATAGTTTTTTTTCTTTTCTGTTATATTTATTCTTTTGTTTTTATTTATGAGTTATAATAAGTCATTAGAAATAAGCATCTATGCTATTTTTTAGTAAAGTTAATCAAAATTATTTTTTCTTCTATTTATTTCTGAGTGGTTTTTATATAGTTTTTCTTTTCGCTACATTTATTTTTTTCTTTTTATTTCTGAGTTGTAATAAGTCATTAAAAATAAAAAAGAGGCTAATGCTCGTTAAGACGGCCGCTCCACCTCCTTCCTCGACTTCCAAATACTGCTCCACAAAACAATGCTCCCAAGAGAGAAACAACACCGCAGTGCCGCCATCGTCCGGTCTGGAACACCAGATCCTAGGGTTTCCCCCGGAGCAATACGAATGGGTCAACGGTAGTCACACGATGATGCCTTCATCATGGTAACGACATGGAACGCCGCCATCGCCCGCCGTCAGCTCGGTTTTCACCGCAACTACGCCTCCCGACTCGCACTGGTGCGAGATGACGGATCCCGAGATCCGAACACCCAGCCTCAGGCCGACCACCTATGACTGAAGAGATGACCACCATCGCCGGCTGCAACGGTCAGAACTATTTTTTAGTAAAGTTAATCAAAATTATTTTTTCTTCTATTTATTTCTGAGTGGTTTTTTATATAGTTTTCTTTCTTTTCTGCTACATTTATTTTTTTCTTTTTATTTCTGAATTGTAATAAGTCATTAAAAATAAAAAAGAGGCGTAATGCTCGTTAATTTGCTTCAAGCCTTTCGGAATAGTGTCAATCGCACCGCACATAGCTCGCAGTCTACCGTATTCCTCAAGGCTTGAAGCTAACCAACGTCTTGAGAGCATTGAGCCTCTTCGCCATCGTCTCGCACTCGGGGCTTATAAACAACACGGATCGCCTCTCGCTTGGCGGCGGGACTAAAAAACAGCTACAGAAGAATTAACAAAAAATAGCTGCAGAAAATAAAAAAGTAGTTACACGGGTCCATTGGTACCGGTTCATGGAACCAACCGGTACAAATGCCAATCTTTGGTCCCGGTTCGTTGGACCAACCGACGATCGCTCATCTTTAGTCCGGTTGGAGCGACCAACCGACCAAAGGTCTTCGCTTCGCCTTTTGCGCTGCTGAAATGAGGCCTGGTCCCGGTTGGTGCTACCAACCGACTAAAATGCATTGGTCCCGTTGGTGCCACGAACCGATCAATGTTTTGCTACAGACTTAGCAGTTTTCGCCAAAATCCATCTCTTTCGCCCGACGCTCTGCTCCTCGTCGCCGCCGCCGCCGAGCCCCGCCGTCCCAGCCGCCCGAGCCCGCCGTCCCGTCGCCGCCCGAGCCCGCCGTCGTCACCAGCGCCGTCGTTGCCTTCTATCGCCGCCGCCGCGTCGCCGCCTCGTCGCCGCCACCTCGCTGCTGCCGCCCACCTTGCGCCGCCCGAGCCCGCCGTCCCGTCGCCGCCTCGAGACCGCCGTCCTCGTCGCCCCTCTGCCTCGCGCCGCCCCGAGCCCATCGTCGCCCCTGCCCCGCGCCGCCTTGACGCCGACGTGAGCATTTTTTTTGTTAGATTTTTTTTAGATTCCTTTTGTGGTTCATAGATTTTGTTTGTTAGGTTAGATATGTAGTAATTTAGATATGTAGTTCATAGATTTTTTTGTTAGGTTAGATTTATTTTTGTTAGATTTTTCTGTTAATAGATTTTTTTGGTGATATTATTATTGAATATGCATGTTTGGTGATATTATTGTTAATAGATTTTTTGGGTGATATTTAGATTGTGTAATTAATTTTGTTCATAGAATTTTAATGATTTTTTGTTCATAGTATTTAGAAAAGGAAAAAATAAGAAGTAGTTTATATATAATTGAACTAGCTAGTTGATTTAATTAGATTTTTTGTTAGGTTAGATTTTTTTGTTAGATTACATGTGTAGTAATTAATTTGTTCATATTATGTTAGATTTTTGTTAGATTAATTAGATTTTTTTAGATTAGATATGTGTAGTAATTATTTTGTTCATATTATGTTAGATTTTTTTTCTGTTAATAGATTTTTTTGGTGATATTATTATTGAATATGCATGTTTGATGATATTATTGTTAATAGATTTTTTTTGGTGATATTTGGATTGTGTAATTAATTTTGTTCATAGAATTTTAATGATTTTTTGTTCATAGTATTTAGAAAAAGGAAAAAAATAAGAAGTAGTTTATATATAGTTGAACTAGCTAGTTGATTTAATAAACTAATTTATTTTACTATATATAGATGTAGTTTGTTTTTAGTAAGTACTACTTATTTATTTATAGTAAGTGCTTAGTAGTTGAACTACATAGTTGATTTAATTAATAAAACTACTTTTATTTAACTATATATAAAAGTAGTTCCCGCGTCGACGTCGGCGATCCCTATTCCGCATCATCGTCGTCGTCGACTCGGCGGTGGAGGCCTGCTTGATCAGGGCCATGTTCGGGACTGGGCTCCGCCGGGTTGGTATTGGGAGGTGCTACCTTCCGGGGGACGTAGGTTGGTGAGGAGGCAGCCTGTTGTTGACCCGATCCTTGTTTGGTGGCGGTCGCGTGGGCCAGTGACGGTGGTGAGGCATCCGGACACCGCGGAGGTGGTACATCACCGTGTCAGCGTGGAGGACGAGCACGTCCGTCGCTACATGGTTGCATTGGAGGGGAGGTTCGACAATACCTGGCAGGTTCTTCAGGGATCTCACCGGAGCTATGATCCTGTGATGGTTCCTTATCTTTGGGTGTCCACCGCCCGCGTCGATACCCGTCGGGAGCTACGGTTCTAGTTGTATTAGTGATAATATTCGACGATGTACGGACACCAAGAGATGATGTACTTTTGCTTATAATTATTGAATGCATGCTAATTTGAATACTATACTTTATTTTATGATTTGGTTATGCTTATTTTATGATTTAGGTTTGCTTATTGAATGCTCATATTGGATAATTTCTCCTTCATTCCCGTGTGCTAGACAATTTGATATAATTAATAATGCATTCGGGAATGAAAGGAGGAGCTACGTACATCGATCATCGATAGTCAACCCGTGATTAATAATAATGATCTAGTTTAATATTTGAATTATGAACGATAGGCCAGAAATGTCGTACTCATCGGACGATTTAAAACCGTCCGGGAGTGCGATCGGTGCCACGACGACCGAGGTATCTCTGACAGGTTCATTGTGCTTTGGGCGAAGATCGGCGCTTCAGCATTAAGCTCGAGGAGACCTTCGATGTTCATACGGTGCGCAACCGATTTATAATAGTTTTTTTTCCTAATTACTCATGACTTCAACTATTTTAATCATGACAATATATTTCATCTTTTCCAATTCGACTAGCTTATCCCATGCTTTGCAAGACGCTATGTCTTGGAGAGGATGGGTTTTGAAGACCATGAAAGTTTTGAAACCAAAAAAATTATCCTAAGTACCCATTATGGTGTGGATTTTCAAGTAAAGTTGTACAATGCTCAGAGTGTAACCAATTTTGGTTGCAAAAATTGGGAAGCACTTTGCAAGATGTATGGTTTTGATGAGGGTATGCTTGTTACCATGGATCTTGGTGATCCTACAATCGAGCAAGAGAGACCTACGATTTTCGTCCTTGTGGATACACCTCCAATTCTTCCCCCATGTGAGCTTAACATAGTTATTAAGTAATTTATATTGTTTATTTGAAAATAGTTGACAACTTATTCTCCATTGACAGCTTATTTTCATTCTTCAAAGAATGTGCGGAAGATGGTAGACAGAACCTACTACACCGAAGGCTCCGAACTAACTTATCAGGAGAAAAATCATCTGGTCGGATTTTGTACTGATCTTGAGAATTACAATGTCTACAATCGAACTCCTCAACATTATGGTCAATACGTGCCACTAGTGCATGTGTTGAACTACGGTAACTACCATGGAGATACCCTGGTATGATTTTTTACTATTACAACATTCGTGCATCTTTTTGCACACTTCTAAAACTAGTACATCATATCATTGCTAACTACGAAGTTATTACTATGTTTTTCAACAGATAATCCCAAATGATTGTGTGCCTCATCTGATGTATACACGGGGTAGCCTTCATGTTTTGAACATACAACCAGGTCGTCCTACGAATCTCAACTGTCCATACCGGGTTTCTAAAAGAAGTGGAGACATGATAATCAAAGAATGGAAAAAATGTATGGACAGTCGTAAGGAGCTTCTTGGAAGCAACATGCAGCGAAGGGCAAAAATTGGAGACATGATGATCGCCATTCTTCATAATGGAGAGTCAGGGTCTATATTGTTTTATGCTATTTTACCTTAAGGGTGTTTAGGTCCTACCTGATACTGATGATCATGTGCTAAGAACAATTATGTAGGGTTGGGTTCGATGACTATGAGGATGATGATCGTATGACTTATTATTAATAACGAGTAGAAGTTGTATATGATGATGCATGATCAGTAGGACTTGTTATTATATATATATGATGATGTATGATGCAAGCATGCATGAGCATTTTATATCTGCGGGTGCAATGAACATAGCAGCAGCGTTGATAAACCAAGGACGAAGATATAAGAGAGGACACTTCTCTCTATTAGCTAGCTATAATAACAACCTAAAAATAACCCCTAAAGCAGCCACTTTTGAAAAAAAATTGACTTTTGGTCCCGGTTGGAGCCACCAACCGGGACCAAAGGCCCCCTGACTGGGCTCGGCGCACAGGGCCACGTGGCGGCACATTGGTCCCGGTTCGTGTTTGAACCGGGACTAATGGGTGGAGGCATTAGTAACGACCCATTAGTCCCGGTTCATGAACCGGGACTAAAGGCCCTTACGAACCGGGACTAATGGGTGGTTTTCTACTAGTGCATGTCGCCCTACACGAGCAACCTCACACTGACCGTCACGAGGCAACATGATGCCTCCACTCATGGACACCTCCGACCTAACTGAACCCAGTGAAGCTGACATACATGACATGCCAAATCCAGTCCGCACAGGTGAAACGCCAAATAAAATTCACCCATTTGGACCCCATAAGGGGAAACATTGATCATGGTCAGGAATTTTGACTTTTGCCTTTAGTCAATCTGGTTGTGGATTGGTTTCTGTTTGCCTGGCCTGTTGTGCTTTTTATCAGTTGGCAAATATATATGATTATAGTTTGAAACAGATGGTGATGTGATACATGGAGCTTGATATTTAATGGAAGTGGCCTTCAGTGATATACCGGTGTTATTTCTGCATGGCTTGATTTTTCTGAAAAGCAAGCAGTTCTGGTCAGTGGCATTGCATCCATCTCTCCTGCCTAAAAGGGTACTTTCATTAAGACCAATAGCACAGTCTGATTATTCTTCTGTAAGTTGGCAGCATTTTCCCATGCTGCAAGTCCTTCTTGGTGCAACAATTAATTTTTAGCACATTAGAGGCTTTGATGTTTTGTTTGATGGCCTATAGGGTATACATAAAAAATGTTAACATTGTTGTAAAGTCTCAGTTGCCTTATAAGTCCTTTAACACATGTACGGCGGATTCTTGTATTGTACGCCCTCTGTCCCATAATATAAGAGCGTTTTTTACACTAATGTAGTGTCAAAAACACTCTTATATTATGGGACGGAGGGAGTATATAGCAAATATTTTTCTAGTGTGAATAGTACTTCCAGTTTTTGGTGGCAGGGCTGTAGGCCTGTGGCAAACCAACATACTTAGGTCTCTCAATTGCTAGAAATATTAAGATCCACTTTGCTCTAACTGTATCATCAGGTGTCAGTCTAAATTAATATCAGTTCAATTTAGTTGAACCAATGTATGAGGCATTAGGCTAGAAACAAGTTGAGTTACAAAAGTTAATATAACCACTTTTAGTGTATGTTCTGCCATTTTAGTACATGGCATAATATGTTAGCTTCATAAAATAAGGTATCTAATCGATTTTATAATTGATAAGAAAATTAGCTTCTCCAACTTACATGGATTGGCAATGGAACACGGTGTTGACAACTAAGGTACACCGTCATGTGGCATAATTTCATTTTTCAACCACTATCTGAGTAATTTTCCTTGGTACTGAAAATTTATGCCATGGCATGTTTATGCGCTTTAGGGAGAGATTGCAGATCGAAAAGTATACAAATCTTTAGGTGCACCCAGATTCTGGTTTTTGCTATTTATATGTTAAGATTGTTATAATTTTCTCGTGTATGCAAATCATTAGACGCGTTTTCATACACCACTCAAGTTCCAGAATGTGGATTCATTACGCCGACTATCAAGTGTTTGTGATGAGCTACTTGTGGTGCCATAATTGTTATGGTTTTCCATGTAATGCACATACAGTTAAGATAGATAGCATCCTGAATTCACATTTAACTATCTTCAATAGATTAAATATCTTATCCTATAACCAAAGATTTGAACAATACCCAACTATATACACTGTACAAATTAATTATTTTGTACTAGGTATTTGATTGTCCTGTTTTGTATACAATTCTTATGTCAACATGAACGGGTGCAGCAACACGCGCTTTCATGATCTAGTATATCTTAGAGCATCTCCAATAGATCATGTGAAATACGTTATCAAATTATGCTTCGAGTAAAATTTACATCACCAAAAGTTGGGTTTTTACATCACTAAAACCTTCAACTACAACAATTGATGTGAATTCACAACACCAAAAAAACTCCAACTCCAACGGATGATATTACATCACCACGGAGGCTGCCATGGTGAGGTGCGCTGGAGCAGTGTCTGAAAAGGCGTCCATGAGGTCTGGTGGCGGCAAGCAAGCAGCGGAAAGGTTCAGCGTGACTGTTGGGGCTGCGCGTGTTTTGCTTGAGTTTTCCTGGAGCAGAAGGCGCAACCTGACGAGTTGGGTGAGGAGTTTGACACGTTCCTGACGTCGAAGCCTAGGGACATGGTACGTATGAGGTACGACCGGCTGAGGAGCATCGCCGCCAGGGTGCAAACGGTGGTCGGTGACCTCAGGGCAACAATCATCTTGAACACGCTCTCCTTCATCATCGCCATCTATGTGATGCCATGGTGGTTGTCCTTGCCGGCATGTACCTCCTCCTGGACCCCCGGCTCCAGAGAAAGCAGTCGTCTATGGCCATCAACTTCTACAAGCGCCTACGAGCCAAAGGCAATATGCTCCTATGATCATGCCATGGTTCTTTCCTGCATAGAGTTATACATTTGTTAGTATATTCATTCACTACTACACTACTCCATGAGATCACACGATGGATCGAACATTTTCTCCTTTAATAGACATGCTACTACTGCCTCCGTCCTGGATCCTTACAGACCTGTTACTATTGCCTCAGTCCTAGTTTATTAATTAGTTGACCTTACTAATTAGTTTATTAATTAGTTGACCTTATTAATTAGTTTATTAATTAGTCTTCTCATATGGGGCGGACGTAGGGATTAATCTCGCCTCCTCGTAAGGGGTGAAATCAATGTAGTAATCAGTCCACCTCCTCGTAAGGGACGCGACCAGTTCTAATGTTATAGAGATAGCCTCCTTGTGAGGGGTTACACAAGAACGATATTGCATTGACTCCTTTGTATTTGGCTTGGCCGCATACGTACGTACACTTGTCAGGTTTTGTAGGAATCAACGGTCGGCTATCCTTGTAGGAGTAGGGTGAGTCTATTATGATAACACCCTTAAGACCTTATTCTGCACCTCAAAAGTGCTTATTCTGCTAACACCGACGTCCACCCAAAAGCCCCTTCCCGAACAAACAAAAACAAACAGCCCACCCAACCCACCTCCACCCACGCGCACCCCACTCCCCACCTTCTCCCCGATCCCCCACCCCACCTTCTCCCCTCACCGTCGCCTCCCAGCAAGCCACCGCCCCGGCCCCGCGCGGCGCCCCCCACCTTCTTCCCCGCACCACCGCCCCGGCCATCACCCCCGCCCCCCACAACCACCTTCTCCCCACACGGCCGCCTCCCAGCCAGCCATCCTCCCACTCCGCACGTCCAGCCACCGGATTCGGCGGTCCCTCCTCCCACCATCGCCCTGTGGCCACCGGATCCGACGGGATCCTCCTCCACCTCCCTCCTCCCAACACCGTCCATCCACCTACCCCGGCTGCGACCTCCTGAGCCGGCCACCTCCCTCCTCCCAGGTGCCCAGCGCGGCTGCCGGCGACCGGATCCGCCTACCCCGCGGCACGGGTGCTCCTTGCGCCGCCCACCACCTACCGTCGCCTGCCCCGCTCCACCCCGTCCGGATTCGACCCGGATCCCATCTAGTTGCAGGTCAGGGGAGGGGGGCACCGGGTGTGGAGGAGAGGAGGCGCCAGATCCAGGCCGCGCGCGGCCCTCCCGCTGGTGCAGCTCGTCCATGCTCCGGGAATGGATCCGCCCATAACCAGCTGTGGTGCTCCTCCGGCGAACACAGGGCACTCCGGCACAACATGCCTCTGCCGGCCTTGATGAGGACACCCTCGATCTCCATGGCCAGCCCCTGAAATACTTGTTGCAGCTCTTTTCTAGCGTTTTTTGCAGCTCTATTCTGGGAATTGTGCAGCTCTGTTCTTCTCTATGTGCAGTGCTCGGGGAGCTAGCTTGTCGCTGCAGGTCGCATACGCATGACGAGGTCCACGAGCGGGCGTTGGGGCGGGTCAGATGCACTTTGTTTTTTTGTTTGAAGAAGATTTGCAAGTTTTGAGTCTATTGAGATTAAGATGTGCGGTTCGGCATGTTCATTCGACGCTCCAGTGCAGCGGGGTTAGCTGTCCAATGCAGTTCGTTGGCGCGTCCCCAACATCTCCTATAGTCTGAATCTCCTAGGGTCTGAAAAACTGCTCGCGCTAACTTGCTGCTCGGCCACTCTCCGCAGCGGCGAGCCCTGGCAACCAGATCCAGGGACCCTTCCAGTAGGGTCGCCGGCCATGCTGCACCGCCGCCAGAGCCCTGGTCCCGCCAGATGGCGTCGCCGATGAGACAAGCGGTTCACCTCTGCAGCTCATGGGATCGGGGGCTGATGCGGTGCGGTTGATGCGCTGACGAAGTTCATGGAATTTTTGACATTTTCAGATTTCGCTTGGGCACAAAAAAAAATGCAGTTTCGCCTGGGTCTTCGGTGCAGTGTGAGCGGTGCAGGCTTGCAGTGCGCGCGGTGCTGGCATGCAGTGCTCACGGGTCTGGCGTGCAGTGCAGTGCACCTCGGACCCCTCGTGCTCGTCTTGAAGTGGTCGTGCACCCCGACGGCCAAAGCCTGTGCGTGCTCATCTTGATGGCTGGCTGGCACTCTCGTGTCACACTCGTGCAGATGCGGTTCACTTGTACTATATGTTAGTTCATTTTTGCATATGCGAGAAAAAAGGAAGCATCATGTGTATGTAGTTCCTTTTGTATATATTTGCAATGCGCTGTGGGTATGTATGTAGTACACCCAGGTCATTGTAATTTTTTAGAAAACAATTTGTATTCTTGCATGTGGCTGTTTTCACTTGTTTTCTGTATGCTTGCAGTGCAGTATGTATGTTTGCAGTGCACTCCTGTGGTTTCCCTTGTAAAAACATTCCCTTTATAAAAACAATAAAAAATCATCACAGAAGTTTGTTTCTTTTTACATGTAGTCCGCTAGTTTCTTCCCTATGATTCACTTTCACCGAAAAAATGCAGCTCTCTAGTCTCGGCCAGACGGTTCACAAACTTTGACCATGTGGTTCCCTTAAAACAAAAAAAGTTAAAAAAAAGAGAAGAAAAGTTATGGGGTTCACTTTACCGTCTGATGCAGGGCGGTTTTCAGTCTAAAAGAAGTGTGGTTTTCTTCCTCGTCTTCACAAATTTACGTCCCACAAAAAAGAAATCATGCAGTCCGCTAGCCCATCTTATGCAGTGCGGTTTTCAGTCTAAAAGCAGTGCGGTTTTCTTCCTCGTCTTCAAAAATTTATGTCTAAACAAAAAGAAACCATGCAGTGCACTTGCCCATCTGATGCAGTGTGGTATTTGTTCTGAAGCAATGCGTTTTTCTATCCGATGCAGTAAATATGACGATTTTGGTCTCGCGAAGAACAGAGTGTTCACTTTTCGGTAAAATCAAAACTGCTCTTAAACCGTAAGGAATTAGAGAGAGTGTTCTACATTAAAAGGTTGTGTCTCGTCGGTATCTTTCCAACAGCGTATGATTTGAATTATTCCGACCAGCCGTTCGTAAAAATTTCATGAAAAAACAGCCGCTGCCTCTCGAAGTCATCCGCACGATTTTCAAAATTAACTAAAAACCGTAAGGAATCTCAAAACCATTTCAACATATGAAAGTTGCGCCTTGTCCGTAGCTTTCCAACGGCATATCATACGTCTCGTTCCCACAAACGGTTAGAAAACTGGAGCAAAAACAGTACCGAAAATTTTAAAAAATTTGAAAAACAGATTTTCGCGATTTAGTAAATTTGAAATTGCTCTTAAACCGTACGAATTAGAGAAAGATTTTTATATGAAAAAGATGCGCCTCGACGATATCTATCCAACGGCGTATCATTTGCTTCGTTCCGACAAGCGGTTTAGAAAAAAACACGAAAAACGCTCGCTGCCACTCGTCATCCGCCGCACTATTTTCAAAACTGCTCTTAAACCGTGTGGAATCTCAAAAAGTGTTCAACATGTCGAAGTTGCGCCTAATCCCTAGCTTTTCAATGGTATATTACACGCCTCATTCCGATAAACGGTTAAAAATTAGAGCGAAAACGGTACCGAAAAAATAACGCGTGCAGTTTTTTCCGACGAGAAGTTCACTAGTCTATATTTGCAGTGCTCGTCGTCCAAATGATGCAGTGCGCTTCTGTTGAGCGTGCAGTGCCGAAGTGGTGTGCAGAATAATTATTCTGCTAATATTCTGCTAATATATATATGCACGCTAAACTAAGCCCGAGTGCATTATAACTTATTCTGCGCTCCGGTCATTGAAACCACGATCGAACTCGCTAATTACGGAAGTGACCACGTCCCAACCAAAGTCCCACCAGATGGTAAAAGACTCTAGTACATTACCATGTGTGACAATGACTTTTACTCTCCAGACCCAGAGTCCCCGAACTAGTCAAATTGACTAGTAAATTACTATATATCACACTGTTGTTACTATCCCTCTAGCATGTGGTAAAATCGATCAACAATTACATAGTTTGAATAATTAGATCTTGGTTATAATTTGCTTACATGTAACATTATGAGTATTTTGAAATCAATTTTACTAGGGAGGTCACGTATTTACTACATGCTATCTGAGATTTTATTAACAATGTCCATGCATCTATAGTATAAACATATTACTTTTTTTTAGGGTATAGTAAAGAGATTACTAATTGTACTACATGTTATACTTCCGATTATTTTCCCGGGAATGTGTAGTAAGGTGGTTAACATGCTTACTAAATGTTTCATGGGGTGTTCCGGCAAACTTCATGACCAGACATCTGAACTACAAATGTGCATCTATAGTAAAGAGATTACTAGTTTTACTACAGGTTTACTACCGATTGATTCCCTGGGAACGTATAGTAAATAGTTTAACATGTGTTACTACATTTCACATGGGATTTTACCATAGACTTTGTGACTAGGCTTGTGTAGTAAAAAGGTTACCATGCTTTACTACTGGTTGCCTATGAATTTAGGCTCAAGTGGGAGACCAAGGCCCAGGTGCGCGCACGTTGGTTGCTTGGTCGGGTGCGCAGTTTCGGCCGGAGCGCAGAATTAGCGTTGTACGCTCAGCCACAGTTTAGCGCCACCATATATATGATTGTCACAGAACTAGTTAAGGCTTGGTAAACATTTAACGGTTTAAAAGTAAGTAAAAAATATGAAATAAATAGAGAAGTCTCACTGTAATATAATAAGATGATCCAACAGTGTGATTGTGAAAAATGCATTTATGTGTCCTCAGTGAAAAAAAACAAGTATTTCAGCTCACTGCAGGATCAATATATATTGAAACATTTGTTCTTTTTGTCCAGGACACATGCAGTCATATTTTTTTAATCCATCCGTTGGATCATGTTATATTGTAGGTGTGTGTGTGTGTGTGTGTGTGTGTGTGTGTGTGTGTGTGTGTGTGTGTGTGTGTGTATGCAGACATGACCGAGACGTTCTCCGGTCAATAACCAACAGCAGGATCTGGATACCCATGTTGGCTCCCACATATTCCACGATGATCTCATCGGATGAACCACGATGTCAAGGACTCAATCAATCCCGTATACAATTCCCTTTGTCTAACGGTATTGTACTTGCTCGAGATTCGATCGTCGGTATACCGATACCTTGTTCAATCTCGTTACCGGCAAGTCTCTTTACTCGTTCCGTAACACATCATCCCATGATCAACCCTGATGTCCTACCGAGTGGGCCCAGAGATACCTCTCCGCTTACACGGAGTGACAAATCCCGCCTCGATTCGTACAACCCAATGAGACACTTTCGGAGATACCTGTAGTGCACCTTTATAGCCACCCAGTTACGTTGTGACGTTTGGTACACCCAAAGCATTCCTACGGTATCCGGGAGTTGCACAATCTCATGGTCTAAGGAAAAGATACTTGACATTAGAAAAGCTTTAGCATACGAACTACACGATCTTTGTGCTAGGCTTAGGATTGGGTCTTGTCCATCACATCATTCTCCTAATGATGTGATCCCGTTATCAATGACATCCAATGTCCATAGCCAGGAAACCATGACTATCTGTTGATCACAACGAGCTAGTCAACTAGAGGCTCACTAGGGACATATTGTGGTCTATGTATTCACACGTGTATTACGATTTCCGGATAATACAGTTACAGCATGAATAAAAGACTATTATCATGAACAAAGAAATATAATAATAACACTTTTATTATTGCCTCCAGGGCATATTTCCAACACCCCCAACATCCTCACAGCAAGGATCCTATCATTATTTCACAGGCGCAAAGCCATGCGTTGGATGGGTACGGAATTTGCAAAAGCTCTTTACCACCTAATTACATGCACTAAACCTGCAAGGGCTACAGTAGGATGGTTTAACTCAACTAGAGCGGTCTACAATCGTTTACTTTCATGCAGTTGCTCATTTATTGTAGGATGATTTAACTCAACTAGGACGGTCTGCGATCATTTACTTTCATGCAGTTGCTCATTTACTACTTTCATGACTGCATCATCCTATATTGTACGTTCCATAGACGGACTGTATATGATGCCAACAAGTAGACCGTATTAGTAATACATCAACATGTACCCTTCCGTTCATCAGTAGATGCAATAAATGTGCCACTTTTCCATATTTCATTGATGGACTCATCGTATATGCTCTTTCTGTGTTCTACCCATGGACAATTCTATCGTTACAAATTAACGATGCCTTTCATGATGCAAATAAACACAACGTATCGACGGGCGCGACGTGCCGCCGCGCGGGCTATGCTAGTATTATTCTATGAATGTTCACAACATCATGTGCCTACAATCCCTAAAAATTTCAAGTCCAAACTCAAAATACTTATGGAGATTTATCTCTTTTATATCTCCGTGTGCATCTTGAATTTGGATTCAATTTTTTAGAAATTACAGACATCTGTCTTGCTAACATTAAAAAAAGACATTTTAAAATAATTTAAATCTGTTTTTTGAAAGATAGGAGCATGTGATTAGTTTATTTCTTGAGTGAACGGAACATGTGATGAGTTTTTGGTTAGGAAAGCATGTGATGAGTTTGAGGACCGGATGGAACTTTCTCCTCCATAGGTTCAGTTTGCCCATCATCTCGTCTCGTATCCCGTGGCAGAGTTCGGGCGTGCAGCGCAGGTGGATGGCACCACAGTCGCTGGAGACAAAGAACCTCGTCCACCTCTAGCTCCTCCACCTATATATACTTACATTTCTTCCTGCCTGCGTGCGATTAGTCGAACCACACAAGAATAACTAGAATACCACTAGAATTACTGCTGCTTCAATCTGATTCATATGGTCATGCTAATGCATAACTCTGAATATTGGTCAACCAGTTGAATTTGAAGAATGTAATTTCTTTCTGTATCTGTAGTTGACATGTGCTGTTGGAAGTGACAGTGGAAATTTCCTTGCTACTGCCGCGGGCGCCAAAACAAAGCTCGCTTTTCCACTAACACAGTCCACAAGGATTTTATCAGGTGTAAACCCATTAGTCGTGGCTTGGTCCTTACGCGCCATGGCCGGTGTCTGGTTGCACGTCGTCGCCCCACTTATATGAGTGGCTCTAAAGGAATGTGCCGGGGAAGGATCGGTCACCATGTGTTAGGAAATGTGGGCACTTGCTTCCAGAGGAAAGCACAATGCTTGTCATTTTGTATTGATTCTTGACATATATTTGCATCTGTAACCTTGTAAATGTTATCGCAAATAGTGACTGACAACACACCCTGGTGTAATGGGAGCTAACGCGCGCTGTTGCATTTAAGTTGGTTTGTCCCTCATGAAGGGGCACCGGAGTTCCAGCCGACGCAGCCGGCGGTAGGTTGAGGACAGCTTCCTTGCTGCTCTGTGTGTTGCCATTTATCCAATTCCGCCGGCCTGTGATGGTCCCATAGCAGGTCCCATTTTTGGTTATTTTGTCTCATTTTTTTCTAGCTCATTCTTATGTGTTTTAATTTTGCCAGCTTTATTAGCTTACGACATTTGTTGTATTTCTGTTTGCAGTCGCATTTTCTTAGTTCTGGTCTTAGGTGTTGCTTTTGCTTTTGTGGTATTCGATCATCGAAGCAGATATTTCTGGGTTGGTTAGTAAAATGATTATTTTAAATTGTATATGGAAGATAACCCTAGAATATGTGTGGTGCCTTTTCTGGTTTATATCAATACGATGATCATTCAGTCCATTGTCTTGTTGGCTGACCTTTTGACAATTAGCATGCCGTGAGGGGTATGGTTAGCACTTTCCAGAGCTCACTAACATAGTGGAAGACTCCAAAAATACAGCTTTCATGGTATAGTTTGGTGGAAGCCCCATGGTTGACTTGAGCATGGCGCACGGCAGCTTTTGTGGAAATCTCACGACTGACTTGACCAATGTCTACGGCCACTTAGTGGAAGCCTCATGACTGACTTGGACACTTGGTGGAAAGCATCATTGAAAGTCCTCCTTGGTGTGCTGGAGAGCACGTAGTTTTCATGAAAATAGTGCCAGCCTTGTATTATACGGAGAGATAGTGGTACCAATCAGAATCCTGCTCGGAATTGGGCCACTGCTGTCATAATCTGAATTTTATTGGTCCCAAATGAATCGTGGTGACAGTTCAGCTCAACAACATGTTCCAGCCTATATATACATCCTCTTCTTCCTATTTCGAATAGCAGAGCAGAGCACATCCACACTCTTCTCCATGCATCCCCTCTACATATTATCCCTTGGGCTTCTCCTCTTTCCCACATGTTGCTGCTCCTCGCCTGCGCCCGCAAATGATACTCTCATTGTAGAGATGGGGACGACCAAGACGGCGGAGGCCCGGACGTGCGGCAAATTGAACCAAGTGGAGCCGGATCCAAATCCAAATCAAACACACACAGAGTCAGGTCACATGGAATGGAAAGCATCGTCTCCTCCCGCCGGCGCCGGCGCCCGTCGTAGTCTCCCTTCCCCTCCCATCCCACACCGCGTCGTGCCACGCCCGCCTCCCTCTTGGAACCGCAAACGCTCCGGCGCGAGTGAATTGCACAGCCAAAACAGAAATGGATTAGCTAGGAAATCTGAAGATGGATTAACTGGACCACCGGATGCGGATGGATCTCTCTCGCTGAAGCCGCAAGTCCGGACCACAGTCAGTCACAAGAAACGGAGAAGCATCATCGCCACCTCTCGCCGGCGCCCGTCGCCCAAGCCCCAAGTCCAAGTCGCACGCGCACCCCGCACGCGGACGGATGACCACCTCTTGTATATATAAGAGAAGATGGCGGGGTGTGCTCCATGGACAAAGGGAAGAAGGCACGACCGTGCCGCGGATCGGTGAGGTGGCGCAACCAAGGCCCTCCCTTTGCTGATGCCCATCCCTAGGCACACATTCATTTTATTTCGTTTACATCAAGGGGAGTTAAGCGGCACGGAGTTCTCACGGCCACGTCATTCAATGAGGATGGTTCCTTTCCAAGGCGTTTGCCGCCACATCAGTTATGCAACACTTCGCATGCTTCTTAGACGAGGCGTTAAATGCTGTATATATGAGTGAACCAATACAAAAGTGTTTTTATCAGAACGTATTTTGAAACAGCTTTGCCCTTTCTAAACAAGGCGTTAAATGCCGAGCGAACTCCGGCGGATGGTGATGAATTGAATTAATTTGAATGAAGCAACCTTTGTAGAATGAAACGTGGCAGTAACTCGCACGGCTCCACCACATTTAAAGATAGATAGATAGATAGATAGATAGATAGATTGGTAGCCAAGAAACAAAATGATCACCATGCCAAAGATGCTTATTTTCAATATTAACATATTCCTTTACACTTCCCGCAGAAAAAAAAAACATCTTCCTTTACACTTGGTTGTACATACACAGTGTACCTCCTGCATACAAATTAAGCAAAACTACACTTGTTCGAAATCGCAGCGCTGATCATGAAAACTAAAGCTCCAGCACTACAAATTATTTTCATCAACGGGAAATGGATTTCCGTGAGATCAAACCAAGTGAGTCGAAGTGTTCATCCGGCCTGGCCACCAGTAGGTTCGCCTTCATCTTGGCGCCGAACCCCGCCATCGACAACCTGGTGCTGCTACTGGTTTGAACTTTCAAGTCATGGCACCATTGACCCTTCTAGGCATGCAAAACATCATCTGGTTCGCTCTCAAATCATCAAAAATCACACCTTGGAAAAGCAATCAGAGTCTAATCAAAGCCCATTAAAACAGAAGAAACCCATCCAATTTGTAGCAGTCACACAGCCCAAAGTACGACGATATGTAGCAGAAACACTATTACTACAACCAACAAATCAAACTAATTGAGCAAACTAAAAACTAAACCAGAATTTTGGTCCATTTCCCACATTGTTTCGTGTGGATTTTGGAAGAGCCAGAGCCACAGCAATAGGCAATCCCTGTGCCTATTCACAATCCAGCAGTATTTAGGAAGGACTGGTGATTGACATGGACTGATCCAGTCCTACTCCTATCTTATGATCAACTTGAACCAACTCAAACAATAAGGATAACAGGGATGGAGTTTTATCAGGGGAAAAGTAGTTGAGCCTGAACATACAAGTTTCCTAGCATCCTAAGCAAAGACTAGTGACATGGCATCTAGACATTAGTAGATCACTATCACTCACGGCATTTCATGAATAAAGTGCTCGAAAATACAACATGGTTCAGTCATTTAAGGAACTAACTAGTGCCGCAACAATGAATTGGCACATATGCAAGAGCAAACATCCAAGACCACAGCAAGCACACTAGCAAGAGCTGTGAAACGTACCAGAACTCAACTAGTTTGGCTTGGCACTTGGAACAAAGGGCTATGACGCCTTCAGTCTTGCCATGCCTAGATCCTCTGGCGATTGACGCCAGACCATGCATCACTGTCCTGAAACGTCAAATTTCAGAACCGAAATCAACAAAGACGCAAACTCACGGGCGACGTAAAAATATAGAGAATATATACAGCCAAGAACAAGAACTAAACCTGACCACGCTGATGCAAACTAGACATCACATTATGGCATCATCCAGTTCATCAACAAGCATCCGACAACACAACACAGTTGATAAAGAAATCAAAGTACTGCCAAACATATTGACTACTACTCGCCGCCTGGCAAGCGAGGCAGGCGTCCCAGCTACAGTAATATCCACACATGACACGTCTCTAGCAGTGACATAAGCAGAACTAGATAACCAAATTCTCTCACACTGAATAGTACTGAAATGTCCTGGTGGAACAACAGAGATGTATTTGCAGAACAAAAAAAAGAGATCCATCCATGTGTGTCCTGGTGGACTAAAATCACCTCCAAACTACATGGATTGGAGCACCTCCAGAGCAAACCAAATAGAAATCAAAGCACCGCAGTAAGCAAGAAAGGGTGTTGGCCTTACCACTGTCGAAGAAATTGATGTTGCGTGGTGCCGTCGGAGATGGCTTGTTGCACCGGGCCATGATCATGTGGCATCTGCTGCTGCTGGTGTTCACTGCCTCTGACAGTGGTGGTGGTGCTGGGCGAAGAAGAAGATAAGAACAAGATAATCCAATCAAGATGCAACCAGCAAACAAGATAAGAAAAAAAATGAATGTTGAAAAGATGAGATAGAATCTACCCCTCCATTGGTGAGAGTGCTGCCCGTGACAAGGACCCCAGGAACTTGATCTCCTCCTACTCGTCGAGCTAGTTGGGTCCGAGTACTTGGAGGCGCTGCTGCTCCAGGTTGGCCGTGAGGGGAGGCAGCCACCCATGTCGTATTGGCTGAAGCGCGCGGCCTCATCGTCGCTCTAGCAGAACCGCATGGATGAAGGACTCCTCTCCTGGCTCTGGACCGTGGGAAGGAGAACTTCCGTCCCAGCCTAGCTCGCAGGCTGGCAGACACCTACAAGTTTCATATCAAGTAATCAGAGTAAATGTCTAACTTCTGCAGATCCCATGTTTCCAACAATTGAGGTAATATAAATAACTACCAAACGACATGCCATCCTTTGTTACAGCGGAAACAATAAAGATTCATCCTTGTGTGTCCCAGTGAGCTGCATGCAGTCTAGCTATTAGGGGAAACATTAAAGAACTGGCCATGGAGGCGGTCCAGGAACTTACTCTCCTCCTCCTCGAGCTAGTTGGGGCCGAGAAATTTGGAGGCGCTGCTGCTCCAGATCCGGCGTGAGGTGAAGATGGGCGAGCAGCCAACCATCTCGTCTTGGCTCAAGCGTGCCGTGGCCCGAGCAGAACTGCAGAGCTCCATGTTGACGCTGTTGTCGAGCTTCTCGACCATATATATAATCTGGACCATACACAATGAAACAATAAGCCGAGCACAACAGCTAGAGCTAGGGCGGAAGCATCACATAGAGATGTATGACAAGCATGAATTGTTTTCCAATATCAGGCATTCAATCATCATGATCCTCTTGTAAAGATAACATCCAGTCCAAATATAATATAATAGGTGCATAATAACGGGAGACGAAAGAGTTGGTACTTGACAAGAGATATATTTTTGTTACAGCAGAAACAAAAGAAAAATGATGGCATATGGTTCCTCTGATTCCAGCCGTGTTTGTCTCACTGAAGTAAAACCACCTCCAAACTACATGGCTCGGAGCACCACCGAAGCAAACCAAACCAAACGAGCTAGAAACCTATTATTAGGGGAATCAAAAGCACTGCAACAAGCAAAGAAGGGCGGAAGGAATGGTCGCCATCTTACCGCACGCAGGGGCGTGAGCTCGACGTAAATGGCAATAGCTGCGGCCATGAACTTGCTCTCCCTCCTTGTTGTCGAGCTAGTTGGGGCCGCGGATTTGGAGGCGCTGCTGCTCTAGGTCTGGCGTGAGGAGAGGATAACAGTTATGCATTATTAGTTTATTACAGAAAAATACGAAGAGAATCGGACATTTGTTTGTCTGTTGGTCACCGTCAGAGAGTGAGCAGACATTATACTACTATAACCCAATTTTTAGTTTTGATAAATAGGCATTACAGAGAGTGAGGTGCATCCAGTCCAATGATAATAATAGATGGAGAGAAAATAAAGTCATTGATGTCTAGGCACCAGTTATTCCAACCGAAGAAAAGAAACAACTTCAGTATAGTACAAATCTTGCAATGCAACACAACAGAAGGAGATGAAGTTCCAAGTGAAGACGTCTTTTCCAAGATGATACTTAGGCCTAATATAATGGAGTGCTAAAATGACATAATAAACTAGAGTTGGGGGAAATTACTTGTACTACTAGGATTGCTGTATGGAGGAGATGGCACCGTGCAGACACTGATGAGATTATGGAACCAGAGAATGGCACCGTGCACACACTGTACGTATGTATCCTTGTGTGTGTCAGTATTCAAAAAAGATGCATCCTTGTGTGTACCAGTAAACTGAAACCACCTTCAAACGATATATCATGGATTGGAGCACCCACAAAGCAAACCAAAGGAAACCAAACCAAACGAGCTAGCTAGCTATCACGGGGGGAAATTATGGCACTGCATCAAGCAGAGAAGGGAGGAAGGAAGGGTCGTCTTACCATTGTAGTTCACCGTAGATGGCCATGGAAGGACCCCATAAACTTGTCCTCCTCCTCCTCGTCAAGCTAGCTGGGGCTGAGTATTTGGGCGCTGCTGCTCCAGGTCGGACGCGAGGAGAAGATGGGCGAGAGAATCACGCCTTGGCTGAACCTGAGCGCGTGGTGGCCCGAGCAGAAGCCTTCTTCTCCTTCTCCCGTGGTCGGCCACAAGGAGAAGGAGGAAGTATGCTTTAGACACATGTAAGATCACCGGTTATCTACAAGGGAACCAACTTCAAGTTAATCGCAAGTCAGACTGGTGCTACATCTACCAAGTCTTGTACTGTAATAATGGCATAAAGGTGAAGATCTTAGTAAACCTTCTCGAAATCCTTCATGGCGAAAAGAACTCCTACTTCTCGAGCAGCGTCGTCCCTAGCAAATAGTGTCCCTGCATTACACAAGTAAGAACAGAGGATAGAACATCACAAAACTAAACAATAAATGAATCACCACCTATTTCAAATCAAATCTAACTTTGTGGACATACAACAGTAGCCTCTTATACTAATAAACTGAAACCATCAACCGACTTGAGAAAATCAACTAAATCTAACATGAGTATTAGGATATGAACAAAAGAATGCTCCTGCATGCAACCAAAAGAGTGTCATTTTCTTTCCGTTCATAATCGAAATTCATGATGAACCGAGGTACTCTATATTTTTAAACTGCGGAGACAATAGTTGTGTTCCAATTCTCTAGACCTATATGTGTTGGTACTTGACAAGAGATGTATCTGTTCCAGCAGATACAACAAATGGCATATGTTTCCTCTCATCGATCCATGTTTGTCTCACTGAACTACAACCACCTTCTATCTAGATGGATCGTAATATCGGACCACCCCCGAAGCAAACCAAACCAAACGACTAAACAAGCAAGGAAAGGAGGAAGGAAGGGTCGCTGCCTTACCACTACAGGAGTGTGAGCTCGCCGTAGATGGCAATGGCTGCGGCCCAGGAACTTGCTCTCCCTCCTCCTCCTCGAGCTAGTTGGTGCCGGGGATTCAGATGTGGTGCTACTCCAGGTCTGGCGTGAGGATAAGATAACAGTTATGCATTATTACAGCAAAAATATGAAGAGAAGCGGACATTCGTTTCTCTGCAGTTTCTAATGCAGCACAATAGAAGGAAATTAATTTCGTACTCCTGAATCATGATGTCTTTTCCAAGAATGATACTTAGGACTCAAACAGAATTGCACTTAGAAAGATATTCAGGAATATGCAGGCAGCATCGCCCAATGCACTAGACCCTAAACTATGCTTCTTCATGAGAGACCCGTTGTCGAAAGGTCCAAAAGAACGAAAAAAGGAGGGCGATAAGGGCTACATGCAAAGTTAACAGATAAGCTTCACGAGTAATCAGGAAAACATTGCTTAGATACATGTAAGACCACAGTTGTATTTGCAGATACAGAGCCTGGTTCAGAATGTACACCGAGTTCACGAACAGCAGACCTTCTCGAATTCCTTCATGGCAAGAGCACAGTCCTCCGTCTCGAGCAGCACACACACCCTAGCCAATAGGGTCCCTGCATCACAGAAGCAAGAACAGACAAAGATATGAAAACTGCACATTTCACCAATCTAATGCTTCTTCCTGAGACATGAATCGATGGCATCATTCACTGGTTAATGGTGGCGTAACTAGCACAAGTGAAAAATGGGGAATAATTTGTTGGGTTGGTGCTACACCTACTACTCTGAGTACCATCACCAGATAGGATAGACTTCTTCCCGGACGCCTCGGAGAACAAGGCCTAGTTGGTTGACGACGAGTGATTCAAGGGCAGGGCGCAACGTGTGGTGGAGTAGGGCTCTGGTTCAGCGTCTGCGGCTCCAGGTTTTGGGAAAAGTTTGCCCATTTCTAAATGTCTCAAAAATCTCAGTTAAATGCTGAGTGAGCAATACTACAACAAATGGTGACGAATCGAACTAATTTCCGTAGCTCTGCTTTTTCTGTTGAATAAAGAAACTACTTTATTTAGAAGTGACAAAAGTTGTCCGTTGTTGCTCTGGAATTGCAAATCCGATCACTGTCAACCTATATGCATCATCAGAAAATCAATCATAGCCATCAGATCAGAGTGTAATTAACACACACACACACACACACACACACACACACACACACACACACAAGATGAACAGAGATCAATCGAATTTGCAGCAGTGACAGACCAAAGTATGTGAACATAAAATTTCTTCACACCGACCAATCAACTTAATAAAACTGTCGTCCATCACTTTTGCCAACAAGTTAGCACAAGTTCCTCCCTACTGGTTTGAACTTTCAAGTCATGGCATCATTGACCCTTCTAGGCATGCAAAATGTCTTTCGATTCAATCCCAAATCATCAGAGTATCACACCTTGGAAAAGCAATCAGAGTCTAATCAGAGCCCATTATAGAAGAAATCCATCCAATTTGTAGTAGTCACACACGCATCCCAAAGTACATGATATATAGCAGAAACACTATTACCACTACCGACAAATGTGCTTGATTGAACAAACAAAAACTAAACCAGAGTTTTGGTCCATTCCCCACATTGTTTCCGGTGGATTTTGGAAGATGTTGTACATTCTAGCCAGAGCCACAACAATAATAGGCAATACCTGTGCCTATTCACAATCCAGCAGTATTTAGAAACGACTGGTGATTGACAATGGACTGATCCATTCCTACTCCCATCTTATGATCAACTTGAACCAACTTGAACAAAAAAATTAGTTGGCAGCATCAGGGACCAAGCTTAATTTAGAGTGAGCAATAAGAACATCAGGGATGGAGTTTATCAGGGGAAAAGTACATGAGCCTTGTCTTCTCCAGTTTAGTTTGTGCATATATTGATAAGACAAAGGGATACCAATTCATCCACACAATAAATCATTGAAATTTAACTCAGCCACTGCAATCTCGGACATGCTAACCACTCCCAATTATTCCAAAACAAACGAGCGCAAGAGGCATTACATCGCTCAATGAATTCTAGTTGTATAAGAGAAATATACAACGAACCTGTCCAATGCATGCACAAATGAAATCGTTGACCCTGTGGTGCTGTGCAGTCCCAGTTTATCCTCCTGCACAAGCAAGAAAAAAAAGGAGCAGGCCCCAGATCAGACAAAAGTAAACTGGGCAAATAATTATTCTTCTGGTTGAGAGTCAAGCTTAGGCATCCGCATCGACTGGAATCAAAGCAAATAGACCATTTCATCTAGCTCATACCATGCCAGGCAACCAACCAAATATGTACAGGAAAGGGCCTATCTATAGTCTGTTGCCTCACTGCTACTAGTTTTAAATTATAATAGAGAGACACCTTATAAACCAATGTTCCAACCCAGCTAACTACTTAACCGGAGAAACCTCTCTCCCGTTGCCATGTATCAGTGTCCTCTAGAATTTGTAAATAAACACATTATGTGTAATATTCTTCAGTTGAGCAATTTATTGAAGCTTCCAAGTCAATTATAAACATGTTGTGTGAACCAGAGAAAGCAAGATCTTAGAAAATTGTAGTCAAACAAATTGATTATGGCCCTATACACTGACGTTCCGTTGTACTAACTACTTAACCAAAAAGCCTCTCCTGTTGTCTTGTCTCAGTGACTTACTGGCCTATCAGTAGGTCAAAGTATCATTTTCAAACAAGAGAGGAATGTTCGATTTCATCCCCTGCAATGCATTTTTCCTCTTGGAAAAGAAAAGGAGAGGTAGGAGCCCGAGTGAGGCTCACCGTTGCAGTTGCAGTTCAATCAGACGGACTTGCTGGTGGTGTGATGCTCAATCTGCAGGCGAGCAGGCTGTGTCCCTTTCTGCTCCTACGGACCTACGTGAGGAAGGAAACACCATCAGTGGAAGGGGAGAAGAGCAGGTCGAAATGCCTGTCAACCGAGCTTGATATGTACAGGCATAACACGAAAAGCGAAAGGTTTATCAGCATGAGTCAATTAAGATTACTTAACACCATAAGCTTCATCTAGCACATGCCAGGTAATAACTAAGAAAATATGTACAGGCAAGGGCTCATTGTTTACTTATAGCTATTAGGCCTATAGTCTGTTGCCTCCTACTACTGTTTTTAAATTAATAGAGAACTTATAAAGCAATGTTCCAACCTAGATAATTACTTAACCAATGAAGCCTCTCATGTTGCCATATATCAATGTCTTCCAAAATTTGCAAACAAGCACAATGTAATATTCTTCAGTTGAGAAATTTATGCTCCAAAGTCAATTATAAGCATGTTGTGTCAACTGGAGAAAACTAGATCCCAGAAAATTATAACCAAACAAAAGGAAGGATACATATTATAAAGCATAAGGTAAGGTTCATGTACCCATAACAGATTCACCTTGAACAACTAATGATTTACATGGTTAAAACGGTGCCTTATGGGAACCAACAAGCTACATTTGCAGCATAAGATGGTTGCTTTCCTAAACAGACAACATGGAATTCAAAACATGTAGAATGGAAAGAGGACAGATGCACGCTGGATGGTTTATGAGTGTTAACCGGGGAGGAACAAACCTATGATCAAAACTGCAGAATCAATCAATTATTAGGCCTGGAAGACATGTGTGATCACCCTCTTGATAGCCTAGCTTCATCCCGTGGTACACCAGCGACCTGCATGCATAGATACAAACAGCAGCACCAAGAATGAAGATCCATCCGTTGTCTATCTGCACCACTCACCCATGACCATCGGAAGCAATAGGTATCAAGAAACGCCCAAGCAAGCAAGCAACCCGGACTCGTGTCTTTATTTATTTATGCAGAACAAAAATAAAATGTGGACAATAGCATCCTCAGTTTCAGAAATTTTGGTGTATTTTTTTAATCTAATAAGTTTTCTTCTTAGGCAGGCTTGGTGAAGAACGGAGACAAACAAAGGGTGGTCATCTCTGGCCTAGCCTCAGAAGCTAATCTAGTCGAAGGTGTGTATAAAAACAAAACAAAACAACAGGGAGGAGTTGATAGCAGATTCAGTTAAAACACGTTCATGGCAGATTCAACTGGAAACAAAATCACAGCTTTGAGTGTGTGTGTGTGTGTGTGTGCAGCTCATCTCTGAAATAAGATAGGAATGGTTCGAGTTCAATCTGAGAAAAGAAAAAAAGAGAGGAGGAGGGTGAGTACTTGACAAGAGATGTACGTATTTGTTACAGCAGAAACTAAAAAAGATGCCACTGAATAGGAAGCTACTACTAGCTGACGCTGAATAAATCGGAACATCGGAACCTAACACTGAGTGGACCTGATGATTAATTAATATATAAGAATGTAAGTGCTGCAGAGATGACGGTTAATTTGTAAATCCTAATTGCCCCAAAAAATTGTGTTTTTTTAATATAATAAGTTTTCTTCTTAGGTAGGGTTGGTGAAGACAGGAGACAAATAAAAGGCATTCATCTCCGGCCTCAGAAGCTAAGCTAGTGGAAGGTGCTTGTATACACAAACAAAACAACAGGGAAGAGTTGATAGCAAATTCGGTTAAAAGGCATTCATGGCAGATTAAACTGAAAAAAAAATCACAACTTGAACTCTGAATCTCTCTGTCTCTCCCTGTCTCTCTCTCTGTGTGTGTGTGTGTGTGTGTGTGTGTGTGTGTGTGTGTTTTGTGTGCGTGTTTACCTCTCTCAAACAGAGCAAGATGGTGAGAGTTCATTCCCTACAAATCATTTCTGCTCTGATAAAAGAAAAAAAAGAGGGAGGAGGGCGAGCACTTGGCAAGAGATGTACATGTTCGTTACAGCAGAAACTAAAAAAGATGCATCCTTTGTGCGTGTCTCAGTGAACTGAAACCACCTCCAAACCAAACCGAACTGCTAGCTATTAGGGGGAAAATGAATGTACTGTAGGAAGCAAGGAAGGGTTACCTGTGCAGATGCATGAGCTCGCGATAGATTGCCATGGAGGTGGTATAGGAAGAGAGGGAAACCCATATCGCTGCTGTTGGTGGCCCTGCTGACACCGGCTATCTTTTAGCAACATGGACGGCTGATGAGCAGCCGCCATGCCACTAAGGGATCCTCCGGCCTTAGGTTAGAGATCTCCGGGTGCAGCCAATCTCTCCTCAAGTAGAACCGCACGAGCGCCCGAGAAGGACGACCCCTCACATCGGCAACATCATTCAGTACTGCATTGTACAAAAGATTGCATCATTTACTTGCAAAATCAATTGAACTGAGCAACTAGTCAAGGAAAATGAGATAGTATGAAGCACTAGGAGATCCCAAGTCAGTTATAAGCATGCTGTTTGAACTGGAGAAAACAAGATCCCAGAAAATTATAACCAAACAAAAGGCGTTCACCTCACTAGTCAAAGGTGTGTGTATACAAACAAAACAACAGGGAAGAGTTGATAGCAAATTCAGTTAAAAGACATTCATGGCAGATTCAACTGCAAAAAAAAAACACAACTTGAACTCTGAATATCTCTCTCTCTCTCTGTATGTGTGTGTGTGTGTGTGTGTGTGTGTCACATCTCAAACAGAGCAAGATAGGAATGGTCGAGTTCATCCTTTACAAAGCATTTCTACTTGACAAGAGATGTGTGTATTTGTTACAGCAGAAACTAAAAAAGATGCATCCTCTGTGTGTGTGTCTCGGTAAACTGAAACCACATGCAAACCAAACCAAACCGAACTGCTAGCTATTAGTAGTAGGGAAATGAAAGCATAGAAGCAAGCAAGGAAAGTAAGAAGGAAGGGTTAGTAGTGCAGGTGGGCATGAGCTCACCCTAGATGGCCATGGAGGCGGTCCAGGAAGAGAGGGAAGCCCAGGTCGCTGCTGTTGCTGACGTCGGCTGTCTTTGGCAACATGGATGGATGGCAGACGAGCAGCCGCCATGCCAACACCAAGGGATCCTGCCGGCCTTGGATTAGAGGTCTCTGGTGCGCAGCCAATCTCTCGTCAAGCGGAACCACACGGCCGCGTCAGCGCCCAAGAAAGATGACCCCTTACTCCTCCACTCGTGGAGTCGAGGCAAGCTTTAACTCTTTGTGCTCGGATGGATTCAGGACACCCAAAAATTGAGCGTCCAGCACATTGGCAAGACTGTACAGTACTGCATTGTACAAAAAAAAACAGCATCATTTACTTACTTGAAGAATCAATTGAACTGAGCAACTAGTCAGCCAAAATGAGATGGTATGATGTATCTATCAATCAGGGCAGGGCAGAGTATGAATGTGTGTGTGTCGCAGAACCTGAACCTGAACCTGAAAACAAGTCTGCATATATATTGAGGAGAAGCCGCACAGCAGCACCAAGGGATCATCCCTGCCTTGGAGTAGAGGTCTCCGGCTCCAGGGCGCAGCTAGTCTCTCCTCAAGCAGAACCACCCGGCGGCGCCGGCGCCCGAGCAGGACGACCCCCTCACTCCTCCACTCCCGGCGTCGCCAGCTCATGACAAGCTTCAACCGTTTGTACATCCAAGTTGAGCGTCCACAACATTGGCAACATCATTCAGTAGTGCTGCATTGTACAAAAAAGAATCGAATCAATTGAATTGAATTGATTGGCCGGGTCACTTGAACGGAGCAGCTAGTCAAGACAAGTGAGATAGTATCAAGCACCAGGAGATAGTATGATCTAGCTACTGTATCTATCTATTTATCAGGGCAGAATATCAATCAACAGGTGTCTGTCGCAGAATGAGAACCTGAACCTGAACCTGAAGATAAGTTTGTCTGCATATATATGTAGTAGTTGACAAACGGGAGTGCTGCTGCTAGGCTATGGAACCAAAAAAGTCGCGTTGATTTTCCAATCCTGGAGCGGAGCGGGAAGGTGGCATGGAAAGGACGTCGCCGGAGAGGAGAGGAAGAAGCCAAGTCGCTGCTGCTGTTGGCTGCATCCGGCCGGTGGTCTTGGCTCGAGACAAGATTTAATTCTTTGTGGTCGTATGGATTCAGCGCACACAAAAATTGAGCGTCCGGCGCATTGGCAAGATTGTTGAGTACTGCATTTACAAAAAAAGAAAAAAAACTGCATGATTTAGTTACTTGAAGAATCAATTCAACTGAGAAACTAGTCTATCAATCTCAATCATAGGCAGAGTATGAATGTGAAGCTGCAGACAAGTCCGTCAGCATATACCGGCGTGGGCTTGGAAGAAGGTCGCAGGAGAGGATCGGAGAGGGAGAAGCCCAAGTCCCGCTGCTGGTCGCCATGGTCGCGCGGCAGCCCAAGCCCCGCCGGTGAGGTCCGACGAGGAGAGGGAGGAGGGAGGCGACCCAAATCCCGGCTCCACATCGTGGGAGGAGGGCATGGCCATGGCCCTCTCACCCTCTCTCCCCTCACGCGGATTGAGGTGACCACGCAACCCAGGAGAGGGAGAGAGAGGAGGTCGCCCCCGGTCATGTCCCAGTCCCACGAGGGGAGGGAGGCGAAGAAGGCGCCCAAGATGGCCCAATCCCTCCAGATCCAAGACAAGTCCTCCACATCGGCATGGCCATGGCTGCGGCCGCCATCGCTGGTCTGGGAGCGCCTCGTCTCCCGCTCGATCTGGGCGACGTCGACGGTGGTGTGCGGCGGCGGCGGCGGGGATCGACGATGGTGAGGGTGTGTGGGGGCGGCGGCGGGGAATGGATCTCATCTCACTGACAGTGACTGAATGGGGGGGGGGGAGACGAAAGGAAAGCCCTCTGTTTTCGTTTTGTTTTTTGTTTCACCTTCCCTCACAATAATCCCGCTGAACCCTGATTGGTCTACGACCACGTCCCGCGGATCCATCCCCCTCCCTGCACCATCTCAGCCCTTCATTCACATCCGACGGCGCGCACGTTTCAAAGCATAGTAATAACTGCTGCTCATTGACCAAGAGAAGAGGAAAGGGAGAGCAGCCTGGCGTGGTGTTGGACGGATCCCGAGTGAGGCTTTTTGTTCGTTGATTGGTCCACCCCGAGCTCTCACGGATCGACCCTCCCCTTTTGGCCGATCCTAGCCATTCACCAACATCCGACGATGCATATGCTACATAGCAGGTGTAGCCGGTTGACCAACCATGACGGCTTGCTACCACCGTGGCATGGATTTGTTGATGAGATTCCTAATTGGTCTATCGCAAAGATCCCACGGATCGATCCTCCTTTTTGGCCGATCCAAGCCGTCGCCGGATCCGACACACCAAGTTTAAGTTTCAAAACATATATAGCACTAGTTACTTGTGCCTCACACGGGTGTCTCGTGTGCTCTTCATGCCATTGTCCACTATATATTACGTATCTGCATTTTTTTCACTAAAATGGTTTTTTAAAACACTTGCTTGGCTTAATTAGTACTTGCCGCGTCCGATTCGCCTAGCTACTTGTCCCAAACATCTCGTTTTCTCGAGCAAATTGCCCAGCTAAGTAGTTGGCGTCGTGTCGTCCCATCATGCACGCTTGTCCCAGATATGCATACGTACGTGAAAACACTTAGTAATAAACATGATAATAATAAGATTAACCCAATGGTCAAATTAACCTAATGCCCTCGTATTTCTTTGCTTATTGGATTAACCCAACGCCTCGTTTGTAAACTGTTGGTTTGGACCCAAACAATAAATAGTCACAATACTATTCCTTCATAATTCTCAATCCCTTTCCTTCTCATTGAAACCACCTTATTGTTCCAAATCTCCGCTACTTACAAAGGAGCAAATTAGATTTTTTTTTGTTCTACAACAACCCAAACAAGTGTGCACGGGACATTTTCGTCTGCCTAGCTAGGGTTACATCTCTCCATTCTTTTTGTTTTACGGATCGTTTGTTTCATCAACTCACAAAAAATAAAATCGCGAGCGATTTCCGGCCACGGATCGTTGTACTCTGGTTTGTCCATGGGGACGTCCCACGGATCCATCCCCCTCTCCCCTTGTCGACGCCTCGGCGCGTTGACGGGCAAAGGCCAACCATGGTCGCCGGGTGGCGGGGCACTCATCTTTCCCCAGCTCGGTGCTAGATGGCATGGGCTGACAGAGTTGGGCGGCGCCGTGACGCATTGACGGGGCGTGGCGTAGGCACGGGTTACCGGCGCCGGCTTGAAGGGGTTGTGGGTTGCGGCGGGGTGGGCGTCATGTCATGCATAAAGAAAAACAAAACTTGTTGGCGTGGGTCATGCGTAGCAGCATTTTGTTGTTGAGGCATTCCATATCTTTTGAAGCCGGTGTCATGCATGTTTCTTGAAGAATTAAGTAGTGTCTAGTCGCCCCCCTCCATGACCAATCGACCCAGGGTCGTGTCATGTCTCCAAAGGTGCGGATTGAGGGCTCACCGTCCGTCCGTCCGGAGGAGCGATTAGGTGCTCCGCCGGATGATGACGTGTGAGTTGGGCGGTTGCGAGAACCGCGGTGAAAAGAAAGGAAAAAAGAAATAATCGAAGAAGCGAGTAGTAGCTGGCTGGTGCAGTCACGCATGCATGTATGCATGCCTGTGCGTGATACCACATGCCCCACACCGATCAAGCTTCAATCATTTTTTTATTAAAGAAGAAAAGCTTAATAATAATAATAATAAGAAGAAGAAAAAATGCCTCCCTTGATTCGACGCGTGTAGTTTTGCAGATTACGTACATGCGCTAGCCAAAAGAAGAAGAAAAAAAGAGAGAAGATTACGTACGGCAAGGAGTCGATCGAGGAGGCTCACGCATAAACAGGAAGGGATGAGGTGAGGATGCATGCATGCACGCACGCACGCGTGGAATCGGCGTTTCGTTCAAGCGATCCATCGTGGAGGGAGACGCTGCCCGCGAAGCACCTGCTTAAATCCCTCCACGTACCGCATGCTACAGCTAGGTCCATGAGGCAACGAAGATGGCCTCGACGTACGACATGGTGGAGCCAATGAAGTAACTGTACGTAAGCGTGGTGAAGGCGCGCGACCTGCCCACCATGGACGTCACCGGCGCGCTGGACCCGTACGTGGAGGTGAAGCTGGGCAACTTCAAAGGCCTCACCAAGCACCTGGTAAAGAACCACAACCCCGTGTGGCGCCAGACGTTCGCCTTCTCCTTCGCAAACCTTCAGTCCAACCAGCTGGAGGTCATCGTCAAGGACAAGGACACAATCCGCGACGACTTCGTAGGCCGCGTCGTGTTGGGCGTGTCCGACATCCCCGAGTGCATCCCGCCCGACAGCCCGCTGGCCCCACGGTGGTACAACCTCTCGACGCCGATGGGGAGAGATTCCACCACGCCACAGCCTCGGCGAGATTATGCTCGCCGTCGGATCGGCACCCAGCCGACGAAGCATTCGAGCGTACCACTCGGCGCCACCCGCTATCGACGGCGGGGCTCACTAACACGCGCTCCAAGGTGTATTACTCCCCCAAGCTCATCTACCTTAAGGTCTGTGTCATCGGGGCGAAGGACCTCATCGGCACGGAGAATTCAAAGGACCCGCCGGTCAAGCCCACCATCGCCAAGATCCGGATAGGCGGCGATCCGCCGGACACGATTAGGGGCAGCACGGCGAACCCGGTGTGGAGCGACGAGTTCATGTTAAGTGGCTGCGAGCCGTTCGAGGACCCGCTAGTGGTCACGGTGGAGGAGAAGGTCGCTGCCGGAGAGATGAGCCCATCGGCCGCATCATCATCCCGTGGCGGCAAGCGTGCCACGCGAACGACCGCCAAGTCGGTGCCGTCGAAATGGTTCAACTTGTCGCGTGGGATGACGGTGGAACAGCGGCGGCGATGTCACGACGGGACCAAGCACCGGGAGCATTCGAAGACGTTTGCCAGCAAGATCCACCTCAAGATGAGCCTAGAGACGGCATACCATGTGCTAGACGAGTCGACGCACTACACTAGCGACCTGCAGCCGGCGGCGAAGAAGCTGCGGAAGAGTGCCATCGGCATGCTCGAGGTGGGCATCCTCAGCGCACGCGGCCTCGGCGGCAACAAGAACCCCTACTGCGTCGCCAAGTACGGTGCCAAGTGGGTGCGCACGCACGCCGCTGCTTCGCATACCGCGACACACGCGATGGAATGAGCAAGACATCCGGGAGGTGTTTGACCTCGGCACCGCTATCACGGTCGCCGTCTTCAACAACAAAAATCTTGATGGCCATGGCGGCGCCAGGGACGAGAGGATCGGCAGGTCGCGGCGTCCGCCTCTCGGCATTGGAGTCGACCGGTGTACACGCACTACTACCCGCTCATGGTGCTGGCCCCGGTGGGTTTGAAGAAGACGGGGAGCTCCACTTGGCGAGTCCGGTTCACTTGCAGACGCGTGGGCCAACATCTTTGGCACGAGATGGGCGCATCCGCTGTTGCCAAGATGCACTACACGAGCCCCATCTCCGTCTTTGCAATGAACTCCTCCGATTCTGGCGATGCGAGATGGTGGCAACGCGGCTAGGCAAAGCGGAGCCGCCATGCGTCGAGAGGTGGTGGAGTACATCTCGACACGGACTCGCACATGTTCACTGCTTGGCGGAGCAAGGCTAACTTCAACCGCATCATCTCGCTCTTCTCCGGCGCCTTGGCGGCCGCAAGTGGTTCGACAACGTTTGCAAGTGGAAGAACCCGCCGACTACCACCTCGTTCACGTGTTGTTCTTGATCCTTGTGTGCTACCCGGCTGATCTTGTCGACCGTGTTCTTGTACATATCCCCGATCGGGTGTGGAACTACCGGCGACGGCCCGTAACCCGCCGCACATGGACACGGCGTTGTCGCATGCGGGCGCGGCGCACCGGGACGAGCTGGATGAGGAGTTCGACACGTTCCCGACATCCAAGCCGGGCGATGTGGTGCGTATGAGGTACGACCGGTGAGGAGTGTCGCCCGGCGAGGGCGCGAGCGGTGGTCGGTGACTGGCGATGCAGGAGAGCGCGCCAGATCCTCGCTCAATCTGGCGCGACCCTAGGGCCACCGCTATGTTCATCACACTCTCATTCATCATCGCCATCGTGCTCTACGTAACGCCATTTCAGGTGGTGGCCGTCCTCGCCGGCCTGTGATGAGTTTTTGGTTAGGAAAGCATGTGATGAGTTTGAGGACCGGATGGAACTTTCTCCTCCATAGGTTCAGTTTGCCCATCATCTCGTCTCGTATCCCGTGGCGAGTTCGGGCGTGCAGCCAGCAGTGGATGGCACCACAGTCGCTGGAGACAAAGAACCTCGTCCACCTCTAGCTCCTCCACCTATATATACTTACATTTCTTCCTGCCTGCGTGCGATTAGTCGAACCACACAAGAATAACTAGAATACCACTAGAATTACTGCTGCTTCAATCTGATTCATATGGTCATGCTAATGCATAACTCTGAATATTGGTCAACCAGTTGAATTTGAAGAATGTAATTTCTTTCTGTATCTGTAGTTGACATGTGCTGTTGGAAGTGACAGTGGAAATTTCCTTGCTACTGCCGCGGGCGCCAAAACAAAGCTCGCTTTTCCACTAACACAGTCCACAAGGATTTTATCAGGTGTAAACCCATTAGTCGTGGCTTGGTCCTTACGCGCCATGGCCGGTGTCTGGTTGCACGTCGTCGCCCCACTTATATGAGTGGCTCTAAAGGAATGTGCCGGGGAAGGATCGGTCACCATGTGTTAGGAAATGTGGGCACTTGCTTCCAGAGGAAAGCACAATGCTTGTCATTTTGTATTGATTCTTGACATATATTTGCATCTGTAACCTTGTAAATGTTATCGCAAATAGTGACTGACAACACACCCTGGTGTAATGGGAGCTAACGCGCGCTGTTGCATTTAAGTTGGTTTGTCCCTCATGAAGGGCACGGAGTTCCAGCCGACGCAGCCGGCGGTAGGTTGAGACAGCTTCCTTGCTGCTCTGTGTGTTGCCATTTATCCAATTCCGCTGGCCTGTGATGGTCCCATAGCAGGTCCCATTTTTGGTTATTTTGTCTCATTTTTTCTAGCTCATTCTTATGTGTTTTAATTTTGCCAGCTTTATTAGCTTACGACATTTGTTGTATTTCTGTTTGCAGTCGCATTTTCTTAGTTCTGGTCTTAGGTGTTGCTTTTGCTTTTGTGGTATTCGATCATCGAAGCAGATATTTCTGGGTTGGTTAGTAAAATGATTATTTTAAATTGTATATGGAAGATAACCCTAGAATATGTGTGGTGCCTTTTCTGGTTTATATCAATACGATGATCATTCAGTCCATTGTCTTGTTGGCTGACCTTTTGACAATTAGCATGCCGTGAGGGGTATGGTTAGCACTTTCCAGAGCTCACTAACATAGTGGAAGACTCCAAAATACAGCTTTCATGGTATAGTTTGGTGGAAGCCCCATGGTTGACTTGAGCATGGCGCACGGCAGCTTTGTGGAAATCTCACGACTGACTTGACCAATGTCTACGGCCACTTAGTGGAAGCCTCATGACTGACTTGGACACTTGGTGGAAAGCATCATTGAAAGTCCTCCTTGGTGTGCTGGAGAGCACGTAGTTTTCATGAAAATAGTGCCAGCCTTGTATTATACGGAGAGATAGTGGTACCAATCAGAATCCTGCTCGGAATTGGGCCACTGCTGTCATAATCTGAATTTTATTGGTCCCAAATGAATCGTGGTGACAGTTCAGCTCAACAACATGTTCCAGCCTATATATACATCCTCTTCTTCCTATTTCGAATAGCAGAGCAGAGCACATCCACACTCTTCTCCATGCATCCCCTCTACATATTATCCCTTGGGCTTCTCCTCTTTCCCACATGTTGCTGCTCCTCGCCTGCGCCCGCAAATGATACTCTCATTGTAGAGATGGGGACGACCAAGACGGCGGAGGCCCGGACGTGCGGCAAATTGAACCAAGTGGAGCCGGATCCAAATCCAAATCAAACACACACAGAGTCAGGTCACATGGAATGGAAAGCATCGTCTCCTCCCGCCGGCGCCGGCGCCCGTCGTAGTCTCCCCTCCCCTCCCATCCCACAGCCGCGCGTCGGCCGCCGGCTCCGCCCTCCCTCTTGGAACCGCAAACGCTCCGGCGCGAGTGAATTGCACAGCCAAAACAGAAATGGATTAGCTAGGAAATCTGAAGATGGATTAACTGGACCACCGGATGCGGATGGATCTCTCTCCCTCGCGAGCTGCAAGTCCGGACCACAGTCAGGTCACAAGAAACGGAGAAGCATCATCGCCACCTCTCGCCGGCGCCCGTCGCCCAAGCCCCAAGTCCAAGTCGCACGCGCACCCCGCACGCGGACGGATGACCACCTCTTGTATATATAAGAGAAGATGGCGGGTGTGCTCCATGGACAAAGGAAGAAGGCACGACCGTGCAGCGGATCGCGAGGGCGGCGCAACCAAGGCCCTCCTTTGCTGATGCCCATCCCTAGGCACACATTCATTTTATTTCGTTTACATCAAGGGAGTTAAGCGGCACGGAGTTCTCACGGCCACGTCATTCAATGAGGATGGTTCCTTTCAAGGCGTTTGCCGCCACATCAGTTATGCAACACTTCGCATGCTTCTTAGACGAGGCGTTAAATGCTGTATATATGAGTGAACCAATACAAAAGTGTTTTTATCAGAACGTATTTTGAAACAGCTTTGCCCTTTCTAAACAAGGCGTTAAATGCCGAGCGAACTCCGGCGGATGGTGATGAATTGAATTAATTTGAATGAAGCAACCTTTGTAGAATGAAACGTGGCAGTAACTCGCACGGCTCCACCACATTTAAAGATAGATAGATAGATAGATAGATAGATAGATTGGTAGCCAAGAAACAAAATGATCACCATGCCAAAGATGCTTATTTTCAATATTAACATATTCCTTTACACTTCCCGCAGAAAAAAAAAACATCTTCCTTTACACTTGGTTGTACATACACAGTGTACCTCCTGCATACAAATTAAGCAAAACTACACTTGTTCGAAATCGCAGCGCTGATCATGAAAACTAAAGCTCCAGCACTACAAATTATTTTCATCAACGGGAAATGGATTTCCGTGAGATCAAACCAAGTGAGTCGAAGTGTTCATCCGGCCTGGCCACCAGTAGGTTCGCCTTCATCTTGGCGCCGAACCCCGCCATCGACAACCTGGTGCTGCTACTGGTTTGAACTTTCAAGTCATGGCACCATTGACCCTTCTAGGCATGCAAAACATCATCTGGTTCGCTCTCAAATCATCAAAAAATCACACCTTGGAAAAGCAATCAGAGTCTAATCAAAGCCCATTAAAACAGAAGAAACCCATCCAATTTGTAGCAGTCACACAGCCCAAAGTACGACGATATGTAGCAGAAACACTATTACTACAACCAACAAATCAAACTAATTGAGCAAACTAAAAACTAAACCAGAATTTTGGTCCATTTCCCACATTGTTTCGTGTGGATTTTGGAAGAGCCAGAGCCACAGCAATAGGCAATCCCTGTGCCTATTCACAATCCAGCAGTATTTAGGAAGGACTGGTGATTGACATGGACTGATCCAGTCCTACTCCTATCTTATGATCAACTTGAACCAACTCAAACAATAAGGATAACAGGGATGGAGTTTTATCAGGGGAAAAGTAGTTGAGCCTGAACATACAAGTTTCTTCGAAGCCTACGCAAACACTAGTGACACGGCATTTGGACGTCAGTACATCACTATCATGCATGGCATTTCATGAGGAAAATGCTCCGAAATACAACATGGTTCATTCATTTCGTTCGTTCAAGGTACTAACTAGTGCCGCAACAATGAATTGGCACATATGCAAGAGCAAACATCCAAGACCACAGCAAGCACACTAGCAAGAGCTGTGAAACGTACCAGAACTCAACTAGTTTGGCTTGGCACTTGGAACAAAGGGCTATGACGCCCTTCAGTCTTGCCATGCCTAGATCCTCTGGCGATTGACGCCAGACCATGCATCACTGTCCTGAAACGTCAAATTTCAGAACCGAAATCAACAAAGACGCAAACTCACGGGCGACGTAAAAAATATAGAGAATATATACAGCCAAGAACAAGAACTAAACCTGACCACGCTGATGCAAACTAGACATCACATTATGGCATCATCCAGTTCATCAACAAGCATCCGACAACACAACACAGTTGATAAAGAAATCAAAGTACTGCCAAACATATTGACTACTACTCGCCGCCTGGCAAGCGAGGCAGGCGTCCCAGCTACAGTAATATCCACACATGACACGTCTCTAGCAGTGACATAAGCAGAACTAGATAACCAAATTCTCTCACACTGAATAGTACTGAAATGTCCTGGTGGAACAACAGAGATGTATTTGCAGAACAAAAAAAAGAGATCCATCCATGTGTGTCCTGGTGGACTAAAATCACCTCAAACTACATGGATTGGAGCACCTCCAGAACAAACCAAATAGAAATCAAAGCACCGCAGTAAGCAAGAAAGGGTGTTGGCCTTACCACTGTCGAAGAAATTGATGTTGCGTGGTGCCGTCGGAGATGGCTTGTTGCACCGGGCCATGATCATGTGGCATCTGCTGCTGCTGGTGTTCACTGCCTCTGACAGTGGTGGTGGTGCTGGGCGAAGAAGAAGATAAGAACAAGATAATCCAATCAAGATGCAACCAGCAAACAAGATAAGAAAAAAAATGAATGTTGAAAAGATGAGATAGAATCTACCCCTCCATTGGTGAGAGTGCTGCCCGTGACAAGGACCCCAGGAACTTGATCTCCTCCTACTCGTCGAGCTAGTTGGGTCCGAGTACTTGGGCGCTGCTGCTCCAGGTTGGCCGTGAGGGAGGCAGCCACCCATGTCGTGTATTGGCTGAAGCCTTGCGCCTCATCGTCGCTCTAGCAGAACCGCATGGATGAAGGACTCCTCTCCTGGCTCTGGACCGTGGGGAAGGAGAACTTCCGTCCCAGCCTAGCTCGCAGGCTGGCAGACACCTACAAGTTTCATATCAAGTAATCAGAGTAAATGTCTAACTTCTGCAGATCCCATGTTTCCAACAATTGAGGTAATATAAATAACTACCAAACGACATGCCATCCTTTGTTACAGCGGAAACAATAAAGATTCATCCTTGTGTGTCCCAGTGAGCTGCATGCAGTCTAGCTATTAGGGGAAACATTAAAGAACTGGCCATGGAGGCGGTCCAGGAACTTACTCTCCTCCTCCTCGAGCTAGTTGGGGCCGAGAAATTTGGAGGCTGCTGCTCCAGATCCGGCGTGAGGTGAAGATGGGCGAGCAGCCAACCATCTCGTCTTGGCTCAAGCGTGCCGTGGCCCGAGCAGAACTGCAGAGCTCCATGTTGGCGCTGTTGTCGAGCTTCTCGACCATATATATAATCTGGACCATACACAATGAAACAATAAGCCGAGCACAACAGCTAGAGCTAGGGCGGAAGCATCACATAGAGATGTATGACAAGCATGAATTGTTTTCCAATATCAGGCATTCAATCATCATGATCCTCTTGTAAAGATAACATCCAGTCCAAATATAATATAATAGGTGCATAATAACGGGAGACGAAAGAGTTGGTACTTGACAAGAGATATATTTTTGTTACAGCAGAAACAAAAGAAAAATGATGGCATATGGTTCCTCTGATTCCAGCCGTGTTTGTCTCACTGAAGTAAAACCACCTCCAAACTACATGGCTCGGAGCACCACGAAGCAAACCAAACCAAACGAGCTAGAAACCTATTATTAGGGAATCAAAAGCACTGCAACAAGCAAAGAAGGGCGGAAGGAATGGTCGCCATCTTACCGCACGCAGGGGCGTGAGCTCGGCGTAAATGGCAATAGCTGCGCCATGAACTTGCTCTCCTCCTTGTTGTCGAGCTAGTTGGGGCCATGGATTTGGAGGCGCTGCTGCTCTAGGTCTGGCGTGAGGAGAGGATAACAGTTATGCATTATTAGTTTATTACAGAAAAATCTGAAGAGAATCGGACATTTGTTTGTCTGTTGGTCACCGTCAGAGAGTGAGCAGACATTATACTACTATAACCCAATTTTTAGTTTTGATAAATAGGCATTACAGAGAGTGAGGTGCATCCAGTCCAATGATAATAATAGATGGAGAGAAAATAAAGTCATTGATGTCTAGGCACCAGTTATTCCAACCGAAGAAAAGAAACAACTTCAGTATAGTACAAATCTTGCAATGCAACACAACAGAAGGAGATGAAGTTCCAAGTGAAGACGTCTTTTCCAAGATGATACTTAGGCCTAATATAATGGAGTGCTAAAATGACATAATAAACTAGAGTTGGGGGAAATTACTTGTACTACTAGGATTGCTGTATGGAGGAGATGGCACCGTGCAGACACTGATGAGATTATGGAACCAGAGAATGGCACCGTGCACACACTGTACGTATGTATCCTTGTGTGTGTCAGTATTCAAAAAAGATGCATCCTTGTGTGTACCAGTAAACTGAAACCACCTTCAAACGATATATCATGGATTGGAGCACCCACAAAGCAAACCAAAGGAAACCAAACCAAACGAGCTAGCTAGCTATCACGGGGGGAAATTATGGCACTGCATCAAGCAGAGAAGGGAGGAAGGAAGGGTCGTCTTACCATTGTAGTTCACCGTAGATGGCCATGGAAGGGACCCCATAAACTTGTCCTCCTCCTCCTCGTCAAGCTAGCTGGGGCTGAGTATTTGGAGGCGCTGCTGCTCCAGGTCGGACGCGAGGAGAAGATGGGCGAGAGAATCACGTCTTGGCTGAACCTGAGCGCGTGGTGGCCCGAGCAGAAGCGCGCGCCCCCTCCTCCTTCTCCCCGTGGTCGGCCACAAGGAGAAGGAGGAAGTATGCTTTAGACACATGTAAGATCACCGGTTATCTACAAGGGAACCAACTTCAAGTTAATCGCAAGTCAGACTGGTGCTACATCTACCAAGTCTTGTACTGTAATAATGGCATAAAGGTGAAGATCTTAGTAAACCTTCTCGAAATCCTTCATGGCGAGTGCGAACTCCTACTTCTCGAGCAGCGTGCGTCCTAGCAAATAGTGTCCCTGCATTACACAAGTAAGAACAGAGGATAGAACATCACAAAACTAAACAATAAATGAATCACCACCTATTTCAAATCAAATCTAACTTTGTGGACATACAACAGTAGCCTCTTATACTAATAAACTGAAACCATCAACCGACTTGAGAAAATCAACTAAATCTAACATGAGTATTAGGATATGAACAAAAGAATGCTCCTGCATGCAACCAAAAGAGTGTCATTTTCTTTCCCGTTCATAATCGAAATTCATGATGAACCGAGGTACTCTATATTTTTTAAACTGCGGAGACAATAGTTGTGTTCCAATTCTCTAGACCTATATGTGTTGGTACTTGACAAGAGATGTATCTGTTCCAGCAGATACAACAAATGGCATATGTTTCCTCTCATCGATCCATGTTTGTCTCACTGAACTACAACCACCTTCTATCTAGATGGATCGTAATATCGGACCACCCCCGAAGCAAACCAAACCAAACGACTAAACAAGCAAGGAAAGGAGGAAGGAAGGGTCGTCGTCTTACCACTACAGGAGTGTGAGCTCGCCGTAGATGGCAATGGCTGCGGCCCAGGAACTTGCTCTCCCTCCTCCTCCTCGAGCTAGTTGGTGCCGGGGATTCAGATGTGGTGCTACTCCAGGTCTGGCGTGAGGATAAGATAACAGTTATGCATTATTACAGCAAAAATATGAAGAGAAGCGGACATTCGTTTCTCTGCAGTTTCTAATGCAGCACAATAGAAGGAAATTAATTTCGTACTCCTGAATCATGATGTCTTTTCCAAGAATGATACTTAGGACTCAAACAGAATTGCACTTAGAAAGATATTCAGGAATATGCAGGCAGCATCGCCCAATGCACTAGACCCTAAACTATGCTTCTTCATGAGAGACCCGTTGTCGAAAGGTCCAAAAGAACGAAAAAAGGAGGGCGATAAGGGCTACATGCAAAGTTAACAGATAAGCTTCACGAGTAATCAGGAAAACATTGCTTAGATACATGTAAGACCACAGTTGTATTTGCAGATACAGAGCCTGGTTCAGAATGTACACGAGTTCACGAACAGCAGACCTTCTCGAATTCCTTCATGGCAAGAGCACAGTCCTCCGTCTCGAGCAGCACACACACCCTAGCCAATAGGGTCCCTGCATCACAGAAGCAAGAACAGACAAAGATATGAAAACTGCACATTTCACCAATCTAATGCTTCTTCCTGAGACATGAATCGATGGCATCATTCACTGGTTAATGGTGGCGTAACTAGCACAAGTGAAAAATGGGGAATAATTTGTTGGGTTGGTGCTACACCTACTACTCTGAGTACCATCACCAGATAGGATAGACTTCTTCCCGGACGCCTCGGAGAACAAGGCCTAGTTGGTTGACGACGAGTGATTCAAGGGCAGGGCGCAACGTGTGGTGGAGTAGGGGCTCTGGTTCAGCGTCTGCGGCTCCAGGTTTTGGGAAAAGTTTGCCCATTTCTAAATGTCTCAAAAAATCTCAGTTAAATGCTGAGTGAGCAATACTACAACAAATGGTGACGAATCGAACTAATTTCCGTAGCTCTGCTTTTTTCTGTTGAATAAAGAAACTACTTTATTTAGAAGTGACAAAAAGTTGTCCGTTGTTGCTCTGGAATTGCAAATCCGATCACTGTCAACCTATATGCATCATCAGAAAATCAATCATAGCCATCAGATCAGAGTGTAATTAACACACACACACACACACACACACACACACACACACACACAAGATGAACAGAGATCAATCGAATTTGCAGCAGTGACAGACCAAAGTATGTGAACATAAAATTTCTTCACACCGACCAATCAACTTAATAAAACTGTACGTCCATCACTTTTGCCAACAAGTTAGCACAAGTTCCCTCCCTACTGGTTTGAACTTTCAAGTCATGGCATCATTGACCCTTCTAGGCATGCAAAATGTCTTTCGATTCAATCCCAAATCATCAGAGTATCACACCTTGGAAAAGCAATCAGAGTCTAATCAGAGCCCATTATAGAAGAAATCCATCCAATTTGTAGTAGTCACACACGCATCCCAAAGTACATGATATATAGCAGAAACACTATTACCACTACCGACAAATGTGCTTGATTGAACAAACAAAAAACTAAACCAGAGTTTTGGTCCATTCCCCACATTGTTTCCGGTGGATTTTGGAAGATGTTGTACATTCTAGCCAGAGCCACAACAATAATAGGCAATACCTGTGCCTATTCACAATCCAGCAGTATTTAGAAACGACTGGTGATTGACAATGGACTGATCCATTCCTACTCCCATCTTATGATCAACTTGAACCAACTTGAACAAAAAAATTAGTTGGCAGCATCAGGGACCAAGCTTAATTTAGAGTGAGCAATAAGAACATCAGGGATGGAGTTTATCAGGGGAAAAGTACATGAGCCTTGTCTTCTCCAGTTTAGTTTGTGCATATATTGATAAGACAAAGGGATACCAATTCATCCACACAATAAATCATTGAAATTTAACTCAGCCACTGCAATCTCGGACATGCTAACCACTCCCAATTATTCCAAAACAAACGAGCGCAAGAGGCATTACATCGCTCAATGAATTCTAGTTGTATAAGAGAAATATACAACGAACCTGTCCAATGCATGCACAAATGAAATCGTTGACCCTGTGGTGCTGTGCAGTCCCAGTTTATCCTCCTGCACAAGCAAGAAAAAAAAGGAGCAGGCCCCAGATCAGACAAAAGTAAACTGGGCAAATAATTATTCTTCTGGTTGAGAGTCAAGCTTAGGCATCCGCATCGACTGGAATCAAAGCAAATAGACCATTTCATCTAGCTCATACCATGCCAGGCAACCAACCAAATATGTACAGGAAAGGGCCTATCTATAGTCTGTTGCCTCACTGCTACTAGTTTTAAATTATAATAGAGAGACACCTTATAAACCAATGTTCCAACCCAGCTAACTACTTAACCGGAGAAACCTCTCTCCCGTTGCCATGTATCAGTGTCCTCTAGAATTTGTAAATAAACACATTATGTGTAATATTCTTCAGTTGAGCAATTTATTGAAGCTTCCAAGTCAATTATAAACATGTTGTGTGAACCAGAGAAAGCAAGATCTTAGAAAATTGTAGTCAAACAAATTGATTATGGCCCTATACACTGACGTTCCCGTTGTACTAACTACTTAACCAAAAAAGCCTCTCCTGTTGTCTTGTCTCAGTGACTTACTGGCCTATCAGTAGGTCAAAGTATCATTTTCAAACAAGAGAGGAATGTTCCATTTCATCCCCTGCAGTGCATATTTTCTCTCAGAAAAGAAAAGGAGAGGTAGGAACCCGAGTGAGGCTCACCGTTGCAGTTGCAGTTCAATCAGACGGACTTGCTGGTGGTGTGATGCTCAATCTGCAGGCGAGCAGGCTGTGTCCCTTTCTGCTCCTACGGACCTACGTGAGGAAGGAAAAAGCATCAGCAAAAGGGGAGAAGAGCAGATCGAAATGCCAGTCAACCGAGCTTAATATGTACAGGCATAACACGAAAAGCGAAAGGTTTATCAGCATGAGTCAATTAAGATTACTTAACACCATAAGCTTCATCTAGCACATGCCAGGTAATAACTAAGAAAATATGTACAGGGAAGGGCTCATTGTTTACTTATAGTGATTAGGCCTATAGTCTGTTGCCCCCCACTAGCGTTTTAAAATTAATAGAGACCTTATAAACCAACGTTCCAACCCAGCTAACTACTTAACCAAAGAAGCCTCTCCTGTTGACATATATCAATGTCTTCCAGAATTTGCAAACATGCACAGTGTAATATTCTTCAGTTGAGCAATTTAAGCTCCCAAGTCAACTATAAGCATGTTGTGTGAACCGGAGAAAACTTGATCCCTGAAAATTATAACCAAACACAAGGAAGGATACAAATTATGTGCGCATAAGGTAAGGTTCATGTACCCATAACAGATTCACCTTGAACAACTAATGATTTACATGGTTAAAACGGTGCCTTATGGGAACCAACAAGCTACATTTGCAGCATAAGATGGTTGCTTTCCTAAACAGACAACATGGAATTCAAAACATGTAGAATGGAAAGAGGACAGATGCACGCTGGATGGTTTATGAGTGTTAACCGGGGAGGAACAAACCTATGATCAAAACTGCAGAATCAATCAATTATTAGGCCTGGAAGACATGTGTGTGATCACCCTCTTGATAGCCTAGCTTCATCCCGTGGTACACCAGCGACCTGCATGCATAGATACAAACAGCAGCACCAAGAATGAAGATCCATCCGTTGTCTATCTGCACCACTCACCCATGACCATCGGAAGCAATAGGTATCAAGAAACGCCCAAGCAAGCAAGCAACCCGGACTCGTGTCTTTATTTATTTATGCAGAACAAAAATAAAATGTGGACAATAGCATCCTCAGTTTCAGAAATTTTGGTGTATTTTTTTAATCTAATAAGTTTTCTTCTTAGGCAGGCTTGGTGAAGAACGGAGACAAACAAAGGGTGGTCATCTCTGGCCTAGCCTCAGAAGCTAATCTAGTCGAAGGTGTGTATAAAAACAAAACAAAACAACAGGGAGGAGTTGATAGCAGATTCAGTTAAAACACGTTCATGGCAGATTCAACTGGAAACAAAATCACAGCTTTGAGTGTGTGTGTGTGTGTGTGTGCAGCTCATCTCTGAAATAAGATAGGAATGGTTCGAGTTCAATCTGAGAAAAGAAAAAAAGAGGGAGGAGGGTGAGTACTTGACAAGAGATGTACGTATTTGTTATAGCAGAAACAAAAAAGATGCCACTGAATAGGAAGCTACTACTAGCTGGCGCTGAATAAATCGGAACATCGGAACCTAACACTGAGTGGACCTGATGATTAATTAATATATAAGAATGTAAGTGCTGCAGAGATGACGGTTAATTTGTAAATCCTAATTGCCCCAAAAAATTGTGTTTTTTTAATATAATAAGTTTTCTTCTTAGGTAGGGTTGGTGAAGACAGGAGACAAATAAAAGGCATTCATCTCCGGCCTCAGAAGCTAAGCTAGTGGAAGGTGCTTGTATACACAAACAAAACAACAGGGAAGAGTTGATAGCAAATTCGGTTAAAAGGCATTCATGGCAGATTAAACTGAAAAAAAAATCACAACTTGAACTCTGAATCTCTCTGTCTCTCCCTGTCTCTCTCTCTGTGTGTGTGTGTGTGTGTGTGTGTGTGTGTGTGTGTGTTTTTGTGTGCGTGTTTACCTCTCTCAAACAGAGCAAGATGGTGAGAGTTCATTCCCTACAAATCATTTCTGCTCTGATAAAAGAAAAAAAAGAGGGAGGAGGGCGAGCACTTGGCAAGAGATGTACATGTTCGTTACAGCAGAAACTAAAAAAGATGCATCCTTTGTGCGTGTCTCAGTGAACTGAAACCACCTCCAAACCAAACCGAACTGCTAGCTATTAGGGGGAAAATGAATGTACTGTAGGAAGCAAGGAAGGGTTACCTGTGCAGATGCATGAGCTCGCGATAGATTGCCATGGAGGTGGTATAGGAAGAGAGGGAAACCCATATCGCTGCTGTTGGTGGCCCTGCTGACACCGGCTATCTTTTAGCAACATGGACGGCTGATGAGCAGCCGCCATGCCACTAAGGGATCCTCCGGCCTTAGGTTAGAGATCTCCGGGTGCAGCCAATCTCTCCTCAAGTAGAACCGCACGGCGCCCGAGAAGGACGACCCCTCACATCGGCAACATCATTCAGTACTGCATTGTACAAAAGATTGCATCATTTACTTGCAAAATCAATTGAACTGAGCAACTAGTCAAGGAAAATGAGATAGTATGAAGCACTAGGAGATCCCAAGTCAGTTATAAGCATGCTGTTTGAACTGGAGAAAACAAGATCCCAGAAAATTATAACCAAACAAAAGGCGTTCACCTCACTAGTCAAAGGTGTGTGTATACAAACAAAACAACAGGGAAGAGTTGATAGCAAATTCAGTTAAAAGACATTCATGGCAGATTCAACTGCAAAAAAAAAACACAACTTGAACTCTGAATATCTCTCTCTCTCTCTGTATGTGTGTGTGTGTGTGTGTGTGTGTGTTCACATCTCAAACAGAGCAAGATAGGAATGGTCGAGTTCATCCTTTACAAAGCATTTCTACTTGACAAGAGATGTGTGTATTTGTTACAGCAGAAACTAAAAAAGATGCATCCTCTGTGTGTGTGTCTCGGTAAACTGAAACCACATGCAAACCAAACCAAACCGAACTGCTAGCTATTAGTAGGGGGGAAATGAAAGCATAGAAGCAAGCAAGGAAAGTAAGAAGGAAGGGTTAGTAGTGCAGGTGGGCATGAGCTCACCCTAGATGGCCATGGAGGCGGTCCAGGAAGAGAGGGAAGCCCAGGTCGCTGCTGTTGCTGACGTCGGCTGTCTTTGGCAACATGGATGGATGGCAGACGAGCAGCCGCCATGCCAACACCAAGGGATCCTGCCGGCCTTGGATTAGAGGTCTCTGGTGCGCAGCCAATCTCTCGTCAAGCGGAACCACACGGCCGCGTCAACGCCCAAGAAAGATGACCCCTTACTCCTCCACTCGTGGAGTCGAGGCAAGCTTTAACTCTTTGTGCTCGGATGGATTCAGGACACCCAAAAATTGAGCGTCCAGCACATTGGCAAGACTGTACAGTACTGCATTGTACAAAAAAAAACAGCATCATTTACTTACTTGAAGAATCAATTGAACTGAGCAACTAGTCAGCCAAAATGAGATGGTATGATGTATCTATCAATCAGGGCAGGGCAGAGTATGAATGTGTGTGTGTCGCAGAACCTGAACCTGAACCTGAAAACAAGTCTGCATATATATTGAGGAGAAGCCGGCACAGCAGCACCAAGGGATCATCCCTGCCTTGGAGTAGAGGTCTCCGGCTCCAGGGCGCAGCTAGTCTCTCCTCAAGCAGAACCACCCGGCGGCGCCGGCGCCCGAGCAGGACGACCCCCTCACTCCTCCACTCCCGGCGTCGCCAGCTCATGACAAGCTTCAACCGTTTGTACATCCAAGTTGAGCGTCCACAACATTGGCAACATCATTCAGTAGTGCTGCATTGTACAAAAAAGAATCGAATCAATTGAATTGAATTGATTGGCCGGGTCACTTGAACGGAGCAGCTAGTCAAGACAAGTGAGATAGTATCAAGCACCAGGAGATAGTATGATCTAGCTACTGTATCTATCTATTTATCAGGGCAGAATATCAATCAACAGGTGTCTGTCGCAGAATGAGAACCTGAACCTGAACCTGAAGATAAGTTTGTCTGCATATATATGTAGTAGTTGACAAACGGGAGTGCTGCTGCTAGGCTATGGAACCAAAAAAGTCGCGTTGATTTTCCAATCCTGGAGCGGAGCGGGAAGGTGGCATGGAAAGGACGTCGCCGGAGAGGAGAGGAAGAAGCCAAGTCGCTGCTGCTGTTGGCTGCATCCGGCCGGTGGTCTTGGCTCGAGACAAGATTTAATTCTTTGTGGTCGTATGGATTCAGCGCACACAAAAATTGAGCGTCCGGCGCATTGGCAAGATTGTTGAGTACTGCATTTACAAAAAAAGAAAAAAAACTGCATGATTTAGTTACTTGAAGAATCAATTCAACTGAGAAACTAGTCTATCAATCTCAATCATAGGCAGAGTATGAATGTGAAGCTGCAGACAAGTCCGTCAGCATATACCGGCGTGGGCTTGGAAGAAGGTCGCAGGAGAGGATCGGAGAGGGAGAAGCCCAAGTCCCGCTGCTGGTCGCCATGGTCGCGCGGCAGCCCAAGCCCCGCCGGTGAGGTCCGACGAGGAGAGGGAGGAGGGAGGCGACCCAAATCCCGGCTCCACATCGTGGGAGGAGGGCATGGCCATGGCCCTCTCTCACCCTCTCTCCCCTCACGCGGATTGAGGTGACCACGCAACCCAGGAGAGGGAGAGAGAGGAGGTCGCCCCCGGTCATGTCCCAGTCCCACGAGGGGAGGGAGGCGAAGAAGGCGCCCAAGATGGCCCAATCCCTCCAGATCCAAGACAAGTCCTCCACATCGGCATGGCCATGGCTGCGGCCGCCATCGCTGGTCTGGGAGCGCCTCGTCTCCCGCTCGATCTGGGCGACGTCGACGGTGGTGTGCGGCGGCGGCGGCGGGGATCGACGATGGTGAGGGTGTGTGGGGGCGGCGGCGGGGAATGGATCTCATCTCACTGACAGTGACTGAATGGGGGAGACGAAAGGAAAGCCCTCTGTTTTCGTTTTGTTTTTTGTTTCACCTTCCCTCACAATAATCCCGCTGAACCCTGATTGGTCTACGACCACGTCCCGCGGATCCATCCCCCTCCCTGCACCATCTCAGCCCTTCATTCACATCCGACGGCGCGCACGTTTCAAAGCATAGTAATAACTGCTGCTCATTGACCAAGAGAAGAGGAAAGGGAGAGCAGCCTGGCGTGGTGTTGGACGGATCCCGAGTGAGGCTTTTTGTTCGTTGATTGGTCCACCCCGAGCTCTCACGGATCGACCCTCCCCTTTTGGCCGATCCTAGCCATTCACCAACATCCGACGATGCATATGCTACATAGCAGGTGTAGCCGGTTGACCAACCATGACGGCTTGCTACCACCGTGGCATGGATTTGTTGATGAGATTCCTAATTGGTCTATCGCAGCATCCCACGGATCGATCCTCTCCCCTTTTGGCCGATCCAAGCCGTCGCCGGATCCGACACACCAAGTTTAAGTTTCAAAACATATATAGCACTAGTTGCGCCTCTCACGGGTGTCTCGTGTGCTCTTCATGCCATTGTCCACTATATATTACGTATCTGCATTTTTTCACTAAAATGGTTTTTTAAAACACTTGCTTGGCTTAATTAGTACTTGCCGTCCGATTCGCCTAGCTACTTGTCCCAAACATCTCGTTTTCTCGAGCAAATTGCCCACTAAGTAGTTGGCGTCGTGTCGTCCCATCATGCACGCTTGTCCCAGATATGCATACGTGCGTGAAAACACTTAGTAATAAACATGATAATAATAAGATTAACCCAATGGTCAAATTAACCTAATGCCCTCGTATTTCTTTGCTTATTGGATTAACCCAACGCCTCGTTTGTAAACTGTTGGTTTGGACCCAAACAATAAATAGTCACAATACTATTCCTTCATAATTCTCAATCCCTTTCCTTCTCATTGAAACCACCTTATTGTTCCAAATCTCCGCTACTTACAAAGGAGCAAATTAGATTTTTTTGTTCTACAACAACCCAAACAAGTGTGCACGGACATTTTAAATCGCCTAGCTAGGGTTACATCTCTCCATTCTTTTTGTTTTACGGATCGTTTGTTTCATCAACTCACAAAAAATAAAATCGCGAGCGATTTCCGGCCACGGATCGTTGTACTCTGGTTTGTCCATGGGGACGTCCCACGGATCCATCCCCCTCTCCCCTTGTCGACGCCTCGGCGCGTTGACGGGCAAAGGCCAACCATGGTCGCCGGGTGGCGGGGCACTCATCTTTCCCCAGCTCGGTGCTAGATGGCATGGGCTGACAGAGTTGGGCGGCGCCGTGACGCATTGACGGGGCGTGGCGTAGGCACGGGTTACCGGCGGCGGCTTGAAGGGGTTGTGGGTTGCGGCGGGGTGGGCGTCATGTCATGCATAAAGAAAAACAAAACTTGTTGGCGTGGGTCATGCGTAGCAGCATTTTGTTGTTGAGGCATTCCATATCTTTTGAAGCCGGTGTCATGCATGTTTCTTGAAGAATTAAGTAGTGTCTAGTCGCCCCCCTCCATGACCAATCGACCCAGGGTCGTGTCATGTCTCCAAAGGTGCGGATTGAGGGCTCACCGTCCGTCCGTCCGGAGGAGCGATTAGGTGCTCCGCCGCGGATGATGACGTGTGAGTTGGGCGGGTTGCGAGAACCGCGGTGAAAAGAAAGGAAAAAAGAAATAATCGAAGAAGCGAGTAGTAGCTGGCTGGTGCAGTCACGCATGCATGTATGCATGCCTGTGCGTGATACCACATGCCCCACACCGATCAAGCTTCAATCATTTTTTATTAAAGAAGAAAAGCAATAATAATAATAATAAGAAGAAGAAAAAATGCCTCCCTTGATTCGACGCGTGTAGTTTTGCAGATTACGTACATGCGCTAGCCAAAAGAAGAAGAAAAAAAGAGAGAAGATTACGTACGGCAAGGAGTCGATCGAGGAGGCTCACGCATAAACAGGAAGGGATGAGGTGAGGATGCATGCATGCACGCACGCACGCGTGGAATCGGCGTTTCGTTCAAGCGATCCATCGTGGAGGGAGACGCTGCCCGCGAAGCACCTGCTTAAATCCCTCCACGTACCGCATGCTACAGCTAGGTCCATGAGGCAACGAAGATGGCCTCGACGTACGACATGGTGGAGCCAATGAAGTAACTGTACGTAAGCGTGGTGAAGGCGCGCGACCTGCCCACCATGGACGTCACCGGCGCGCTGGACCCGTACGTGGAGGTGAAGCTGGGCAACTTCAAAGGCCTCACCAAGCACCTGGTAAAGAACCACAACCCGTGTGGCGCCAGACGTTCGCCTTCTCCTTCGCAAACCTTCAGTCCAACCAGCTGGAGGTCATCGTCAGGACAAGGACACAATCCGCGACGACTTCGTAGGCAGGCGTCGTGTTGGGCGTGTCCGACATCCCCGAGTGCATCCCGCCCGACAGCCCGCCGGCCCCACAAAGGGTACAACCTCTCGGCGCCGATGGGAGAGATTCCACCACGCCACGACCTCGGCGAGATTATGCTCGCCGTCTGGATCGGCACCTGTGCCGACGAAGCATTCGAAGCGTACCACTCGGCGCCACCCGCTATCGACGGCGGGGCTCACTAACACGCGCTCAAGGTGTATTACTCCCCAAGCTCATCTACCTTAAGGTCTCGTGTCATCGGGCGAAGGACCTCATCGGCACGGAGAATTCAAAGGACCCGCGGTCAAGCCCACCATCGCCAAGATCCGGATGGGCGGCGGATCCGCCGGACACGATTAGGGCGGCCGCCGGCGAACCCGTGTGGAACGACGAGTTCATGTTCGTGGCTGCGAGCCATTCGAGGACCCGCTGGTGGTCACGGTGGAGGAGATGGTCGCTGCCGGAGAGATGAGCCCATCGGCGCATCATCATCCCGTGGCGGCAAGCGTGCCGCAACGACACAGCCAAGTCGGTCTGCGTCGAAATGGTTCAACTTGTCGCGTGGGATGACGGTGGAACAGCGGGCGGCCGATGTCACGACGGGACCAAGCACCGGAGCATTCAAGACGTTTGCCGGCAAAATCCACCTGAAACTGAGCCTGGAGACGGCATACCACGTGCTGGACGAGTCGACGCTACACTAGCGACCCGCACGGCGGCGAAGAAGCTGCGGAAGAGTGCCATCGGCATGCTCGAGGTGGGCATCCTCGGCGCCGCGCGCCTCGGCGGCAACAAGAACCCCTCTCGCGTCGCCAAGCACGGTGCCAAGTGGGTGCGCTACGCGACGCTGCTTTCGATACCGCGACACACGCGTGGAATGAGCGAGACATCCGGGAGGTGTTTGACCTCGGCACCGTCATCACGGTCGCCGTCTTCAACAACAAAAATCTTGATGGCCATGGCGACGCCAGGGACGAGAGGATCGGCAAGGTCGCGCGTCCGCCTCTCGGCATTGAGTCGACCGAATGTACACGCACTACTACCCGCTCATGGTGCCGGCCCCGGTGGGTCAAGAAGACGGGAGCTCCACTTGGCGATCCGGTTCACTTGCGGCGTGGGCCAACATCTTTGGCACAAGATGGGCGACATTGTTGCCCAAGATGCACTACACGAGCCCCATCTCCGTCTGCGGTGAACTCCTCCGATTCTGGCGATGCAGATGGTGGCAACGCTGCTAGGCAAAGCGGAGCCGCCCGCTGCGTCGAGAGGTGGTGGAGTACATCTTGACACGGACTCGCACATGTTCGACTGCGCCGGAGCAAGGCTAACTTCAACCGCATCATCTCGCTCTTCTCCGGCGCCTTGGCGGCCGGCAAGTGGTTCGACAACGTTTGCAAGTGGAAGAACCCGCGACTACCACCTCGTTCACGTGTTGTTCTTGATCCTTGTGTGCTACCCGAATCGATCTTGTCGACCGTGTTCTTGTACATATCCTCGATCGGGTGTGGAACTACCGGCGGCGGCCCGTAACCCGCCGCACATGGACACGGCGTTGTCGCATGCGGAGCAGCGCAGCCGGACGAGCTGGATGAGGAGTTCGACCGTTCCCGACATCCAAGCCGGGCGATGTGGTGCGTATGAGGTACGACCGGTGAGGAGTGTCGCCGGCGAGTGCGAGCGGTGGTCGGTGACTGGCGATGCAGGAGGAGAGCGCCCGATCCTGCTCAACTGGCGCGACCCTAGGGCCACCGCTATGTTCATCACACTCTCATTCATCATCGCCATCGTGTTTCACGTAACGCCATTTCGGTGGTGGCCGTCCTCGCCGCTGTACCTCCTTCGCACACCCGGCTCGAGCAAGCAGCCGTCGGCGCCCTTTAACTTCTACAAGCGCCTCCCAGCCAAGGGTGATATGCTCCTATGACCAAGCCATTGATTTTCTTGCATGGAGTTTACACTTTTATTAGTATACCATATACATTCACTACCACACTACTCCATGAGATCACAGGATGGATATCAATCACTTTCTCCCTTGAGGAAGCGGGAACATATGTAAGGTTGGATGAAATATTCATTGGCGGAAAGGGAAGCTTACGTCTTTTTTAAGTACTCCCTCCGATCCATATCACATCCGTTTGAGTGACAAATAATATGGATCAAGGGGTAGTAGAGAAAGGGAGTACCTAGAACTCATCTAGATGAGATATAATTTGGTCTCATTCACTTTGAAAACAAGAACAAATACAACCCACGTCAGCACACACGCATCTTATAGCATCACATCCAATGGCTATAAAAGATGAATGAGACCAAATTATATCTCATCTAGATGAGTTCTAGCAAAACTGGTAGAGAAAAGTCAATAACATGCGAGATAGTTAAGACGACTTTTGAGTAAAACCGGTCCAACACCCTTACAATCTTTTTTTTTTGCATGGTAATACGTGTCCCATTCATATCATAAAGATTAAAGTACAAGTCACGTAAGGACCGACATGACAAAACTGAAAAGATAGAAGAACATCTTTGAGCTTGACACCAACGCCCATCACCTGCCTCCGGCACCATGACAGCAACCACCGAAGAAAAGAATGATGGATCACCTCCTCACCCGAGCTCGACGCGGCTCCATCGCTGATATGCAGCTTTGCGGACCTCCAAGGTGGCTCACCAAAAGTGAAGCCCTTACCGTTGAACGAATCGCACCGTGGCAACACCGGACCGCCATCGAACTCCGGATATGGCACCCCATCGCGACTAAGGCGTCGCAGAAGGAAACCATACCGCCATCCACGAACCATGAACCCAACACATGTTCCGTCTTCCGGATGTCGTCGATCACGAGACCACAATCTGCATCCGCTCTGGACTACCTCCCAAGCTCCGCGCCCGACGCCGAGCAAACGTCGTCGCAACGGCGGAGCCCGAGGACACAGTCCACCACGAAGATGCCACCGCCGCCACGCCATCCTTGCTTGAACAGACCGGTTTCCAAATTCATCCCCAACCATAGGACCGATGGCGCGACCGCCAATGAAGTAATCATGCGTAGCGCAGTGAAGCGCGCGACGCCCACCATGGACGCCACCGGCGCTACTGGACCCGTGACGTGGAGGTGAAGCTGGCAACTTCAAAGGCCTCACCAAGCACCGGTAAAGAACCACAACCCGTGTGGCGCCAGACGTTCGCCTTCTCCTTCGCAAACCTTCATCCAACCAGTGAGGTCATCGTCAGGACAAGGACACAATCGCGACGACTTCGTAGGCCGCGTCGTGTTGGGCGTGTCCGACATCCCCGAGTGCATCCCGCCCGACAGCCCGCGGCCCCACAAAGGGTACAACCTCTCGGACGCCGATGGGGAGAGATTCCACCACGCCACAGCCTCGGCGAGATTATGCTCGCCGTCTCGGATCGGCACCCGTGCCGACGAAGCATTCGAAGCGTACCACTCGGCGCCACCGCTATCGACGGCGGGGCTCACTAACACGCGCGCTCAAGGTGTATTACTCCCCAAGCTCATCTACCTTAAGGTCGTGTCATCGGGCGAAGGACCTCATCGGCACGGAGAATTCAAAGGACCCGCGGTCAAGCCCACCATCGCCAAGATCCGGATGGGCGGCGGATCCGCCGGACACGATTGGGGCAGCCGCCGCGAACCCGTGTGGAACGACGAGTTCATGTTCGTGGCCTGCGAGCCGTTCGAGGACCCGCTAGTGGTCACGGTGGAGGAGAAGGTCGCTGCCGGGAGAGATGAGCCCATCGGCCGCATCATCATCCCCGTGGCGGCAAACGTGCCACGCAACGACCTGGCCAAGTCGGTGCCGTCGAAATGGTTCAACTTGTCGCGTGGGATGACGGTGGAACAGGCGGCGGCCGATGTCACGACGGGGACCAAGCACCGGGAGCATTCGAAGACGTTTGCCAGCAAGATCCACCTCAAGATGAGCCTAGAGACGGCATACCATGTGCTAGACGAGTCGACGCACTACACTAGCGACCTGCAGCCGGCGGCGAAGAAGCTGCGAAGAGTGCCATCGGCATGCTCGAGGTGGGCATCCTCGGCGCCGCAGCGCCCTCGGCGGCAACAAGAACCCCTCTGCGCCGCCAAGCACGGTGCCAAGTGGGTGCGCACGCGACGCCGCTTTCGGTACCGCGACACACGCGTGGAATGAGCAAGACATCCGGGAGGTGTTTGACCTCGGCACCGCATCACGGTCGCCGTCTTCAACAACAAAAATCTTGATGGCCATGGCGACGCCAAGGACGAGAGGATCGGCAGGCGCGTCCGCCTCTCGGCATTGGAGTCGACCGTGTACACGCACTACTACCCGCTCATGGTGCTGGCCCCGGTGGGTCAAGAAGAAGGGAGGGAGCTCCACTTGGCGATCCGGTTCACTTGCGGCGGCGTGGGCCAACATGTTGGCACAAGATGGGCGATCATTGTTGCCCAAGATGCACTACACGAGCCCCATCTCCGTCTTTGCAATGAACTCCCTCCGATTCTGGCGATGCAGATGGTGGCAACGCGCTTAGGCAAAGCGGAGCCGCCACTGCGTCGAGAGGTGGTGGAGTACATCTTGACACGGACTCGCACATGTTCGACTGCTTGCGGAGCAAGGCTAACTTCAACCGCATCATCTCGCTCTTCTCCGGCGCCTTGGCGGCCGGCAAGTGGTTCGACAACGTTTGCAAGTGGAAGAACCCGCCGACTACCAACCTCGTTCACGTGTTGTTCTTGATCCTTGTGTGCTACCCGAACGATCTTGTCGACCGTGTTCTTGTACATATCCTCGATCGGGTGTGGAACTACCGGCGACGGCCCGTAACCCGCCGCGACATGGACACGGCGTTGTCGCATGCGGAGCGGGCGCAATGGACGAGCTGGATGAGGAGTTCGACACGTTCCGACATCCAAGCCGGGCGATGTGGTGCGTATGAGGTACGACCGGCCGAGGAGTGTCGCCGGCGAGTGCGACGGTGGTCGGTGACTGGCGATGCAGAGGAGAAGCGCTTGATCCCTGCTCAACTGGCGCGACCCTAGGGCCACCGCTATGTTCATCACACTCTCATTCATCATCGCCATCGTGCTCACGTAACGCCATTTCGGTGGTGGCCGTCCTCGCCGGCTGTACCTCCTTCGCACACCCGGCTCGGAGCAAGCAGCCGTCGGCGCCTTTTAACTTCAAGCGCCTCCCGCCAAGGGTGATATGCTCCTATGACCAAGCCATTGATTTTCTTGCATGGAGTTTACACTTTTATTAGTATACCATATACATTCACTACCACACTACTCCATGAGATCACAGGATGGATATCAATCACTTTCTCCCTTGAGGAAGCGGAACATATGTAAGGTTGGATGAAATATTCGATCGCGCGAAAGGGAAGCTTACGTCTTTTTTAAGTACTCCCTCCGATCCATATCACATCCGTTTGAGTGACAAATAATATGGATCAAGGGGTAGTAGAGAAAGGGAGTACCTAGAACTCATCTAGATGAGATATAATTTGGTCTCATTCACTTTGAAAACAAGAACAAATACAACCCACGTCAGCACACACGCATCTTATAGCATCACATCCAATGGCTATAAAAGATGAATGAGACCAAATTATATCTCATCTAGATGAGTTCTAGCAAAACTGGTAGAGAAAAGTCAATAACATGCGAGATAGTTAAGACGACTTTTGAGTAAAACCGGTCCAACACCCTTACAATCTTTTTTTTTTGCATGGTAATACGTGTCCCATTCATATCATAAAGATTAAAGTACAAGTCACGTAAGGACCGACATGACAAAACTGAAAAGATAGAAGAACATCTTTGAGCTTGACACCAACGCCCATCACCTGCCTCCGGCACCATGACAGCAACCACCGAAGAAAAGAATGATGGATCACCTCCTCACCCGAAGCTCGACGCGGCTCCATCGCCGATATGCAGCTTTATGGACCTCAAGGTGGCTCACCAAAAGTGAAGCCCTTACCGTTGAACGAATCGGACGAGGCAACACCGGACACGCCATCGAACTCCGGATATGGCACCCCATCGCGACTAAGACGTCGCGAGAAGGAAACCATACCGCCATCCACGAACCATGAACCCAACACATGTTCCGTCTTCCGGATGTCGCCGATGCACGGACACAATCTGCATCCGCTCTGGACTACCTCCCAAGCTCGCGCCCCGACGCCGAGCAAACGCGTCCGCAACGGCGGAGCCCGAGGACACAGTCCACCACGAAGATGCCACCGCCGCCACGCCATCCTTGCTTGAACAGATCGGTTTCCAAATTCATCCCCAACCATAGGACCGATGGCCTTGTCAAGGAAGGATCCAAGAATCTTTATTCAGCGTTGTCATCGCCGCCGCAGAAACAAAGACGATGAACAGCCTAAAAATCTAAATCGTAGATGGTCGTCCTGCTAGCCGGTTACTGGGTTCGGATGGAGCGGGAGGTGGGGATCCAGATTGGGATAATTCCTGTGTCGGCGATCGCTGGCCTATTAACGGCGGCGACACCCTCGAGGGTGTCGTTTTGTTCTGGAGACGTTATTCGGGTCATCCTACCTTTTCCCACCTCGTGGTCTCCTGTGAAAACCCTAGGGTAGTGATGGCGCTCTTGGCGTTGTGTCCTTCTTGAAGGCATCATCGTAAGAGCTTTGTGGCAATGGGCATCGCTTGGGTGTGTCGGCGATTGCGGATGGCGTGCCCTCTTCCTCCGGTGGTAGTTGTTCCAATGAAACCCTAGATCTGGGTTTCCCACGTCGGATGATGATGGAGACTTTGGTGTCGTTCTCCCTCCTGGGGGCATCGTCTCGGAGCAGTGGTTCAATGGAGAGGCCAATAGGTGGAGCGGTGTTACATCGAATGCATTGAAGATGGTGGGTCTCCGTGGCGTGGAGCAGTGGAGTCTCAGAGTTGGACGCGGATTAATCGACGCGCGCAGGCTGGTGACGCTGTCTGGTCTCATGGTGACGTCATGCCAACCGTGGACTTCTCATGGTATGGCACTAAATGTAAATCCTACAAATTGACCAAATCTGGACTACTTGACATTCTACATATAAATATTTTTCTCCACATTCTAGATCAAAGTTTGTGAAGTTTATCTTTTCAAAAAATCTATATATGCACTACATTATGGAACGGAGGGAATATTTGCTAAATAACCATGATACTCAACAGGAGATTTGAAGAATTTATGATACGATGCTATGAGTATTTATATCGATAATCCACTTCTGAACCCGCGTTGACGAAAAAAAATCAAAATAAATACACTAGAATTTTTTTTAAATAAGAATGTTTTGTGTGTGGTAGATAAATTAATGCATGAGGTCCACTCCATTTTAACTCATTTGGACATCTGAGCAGCTCTGAGCAAAAAAGACATATTCGGGTCTTTAAAAAAGCTTACTGTTCACGCACGCTTCTACCTGATTTGTCTTTTTTTTGCCGAGAGCTACTCGGACATCCTAATGAGTTGAAAATTGGGGCGACTTCACGCATCAATTTATCTACCACACAAAAAATAAATTCTTTTGAAACTTTTTAGTATTTGTTTGTTTTTTTTTAACCGGATGCAGATGAGTCTTGCGCACCGGAACGCCGCACTTACGTGTTATTTTGGTCGGCAAATACTCCAAAGAACATGCATGCGGCTCCTAAAAACATGCAAAGACATGTGGCTGGCATATCATACAGCTAGTGACTAATTGCATGGTCCAGCAATCATTATTGCTTGGCCTGTGAATCGCTGGATTGCAGATGTGTCATGATAACTATGGATTCTCCTAGTGCTACAGCTCATGCGCGCGTATCACGTTCGATCGTCTCTTGCCATTTGTTTCCCCCGGTCACCATCGAGCAACGCATGGTTTCTCTTACATCGAGCAACAATTCTAGCCCAAGTCATTGCTTCTCTTGCATCAATGTTAGGTTTCTGTACATGTCCACAGTCCTTACTCCATACAGAATGATGGACGTGGATCTGCATTAAGGGCATCTTCAAGGCGAACCCGCAAACCTACTATAACCTGTAGAAGCTATACAACACGAGTCAGACGTCGGTCGTGCCAGCGGTCGGACGCGATTTCTCTCATAAACCGGAGACAAAAGGGAAAGGTTGCGGGCTCACCAAAAACTCCCCTCCGCGCGATGCATCCCACCCGGCGCCAAATGCCGCATTCATGTTCGCCATTGTAGAGCGTGCGGCTCCGCCGAACGCTACCTCTCACCGCCTCCTCCATTGAAGCGGCTCACCGGCGAAGGCGCCACCACGACGTCCGGTGAACACGCCTCGCGGCGTATTCATCGCCTCCATTAAACCCGTGTGGAAGCCGAAAAACCAACTCGGTCACACGTTCATGCATGAGTTGGCGGCATTAAACGCAACATCGATCGAGCTCCTACCATCGCCTTATCTTTAAACGAGGCGGATGTCGGGCTTGAACCACACCCACCGCCGCTCCCCTCATCTCCTCCTTCACCACTCTTTCGATGGCTTCAAGAGCAGCTCGCATACTGGCCGGTGGGTGGCCCGCCGAAACACGTCGGATCTGAAGCGAGGCAGCTCGCTGCTCCAGCTCCGTGCGACCCGACGGAGAAGTTGTCGCCCAAAGCGCCAGCGTAACTCGCCGCTCGGTCAATTCGATGAGGAGTGGCGAAGTTGCTCCACCCCAAGACGGTGACACGTGCATCGCCGCGTCCCCATGCCTCTGTGGGGGTTATGATCTAGCAATGAGTAATAGGTGTACGAAAGAGGAGCGAGAGGCTAGCTACGCCACGGGTGTAACACTCGGCGTATCTGAGTTCAGCCCTCTCGGAAGAGGTAATGACCTTACCTCTCGTGTCCTAAGACTTGTTTTCTTGAGGTATGATTGTAGAGGCACTTAACCCCTACTCTAGAGGAGGACGGCGGCTTATATAGAGTGTGCCGCAACCTCCTTCATTCCCACGTCGCCATGATGATTAATGCCCATAACTACGGCGATTCTGGTGGAAATAGTCATAACTACTGGCGATTACAAGTAACGGTAGCTATGACTCTACTTAAAGCTCGACTTAAGACTACTCGACCATTGCAGCTCCCACGTCGTCCCTCCACCTCCCCTGTCCGAGTGGTGGCGGTCATGCCGACCGGAGGGTAGGCATTAGAGTGTTGTGGATGTGTCCGAGTGGACTTGCTGTTATACACATCTGAATGCTCCTATGGTCCATAGACCTATCGATGATGGTGTGGGGCCCCAGATGACAGATCCTTGACCCTACCTATAGTAGGCGACCTCATCACCTGCGACCGCGCCATCCGTCATTGATGCACGCGTAGCCGTGCCACGCATGCAGAGAAAGAAGTTGGCTGCATGGACGTGGACAAGGTGGCGGTCAGCACGTCTGTGCCTACCATCATCATCGAGGAGAAGTAGAACACGGGAGGTCGCTGCCGCTTGGGTCCCAGGAAGGGCACCGCCGGTTACCCGACTGGTTCTCCTTATCTCAGACCATCTTGGGCACTCGCCTTAGCTCCACGGAAGCACCCTTCTCCTTTGGCTGAAGCACCCTCTTTGCCGCTCTGATGAGCAATGCAGCCGGACATAGGGAAGATACAGGGGAAGAACATGCCCCTGGGCTCCTGGCAATCCAGTTAGCAGGCTGCCGGACATGGGGAAGACAAAGGGATCAGCCGCGGCCGGCCGTAGACTAGTGTAGTGTATCCGTTCGTGGGAGTGGAGCTCCACGCGACCATACATGCGCATAGTTTTAACTTTTTAGTTGAAAATATGTCCAAAACATAACCGTTTTCGTCCCGTTTGTATGAAATCCATCATGTTGTATGAAATCTGGTCGTGTTTGCATGAATTCATCCGGTTTGTTAAAAATTAGTTTGAAATATATGCGGCTAGTGTTGGATGTCGACCTCCGGATCCATGTCCGTGGATGGTCCCTCCTTGTCTCGTCAGACGGATCGTGAGGTTTTTCACCGGCAAGTCTCTTTACTCGTTCGTAACACATCATCCCATGATCAACCCCGATGTCCTACCGAGTGGGCCCAGAGATACCTCTCCGCTTACGGGAGTGACAAATCCCATCTCGATTCGTGCCAACCCAATGACACTTTCGGAGATACCAGAGTGCACCTTTATAGCCACCCGATTCGTTGTGACGTTTGGTACACCCAAAGCATTCCTACGGTATCCGGGAGTTGCACAATCTCATGGTCTAAGGAAAAGATACTTGACATTAGAAAAAGCTTTAGCATACGAACTACACGATCTTTGTGCTAGGCTTAGGATTGGGTCTTGTCCATCACATCATTCTCCTAATGATGTGATCCCGTTATCAATGACATCCAATGTCCATAGCCAGGAAACCATGACTATCTGTTGATCACAACGAGCTAGTCAACTAGAGGCTCACTAGGGACATATTGTGGTCTATGTATTCACACGTGTATTACGATTTCCGGATAATACAGATTACAGCATGAATAAAAGACTATTATCATGAACAAAGAAATATAATAATAACACTTTTATTATTGCCTCCGGGGCATATTTCCAACACCCCAACATCCTCACAGCAAGGATCCTATCATTATTTCACAGGCGCAAAGCCATGCGTTGGATGGGTACGGAATTTGCAAAAGCTCTTTACCACCTAATTACATGCACTAAACCTGCAAGGGGCTACAGTAGGATGGTTTAACTCAACTAGAGCGGTCTACAATCGTTTACTTTCATGCAGTTGCTCATTTATTGTAGGATGATTTAACTCAACTAGGACGGTCTGCGATCATTTACTTTCATGCAGTTGCTCATTTACTACTTTCATGACTGCATCATCCTATATTGTACGTTCCATAGACGGACTGTATATGATGCCAACAAGTAGACCGTATTAGTAATACATCAACATGTACCCTTCCGTTCATCAGTAGATGCAATAAATGTGCCACTTTTCCATATTTCATTGATGGACTCATCGTATATGCTCTTTCTGTGTTCTACCCATGGACAATTCTATCGTTACAAATTAACGATGCCTTTCATGATGCAAATAAACACAACGTGTCGACGGTATGCTGACGCGCTTGCCTTGTGCTATGCTAGTATTATTCTATGAATGTTCACAACATCATGTGCCTACAATCCCTAAAAATTTCAAGTCCAAACTCAAAATACTTATGGAGATTTATCTCTTTTATATCTCCGTGTGCATCTTGAATTTGGATTCAATTTTTTAGAAATTACAGACATCTGTCTTGCTAACATTAAAAAAAGACATTTTAAAATAATTTAAATCTGTTTTTTGAAAGATAGGAGCATGTGATTAGTTTATTTCTTGAGTGAACGGAACATGTGATGAGTTTTTGGTTAGGAAAGCATGTGATGAGTTTGAGGACCGGATGGAACTTTCTCCTCCATAGGTTCAGTTTGCCCATCATCTCGTCTCGTATCCCGTGGCAGAGTTCGGGCGTGCAGCGCAGGTGGATGGCACCACAGTCGCTGGAGACAAAGAACCTCGTCCACCTCTAGCTCCTCCACCTATATATACTTACATTTCTTCCTGCCTGCGTGCGATTAGTCGAACCACACAAGAATAACTAGAATACCACTAGAATTACTGCTGCTTCAATCTGATTCATATGGTCATGCTAATGCATAACTCTGAATATTGGTCAACCAGTTGAATTTGAAGAATGTAATTTCTTTCTGTATCTGTAGTTGACATGTGCTGTTGGAAGTGACAGTGGAAATTTCCTTGCTACTGCCGCGGGCGCCAAAACAAAGCTCGCTTTTCCACTAACACAGTCCACAAGGATTTTATCGTGTAAACCCATTAGTCGTGGCTTGGTCCTTACGCGCCATGGCGGTGTCTGGTTGCGTCGTCGCCCCACTTATATGAGTGGCTCTAAAGGAATGTGCCGGGAAGGATCGGTCACCATGTGTTAGGAAATGTGGGCACTTGCTTCCAGAGGAAAGCACAATGCTTGTCATTTTGTATTGATTCTTGACATATATTTGCATCTGTAACCTTGTAAATGTTATCGCAAATAGTGACCGACAACACACCCTGGTGTAATGGGAGCTAACGCGCTGTTGCATTTAAGTTGGTTTGTCCCTCATGAAGGGGCACGGAGTTCCAACCGACGCAGCCGGCGGGTAGGTTGAGACAGCTTCCTTGCTGCTCTGTGTGTTGCCATTTATCCAATTCCGCTGGCCTGTGATGGTCCCATAGCAGGTCCCATTTTTGGTTATTTTGTCTCATTTTTTCTAGCTCATTCTTATGTGTTTTAATTTTGCCAGCTTTATTAGCTTACGACATTTGTTGTATTTCTGTTTGCAGTCGCATTTTCTTAGTTCTGGTCTTAGGTGTTGCTTTTGCTTTTGTGGTATTCGATCATCGAAGCAGATATTTCTGGGTTGGTTAGTAAAATGATTATTTTAAATTGTATATGGAAGATAACCCTAGAATATGTGTGGTGCCTTTTCTGGTTTATATCAATACGATGATCATTCAGTCCATTGTCTTGTTGGCTGACCTTTTGACAATTAGCATGCCGTGAGGGGTATGGTTAGCACTTTCCAGAGCTCACTAACATAGTGGAAGACTCCAAAATACAGCTTTCATGGTATAGTTTGGTGGAAGCCCCATGGTTGACTTGAGCATGGCGCACGGCAGCTTTTGTGGAAATCTCACGACTGACTTGACCAATGTCTACGGCCACTTAGTGGAAGCCTCATGACTGACTTGGACACTTGGTGGAAAGCATCATTGAAAGTCCTCCTTGGTGTGCTGGAGAGCACGTAGTTTTCATGAAAATAGTGCCAGCCTTGTATTATACGGAGAGATAGTGGTACCAATCAGAATCCTGCTCGGAATTGGGCCACTGCTGTCATAATCTGAATTTTATTGGTCCCAAATGAATCGTGGTGACAGTTCAGCTCAACAACATGTTCCAGCCTATATATACATCCTCTTCTTCCTATTTCGAATAGCAGAGCAGAGCACATCCACACTCTTCTCCATGCATCCCCTCTACATATTATCCCTTGGGCTTCTCCTCTTTCCCACATGTTGCTGCTCCTCGCCTGCGCCCGCAAATGATACTCTCATTGTAGAGATGGGGACGACCAAGACGGCGGAGGCCCGGACGTGCGGCAAATTGAACCAAGTGGAGCCGGATCCAAATCCAAATCAAACACACACAGAGTCAGGTCACATGGAATGGAAAGCATCGTCTCCTCCCGCCGGCGCCGGCGCCCGTCGTAGTCTCCCCTCCCCTCCCATCCCACAGCCGCGCGTCGGCCGCCGGCTCCGCCCTCCCTCTTGGAACCGCAAACGCTCCGGCGCGAGTGAATTGCACAGCCAAAACAGAAATGGATTAGCTAGGAAATCTGAAGATGGATTAACTGGACCACCGGATGCGGATGGATCTCTCTCCCTCGCGAGCTGCAAGTCCGGACCACAGTCAGGTCACAAGAAACGGAGAAGCATCATCGCCACCTCTCGCCGGCGCCCGTCGCCCAAGCCCCAAGTCCAAGTCGCACGCGCACCCCGCACGCGGACGGATGACCACCTCTTGTATATATAAGAGAAGATGGCGGGGTGTGCTCCATGGACAAAGGGAAGAAGGCACGACCGTGCCGCGGATCGGTGAGGTGGCGCAACCAAGGCCCTCCCTTTGCTGATGCCCATCCCTAGGCACACATTCATTTTATTTCGTTTACATCAAGGGGAGTTAAGCGGCACGGAGTTCTCACGGCCACGTCATTCAATGAGGATGGTTCCTTTCCAAGGCGTTTGCCGCCACATCAGTTATGCAACACTTCGCATGCTTCTTAGACGAGGCGTTAAATGCTGTATATATGAGTGAACCAATACAAAAGTGTTTTTATCAGAACGTATTTTGAAACAGCTTTGCCCTTTCTAAACAAATGCGTTAAATGCCGAGCGAACTCCGGCGGATGGTGATGAATTGAATTAATTTGAATGAAGCAACCTTTGTAGAATGAAACGTGGCAGTAACTCGCACGGCTCCACCACATTTAAAGATAGATAGATAGATAGATAGATAGATAGATTGGTAGCCAAGAAACAAAATGATCACCATGCCAAAGATGCTTATTTTCAATATTAACATATTCCTTTACACTTCCCGCAGAAAAAAAAAACATCTTCCTTTACACTTGGTTGTACATACACAGTGTACCTCCTGCATACAAATTAAGCAAAACTACACTTGTTCGAAATCGCAGCGCTGATCATGAAAACTAAAGCTCCAGCACTACAAATTATTTTCATCAACGGGAAATGGATTTCCGTGAGATCAAACCAAGTGAGTCGAAGTGTTCATCCGGCCTGGCCACCAGTAGGTTCGCCTTCATCTTGGCGCCGAACCCCGCCATCGACAACCTGGTGCTGCTACTGGTTTGAACTTTCAAGTCATGGCACCATTGACCCTTCTAGGCATGCAAAACATCATCTGGTTCGCTCTCAAATCATCAAAAAATCACACCTTGGAAAAGCAATCAGAGTCTAATCAAAGCCCATTAAAAACAGAAGAAACCCATCCAATTTGTAGCAGTCACACAGCCCAAAGTACGACGATATGTAGCAGAAACACTATTACTACAACCAACAAATCAAACTAATTGAGCAAACTAAAAACTAAACCAGAATTTTGGTCCATTTCCCACATTGTTTCGTGTGGATTTTGGAAGAGCCAGAGCCACAGCAATAGGCAATCCCTGTGCCTATTCACAATCCAGCAGTATTTAGGAAGGACTGGTGATTGACATGGACTGATCCAGTCCTACTCCTATCTTATGATCAACTTGAACCAACTCAAACAATAAGGATAACAGGGATGGAGTTTTATCAGGGGAAAAGTAGTTGAGCCTGAACATACAAGTTTCTTCGAAGCCTACGCAAACACTAGTGACACGGCATTTGGACGTCAGTACATCACTATCATGCATGGCATTTCATGAATAAAGTGCTCGAAAATACAACATGGTTCATTCATTTCGTTCGTTCAAGGTACTAACTAGTGCCGCAACAATGAATTGGCACATATGCAAGAGCAAACATCCAAGACCACAGCAAGCACACTAGCAAGAGCTGTGAAACGTACCAGAACTCAACTAGTTTGGCTTGGCACTTGGAACAAAGGGCTATGACGCCCTTCAGTCTTGCCATGCCTAGATCCTCTGGCGATTGACGCCAGACCATGCATCACTGTCCTGAAACGTCAAATTTCAGAACCGAAATCAACAAAGACGCAAACTCACGGGCGACGTAAAAAATATAGAGAATATATACAGCCAAGAACAAGAACTAAACCTGACCACGCTGATGCAAACTAGACATCACATTATGGCATCATCCAGTTCATCAACAAGCATCCGACAACACAACACAGTTGATAAAGAAATCAAAGTACTGCCAAACATATTGACTACTACTACGCCCTGGCAAGCGAGGCAGGCGTCCCAGCTACAGTAATATCCACACATGACACGTCTCTAGCAGTGACATAAGCAGAACTAGATAACCAAATTCTCTCACACTGAATAGTACTGAAATGTCCTGGTGGAACAACAGAGATGTATTTGCAGAACAAAAAAAAGAGATCCATCCATGTGTGTCCTGGTGGACTAAAATCACCTCAAACTACATGGATTGGAGCACCTCCAGAGCAAACCAAATAGAAATCAAAGCACCGCAGTAAGCAAGAAAGGGTGTTGGCCTTACCACTGTCGAAGAAATTGATGTTGCGTGGTGCCGTCGGAGATGGCTTGTTGCACCGGGCCATGATCATGTGGCATCTGCTGCTGCTGGTGTTCACTGCCTCTGACAGTGGTGGTGGTGCTGGGCGAAGAAGAAGATAAGAACAAGATAATCCAATCAAGATGCAACCAGCAAACAAGATAAGAAAAAAAATGAATGTTGAAAAGATGAGATAGAATCTACCCCTCCATTGGTGAGAGTGCTGCCCGTGACAAGGACCCCAGGAACTTGATCTCCTCCTACTCGTCGAGCTAGTTGGGTCCGAGTACTTGGAGGCGCTGCTGCTCCAGGTTGGCCGTGAGGGGAGGCAGCCACCCATGTCGTATTGGCTGAAGCGCGCGGCCTCATCGTCGCTCTAGCAGAACCGCATGGATGAAGGACTCCTCTCCTGGCTCTGGACCGTGGGGAAGGAGAACTTCCGTCCCAGCCTAGCTCGCAGGCTGGCAGACACCTACAAGTTTCATATCAAGTAATCAGAGTAAATGTCTAACTTCTGCAGATCCCATGTTTCCAACAATTGAGGTAATATAAATAACTACCAAACGACATGCCATCCTTTGTTACAGCGGAAACAATAAAGATTCATCCTTGTGTGTCCCAGTGAGCTGCATGCAGTCTAGCTATTAGGGGAAACATTAAAGAACTGGCCATGGAGGCGGTCCAGGAACTTACTCTCCTCCTCCTCGAGCTAGTTGGGGCCGAGAAATTTGGGCGCTGCTGCTCCAGATCCGGCGTGAGGTGAAGATGGGCGAGCAGCCAACCATCTCGTCTTGGCTCAAGCGTGCCGTGGCCCGAGCAGAACTGCAGAGCTCCATGTTGACGCTGTTGTCGAGCTTCTCGACCATATATATAATCTGGACCATACACAATGAAACAATAAGCCGAGCACAACAGCTAGAGCTAGGGCGGAAGCATCACATAGAGATGTATGACAAGCATGAATTGTTTTCCAATATCAGGCATTCAATCATCATGATCCTCTTGTAAAGATAACATCCAGTCCAAATATAATATAATAGGTGCATAATAACGGGAGACGAAAGAGTTGGTACTTGACAAGAGATATATTTTTGTTACAGCAGAAACAAAAGAAAAATGATGGCATATGGTTCCTCTGATTCCAGCCGTGTTTGTCTCACTGAAGTAAAACCACCTCCAAACTACATGGCTCGGAGCACCACGAAGCAAACCAAACCAAACGAGCTAGAAACCTATTATTAGGGAATCAAAAGCACTGCAACAAGCAAAGAAGGGCGGAAGGAATGGTCGCCATCTTACCGCACGCAGGGGCGTGAGCTCGGCGTAAATGGCAATAGCTGCGGCCATGAACTTGCTCTCCTCCTTGTTGTCGAGCTAGTTGGGGCCATGGATTTGGAGCGCTGCTGCTCTAGGTCTGGCGTGAGGAGAGGATAACAGTTATGCATTATTAGTTTATTACAGAAAAATACGAAGAGAATCGGACATTTGTTTGTCTGTTGGTCACCGTCAGAGAGTGAGCAGACATTATACTACTATAACCCAATTTTTAGTTTTGATAAATAGGCATTACAGAGAGTGAGGTGCATCCAGTCCAATGATAATAATAGATGGAGAGAAAATAAAGTCATTGATGTCTAGGCACCAGTTATTCCAACCGAAGAAAAGAAACAACTTCAGTATAGTACAAATCTTGCAATGCAACACAACAGAAGGAGATGAAGTTCCAAGTGAAGACGTCTTTTCCAAGATGATACTTAGGCCTAATATAATGGAGTGCTAAAATGACATAATAAACTAGAGTTGGGGGAAATTACTTGTACTACTAGGATTGCTGTATGGAGGAGATGGCACCGTGCAGACACTGATGAGATTATGGAACCAGAGAATGGCACCGTGCACACACTGTACGTATGTATCCTTGTGTGTGTCAGTATTCAAAAAAGATGCATCCTTGTGTGTACCAGTAAACTGAAACCACCTTCAAACGATATATCATGGATTGGAGCACCCACAAAGCAAACCAAAGGAAACCAAACCAAACGAGCTAGCTAGCTATCACGGGGGGAAATTATGGCACTGCATCAAGCAGAGAAGGGAGGAAGGAAGGGTCGTCTTACCATTGTAGTTCACCGTAGATGGCCATGGAAGGACCCCATAAACTTGTCCTCCTCCTCCTCGTCAAGCTAGCTGGGGCTGAGTATTTGGGCGCTGCTGCTCCAGGTCGGACGCGAGGAGAAGATGGGCGAGAGAATCACGTCTTGGCTGAACCTGAGCGTGGTGGCCCGAGCAGAGCGCGCGCTTCTCCTCCTTCTCCCGTGGTCGGCCACAAGGAGAAGGAGGAAGTATGCTTTAGACACATGTAAGATCACGGTTATCTACAAGGAACCAACTTCAAGTTAATCGCAAGTCAGACTGGTGCTACATCTACCAAGTCTTGTACTGTAATAATGGCATAAAGGTGAAGATCTTAGTAAACCTTCTCGAAATCCTTCATGGCGAAAAGAACTCCTACTTCTCGAGCAGCGTGCGTCCTAGCAAATAGTGTCCCTGCATTACACAAGTAAGAACAGAGGATAGAACATCACAAAACTAAACAATAAATGAATCACCACCTATTTCAAATCAAATCTAACTTTGTGGACATACAACAGTAGCCTCTTATACTAATAAACTGAAACCATCAACCGACTTGAGAAAATCAACTAAATCTAACATGAGTATTAGGATATGAACAAAAGAATGCTCCTGCATGCAACCAAAAGAGTGTCATTTTCTTTCCCGTTCATAATCGAAATTCATGATGAACCGAGGTACTCTATATTTTTTAAACTGCGGAGACAATAGTTGTGTTCCAATTCTCTAGACCTATATGTGTTGGTACTTGACAAGAGATGTATCTGTTCCAGCAGATACAACAAATGGCATATGTTTCCTCTCATCGATCCATGTTTGTCTCACTGAACTACAACCACCTTCTATCTAGATGGATCGTAATATCGGACCACCCCCGAAGCAAACCAAACCAAACGACTAAACAAGCAAGGAAAGGAGGAAGGAAGGGTCGTCGTCTTACCACTACAGGAGTGTGAGCTCGCCGTAGATGGCAATGGCTGCGGCCCAGGAACTTGCTCTCCCTCCTCCTCCTCGAGCTAGTTGGTGCCGGGGATTCAGATGTGGTGCTACTCCAGGTCTGGCGTGAGGATAAGATAACAGTTATGCATTATTACAGCAAAAATATGAAGAGAAGCGGACATTCGTTTCTCTGCAGTTTCTAATGCAGCACAATAGAAGGAAATTAATTTCGTACTCCTGAATCATGATGTCTTTTCCAAGAATGATACTTAGGACTCAAACAGAATTGCACTTAGAAAGATATTCAGGAATATGCAGGCAGCATCGCCCAATGCACTAGACCCTAAACTATGCTTCTTCATGAGAGACCCGTTGTCGAAAGGTCCAAAAGAACGAAAAAAGGAGGCGATAAGGGCTACATGCAAAGTTAACAGATAAGCTTCACGAGTAATCAGGAAAACATTGCTTAGATACATGTAAGACCACAGTTGTATTTGCAGATACAGAGCCTGGTTCAGAATGTACACGAGTTCACGAACAGCAGACCTTCTCGAATTCCTTCATGGCAAGAGCACAGTCCTCCGTCTCGAGCAGCACACACACCCTAGCCAATAGGGTCCCTGCATCACAGAAGCAAGAACAGACAAAGATATGAAAACTGCACATTTCACCAATCTAATGCTTCTTCCTGAGACATGAATCGATGGCATCATTCACTGGTTAATGGTGGCGTAACTAGCACAAGTGAAAAATGGGGAATAATTTGTTGGGTTGGTGCTACACCTACTACTCTGAGTACCATCACCAGATAGGATAGACTTCTTCCCGGACGCCTCGGAGAACAAGGCCTAGTTGGTTGACGACGAGTGATTCAAGGGCAGGGCATAGCGTGTGGTGGAGTAGGGGCTCTGGTTCAGCGTCTGCGGCTCCAGGTTTTGGGAAAAGTTTGCCCATTTCTAAATGTCTCAAAAAATCTCAGTTAAATGCTGAGTGAGCAATACTACAACAAATGGTGACGAATCGAACTAATTTCCGTAGCTCTGCTTTTTTCTGTTGAATAAAGAAACTACTTTATTTAGAAGTGACAAAAAGTTGTCCGTTGTTGCTCTGGAATTGCAAATCCGATCACTGTCAACCTATATGCATCATCAGAAAATCAATCATAGCCATCAGATCAGAGTGTAATTAACACACACACACACACACACACACACACACACACACACAAGATGAACAGAGATCAATCGAATTTGCAGCAGTGACAGACCAAAGTATGTGAACATAAAATTTCTTCACACCGACCAATCAACTTAATAAAACTGTACGTCCATCACTTTTGCCAACAAGTTAGCACAAGTTCCCTCCCTACTGGTTTGAACTTTCAAGTCATGGCATCATTGACCCTTCTAGGCATGCAAAATGTCTTTCGATTCAATCCCAAATCATCAGAGTATCACACCTTGGAAAAGCAATCAGAGTCTAATCAGAGCCCATTATAGAAGAAATCCATCCAATTTGTAGTAGTCACACGCATCCCAAAGTACATGATATATAGCAGAAACACTATTACCACTACCGACAAATGTGCTTGATTGAACAAACAAAAACTAAACCAGAGTTTTGGTCCATTCCCCACATTGTTTCCGGTGGATTTTGGAAGATGTTGTACATTCTAGCCAGAGCCACAACAATAATAGGCAATACCTGTGCCTATTCACAATCCAGCAGTATTTAGAAACGACTGGTGATTGACAATGGACTGATCCATTCCTACTCCCATCTTATGATCAACTTGAACCAACTTGAACAAAAAAATTAGTTGGCAGCATCAGGGACCAAGCTTAATTTAGAGTGAGCAATAAGAACATCAGGGATGGAGTTTATCAGGGGAAAAGTACATGAGCCTTGTCTTCTCCAGTTTAGTTTGTGCATATATTGATAAGACAAAGGGATACCAATTCATCCACACAATAAATCATTGAAATTTAACTCAGCCACTGCAATCTCGGACATGCTAACCACTCCCAATTATTCCAAAACAAACGAGCGCAAGAGGCATTACATCGCTCAATGAATTCTAGTTGTATAAGAGAAATATACAACGAACCTGTCCAATGCATGCACAAATGAAATCGTTGACCCTGTGGTGCTGTGCAGTCCCAGTTTATCCTCCTGCACAAGCAAGAAAAAAAAGGAGCAGGCCCCAGATCAGACAAAAGTAAACTGGGCAAATAATTATTCTTCTGGTTGAGAGTCAAGCTTAGGCATCCGCATCGACTGGAATCAAAGCAAATAGACCATTTCATCTAGCTCATACCATGCCAGGCAACCAACCAAATATGTACAGGAAAGGGCCTATCTATAGTCTGTTGCCTCACTGCTACTAGTTTTAAATTATAATAGAGAGACACCTTATAAACCAATGTTCCAACCCAGCTAACTACTTAACCGGAGAAACCTCTCTCCGTTGCCATGTATCAGTGTCCTCTAGAATTTGTAAATAAACACATTATGTGTAATATTCTTCAGTTGAGCAATTTATTGAAGCTTCCAAGTCAATTATAAACATGTTGTGTGAACCAGAGAAAGCAAGATCTTAGAAAATTGTAGTCAAACAAATTGATTATGGCCCTATACACTGGCGTTCCGTTGTACTAACTACTTAACCAAAAAGCCTCTCCTGTTGTCTTGTCTCAGTGACTTACTGGCCTATCAGTAGGTCAAAGTATCATTTTCAAACAAGAGAGGAATGTTCCATTTCATCCCCTGCAGTGCATATTTTCTCTCAGAAAAGAAAAGGAGAGGTAGGAACCAGTGGCGCTCACCGTTGCAGTTGCACTTCAATCGGACGGAATCACTGGTGGTGTGATGTTCAATCGGTGGCGGGCAAGCTGTGTCCCTTTCTGCTCCTACGGACCTACGTGAGGAAGGAAAAAGCATCAGCAAAAGGGGAGAAGAGCAGATCGAAATGCCAGTCAACCGAGCTTAATATGTACAGGCATAACACGAAAAGCGAAAGGTTTATCAGCATGAGTCAATTAAGATTACTTAACACCATAAGCTTCATCTAGCACATGCCAGGTAATAACTAAGAAAATATGTACAGGCAAGGGCTCATTGTTTACTTATAGCTATTAGGCCTATAGTCTGTTGCCTCCTACTACTGTTTTTAAATTAATAGAGAACTTATAAAGCAATGTTCCAACCTAGATAATTACTTAACCAATGAAGCCTCTCATGTTGCCATATATCAATGTCTTCCAAAATTTGCAAACAAGCACAGTGTAATATTCTTCAGTTGAGCAATTTAAGCTCCCAAGTCAACTATAAGCATGTTGTGTGAACCGGAGAAAACTTGATCCCTGAAAATTATAACCAAACAAAAGGAAGGATACATATTATAAAGCATAAGGTAAGGTTCATGTACCCATAACAGATTCACCTTGAACAACTAATGATTTACATGGTTAAACGGTGCCTTATGGGAACCAACAAGCTACATTTGCAGCATAAGATGGTTGCTTTCCTAAACAGACAACATGGAATTCAAAACATGTAGAATGGAAAGAGGACAGATGCACGCTGGATGGTTTATGAGTGTTAACCGGGGAGGAACAAACCTATGATCAAAACTGCAGAATCAATCAATTATTAGGCCTGGAAGACATGTGTGTGATCACCCTCTTGATAGCCTAGCTTCATCCCGTGGTACACCAGCGACCTGCATGCATAGATACAAACAGCAGCACCAAGAATGAAGATCCATCCGTTGTCTATCTGCACCACTCACCCATGACCATCGGAAGCAATAGGTATCAAGAAACGCCCAAGCAAGCAAGCAACCCGGACTCGTGTCTTTATTTATTTATGCAGAACAAAAATAAAATGTGGACAATAGCATCCTCAGTTTCAGAAATTTTGGTGTATTTTTTTAATCTAATAAGTTTTCTTCTTAGGCAGGCTTGGTGAAGAACGGAGACAAACAAAGGGTGGTCATCTCTGGCCTAGCCTCAGAAGCTAATCTAGTCGAAGGTGTGTATAAAAACAAAACAAAACAACAGGGAGGAGTTGATAGCAGATTCAGTTAAAACACGTTCATGGCAGATTCAACTGGAAACAAAATCACAGCTTTGAGTGTGTGTGTGTGTGTGTGTGCACGCGCTCATCTCTGAAATAAGATAGGAATGGTTCGAGTTCAATCTGAGAAAAGAAAAAAGAGAGGGAGGAGGGTGAGTACTTGACAAGAGATGTACGTATTTGTTACAGCAGAAACTAAAAAAGATGCCACTGAATAGGAAGCTACTACTAGCTGGCGCTGAATAAATCGGAACATCGGAACCTAACACTGAGTGGACCTGATGATTAATTAATATATAAGAATGTAAGTGCTGCAGAGATGACGGTTAATTTGTAAATCCTAATTGCCCCAAAAAATTGTGTTTTTTAATATAATAAGTTTTCTTCTTAGGTAGGGTTGGTGAAGACAGGAGACAAATAAAAGGCATTCATCTCCGGCCTCAGAAGCTAAGCTAGTGGAAGGTGCTTGTATACACAAACAAAACAACAGGGAAGAGTTGATAGCAAATTCGGTTAAAAGGCATTCATGGCAGATTAAACTGAAAAAAAAATCACAACTTGAACTCTGAATCTCTCTGTCTCTCCTGTCTCTCTCTCTGTGTGTGTGTGTGTGTGTGTGTGTGTGTGTGTGTGTTTTGTGTGCGTGTTTACCTCTCTCAAACAGAGCAAGATGGTGAGAGTTCATTCCCTACAAATCATTTCTGCTCTGATAAAAGAAAAAAAAAGGGAGGAGGGCGAGCACTTGGCAAGAGATGTACATGTTCGTTACAGCAGAAACTAAAAAAGATGCATCCTTTGTGCGTGTCTCAGTGAACTGAAACCACCTCCAAACCAAACCGAACTGCTAGCTATTAGGGGGAAAATGAATGTACTGTAGGAAGCAAGGAAGGGTTACCTGTGCAGATGCATGAGCTCGCGATAGATTGCCATGGAGGTGGTATAGGAAGAGAGGGAAACCCATATCGCTGCTGTTGGTGGCCCTGCTGACACCGGCTATCTTTTGGCAACATGGACGGCTGATGAGCAGCCGCCATGCCACTAAGGGATCCTCCCGGCCTTAGGTTAGAGATCTCCGGGGTGCAGCCAATCTCTCCTCAAGTAGAACCGCACGGCGCCCGAGAAGGACGACCCCTCACATCGGCAACATCATTCAGTACTGCATTGTACAAAAGATTGCATCATTTACTTGCAAAATCAATTGAACTGAGCAACTAGTCAAGGAAAATGAGATAGTATGAAGCACTAGGAGATCCCAAGTCAGTTATAAGCATGCTGTTTGAACTGGAGAAAACAAGATCCCAGAAAATTATAACCAAACAAAAGGCGTTCACCTCACTAGTCAAAGGTGTGTGTATACAAACAAAACAACAGGGAAGAGTTGATAGCAAATTCAGTTAAAAGACATTCATGGCAGATTCAACTGCAAAAAAAAAACACAACTTGAACTCTGAATATCTCTCTCTCTCTCTGTATGTGTGTGTGTGTGTGTGTGTGTGTTCACATCTCAAACAGAGCAAGATAGGAATGGTCGAGTTCATCCTTTACAAAGCATTTCTACTTGACAAGAGATGTGTGTATTTGTTACAGCAGAAACTAAAAAAGATGCATCCTCTGTGTGTGTGTCTCGGTAAACTGAAACCACATGCAAACCAAACCAAACCGAACTGCTAGCTATTAGTAGGGGGGAAATGAAAGCATAGAAGCAAGCAAGGAAAGTAAGAAGGAAGGGTTAGTAGTGCAGGTGGGCATGAGCTCACCCTAGATGGCCATGGAGGCGGTCCAGGAAGAGAGGGAAGCCCAGGTCGCTGCTGTTGCTGACGTCGGCTGTCTTTGGCAACATGGATGGATGGCAGACGAGCAGCCGCCATGCCAACACCAAGGGATCCTGCCGGCCTTGGATTAGAGGTCTCTGGTGCGCAGCCAATCTCTCGTCAAGCGGAACCACACGGCGCGTCACGCCCAAGAAAGATGACCCTTACTCCTCCACTCGTGGAGTCGAGGCAAGCTTTAACTCTTTGTGCTCGGATGGATTCAGGACACCCAAAATTGAGCGTCCAGCACATTGGCAAGACTGTACAGTACTGCATTGTACAAAAAAAAACAGCATCATTTACTTACTTGAAGAATCAATTGAACTGAGCAACTAGTCAGCCAAAATGAGATGGTATGATGTATCTATCAATCAGGGCAGGGCAGAGTATGAATGTGTGTGTGTCGCAGAACCTGAACCTGAACCTGAAAACAAGTCTGCATATATATTGAGGAGAAGCCGCACAGCAGCACCAAGGGATCATCCCTGCCTTGGAGTAGAGGTCTCCGGCTCCAGGGCGCAGCTAGTCTCTCCTCAAGCAGAACCACCCGGCGGCGCCGGGCGCCGAGCAGGACGACCCCTCACTCCTCCACTCCCGGCGTCGCCAGCTCATGACAAGCTTCAACCGTTTGTACATCCAAGTTGAGCGTCCACAACATTGGCAACATCATTCAGTAGTGCTGCATTGTACAAAAAGAATCGAATCAATTGAATTGAATTGATTGGCGGGTCACTTGAGCGGAGCAGCTAGTCAAGACAAGTGAGATAGTATCAAGCACCAGGAGATAGTATGATCTAGCTACTGTATCTATCTATTTATCAGGGCAGAATATCAATCAACAGGTGTCTGTCGCAGAATGAGAACCTGAACCTGAACCTGAAGATAAGTTTGTCTGCATATATATGTAGTAGTTGACAAACGGGAGTGCTGCTGCTAGGCTATGGAACCAAAAAAGTCGCGTTGATTTTCCAATCCTGGAGCGGAGCGGGAAGGTGGCATGGAAAGGACGTCGCCGGAGAGGAGAGGAAGAAGCCAAGTCGCTGCTGCTGTTGGCTGCATCCGGCCGGTGGTCTTGGCTCGAGACAAGATTTAATTCTTTGTGGTCGTATGGATTCAGCGCACACAAAAATTGAGCGTCCGGCGCATTGGCAAGATTGTTGAGTACTGCATTTACAAAAAAAGAAAAAAAACTGCATGATTTAGTTACTTGAAGAATCAATTCAACTGAGAAACTAGTCTATCAATCTCAATCATAGGCAGAGTATGAATGTGAAGCTGCAGACAAGTCCGTCAGCATATACCGGCGTGGGCTTGGAAGAAGGTCGCAGGAGAGGATCGGAGAGGGAGAAGCCCAAGTCCCGCTGCTGGTCGCCATGGTCGCGCGGCAGCCCAAGCCCCGCCGGTGAGGTCCGACGAGGAGAGGGAGGAGGGAGGCGACCCAAATCCCGGCTCCACATCGTGGGAGGAGGGCATGGCCATGGCCCTCTCTCACCCTCTCTCCCCTCACGCGGATTGAGGTGACCACGCAACCCAGGAGAGGGAGAGAGAGGAGGTCGCCCCCGGTCATGTCCCAGTCCCACGAGGGGAGGGAGGCGAAGAAGGCGCCCAAGATGGCCCAATCCCTCCAGATCCAAGACAAGTCCTCCACATCGGCATGGCCATGGCTGCGGCCGCCATCGCTGGTCTGGGAGCGCCTCGTCTCCCGCTCGATCTGGGCGACGTCGACGGTGGTGTGCGGCGGCGGCGGCGGGGATCGACGATGGTGAGGGTGTGTGGGGGCGGCGGCGGGGAATGGATCTCATCTCACTGACAGTGACTGAATGGGGGGGGGGGAGACGAAAGGAAAGCCCTCTGTTTTCGTTTTGTTTTTTGTTTCACCTTCCCTCACAATAATCCCGCTGAACCCTGATTGGTCTACGACCACGTCCCGCGGATCCATCCCCCTCCCTGCACCATCTCAGCCCTTCATTCACATCCGACGGCGCGCACGTTTCAAAGCATAGTAATAACTGCTGCTCATTGACCAAGAGAAGAGGAAAGGGAGAGCAGCCTGGCGTGGTGTTGGACGGATCCCGAGTGAGGCTTTTTGTTCGTTGATTGGTCCACCCCGAGCTCTCACGGATCGACCCTCCCCTTTTGGCCGATCCTAGCCATTCACCAACATCCGACGATGCATATGCTACATAGCAGGTGTAGCCGGTTGACCAACCATGACGGCTTGCTACCACCGTGGCATGGATTTGTTGATGAGATTCCTAATTGGTCTATCGCAGCATCCCACGGATCGATCCCCTCCCCTTTTGGCCGATCCAAGCCGTCCGCCCGGATCCGACACACCAAGTTTAAGTTTCAAAACATATATAGCACTAGTTGCGCGCGGCCTCACACGGGTGTCTCGTGTGCTCTTCATGCCATTGTCCACTATATATTACGTATCTGCATTTTTTTCACTAAAATGGTTTTTTTTAAAACACTTGCTTGGCTTAATTAGTACTTGCCGCCGTCCGATTCGCCTAGCTACTTGTCCCAAACATCTCGTTTTCTCGAGCAAATTGCCCAGCTAAGTAGTTGGCGTCGTGTCGTCCCATCATGCACGCTTGTCCCGGTATATGCATACGTACGTGAAAACACTTAGTAATAAACATGATAATAATAAGATTAACCCAATGGTCAAATTAACCTAATGCCCTCGTATTTCTTTGCTTATTGGATTAACCCAACGCCCTCGTTTGTAAACTGTTGGTTTGGACCCAAACAATAAATAGTCACAATACTATTCCTTCATAATTCTCAATCCCCTTTCCTTCTCATTGAAACCACCTTATTGTTCCAAATCTCCGCTACTTACAAAGGAGCAAATTAGATTTTTTTTTGTTCTACAACAACCCAAACAAGTGTGCACGGGACATTTTCGTCTGCCTAGCTAGGGTTACATCTCTCCATTCTTTTTGTTTTACGGATCGTTTGTTTCATCAACTCACAAAAAATAAAATCGCGAGCGATTTCCGGCCACGGATCGTTGTACTCTGGTTTGTCCATGGGGACGTCCCACGGATCCATCCCCCTCTCCCCTTGTCGACGCCTCGGCGCGTTGACGGGCAAAGGCCAACCATGGTCGCCGGGTGGCGGGGCACTCATCTTTCCCCAGCTCGGTGCTAGATGGCATGGGCTGACAGAGTTGGGCGGCGCCGTGACGCATTGACGGGGCGTGGCGTAGGCACGGGTTACCGGCGGCGGCTTGAAGGGGTTGTGGGTTGCGGCGGGGTGGGCGTCATGTCATGCATAAAGAAAAACAAAACTTGTTGGCGTGGGTCATGCGTAGCAGCATTTTGTTGTTGAGGCATTCCATATCTTTTGAAGCCGGTGTCATGCATGTTTCTTGAAGAATTAAGTAGTGTCTAGTCGCCCCCCTCCATGACCAATCGACCCAGGGTCGTGTCATGTCTCCAAAGGTGCGGATTGAGGGCTCACCGTCCGTCCGTCCGGAGGAGCGATTAGGTGCTCCGCCGCGGATGATGACGTGTGAGTTGGGCGGGTTGCGAGAACCGCGGTGAAAAGAAAGGAAAAAAGAAATAATCGAAGAAGCGAGTAGTAGCTGGCTGGTGCAGTCACGCATGCATGTATGCATGCCTGTGCGTGATACCACATGCCCCACACCGATCAAGCTTCAATCATTTTTTTATTAAAGAAGAAAAGCTTAATAATAATAATAATAAGAAGAAGAAAAAATGCCTCCCTTGATTCGACGCGTGTAGTTTTGCAGATTATGTACATGCGCTAGCCAAAAGAAGAAGAAAAAGAGAGAAGATTACGTACGGCAAGGAGTCGATCGAGGAGGCTCACGCATAAACAGGAAGGGATGAGGTGAGGATGCATGCATGCACGCACGCACGCGTGGAATCGGCGTTTCGTTCAAGCGATCCATCGTGGAGGGAGACGCTGCCCGCGAAGCACCTGCTTAAATCCCTCCACGTACCGCATGCTACAGCTAGGTCCATGAGGCAACGAAGATGGCCTCGACGTACGACATGGTGGAGCCAATGAAGTAACTGTACGTAAGCGTGGTGAAGGCGCGCGACCTGCCCACCATGGACGTCACCGGCGCGCTGGACCCGTACGTGGAGGTGAAGCTGGGCAACTTCAAAGGCCTCACCAAGCACCTGGTAAAGAACCACAACCCGTGTGGCGCCAGACGTTCGCCTTCTCGCCGCAAACCTTCAGTCCAACCAGCTGGAGGTCATCGTCAGGACAAGGACACAATCCGCGACGACTTCAGAGGCGCGCGTCGTGTTGGGCGTGTCCGACATCCCCGAGTGCATCCCGCCGACAGCCGCTGGCCCCACAGGTGGTACAACCTCTCGGCGCCGATGGGAGAGATTCCACCACGCCACACCTCGGCGAGATTATGCTCGCCGTCTGATCGGCACCAGGCCGACGAAGCATTCGAAGCGTACCACTCGGCGCTCACCCGCTATCGACGGCGGGGCTCACTAACACGCGCTCCAAGGTGTATTACTCCCCCAAGCTCATCTACCTTAAGGTCGTGTCATCGGGCGAAGGACCTCATCGGCACGGAGAATTCAAAGGACCCGCCGGTCAAGCCCACCATCGCCAAGATACGGATGGGCGGCGATCCGCCGGACACGATCGGGCAGCCGCCGGCGAACCCGTGTGGAACAGCGAGTTCATGTTCGTGGCTGCGAGCCGTTCGAGGACCCGCTAGTGGTCACGGTGGAGGAGAAGGTCGCTGCCGGAGAGATGAGCCCATCGGCCGCATCATCATCCCGTGGCGGCAAGCGTGCCGCGAACGACCGCCAAGTCGGTGCCGTCGAAATGGTTCAACTTGTCGCGTGGGATGACGGTGGAACAGTGACGGCGCCGATGTCACGACGGGGACCAAGCACCGGAGCATTCAAGACGTTTGCGAGCAAGATCCACCTCAAGATGAGCCTAGAGACGGCATACCATGTGCTAGACGAGTCGACGCACTACACTAGCGACCTGCAGCCGGCGGCGAAGAAGCTGCGGAAGAGTGCCATCGGCATGCTCGAGGTGGGCATCCTCAGCGCACGCGGCCTCGGCGGCAACAAGAACCCCTACTGCGTCGCCAAGTACGGTGCCAAGTGGGTGCGCACACGCACGCTGCTCGGTACCGCGACACACGCGTGGAATGAGCAGTACATCTGGGAGGTGTTTGACCTCGGCACCGTCATCACGGTCGCCGTCTTCAACAACAAAAATCTTGATGGCCATGGCGGCGCCAGGGCGAGAGGATCGGCAAGCGCGCGTCCGCCTCTCGGCGTTGAGTCGACCGGTGTACACGCACTACTACCCGCTCATGGTGCTGGCCCGGGTGGGTGAAGAAGACGGGGAGCTCCACTTGGCAGTCCGGTTCACTTGCGGCGTGGGCCAACATCTTTGGCACAAGATGGGCGATCATTGTTGCCCAAGATGCACTACACGAGCCCCATCTCCGTGCTGCACCGAACTCCCTCCGATTCTGGCGATGCGAGATGGTGGCAACGCGGCTAGGCAAAGCGGAGCCGCCGCTGCGTCGAGAGGTGGTGGAGTACATCTTGACACGGACTCGCACATGTTCAGCTGCGCGGAGCAAGGCTAACTTCAACCGCATCATCTCGCTCTTCTCCGGCGCCTTGGCGGCCGGCAAGTGGTTCGACAACGTTTGCAAGTGGAAGAACCGGCGACTACCAACCTCGTTCACGTGTTGTTCTTGATCCTTGTGTGCTACCGGAACTGATCTTGTCGACCGTGTTCTTGTACATATCCCCGATCGGGTGTGGAACTACCGGCGACGGCCCGTAACCCGCCGCACATGGACACGGCGTTGTCGCATGCGGAGCGGCGCATCCGGACGAGCTGGATGAGGAGTTCGACACGTTCCGACGCCCAAGCCGGGCGATGTGGTGCGTATGAGGTACGACCGCCGAGGAGTGTCGCCGGCGAGTGCGAGCGGTGGTCGGTGACCTGCCATGCAGGAGAGCGCGCCAGATCCTGCTCAACTGGCGCGACCCTAGGGCCACCGCTATGTTCATCACACTCTCATTCATCATCGCCATCGTGCTTCACGTAACGCCATTTCAGGTGGTGGCCGTCCTCGCCGCCTGTACCTCCTTCGGCACCCGGCTCCGAGCAAGCAGCCGTCGGCGCCTTTAACTTCTACAAGCGCCTCACCCAAGGGTGATATGCTCCTATGACCAAGCCATTGATTTTCTTGCATGGAGTTTACACTTTTATTAGTATACCATATACATTCACTACCACACTACTCCATGAGATCACACGATGGATATCAATCACTTTCTCCCTTGAGGAAGCGGGAACATATGTAAGGTTGGATGAAATATTCTGACTGGCAGGAAAGGGAAGCTTACGTCTTTTTTAAGTACTCCCTCCGATCCATATCACATCCGTTTGAGCGACAAATAATATGGATCGAAGGGGGTGGTAGAGAAAAGTCGATAATATGTGAGATAGTTAAGACGACTTTCGAGTAAAACCGGTCCACTACCCTTACAATCTATTTTGTGGTACTAAAGTAGAGAGAACATGCTAAGGTGAAGTATGCATACTACTCCCTCCATCTGAAAATACTTTATCCATTTCTCCGATAAGTATTTCGGGACGGATGGAGTATTTGTGTTCTTATCTCACACCAGCAGTAAGCAAGGTGGCATGCATATCTTGGCAGAGTACGCATCTAGGTGGTTGCAGTGCGTGGTAGACCATCCCCTCGTGGGTCATCGCTCATCGATGGATCCTCACTTTGAATTATGAATCATGGATGGACATCGTCTTCTTCGTTACTACTACACACGCATGACCGTCGACCGGCATCCATCTCGCTCGTCTCATAAATACTTGGAATGGACCAGAAATAGATCCATCAACCACCCTTTGTCCAATGACGAAACACACGCCCATACACACTGGGGCATTGCATTTGTAGACAAGGCTGATGTGTAGGAAAGCTACTTACAGCAGGAATTGAACCTAGCTTCGGACATGCAAATTACTGCTACCGTACCTCCATGGCGTGCACGATCAGGTGATTAATCGCTGGCCTAGATTCTGTTTTCTTAGGGGACTCGCTTCACCAGGGTGCAGTAGATGCTGGAGGCCTCCCTGGCTGCACTGGACACTATGTCCGTGGTCGGGATCATGGAGCCGATGTGGAAGTGCAGCAACTTGAGCCAGTGCAGCTTGTTGAGATCCTTGAGCTTCTTGGCCACCTCGTAGATCTTGTCCGCAAGCAGGCCGAACTTGCCGTGCTTTCCGGCCGTCGACCCGAAGTGGCCTGGTATCTTGGTTAACAGCTTGGCACGCACGCCCAGCACCGGCTCTACCCCGACCTTGCTGCTCTGCTCGATGATGATGTCCAACTCCTCCTCCATCTCCAACACGATGATGACATTCAGGCCCATGGCACGCGCCGACAGCGCCAGCGCCACGTACTCCGCGTCCTTGTACCCATTGCATACCAGGAAGGCTCCAGGCTTGGCTTTGGTAAGGTAGCTCATTGCGATGAGCAATTAAAGCTTGAGCCTGCCTCCAGCCCGTAGCTGTGACGGTGGCCAAAGCTAACAAAGTCGTTGATGATGGCCCTGTTCTGGTTCACCTTCACTGGGTAGACGCCCTGATATGGCGCCGTGTACCCTGTGTGCTTGATGGCATTATTGAATGCGAGGTGGAGCAAGGCGAGTCGACGTGTGCTTGATGGCATTATCAATCACTTTCTCCCTCAAGGAAAAGGGAACATATGTAAGGTTGGATGAAATATTCTGACTGGCAGGAAAGGGAAGCTTACGTCCTTTTTAAGTACTCCCTCCGATCCATATCACATCCGTTTGAGCGACAAATAATATGGATCGAAGGGGGAGGTAGAGAAAAGTCGATAACATGTGAGATAGTTAAGACGACTTTTGAGTAAAACCGGTCCACCACCCTTACAATCTATTGTGGTACTAAAGTAGAGAGAACATGCTAAGGTGAAGTATACATACTACTCCCTCCATGCTAAGGTGCCAGATCTATATCTTGTGCACGTCTTTGTTGTTTTTTCTTAGCATTTTCTTACCCGCATGCAAATAAGGTAGCACGTGCATGAGCGCACAAATTTGTGTGTGCTAGTCCTCCGTGATTAGTGGATCAGACCTAACGTGGAGCTGAGTCCTAGTCGTGGGCGTAGTGGACGCAGAAGCCGGATCATTAATGAAAAACGTTTTACGTTAAATGAAAGGAAAGGGAAACGGCCGTATCAGATTGATCCCGTCTTTCTCGCCGCCATTGTCGGAACTGCCTCATTGCCGCGTTAGGCTGGTTATAGTGGGAGTAACTTAGCAAGTAACATAGCGCATTTCAAGACAGGTTTGCTTATGTGGCATAGAGTTAATGAGGAAAGAGGTGTTTGGAGTAGCATAATATGTTACTGTAACATAACGCAACCCAAAGCAAAATGAGTCTATAATGTAATAAATGCTATCATCTATGATACTACTTGTATGTTACTTTGCACTATGAAGGTAGTAACAAAGACTAGTCATATGCATGACACTAGTCTAAGTTACTCCCCACTATGACTAGCCTTAGTTGCTCAAATATGAACTGCCTCGTGTTGACCACGCTGGATTCAGACCCCATCGCTGGTTCACGTCGCCAGAAGGCTGCCTGATTGAGAAACAGCCATGTTTTGTTTCGGTCCAACCGAGTTAAGACCGGACCAGACCGGTCAATTTTCGGACCGAGATTCACGGCTCGGACCGGCCATATTTTCCAGCGGGCCAGAACCGATCGGTCCGGTCCAATGCGGTCCACGAGCGGGCCAAAAAGCCCACTCGGTACGCCCAGCCCTAATTGTCACGGCCGCCGCCCAAGCTTAGGGTGGGACGCATGGCGCAGGCGCCAGGCATCGCGCTGCACTGCCTACAGCGCACCATCGCAACAGGACCCATGGAGGGCGGCGAGGTCGCCAACGAGGTTGCTGGCCAGGCCCAAAGCCGCCGCTGAGGGAGACCAACGAGTGGTGCCTTCGGAGCGAATTTTTATGTTACTCCATTTAGTCCTGTGGGCAGCTGTGGAGTAAAACAATCTCCTCTAATGGGAATTAGGGATTGTCTAGCTGTCTAGGGGCGGTTTAAAGGAGCAAAACTGAAATTTTACTCCTCTAAGCTTTTTAGGGGGGATGGACTAGAGTTGCCCTTATGTTCCTATATATACACAGCGCACACATATTTCGAGGTTCAAAGGTAACCATTAATTTGACCAACAAGAACATGCTATGCGCTACAAAAATTAGTGTTGAATTAGGAATCGTAACACAAGTTTCTGATATAGTAGTTTTATGATACATTTCACGCGTATTATTGTTCAAATTCAAAACAAGGACACTAGGGAAATAGGGAGTAGGCAAGAAAATTGTTCAATCTCAGATCACATATTCAAAATGTGGGACACCAAGTTTTTGTTGGAAACTACACCAATATTTATCGCGTATTATTGGTCAAACTCAAAACGAGGACACTAGGAAGGAGTAGGCAAGTTAATAGGGAGTGGGGCCTATACATAACTAACGAACTGGAAACTACACCAATATTTCACTGAAGTTTCATGACTTTGGGCCTCCGCATACTCACAGTCAAGAGTCAAAGTCAGTGAAGACTCGACTCAACTGGGACTACATCGTAGCGTGTTGACCCATTCAGCATTAATATTGGTCTACAAACTGACAGTCAAGAGTCAGTCAAGAGGCTCACACTATGCAGTCCTGAGTGCCAACCGTACTGGCTAGTGTCACTCCTTGCTCTTTATCTATCCCTCTTCCATCGCTGTAGGAGTAGCACCATCAACATCCATGGAAATCCTCTTCTCTGCAATCATAGGCGACCTCGTTAACAGGTCAGCGTCGTTCGTGATCAGCAAATGCTTCCAGCAGCAGCCTGACATCGACAAGATCCTCCAAAGGCTAGAGAGAGTTGTGCTGAGAATCGACACCATCGTCGAGGAGGCGGAGGGGCGGCACATCGCCAACCAGGGGATGCTCCGTCAGCTCAAGCTGCTGAGTCAAGGAATGTATAGAGGCCACTACATTCTTGACGCCTTGAAATTTCGAGCCATCGGCGAGGAGGAGGAGAACAAGGAAGGTGCATTGTCTAAGTTCAGTCCTGCCAAACGGCTCCGTTTCTCTTGCAGCACCGCCACCGCCACCGCCAGTGGTAGTATCTACAACAACATGGAAGCACGGTTGTTTGGTACAAACAACATACAAGAAGAGCTGCAGCGGGTAGTTGACAATCTTGAAGACACCATGGCTGGTATGAAGGAATTTCTTTTCTTGTTGAACTTGTATCCTCGGATAGTCCGCCAACCTTATGGCGCATATTTGCTCTTGGACAATTGCATGTTTGGTCGCCAAATGGAACGGCACCGGGTCCTGAATTTCTTGTTGCGTTCCGGTCCTTCTCCAGACTTGGCAGTGCTTCCCATGGTTGGTCCAATAAGAGCAGGGAAGACCACTCTTGTTGAGAATGTCTGTAAAGATGAGTGTGTGCGTGACCGTTTCTCGATGGTTCTCTTCTTTCCAGAAGGTTATCTCAGGGATGAAGGAGTGCTCGACCTGAAAGAGAACAGTATTAATGATCTAGTCAAACATCAGAACTGTTCTTCTTCTCAACACAGATTGCTGGTTATTGTCGAAATAGCCGAGGACATTAACCAGGACACATGGACAAGGCTGAAATCTTCCATAGCTCGCATGACGCCATGTGGTGGGAGTAAAATCATTATCACCAGTCGATCCGATAGAATTGTGAGTCTGGGGACAACAGAAGCGCTTCGGCTAGACTATCTGCCCCAAGAAGCCTATTGGTATTTTTTCAAGACCCTTGTATTTGGGAGCACAAACCCTGATGAGGAGCCAAAACTGGCAACCATGGCCATGGAGGTCGCTTTGGAACAAAGGCAATGCTTCACAAGCGCGCATATCCTTGCTGGGATACTGAGAGATAACTTCAATGCTCGATTTTGGCGCACGGTTCTTCACTGTGTGAGAGCATATATAAAGACACATCTCCTTATGTTTGACCAGCACCCAAACCTCCGGCTGCGGGAAGATGAGCCGATATACTACTGGAGAATGGAGAAGAGCCGCGGATATTTCTTGATTAGCAAGTATCATCAGTCAGATTCCAGCGCACAAGTCCCTAGGATCAGGATGCGGGACATTCTCCTGGAATGTGGTGGTACACTACCCCATGGAGAATTTGAGGCTGTTGCGTGGACATCTCGCATACCGCCCTACTACAACTACACTATAAGCTGTAAGATGCAAGCACCACAAGTGGCAGTGGGAAGGAAGAAGCGCGTGCATCAGGATGAACAACATTTGATTTGAGTAACACACTGTCTGTGACTCACATCATGTATGCTAGTGCAACGGCCTTGTTCTGCCAACTAGGAAGTACTATTATTACACTATTTTAGGAGTCTTCACAATTCTTCTTGCTAACATACATATATGCCTGGTAGCGTGTAGGCACCAGGCATGGAGTCATTGTATCCTAGTTATAGTAGCATGTTGCAAAGTGTTTGCAAGTCGACTATGTTGTGCATGTGTTTGCGTGACTACTTTCGGAGTGAAGGCGCCGGTTTGCCAATGGGGTTCATGTGTAATTCTAACAGTCTAAAAAAAGAGATTATATATGCTTCCCGTAGATAACATACCGAAAAAGACTTTCGCCCCGCTTTATATATAGAGAAACATCCATCAACAACAACTCAAAACAAACACACGCCACCCCATCACATGCATACACCCTAAGGCTGGATACATAGACGCCGATCGCAGCTACAGCACCCCTACCACTTCAAGAGCTACTAGGGTCCTCAACCGTGAAACCACCACGAAGAAATTAAGCCGCATACGATGAACCGTGAACTCCAAGGCGGCACCTTCAACAAGGTTACGACACCAGAGTGCCGCCGCCACCCGATCCGAGGGTCGGGGTTTTCCCTAGAGCAACATGACGGGCGGTGAGGACCGCGGTGATGCCTTCAAGAAGAGGACGAAATCACCGCCGCCGACCTTCCCGAAGACAGAACAGGTTTTCACCCCAGCCAACTTACCGGCCCCGGGACATATGAACGGACACCGGTCCACCACCACTAATCGTCGCACCTTGGCCACCACGCGGCCCACACCACCACGGCCACCGGGCAGCACCTGAACCATGGGCTCCGCCCACGAGCACCGTGCTCCCACCACCAGAGCCGCCGCCCTAGAATCCAAGACCACCCACCCCCTTCAACCTGGAAAGTGAGCCCTTTTGGTAAGTACGGAGCCCAGCTGGCTGGAGTAGGGCAGGGGGAAGCCATCGGTGGCAGCCGGCCACGCCGCACCCACCACACCATTTCTCGAACCGGGTCCAGGTCACCGTCGCCAACCCGGGCAACAACAAGACCCCGAGGCACCCCTGCCAACTTCCCGTAGCGCCCCTACCAGGCTGCCGCTATGGCCAGGCAAGACGAAGAGCGTCGAGCCGCCGTGCTCCACCTGTCGGACGAGCCTCGAACCACAACTTTGAGCTACCCAAGAATCAGGTGAAGGAGGGCCGAACCACCGCTACTGCGCCACCACACCGACCAACCAAAGTGGCCCCGGTCGAGTAGATAACACCTAAAAGGGAAATTCGACTGGGAAAGAGTCCAAGTTAGACCTCTTTCCCTTTCAAAATTTAGAGCATATTTTCACTGCTCAAAATTCAAGTTCTTAGCACCAATTAATCTGACAGTATGTAAATTATATGTTACACAAAATTGGTGATATTGCACTACTGTCCGGCGGTGCTTTCTTACAAGCTATAACTATGATACTTGCCTCTATCAAGAAAATTTAGGAAGAAATTACAGCCAAATTTCAAAACTGAACAGTCCAAATTCAGCATACATTTTAAAACGGAGGGTTCTCAACGGGTAGTCTTGCACGTCCAAAAAAATAATAAAGGGATGCATCCAAATGGATTTGTTGGCAGGTCGGTCCGGGCCGCTTCATCCCACAATACCGTCGAAACAAGATAGGACTAGTAACGGTAAGCATATTGAACAAAATCAACGCCCACAACAACTTGTGTTTTACTCGTGCATAGAATCTACGCAATAGACCTAGCTCATGATGCCACTGTTGGGGAACGTAGCAGAAATTCAAAATTTTCTACGCATCACCAAGATCAATCTATGGAGAGACTAGCAACGAGATAGAGAGGGAGTGCATCTTCATACCCTTGAAGATCGCTAAGAGGAAGCGTTACAAGAACGCGGTCGGTGGAGTCGTTCACGAAGCGATTCAGATCGCGGCCGAATCTGATCTAAGCACCGAATAACGGTGCCTCTGTGTTCAACACACGTACAGCCCGGGGACGTTTCCTCCTTCTTGATCCAGCAAGGGGAGAGGAGAAGTTGAGGGAGAACTCCGACAGCACGACGACATGGTGGTGATGGAGCTCGTGGTTCTCCGGCAGGGCTTCGCCAAGCACTACGGAGGAGGAGGAGGTGTTGGAGGAGGGAGAGGGCTGCGCCAGGGGAAGGGTGTGGCTGCCCTCTCTCTCCCTCACTATATATAGGGGGAAGGGAGGAGGGGAAGGCTCCCTAGGGTTCCCTAGGGAAGGGGCGGCGACCACAGGGGAAACCCTAGTTGGGTTTGGGCACCCCCACCCCCTAAAAAACTTGCCCCCCAAGCCGGGAGGGGCGGCTGCCCTAGGGGTGGCGCCCCCACCTCTCCTAGTTACGTGAGATGGGGTGGGAGGGGCGCTCAGCCCCTTATTGGGCTGATGTGCCCTCTCCCCTTGGCCCATAAGGCCCGCCAACGCTTGTCGGGGCCTCTGAAACCCTTTACGGACATGCTGGTCATCACCTGGTACCCCCGGACAAATTCCGGACTCCAATACCCTTCGTCCAATATACCGATCTTCACCTCCGGACCATTCTAGAGCTCCTCATCATGTCAGGGATCTCATCCGGGACTCCGAACAACCTTTGGTAACCACATACTATTTCCCATAACAACTCTAGCTCACCGAACCTTAAGTGTGTAGACCCTACAAGTTCGGAACATGCAGACATGACCGAGACACCTCTCCGGCCAATAACCAATAGCGGGATCTGGATACCCATATTGGCTCCCACATATTCCACGATGATCTCATTGGATGAACCACGATGTCGAGGATTCACTCAATCCCGTATACAATTCCCTTTGCCTACCGGTATGTTACTTGCCCGAGATTCGATCGTTGGTATCCCAATACCTCGTTCAATCTCGTTGCCGGCAAGTCACTTTACTCGTTCCGTAATGCATGATCCCGTGACTAACTACTTAGTCACATTGAGCTCATTATGATGATGCAATACCGAGTGGGCCTAGAGATACCTCTCCGTCATACCGAGTGCGCGCCTCCTCCTCCTATCTTCTTGGCTTCTCTTTGACATTTTTGTCTGCCTGTCTAGGGTTACATCTCTCCATTCTTTTTGTTTTACGGATCGTTTGTTTCATCAACTCAAAAAAATCGCGAGTGATTTCCGGCCACGGACCGTTGAACCCTGGTTTGTCCATGGGGACGGCCCACGGATCCATCCCCCTCTCTGCTCGATCTCAGGCCTTTATCCAAATCCAACGGCACGCTTGTTTCAAAGCATAGCAGTTGTTGCTCGTTCACCAATGCCCAGAGGCTGCCTACGTGTGTGTGTGTGTGTCCAATCCAGCCACGGATAGCTGATTGCTGAACAAGCCAACCATGGTCGACGGGCGGCGTGGCACTCATCTTTCCCCCGCTCGGTGCTAGGTGGCATGGGCTGACAGAGTTGGGCGGCGGCACGAGGCATTCATGGGGTGGCGGAGGCGCGGGTTACCGGCGGTGGCTTCAAGGGGTTGTGGGTTGCGGGGGGTGGGCGTCATGTCATGCATAAAGAAAAACAAAACTTGTTGGCGTGGGTCATGCGTAGCAGCATTTTGTTGTTGAGGCATTCCATATCTTTTGGAGCCGGTGTCATGCATGTTTGTTGAACAATTCCGATTAATTTATGTCTAGTCGGCCCCCTCCATGACCGATCGACCCAGGGTCGTGTCGTGTCTCCAAAGGTGCGGGTTGAGGGCTCACCGTCCGTCCGTCCGTCTAGAGGAGCGATTAGGTGCTCCGCCGCGGATGATGTCGTTTGAGTTGGGCAGGTTGCGAGAACCGCGGTGAAAAGAAAGGAAAAAAGAAATAATCGAAGAAGCGAGTAGTAGCTGGCTGGTGCAGTCACGCATGCATGTATGCATGCCTGTGCGTGATACCACATGCCCCACACCGATCAAGCTTCAATCATTTTTTTATTAAAGAAGAAAAGCTTAATAATAATAATAAGAAGAAGAAGAAAAAATGCCTCCCTTGATTCGACGCGTGCAGTGTTGCAGATTACGTACGTGCACTAGGCAAAAGCCAAAAGAAGAAAAGAAAAGAAAAGAGAGAAGATTACGTACGAGCAAGGAGTCGATGGAGGAGGCTCACGCATAAACAGGAAGGGATGAGGTGAAGATGCATGCACGCACGCATAAACGGAAGGAATCAGCGATCGCGCGTTTCGTTTCCTTGACACATGCATAATCTCGCGCATGGAAGCTCGGCGATGGCGGCAACCAACATGGCCTCTACGTACGACATGCTACAGCTAGTACGTGAATAATCAACCATCATCACACTGTAAACATCTGGGAGGTGTTTGACCTCGGCACCGTCATCACGGTCGCCGTCTTCAACAACAAAAATCTTGATGGCCATGGCGACGCCAAGGACGAGAGGATCGGCAAGGTGCGCGTCCGCCTCTCGGCTTTGGAGTCAGACCGGGTGTACACGCACTACTACCCGCTCATGGCGCTGACCCCGGGTGGGCTGAAGAAGACGGGGGAGCTCCACTTGGCAGTCCGGTTCACTTGCACAGCGTGGGCCAACATGCTGGCACAGTATGGGCGACCGCTGTTGCCCAAGATGCACTACACGAGCCCCATCTCCGTGCTGCAGCTGAACTCCCTCCGGTTCCTGGCGATGCAGATGGTGGCAACGCGGCTAGGCAAAGCGGAGCCGCCGCTGCGTCGAGAGGTGGTGGAGTACATACTGGACGCGGACTCGCACATGTTCAGCCTGCGCCGGAGCAAGGCTAACTTCAACCGCATCATCTCGCTCTTCTCCGGCGCCTTGGCGGCTGGCAAGTGGTTCGACAACGTTTGCAAGTGGAAGAACCCGCTGACTACCAGCCTCGTCCATGTGTTGTTCTTGATCCTTGTGTGCTACCCGGAGCTGATCCTGTCGACGGTGTTCTTGTACATATCCCTGATCGGGGTGTGGAACTACCGGCGACGGCCCCGTAACCCGCCGCACATGGACACGGCGTTGTCGCATGCGGAGCAGGCGCAGCCGGATGAGCTGGATGAGGAGTTCGACACGTTCCCGACGTCCAAGCCGGGCGATGTGGTGCGTATGAGGTACGACCGGCTGAGGAGTGTCGCCGGCAGGTGCGAGCGGTGGTCGATGACTGCCATGCAGGAGAGCGCGCCATCCTGCTCAATCGGGCGCGACCCTAGGGCCACCGCTATGTTCATCACACTCTCATTCATCATCGCCATCGTGCTCTACGTAACGCCATTTCAGGTGGTGGCCGTCCTCGCCGGCCTGTACCTCCTTCGGCACCCCCGGCTCCGGAGCAAGCAGCCGTCGGCGCCCTTTAACTTCTACAAGCGCCTCCCAGCCAAGGGTGATATGCTCCTATGACCAAGCCATTGATTTTCTTGCATGGAGTTTACACTTTTATTAGTATACCATATACATTCACTACCACACTACTCCATGAGATCACACGATGGATATCAATCACTTTCTCCCTTGAGGAAGCGGGAACATATGTAAGGTTGGATGAAATATTCTGACTGGCGGCAAACGTGCCACGCAACGACCTGGCCAAGTCGGTGCCGTCGAAATGGTTCAACTTGTCGCGTGGGATGACGGTGGAACAGGCGGCGGCCGATGTCACGACGGGGACCAAGCACCGGGAGCATTCGAAGACGTTTGCCCGCAAGATCCACCTCAAGATGAGCCTAGAGACGGCATACCATGTGCTAGACGAGTCGACGCACTACACTAGCGACCTGCAGCCGGCGGCGAAGAAGCTGCGGAAGAGTGCCATCGGCATGCTCGAGGTGGGCATCCTCAGCGCACGCGGCCTCGGCGGCAACAAGAACCCCTACTGCGTCGCCAAGTACGGTGCCAAGTGGGTGCGCACACGCACGCTGCTCGGTACCGCGACACACGCGTGGAATGAGCAGTACATCTGGGAGGTGTTTGACCTCGGCACCGTCATCACGGTCGCCGTCTTCAACAACAAAAGTCTTGATGGCCATGGCGACGCCAAGGACGAGAGGATCGGCAAGGTGCGTGTCCGCCTCTCGGCTTTGGAGTCAGACCGGGTGTACACGCACTACTACCCGCTCATGGCGCTGACCCCGGGTGGGCTGAAGAAGACGGGGGAGCTCCACTTGGCAGTCCGGTTCACTTGCACGGCGTGGGCCAACATGCTGGCACAGTATGGGCGACCGCTGTTGCCCAAGATCCACTACACGAGCCCCATCTCCGTGTTGCAGCTGAACTCCCTCCGATTCCTGGCGATGCAGATGGTGGCAACGCGGCTAGGCAAAGCGGAGCCGCCGCTGCGTCGAGAGGTGGTGGAGTACATACTGGACACGGACTCGCACATGTTCAGCCTGCGCCGGAGCAAGGCTAACTTCAACCGCATCATCTCGCTCTTCTCCGGCGCCTTGGCGGCTGGCAAGTGGTTCGACAACGTTTGCAAGTGGAAGAACCCGCTGACTACCAGCCTCGTTCACGTGTTGTTCTTGATCCTTGTGTGCTACCCGGAACTGATCTTGTCGACCGTGTTCTTGTACATATCCCTGATCGGGGTGTGGAACTACCGGCGACGGCCCCGTAACCCGCCGCACATGGACACGGCGTTGTCGCATGCGGAGCAGGCGCAGCCGGACGAGCTGGATGAGGAGTTCGACACGCCCCGACGCCCAAGCCGGGCGATGTGGTGCGTATGAGGTACGACCGGTGAGGAGTGTCGCCGGCGGGTGCGAGCGGTGGTCGGTGACTGCCATGCGAGGAGAGCGCGCCAGATCCCTGCTCAACTGGCGCGACCCTAGGGCCACCGCTATGTTCATCACGCTCTCATTCATCATCGCCGTCGTGCTCTACGTAACGCCATTTCAGGTGGTGGCCGTCCTCGCCGGCCTGTACCTCCTCCGGCACCCCCGGCTCCGGAGCAAGCAGCCGTCGGCGCCCTTCAACTTCTACAAGCGCCTCCCAGCCAAGGGTGATATGCTCCTATGACCAAGCCATTGATTTTCTTGCATGGAGTTTACACTTTTATTAGTATACCATATACATTCACTACCACACTACTCCATGAGATCACACGATGGATATCAATCACTTTCTCCGTTCAGGAAGCGGGAACATATGTAAGGTTGGATGAAATATTCTGACTGGCAGGAAAGGGAAGCTTACGTCTTTTTTAAGTACTCCCTCCGATCCATATCACATCCGTTTGAGTGACAAATAATATGGATCAAGGGGTAGTAGAGAAAGGGAGTACCTAGAACTCATCTAGATGAGATATAATTTGGTCTCATTCACTTTGAAAACAAGAACAAATACAACCCACGTCAGCACACACGCATCTTATAGCATCACATCCAATGGCTATAAAAGGTGAATGAGACCAAATTATATCTCATCTAGATGAGTTCTAGCAAAACTGGTAGAGAAAAGTCAATAACATGCGAGATAGTTAAGACGACTTTTGAGTAAAACCGGTCCAACACCCTTACAATCTTTTTTTTTTTGCATGGTAATACGTGTCCCATTCATATCATAAAGATTAAAGTACAAGTCACGTAAGGGCGCAAAAATAATCGGAAACCGATGGTTTTTGATTTAGGGTCCACAAGTTTGATGGTCATCTGCAATTTACTCACTCTTTTTTTCGACTCGCCTTCTATACCATCCACCTTGAATGATTTGCCGTTGTACGCCATCAATTTCACCAGCATCTTAAATACCACCGTATCAACCGACATTCATCGCACGAAATCAGAGAAAGACAACAAAAAGGAGCGCGGGCATGTTAAACTCTAAATTTCTCTGACCCAATAAGATTCAGAGGTATGTGAGAGGCTAACCTTCGTCGCGATTCTTCAGCGTCTTGTTTTGGTCCTTGATGAGACCAGAGAATCGCTGATCCCTCTTGCTCTTCCAAAACAATTGTTTTCTGTCGGTGCAGCAACTTAAAGTCACAATGTGGTCGACTCGGGCTTGTGAAAATATCCTCCTTTTTAAAGAAAAAATACTTGTGAAAATATGTTCGACCAGGGAAAGGTCATCAAATGTTATAAGAAGTCTATCCGTTCCACAACCGGTATGTCAGTCAACTTATCCACTTCTATTTTGCATTTTTCTAAGGATGAGATTATAAATAATGCAAATCAAGTAGGGGTTTCGCTAGGAAATACCAATACTGAAATTTCCAACTCGGTTAATGATCTCCTTGATCTGGAAGCGGAACGCGCTTTAGAAACTATTCGAAACCTAGCGGTAGTGAGACCTATGAATGATGCTGAGATTGATGCGTTCGGGGTGAGAGTGCTTGACAATTTTTGTGCGGACCTTGTACCATCCACTACTGAATCCGAGGAGGAGGAAGTTAGTGTAGAGGATGTAGTGATTCAACCACCAGAGCCCGGTTATGAGGACTGGACGGTGGACAATAGTAAACCCAAACGTAAGTGGAAGCGGAAGGTGTATGCCGCGTCCGCGGTACGTAGGAGTGCTAGGATTCGTACGGCAAAAAAATTCCATGATGAATCATGAAAGGAATATTTTGGAATAGCAGAGGTCTGAAGGACTTGGCTAAACGAAGGTTTCTCGCTGAGACGTCTCTGGAGCATCGATTAGATTTCATTGCTCTCTCTGAAACTGGTAGGGATAATTTTGCGCCACAGTTTCTTAACACGCTTTCGAGGGGTGTCGATTTTGATTGGCATTGCCTTCCCCCGAGAGGAAGATCCGGTGGGATCCTGCTTGGAGTGAGGTGCGACTCACTGGAAGTCCGTAGTGTAGTGATGGGTGACTTCGCGGTCAAATTTTGGGTCAGGTCTAAAGCTGATGGGTTTAAGTGGGCTCTGGTGGCGGTTTATGGTGCCGCACAACCTGAGCTTAAACCGGAGTTTTTGGCGGACCTGGTTCGAATTTGCGGGTCCGAGCAGCTCCCAATTCTGGTTGGGGGTGATTTCAACATCATTCGGCGGAGAGAGGAAAAGAATAACGATAATTTTGAAGGAAGATAGTCTTTTATGTTTAACACCATCATTGAGAGCTTGGATCTGAGAGAGATAGAGCTTTCTGGTCAAAAATTTACCTGGGCCAACTCCTTGCCCAATCCGACATATGAGAAGTTGGATCGAGTACTAGCAAGCATCGAGTGGGAACAGAAGTTTCCTCTTTTGACGGTTCAGGCTCTCTCGCGCGGTGTTTCGGATCACACACCTTTATTCGTCGACTCAGGCGAGCCAAATCACGTGGGAAACAAAAATACTTTCTCCTTCGAACAGGCTTGGTTTGAACGAGAAGGTTTCCTAGATCTAATAGCCAGGGAATGGGCTAAAGATAGAGGAGGCAAGACGTCTGTCGAGCGATGGCAAAATAAGATTAGGCATTTGAGAAGCTTCCTACGGGGCTGGGATAAACACCTTAGTGGGGCTTATAAGATTGAGAAGGACAGGCTTCTTTCTCTTATACAGTCCCTCGATATTAAAGCCGAATCCACGATCTTGCAACCTGCTGAGCTCCAATTTAAGCTGGATGCGGAGATGAGGTTGAAGGAACTTCTCCACGAAGAAGAGTTGAAGTGGGCGTTGCGAGCTAAAGTTGCCAAAGTGATCCAGGGGGATGCGAACACTCAATTCTTTCATCTGATTGCTAATGGCAAACACAGAAAGAAGAGAATTTTCCAGCTTGAGCAAGAGGAAGGAACAATTGTTGGACACGACAATCTGAAACTTTACATCACCGAGTATTACAAGCAGTTATTTGGACCTCCGGAGGATAGTTGTGTGTCCCTCGATGAGTCCAGGACTGAGGATGTGCCTCAACTAACTGCTAATGATAATGATATTCTGGTTGCCCCTTTCTCTGAGAAGGAGGTTTTTGATGCCATCATGCAGATGAAAAACAATAAGGCTCCCAGGCCGGATGGATTTCCGGTGGAGTTCTACAAAAGATGCTGGCATATTATTAAGGGGGATTTACTTTCTATGTTCCATGATCTCTTCTCTGGACGGCTTCAGCTATTTCACTTAAATTTTGGAACAATAACACTGCTTCCTAAGAAGACAGATGCTTTGAGGATCGAGCAGTTCAGGCCGATATGCCTGCTGAATGTTAGTTTCAAAAACTTTACCAAGGTTGGGACGAATAGGCTCACACAGATTGCGCATTCTGTGGTGCAGCATTTCCAAACTGCTTTCATGCCGGATAGAAACATCCTGGAAGGGGTGGTGGTCCTGCATGAAACACTCCATGAAATCTACTCGAAAAAACTGGATGGAGTTATCTTTAAGGTGGATTTCGAGAAAGCGTACGATAAAGTAAAGTGGCCATTCCTACAACAAGACTTGCGTATGAAAGGTTCCGATGAGGTCTGGAGACGCCAGGTTGAATCCTATACGCAAAAGGGGAGTGTTGGAATTAAAGTTAATGACGACATAGGTCATTACTTCCAGACACACAAGGGCCTAAGACAAGGGGATCCGATGTCCTCCATTTTGTTCTCCATTGTTGTGGATATGTTGGCAATTTTGATAGGAAGGGCCAAGGAGGCTGGTCAAGTGGGAGGCCTGGTGCCTCATCTCGTTGATGGAGGGATATCAATCCTCCAGTACGCCGATGATACTATCATCTTTATGGAGCATGACTTGGTAAAAGCGAGAAATATGAAGCTGGTGTTATGCTTATTTGAACAATTGACTGGGCTAAAGATTAACTTCCATAAAAGCAAATTGTTCTGTTTTGGTAGAGTCAATGATGAACAAGAGGCCTACAAGCAATTGTTTGGGTGTGATTTGGGGGCTTTGCCTTTCACATACTTAGGAATTCCAATCCACCATCGTAAGCTGACGAACAGAGAATGGAAGTGTATTGAGGATCGATTCGAAAAGAAACTGAGTTGCTGGAAGGGTAAGCTCATGTCATACGGAGGCCGTTTAATTCTTATTAATTTGGTTCTCACGAGTATGCCTATGTTTCTTTTGTCATTTTTAGAAGTCCCAGTTGGTGTTAGGAAAAGATTGGAGTTCTATTGATCCCGTTTCTTTTGGAAGGGTGATGAGCTAAAAAGAAAATACCCTTTAGCCAAGTGGGATATCATCTGTAGACCGAAAGACCAAGGGGGTCTTGGGATTGAAAATCTTGAAGTCAAGAACAGATGTCTTCTCAGTAAGTGGTTGTGGAAGTTATCTAGCGGAACTGACGCCACTTGGGCACAAATCCTTCGTAATAAGTATCTTCAAACCAAAACGTTGTCTCAGGTCACAGTAAGACCGAATGATTCACCCTTTTGGAAAGGGCTTATGAAAGTAAAGCTTTCATTGTTTCAGAGGACAAAGTTTATTGTTGGTGACGGTGCCAGTACGAGATTCTGGGAGGATACTTGGCTCGGAGGGGCACCCCTTGCCATCCAATACCCGTCGTTGTATCGTATTGTTCAACGACGTGAGGTTTTTGTTGCAACGGTGTTTCATTCAATCCCCCTTAATATTCAGTTCAGAAGGCCGTTAGTGGGCCATCGTTGGGAAGATTGGCTATATCTAGTTAGGAGACTGATGAATGTTCAACTTTCCCAACAACCCGATAGATTACGCTGGAATCTCACTAGGTCGGGTGAATTTACAGATAAATCAATGTATGTTGATGTCATCAATTCGAGCTCGATTCCTAGTTCCAAAAATGTGTGGGATGTCAAAGTTTCTTTGAAAATCAAAGTGTTTATGTGGTTTCTACACAAACAAGTTATTTTAACCAAGGACAACTTGACAAAGCGTAATTGGACAGGGCCTACTAGGTGTAGTTTCTGTGATCGGGATGAAACAATTAAACATCTTTTTCTTGATTGCCCACTAGCTAGAGTTTTATGGAGGACAGTCCATATTGCTTTTAATATTTCTCCACCGAATTCAGTCAACACGTTATTTGGAACGTGGCTTAACAGGGTAGAGCCCGGGTTAGCGAGACATATTCGTGTGGAGTCTGCGCTTTGGTGTGGGCGCCTGAATTGCAGAATGACTTGGTTTTTAACAGGACAACAAACATTCATTTTTTGCAGGTTATCTTCAGAGCTACGGCGCTGATCCGTTCCTGGTCGCTACTCACTCCGACGGAGGCCAGGGAACGTTTGGTTACTGGATCTATCCGCTGGGAGACGGTAGCTCGAGATATCTTCAACCGGTTTGGATGGCGGTCATGTAATAGGATAGACAATTAGTTTTCTTGTCTATTTTTGAGCCAGCCGGGTGTGGTTTATCTCTTTTGGCTAGTTAGTGTTTCTAGCCTTTTGGTTCTGCGTGAGCCTTTTTTGTCTATTTCTTTACTTGTGGAGACATTGAGACCTTGTTGGACCTTTTTGTTTGGTTAATAAGATGGCAGATGATCACGCCGATCAGAGAGGCGGAGGCCCCCTTTCAAAAAAAAAATCCGTTCCACAGACTCCCAACCATCTCTGTTGTTGAGCTCTAGACCAATCTTGAAGGCTGGGTCTACCTTGGTTGGAAGGCGTCAATGTTTTCGCGTTCTTTTGGTGGCCATGGGGAAAAGGAAGGTGCCTTGTTCCCGCATAAAGCAATGGACAGGCATGTTGGATATACTTGAGCACACCATTGACATTGGAGCTTGTCAGACAAGACCATTCCAGTTGTTCTGAAATAGACAAGACCAAGACCACTCCAGTTCCATTAGCATCCATGAACTAATCTCTATGGTATATATGGATGCTAATGTTCTATAAATAATTTAACTTTAAAAGAATCAAACACACATTATATTCTGAGATGGAGGGGGTATTTGTTTGCTGTATAAACAAACACATTAAGCGCGGGATCAACATTCAGCAATGATCGATCAAGAAGAAGCACAGTACATATATAGATCTGCAAATCCACAAATGTTTTATTCAAAGCAAATATTAAAAAAGAGCAAACAAAGTTTGAGACACCATATAGACGAGCTCAGCTCACTAGGACAAATCACAAATGGCTATTTTACAAAAGAAGGCACGCCATCGGTGCCATGCTTGTCGACGTTGGTGTTGATATGCTTGTCGACTTGGGAGGAGCCGTCGGTTCACACCAAACCACCATGCAGCACGTCATTTCACGGCGCGTGCGCGCCTCCTCCGCCACCGCCTGAGTCAGGACGTCGCGGCGGCTCCTCCTCCTCTTGCTGCTCCTCCTTGTGTCTCCTTGGCCGCCTTGGTCGTCCCAAGCTGGTTGACGAGGTGGCCTTGACACTTCCGCATGCAGGCTTCGTGGTCCTTGCTGTTATGACAGACTTTGAAGCAGTCAGGGACCACACCCGCCACCGTCGTCGCCCCAAGCTGGACCTCGACGGCGGCGGCCTCCTGCCAAGGCTTGTCGTTGATGAGGCGGACGGGCTCGCAGTCCCGGCCCACCACGGTGGCCAGGAGGAGCCCGACGCCGAGCAGGCCTACGCACCACGCAACGCTACGCTTGTTGGAACCCATGCCCATGACCACCATTGCTAGCTAGCTATACTAGTACTAGTGGCTATGAACAACTTAACAACACTGTTGTGGTATTTACAGTACAACTACTCCAGTGGTACAACCACCATCGATGGAGGATGAGGGGCATGCTCACATGCATGCATGTGTGCAGCTCCCCCATCCGATATTTGCGGGTGAGCACGAGCAAGCTTAGTAATCCGCTCCTTAATTAATCTCCACGGCACCACTCACTGGATTTGACTCGACTGGAATCGGAATCGGATCTCCCTCGCGAGCTTCTGCATCGGATCTTCACAGCTGCATGCGCGTCTGCTGGCTGCTGGAACCGCTAACGCACCTGCACGAATTGCATCATCAGAACAGAAACGGATTACTTACCAGCTATGGGAAATCTCAAGATGGATTGGACGTCAACAGGGAAAGGGAAAGCATCGCCTCCTGCCGACGCCCAAGCCCGGATCCATCTCCAGATTGAACAAGAACCTCCTCACTTACAGTCAGTCACAGGGAAAAGCATCATCGCTTCCTCCCGCCTCCCGCCTCCCGCCTCGCGCCGGCGTCCGTCGTCCCAAGTCCAAGTCGCACGCGCACCCCGCACGCGGACGGACGCCTACTTCTTGTATATATAAGAGGACATGGAGGCTTGGAGAAGACAATAAAGAGGGGCGTGCTCCATGCACAAACTGTCGCGGATCGGTGAGGTGGCGCAACCAAGGCCCTCCCTTTGCTGATGCCCATCCCTAGGCACACATTCATTTCATTTCATTTACAGCAAGGAGAGTTAAGTGGCACGGAGTTCTCACGGCCACGTCATTCATTCAATGTGGATGGTTCCTTTCCAAGGCGTTTGCCACCACATCAATTTGTTTTCATGCAACACTTTGCATGCTTCTTGGACGAGGCGTTAAATGCTGCAACACTTCGCATGCTTCTTGGACGAGGCGTTAGATGCCGTATATATGAGTGAACCAATACAAAAGTGTTTTTATCAGAATGTATTTTGAAACAGCTTTGCCATTTCTAAACAAGGCGATAAATGCCCAGCGAACTCCGGCAAATGGTGATGAATTGAATTAATTCGAATGAAGCAACCTTTGTAGAATAAAACGTGGCAGTAACTCGCACGGCTCTGTGTTCGGCTTCGGCTTCGCCTCGACTCCACCACATTGCTCCTGAAAACTCAGGACGGACTTCCTCCACCCACCCTCAGCTATATGAAGAGTGAGAGCAATTTGGCAAAATCCCAGTGCTTGGTATTTCATTGCAACCACAAGTTATAAATTGCAAATCTAATACTTACAATTCACTGAATCATGGTGTAGTAATCTCCAGAAAAACTCTCAAAGGATAGGGATACACATTGATAGATAGATAGATAGCCAAGAAACAAAATGATCACCATGCCAAAGATGCTTATTTTCAATGTTAACATCTTCCTTTACACTTCCCGCAGAAGAAAAAAAACATCTTCCTTTACACTTGGTTGTACATACACAGTGTACCTCCTGCATACAAATTAAGCAAAACTACACTTGTTCCGATCATGAAAAATAAAGCTCCAGCACTACAAATTATTTTCATCGACGGGCAATGGATTTCCCCGAGATCAAACCAAGTGAGTCGAAGTGTTCATCCGGTATTAGAGCTCAAGTCACCCGACCCGAGGGTGCGCCGGCCTGGCCACCAGCAGGTTCGCCTTCATCTTGGCGCCGAACCCCGCCATCGACATCCCGGTGCTGCTACTGGTTTGACTTCCAAGTCATGGCACCATTGACCCTTCTAGGCATGCAAAACATCATCTGGTTCACTCTCAAATCATCAAAAAATCACAGCTTGGAAAAGCAATCAGAGTCTAATCAAAGCCCAGTAAAACAGCAGAAACCCATCCAATTTGTAGCAGTCACACAGCCCAAAGTACGGCGATATGTAGCAGAAACACTATTACTACAACCAACAAATCAAACTAACTGACCAAAGTAAAAACTGAACCAGAGTTTTGGTCCATTTCCCACATTGTCTCGAGTGGATTTTGGAAGATGCTGTGCATTCTAGCCAGAGCCACAGCAGTAGGCAATCCCCTTGCCTATTCACAATCCAGCAGTATTTATGATCAACTTGAACCCACTCAAACAAAACAAAATTAGTTGGCAACATCAAGGAGCAAGCTTAATTTATAGTGAGCAATAAGGATAACAGGGATGGAGTTTGTCAGGGGAAAAAGTACATGAGCCTGAACATACAAGTTTCTTCGAAGCCTAGGCAAACACTAGTGACACAGCATTTGGACATCAGTACATCACCATCACGCATAGCATTTCATGAGGAAAGTGCTCGAAAATAAAACATGGTTCATTCATTCGTTCGTTCAAGGAACTAACTAGTGCAACAGCAATGAATTGGCGCATATGCAATAACAAACATCCAAAACGACAGCAAGCACACTGCCAAGAGCTGTGAAACGTACCAGAAATCAACTAGTTTGGCTTGGCACTTGAACCAAAGGGCTGTGACGTCCTTCAGTCTTGCCATGCCAAGATACTCTGGCGATTGACGCCAAACCAAGCATCACTTTCCTGAAACGTCGAATTTCAGCACTGAAAATCAACAAAGACGCAAACTCACGGGCTGCGACAAAAATATCGAGAATATATACAGCCAATAACAAGAACTAAACCTGACCGCGCTGATACAAACTAGACATCACATTTTTTCCATTATCCAGTTCATCGACAAGCATCCGACAACACAACACAGTTAATAAACATAACATGTACTACCAAACATATTGACTACTCGTCGACTGGCAAGCTAGGAAGGCGTCCCAGCTACAGTAATATCTACACATGACACATCTCTAGCAGTGGCATAAGAGGAACTAGATAACCAAATTCTCTCACACTGAATAGTACTGAAATGTCCTGGTGGAACATCAGAGATGTATTTGTTACCAGCAGAACAAAAAAAGAGATCCATCCATGTGTGTCCTGGTGGACTGAAATCACCTCCAAACTACATGGATTGGAGCACCCCCAGACCGAACCAAATAGAAATTAAAGCACTGGAGCAAGCAAGAAAGGCTGGTGGCCTTACCACTGTCGTAGAAATTGACGTTTCATGTTGCCGTCGGAGATGGTTGGTTGCACCGGGCCATGATCATGTGGCATCTGCAGCTGCTGGTGTTCATTGCCTCTGATGGTGGTGGTGGTGGTGCTGAGCGACGAAGAAGATAAGAACAAGGTAATCCAATCCAGATGCAACCAGTAAACAAGATAAGAAAAAATTAATGCTTGACAAGATGAGATAGAATCTACCCCTCCATTGGCGAGAGTGGTGGCCGTGACGAGGACCCCAGGAAGTTGATCTCCTCCTACTTGTCGAGCTAGTTGGGGCTGAGTATTTGGAGGCGCTGCTGCTCCAGGTTGGCCGTGAGGGTGGGCAGCCTGTCGTAACAAGCCAGGAAATGAATTAAGCAAAACTACACTTGTTTGCAATCGCAGCGTTGATCATGGAAACCAAAGCGCCAGCATTACAAATTATTTTCATCGACATGCAGTTGATTTCTCCGAGATCAAAACAAGCAAGTCATGGTGCTCGTCCAATGCTGAAGCTCAAGTCACAGGAGGATGTGCCAGATTGACCACCACTAGGTTCTCCATCATCTTGGCGCCGAACCCCCGCCATCGACAACCCAGTGCTGCTGCTGCAGGACACATAGATGAGACATGTTACACATGTATGTATGACAGGGAAATGTGGCTAAAAACCAACAGCAGACATTGACCATATATAGAGTTCCTCTTGGTGGTTATACAATCTGGCACTCTCTAGTTTTGTAATAGCCTTGTGTTATGGTAACAAAGTGAACCAAATTTATTGAGACAATCACACTTCAGCCATGCGAAAAAGCACTCACTAAATTATGCACTAGAATGTCTAACCTCACTCGACAATCACCTATATCAAACAAGCCGTGTCAGACTACTTTGTGCAGGGACTTGTCTACAATTCAACTATATTTTCTGTGTGTCATCCTGACAGGACATAAACTGAGACACCTTTCATTCAGCTATACAATGCACTCTTAAGACTGAAACTGTGACAAGCACGAGCATACTGGAAGAAAACCACCAATGCTTAATATTACCTAAAGATATACAAGCAAACCCCATTCTCTTTGAGTAAACAAGGTAAAAATCGTCACCATGAGGTTCTGGACGGCTCAAAGAGAACTCACCACTCCCACGGTTGCTGAAGCCGGGGTTGTAGAAGGTACTTAGCCGACCTCAAAGAATCAGCCACATCTGTCAAAGTGTCCATCCAATACTGAAGCTCAAGTTAGGGGAGGGTGTGCCGGCCACCAACAGTTTCTTCATCTGGCCGCCCAATCACACCATCGACCCGTGGCTGCTGCTGCTGCTGCTGCTGCTAGAAACATGTTACAAATATGTTAGGTATCCATATAAGATGCAAACCATGTACGGTTTTGAACTAGGCATTGTACGGGCGGCATTTAGCTAGAAAATAATAGATATTTGACCAATAGGGTTCCTCTAGGTGGTTATACAATTTGACACTGACTACAAGAGAGACATAACAGGAACTACGGAGGTATCATCCTTACAACAAACAAAAAAGGAGTCACTCTAGTAAGCACTAGAATGTCAAACCTCACTTAACAATCACCTATACCAAACAATGTATGGTCTACTTTGTGTTGGGGCTTGTCTAAAATCCAAAAAACAACACGATGCCGGCTACTTAGAAATTCAAAGGCCTTGTGCATTCCTGTTACAATGTTACGCAACAGAGTGAATGAATGAATAAGTAGCCATAGAATTCTACATTAACAACAAGGGAACCCCACAATTGTAGAATGATTTGTGGGCAGCAAGGGTTTTAATAATGAACTACCGGTGCTATAGAAATCTTAAAAGGGACAGAGCTGAATAAGAGTAGTACCTGGTGTTGACAGGCAGGACAAACTAGATGTAGAGCTTGCACTCCACGAAGAGAATTCTTGTCGAGACCTTCTGCGAGCGACTGCGAGAGGGAAACAAAAAAGTGAGGTTAGTAAAAATATGAAGAGAAGCCGACATTTGTTTCTCTGTTAGTCACCATCACCGTCAGTGTGAGCAGACATTATACCACTATAACCTAGTTTTGAATTTTGATAAATATGAATTACAGAGAGTGAGCTGCATCCAGTCGAATGATAACAACAGAGAGAGAATAATGTCACTGATGTCTAGGGACCAGTTATGCCAATAGTAGACACGAGACAGTTCCAAAAAGAAATGGAACAACCGATTTTTTTCCAGGTAATATAATGGGAACCATGAGCAACAGTTGGAAACATTGGTGCTGAAATAAAGTAGAGCTAGGGAAAATTACGTCTACTAGGACTGCTGTATGGAGGAGATGGCACCGTGCACACACTGATGATGGAACCAGAGATGGCACCGTGAACACACTGTATGGAGAGAAAAGCGTTGGTACTTGACAAGAGATGTACATATTTGTTACAGTGGAAACAATAAAGATTCATCCTTGTGTGTCCGAGTGAACCACCTACAAACTACATCATGGATCAGAGAACCCCCCTACCAAAACCAAACTAGCTATTAGGAGAAAGATTAAAGAACTAGCCATATGGAGGCGGTCCAGGAACATACTCTCCTCGTCGAGCTAGTTGGGGCCAAGATATTTGGAGGTGCTGCTGCTCCAGATCCGGCGTGAGGAGAAGATCGGCGAGCAGCCAACCATCTCGTCTTGCCTCAAGCGCGTCGTGGCCCGAGCAGAACCGCAGAGCTCCATGCTGACGCTATTGTCAAGCTTCTCAACCATATATATAATCTGGACCATACACAATGAAACAATAAGCCAAGCACAACAGCAAGAGCTAGACAGTAAGCAGCACAGGGAGATGTATAACAAGCATGAATTGTTTTCCAATATCAGGCATTCAATCATCATGATCCTCTTGTACAGATAACATCCAGTGCAAATATAATATAATAGGTGCAGAATAACAGGAGGCCAAAGAGTTGGTACTTGACAAGACATATATTTTTGTTACATCAGAAACAAAAGAAAAAAGATGGCATTTGGTTCCTCTGTTCCAGCCGTGTTTGCTCACTGAAGTAAAACCACCTCCAAACTACATGGCTCGGAGCACCCCCGAACCAAACCAAACAAGCTAGCAAGCTATTATTAGGGGGATCAAAAGCACTGCAACAAGCAAAGAAGGGCGTGAGGAAGGATCGCCGTCTTACCGCCACAGGGCCGTGAGCTCGCCGTAGATGGCAATGGATGCAGCAGGGAACTTGCTCTCCATCCTCGTTGTTGGAGAATCGGACATTTGTTTCTCTGTCGATCACCGTCAGAGAGGGAGAAGACATTATACTACTATAAGCCAATTTTTAATTTTGATAAATAAGCATTAGAGAGATTGAGTTGCATCCGGTCCAATGATAAAAATAGATGGAGAGAAAATAAAGTCATTGATGTCTAGGCACCAGTTATTCCAACTGAAGACACGAAACAGTTTCAGTACAGTACAGATCTTGCAAATGCAACACAACAAAAGGAGATGAAGTTACAAGTAATGACGTCTTTTCCAAGATGATACTTATGCCACAAAAATTAATGAAACAAGCGGGTTTTCAAGGTAATATAATGGGAACATTTGTGCTGAAATGAAATAATAAACTAGATTTGGGGGAAATTATTTGTACTACTAGCACTGGTGTATGGAGGAGATGGCACCGTTCAGACACTGATGAGATGATGGAACCAGAGAAGGGCACCATGCACACACTGTAGGTATGTATCCTTGTGTGTATCAGTAAACAAAGAAGATGCATTCTTGTGTGTACAAGTGAACTGAAACCACCTTCAAACTATATCATGGATTGGAGCACCCCCAAACCAAACCAAACCAAACAAGCTAGCTAGCTATCACGGGGGGAAATTATGGCACTACATCAAGCAGAGAAGGGAGGAAGGAAGGGTCGTCTTACCACTGCAGCAGGGGCCTGAGCTCATGGTAGATGGCCATCGCAGGTACCCCAGGAACTTGACCTCCACCTCGTCAAGCTAGCTGGGGCAGAGTATTTGGAGGCACTGCTGCTCCAGGTCGGACGCGAGGAGAAGATAGGCGAGAGAATCACGTCTTGGCTGAACCTGAGCACGTGGTGGCCCGAGCAAAAGCGCACACCCCCTCCTCCTTCTCCTCGTGACGCATGTAAGATCACCGGTTAGCTACAAGGGAACCAACTTCAAGTTAACCACCAGGCAGACTGGTGCTACGTGCTACATCGTCTTATGCTGAAATAATGGCACAAAGGTGACAATCTTAGTATAATAAGTAGCCTTGTTCAGAATGTACAGAAAGGATTCACAAATGGTAAACCTTCTCGAATTCCTTCATGGCGAGTGCGAACTCCTCCTCGAGCAGCATGCGTCCTAGGCTCCTAGCAAATTGTGTCCCTGCATCACACAAGTAAGAACAGATGATGGGACATAAAAAAACTAAACAATAAAGGAATCACCTCCTATTTCAAATCAAATCTAACTAAAACCAGTGTTTGTCTCATTGAACTAAAACCACCACCTCCAAACTACATGGATCGGAGCACCCCCAAAGCAAACCAAACAAGCTAGCAAGCTACTAGGGGAAATCAAAAGTACTGCAACAAGCAGGGAAGGGAGGAAAGAATGGGTCATTGTCTTACCACTGCAGGGCGTGTGCTCGCCGTAGATGGCCATGGCAGGTGCCTAGGATCATGCTCTCCTCCTTGTCGCCGAGCTAGTTGGGGCCGGGGATTGGGAGGCGCTGCTGCTCCACGTCTGACGTGAGGAGAAGATAACAGTTATGCATTATTATATTAAAAATATGAAGAGAAGCAGAGATTTGTTTCTTTGTCGGTCACCATCAGAGAGTGAGCAGACATTATACTACTATAATCCAGTTCTGAATCTTGATAAATAAATAGGGAGAAAACAATGTCAGTGATTTCTAGGGATAGGTTATTCCAACACTAAACACAACTGTTTCAGTACAGTAGAGATCTTGCTAATGCAGCACAATAGAAGGAAATGAAGTTCCTACTGATGTCTTTTCCAAGATGATTGATACATAGGCCTCAAAAAGAACTATTTTGTTTCCATGTAATATAGTGGGAACCAAGAGCGACAGTTGGAAACATTGGTACTGAAATAATAACCTAGCGCTAAGGAAAATTACTTGTACCAGGACTGCTGTATGAATGTATGTATGGAGACAAAAGCGTTGGTACATGACAAGAGATGTACGTATTTGTTACAGTAGAAACAAAAAACAGATGCATCCTTTGTGTGTCTCAGTGAATTGATACCACCTCCAAACTAGATCATGGATCAGAGCGCCCCCGAACCAAACCGAACTGCTAGCTATTAGGGAAAAATTAGAGCACTGCAAAAAGCAAGGAAGGGAGGAATGAAGGGTTACCACTGCAGGGACGTGAGCACGCCATAGATGGCCATCGTCGAGCTAGTTGGAGGTGATGCTGCTCCTGGTAGGCCATGAGGAGAAGATGAGCGAGCAGCCAGCCATCTCGTCTTTATCGTCAGATTTTGATGATTGATGCTTGTCTGTTCCGCACGCGTCATTCATCTCTAGCTCGGAGGGTGGGCCTATCCTCCAAGACCAGAATCAGCCACCACCAGGTTCTTCTTGGTCTTGGCCGCCAAACCCCGCCAATGCTGCTCTTGCCACAAGACACAAAGATGGAACATGTTACAAAAATGCAGTCTAGTTACTGACAAGCAAACCATGTAAAATTTCAAGATGGGTATTATGAGAGCCGCTAGAAAAATATACAAGATATTTGACCATAGGGTTACATTAGAGATCTGGCTAATGTAGCACAATTGAAGGAAATGAAATTCCTACTCATCAATCATGATGTATTTTCCAAGATGATACTTAGGCCTCAAAAGGAAATGAAACAAGTGATTTCATCAGGTAATATAATGTGAAGCAAGAGCAGCAGTTGGAAACGTTGGTCATGAAATAAACTAGAGCTAGGCAAAACTACTTGTACTAGGACTACTGTATGTGGGAGACGGCACCACACACACACTGATGATGGAACCAGATATGGCACCATGCACACATCTTCTGTATGTATGGGGAGAAAAGCGTTGGTACTTGACAAGAGAAAGTACATATTTGTTACAGCAGAAACATGATGCATCCAAGTTTTAACTATTTGTGCTCGGATGGATTCAGGACACCCAAAAATTGAGCGTCCAGCACATACATGGGCAAGATTTTTCAGTACTGCATTGTACAATAAAAAAAAACTGCATCATTTACTTGCTTGAAGAATCAATTGAACTGAGCAACTAGTCAGCAAAAACTGAGCAACTGAGCAACAGGGAAGGGCAGAGAATGAATGTGTGTCTGTGGCAGGACCTGAACCTGAAAACAAGGTCTCCGGGGCGCAGCCAGTCCCTCCTCAAGCAGAACCACACAGCGCCCGAGCAGGACGACCCCCTGACTCCTCCACTCCCGGCGTCGTCGGCTCGTGCTCGGATGGATTTAGTACATCCAAGTTGAGCGTCCACAACATTGGCAACATCATTCAGCACTGCATTGTGCAAAAAAGATTGCATCATTTACTTACTTCCAGAATCGAATCAATTGAATTGAACCTGAACCTGAAGCTGAAGAAGACAGATGAGAGTGCTGCTGCTAGGCTAAGGCTAGGGAACAAAAAAAATCCCTTGATTTTCCAATCCTGGAGCAGGAAGGTGGGGATTTGTGGGGAAGGGAGTACCTTGAGCGCCTTGAGGAGGCGAAGGACGTGGTCGCCGGAGAGGAGAGGAAGAAGGCCAAGTCGCTGCATGCTGCTGTTGGTTGCATCCGGCCGGCCGGTGGTGTCACGCCGCAATGACATGAGTGACGAGCGAGGTCCATGGCGCCGGAGGAGCAGCCGAGCCCGAGCCCCTCTCTCTCCCCTCACGCGGATTGAGGTGACCACGCAACCCAGGAGAGGGAGAGAGAGGAGGTCGTGCAGCTTCGCCCCGCGTCGACGGTCGCCGCCGGACCTGGTCAGGTCCGACGAGGGGAGGGAGGAGGGAGGCGAACAAGTCCTCCACACAGGCGTGCCCATGGCTGCGGCCGCCGTTGCGCCGCGTCTCCTGCTCGATCTGGGCCTAGGACGTCGACGGTGGTGTGCGGCGGCGGCGGGGATCGACGACTGTGACGGTGAGGGTGGGCGGGGGCGGCGGCGGCGGGTGGTGTGCGGCAGCGGCGGGGATCGACGACGGTGACGGTGAGGGTGGGCGGCGGCGGCGGCGGCGGCGGGAGGGAATGGATCTCATCTCATCTCATCTCACTGCCTGAATGGGGAGAATCGGTTTTTGTTTTTGTTTTGTTTGTGGTTGGTTTCACCTCACCTCGCCTCGCAGTAATCTTATCGCAGCGTCTCAGCCCACGGATCCGTTGAACGCTGATTGGTCCATGGCAACGTCCCACGGATCCATCCCCCTTCCTGCACCATCTCAGCCCTTCATTCACATCCAACGGCGCGCGTGTTTCAAAGCACAGTAGTAACTGCTGCTCATTGACAAAGACAAGAGGAAAGGGTGTGGTGGGGGACGGATCCCGAGTGAGCCTCCTTGGTCGTTCATTGGTCCATCTCAAGCTCTCGCGGATTGATCCTCCCCCCTTTGGCCCATCCTAACCATTCGCCAAGATCCGAAGATACATATCCACTATTTTTTGGTGTCGTGCTGTCCCATCATACACGCATGGCCCTGCATATGCATATGTACGTGAAAAACACTTAGTAATAAACATGATAATAATAAGATTAACCCAATGATCCGATTAACCCAATGCCCTCGCTTGTAAAATGTTGGTTTGGACCCAACAATAAATAGTCACAATACTATTCCCTTCATAATTCTCAATCCCCTTTCCTACTCATTGAAACCACCTTATTGTTCCAAATCTCCCCTACTTACAAAGGAGCAAATTATAATTCTTTTTTTCTACAACCACCCAAACAAGTGTGCACGGGACAGTCAGAATCATCAAATTTAATCCATTAAGTCAAATATAAGAGCCCATGATGATCTGGTGGTCTGCTAGCTAATTCAATAGTTTGGATTCGATGTTCTGCTGCAACAGTCGCGCACACCCCCTAATCGATTTGAGCCCGTAATTTAGGAAATCGAACTAAATACTCCCTCAAGTCCTATTTAGTACGCGTACAAATTTTTTTTACCAAAAAACCCACAATGATCTGTACCGGTCAAATATTTGGGTGTTTCTCTCCAAATATGCGCCTTCACTTCCGCTTTGACCATAGCTCTCACATCAATTATGCTCGATCGCGTGCGCGCCTCCTCCTCCTATCTTCTTGGCTTCTCTTTGACATTTTGGTCTGCCTAGCTAGGGTTACATCTCTCCATTTTTTTTGTTTTACGGATCGTTTGTTTCATCAACTCAAAAAAATCGCGAGTGATTTCCGGCCACGGACCGTTGAACCCTGGTTTGTCCATGGGAACGGCCCACGGATCCATCCCCCTCTCTGCTCGATCTCAGACCTTTATCAGATCCAACGGCACACTTGTGTCAAAGCATAGCAGTTGTTGCTCGTTCACCAATGCCCAGAGGCGGTCTACGCGCGCGCGCGCGCGCGTGTGTGTGTGTGTGTGTGTGTGTGTGTGTGTCCAATCCAGCCACGGATAGCTGATTGCTGATCGGTCCATCATGAGACCTCTCATGATAGCCACGGATAGCTCATTTGTCTCTGGTCCAGGCCCTCCTCCCTGCCCCCTCCCCTTGTCGACTCCTCGGCGCGTTGATGGCAAAGGCCAACCATGGTCGACGGGTGGCGGGGCACTCATCTTTCCCCCAGCTCTATGCTAGATGGCATGGGCTGACAGATTTGGGCGGCGCCGTGACGCATTGACGGGGCGTGGCGTAGGCGCGGGTTACCGGCGGCGGCGGAAAAACAAAACTTGTTGGCGTCGGTCATGCGCGGAATCAGGTCTTAGTAGTAGCAGCATTTTGTTGTTGAGGCAATCCATGTCTTTTGGAGCCGGTGTCATGCATGTTTCTTGAACAATTCCGATTAATTTATGTCTAGTCGCCCCCCTCCATGACCGATCGACCCAGGGTCGTGTCGTGTCTCGAAAGGTGCGGGTTGAGGGCTCACCGTCCGTCCGTCCAGAGGAGCGAGTAGGTGCTCCGCCGCGGATGATGGCGTGTGAGTTGGGCGGGTTGCCAGAACCGCGGTGAAAAGAAAAAGAAAAAGAAATATTCGAAGAAGCGAGTAGTAGCTGGCTGGTGCATGGATGCATGCCTGTGCGTGATGCCACATGCCCTACACCGATCAAGCTTCATTCATTTTTTTTTATTAAAGAAGAAAAACTTAATAATAAAAAAAAGAAGAAAAATGCCTCCCTTTATTCGATGCGCGCGTGGAATCAGCGATCGCGCGTTTCGCTTCCTTCACACATGCATAAATCTTCGCGCATGGAAGCTCTAGTTGTTGCTTAACCTTTTCTACTATTTGACTAAACTAAAAATATCTCAAATAAAAAAATTTGGTACCGACCGTCTGAGCAATTTCTTTGTGGTGTATCTATGTGCTCAACTCCAACTAAGCATGGGTCATAATAAACTATGTACTACCCCTTTCCGAAATACTAGACGTCTTTCAGTTCAAATTAAACTGCAAAAAACATCTCATATTTATTTTCAAAGGGTGTAGTATATACTTCCTCCGTTCGTAAATATAAGTCTTTGTAAAGATTTTATTTTGGACCACATACGGATGTATAGAGATGCATTTTAGAGTGTAGATTCATTCATTTTACTTCGTATGTAGTTCATATAGTAAAATCCCTACAAAGATTTAAATTCAGGAACGAAGGGAATATGTAGCATGGCGCAGCGCTAGCTAGATAGTAGTACGTTCTAGCTAAAAGAGAAAATAATTGCATTTTAGTATGCAATGCATGCGTAGGATTGATGGTCTCCTCGTCACATCATGATGTGTAGTTTCCCACATTAGCGAGTATTCATATAGCCTTGTAGTCAGTGAACCAGCTGTGCTTGTAGCTAGCTACTCCCTCGGGTCCTTTTTAGCCTTGTAGTCAATGAACCAACTGTACTATTAGTAGCTAGGAGTAGTAGCTATTGAATTGCAAGTGGACGGCTGGGATGGCGCATGAGTTGTGTTTTCTCGGGAGGTGGTGGAGCATGGACGACTGGGATCTAGTTTCCCGGGGGCGGGATCCGTGGGGTGGTGGTTCGCTTTGTCTGATTGGTTGGAGACGCGAGGAGTCAGGAGGATTGTCCATGTCGGAGTGCATACCATGTGGATTCCTACCCTTTTCTACATTTCCATTCAAGCAAGCCTGCATCACTTCCATACGCAGCAGTTTGTTTGCTAACTATCTCTCGATGCATGCATGCATGCACGGGCGGAGCTCGCCTGTTCTTCTTTTTCTACGTGTAGGTATATATAGGCGAGTTTTGTCTTTTTGGCCACTTTCCCCCTTTACCCTAGCCGCCGGTCCAGGCCCTCCTCACTGCCCTCTCCCCTTGCCGACGCCTCGGCGCGTTGACGGGCTGGTCGACGGGCGGCGGGGCACTCATCTTTCCCCTGCTCGGTGCTAGGTGGCGTGGGCTGACAGAGTTGGGCGGCGGCACGAGGCATTCATGGGGTGGCGGAGGCGCGGGTTACCGGTGGCGGCAGCTTGAAGGGGTTGTGGGTTGCGGCGGGGTGGGCGTCATGTCATGCATAAAGAAAAACAAAACTTGTTGGCGTGGGTCATGCGTAGCAGCATTTTGTTGTTGAGGCATTCCATATCTTTTGAAGCCGGTGTCATGCATGTTTCTTGAAGAATTAAGTAGTGTCTAGTCGCCCCCCTCCATGACCAATCGACCCAGGGTCGTGTCATGTCTCCAAAGGTGCGGATTGAGGGCTCACCGTCCGTCCGTCCGGAGGAGCGATTAGGTGCTCCGCCGCGGATGATGACGTGTGAGTTGGGCGGTTGCGAGAACCGCGGTGAAAAGAAAGGAAAAAAGAAATAATCGAAGAAGCGAGTAGTAGCTGGCTGGTGCAGTCACGCATGCATGTATGCATGCCTGTGCGTGATACCACATGCCCCACACCGATCAAGCTTCAATCATTTTTTTATTAAAGAAGAAAAGCTTAATAATAATAATAATAAGAAGAAGAAAAAATGCCTCCCTTGATTCGACGCGTGTAGTTTTGCAGATTACGTACATGCGCTAGCCAAAAGAAGAAGAAAAAAAGAGAGAAGATTACGTACGGCAAGGAGTCGATCGAGGAGGCTCACGCATAAACAGGAAGGGATGAGGTGAGGATGCATGCATGCACGCACGCACGCGTGGAATCGGCGTTTCGTTCAAGCGATCCATCGTGGAGGGAGACGCTGCCCGCGAAGCACCTGCTTAAATCCCTCCACGTACCGCATGCTACAGCTAGGTCCATGAGGCAACGAAGATGGCCTCGACGTACGACATGGTGGAGCCAATGAAGTAACTGTACGTAAGCGTGGTGAAGGCGCGCGACCTGCCCACCATGGACGTCACCGGCGCGCTGGACCCGTACGTGGAGGTGAAGCTGGGCAACTTCAAAGGCCTCACCAAGCACCTGGTAAAGAACCACAACCCCGTGTGGCGCCAGACGTTCGCCTTCTCCTTCGCAAACCTTCAGTCCAACCAGCTGGAGGTCATCGTCAAGGACAAGGACACAATCCGCGACGACTTCGTAGGCCGCGTCGTGTTGGACGTGTCCGACATCCCCGAGTGCATCCCGCCCGACAGCCCGCTGGCCCCACAGTGGTACAACCTCTCTGACGCCGATGGGGAGAGATTCCACCACGGCCACAGCCTCGGCGAGATTATGCTCGCCGTCTGGATCGGCACCAGTGCCGACGAAGCATTCGAAGCGTACCACTCGGCGCCACCCGCTATCGACGGCGGGGCTCACTAACACGCGCTCCAAGGTGTATTACTCCCCAAGCTCATCTACCTTAAGGTCTGTGGTCATCGGGCGAAGGACCTCATCGGCACGGAGAATTCAAAGGACCCGCGGTCAAGCCCACCATCGCCAAGATCCAGATGGGCGGCGATCCGCCGGACACGATTGGGGCAGCCGCCGGCGAACCCGGTGTGGAACGACGAGTTCATGTTCGTGGCCTGCGAGCCGTTCGAGGACCCGCTAGTGGTCACGGTGGAGGAGAAGGTCGCTGCCGGGAGAGATGAGCCCATCGGCCGCATCATCATCCCGTGGCGGCAAGCGTGCCGCACGCGACGACCGCCAAGTCGGTGCTGGTCGAAATGGTTCAACTTGTCGCGGGGATGACGGTGGAACAGCGGCGGCCGATGTCACGACGGGACCAAGCACCGGAGCATTCAAGACGTTTGCCGGCAAGATCCACCTCAAGATGAGCCTAGAGACGGCATACCATGTGCTAGACGAGTCGACGACTACACTAGCGACCTGCAGCCGGCGGCGAAGAAGCTGCGGAAGAGTGCCATCGGCATGCTCGAGGTGGGCATCCTCAGCGCACGCGGCCTCGGCGGCAACAAGAACCCCTACTGCGTCGCCAAGTACGGTGCCAAGTGGGTGCGCACACGCACGCTGCTCGGTACCGCGACACACGCGTGGAATGAGCAGTACATCTGGGAGGTGTTTGACCTCGGCACCGTCATCACGGTCGCCGTCTTCAACAACAAAAATCTTGATGGCCATGGCGACGCCAAGGACGAGAGGATCGGCAAGGTGCGCGTCCGCCTCTCGGCATTGGAGTCAGACCGGGTGTACACGCACTACTACCCGCTCATGGTGCTGGCCCCGGGTGGGCTGAAGAAGACGGGGGAGCTCCACTTGGCAGTCCGGTTCACTTGCACGGCGTGGGCCAACATGTCGGCACAAGATGGGCGACCATTGCCGCCCAAGATGCACTACACGAGCCCCATCTCCGTCTGCAATGAACTCCTCCGATTCTGGCGATGCAGATGGTGGCAACGCGGCTAGGCAAAGCGGAGCCGCCGCTGCGTCGAGAGGTGGTGGAGTACATATCGACACGGACTCGCACATGTTCACTGCGCCGAGCAAGGCTAACTTCAACCGCATCATCTCGCTCTTCTCCGGCGCCTTGGCGGCCGCAAGTGGTTCGACAACGTTTGCAAGTGGAAGAACCCGCGACTACCAGCCTCGTTCACGTGTTGTTCTTGATCCTTGTGTGCTACCCGAACTGATCTTGTCGACCGTGTTCTTGTACATATCCTCGATCGGGTGTGGAACTACCGGCGACGGCCCCGTAACCCGCCGCACATGGACACGGCGTTGTCGCATGCGGAGCAGGCGCAGCCGGACGAGCTGGATGAGGAGTTCGACACGTTCCCGACATCCAAGCCGGGCGATGTGGTGCGTAGGTACGACCGGTGAGGAGTGTCGCCGGCGAGGTGCGAGACGGTGGTCGGTGACTGGCGATGCAGGGAGAGCGCGCCCGATCCCTGCTCAATGGCGCGACCCTAGGGCCACCGCTATGTTCATCACACTCTCATTCATCATCGCCATCGCCGTTTCACGTAACGCCATTTCAGGTGGTGGCCGTCCTCGCCGGCCTGTACCTCCTTCGCACCCCCGCTCCGAGCAAGCAGCCGTCGGCGCCCTTTAACTTCTACAAGCGCCTCCCAGCCAAGGGTGATATGCTCCTATGACCAAGCCATTGATTTTCTTGCATGGAGTTTACACTTTTATTAGTATACCATATACATTCACTACCACACTACTCCATGAGATCACAGGATGGATATCAATCACTTTCTCCCTTGAGGAAGCGGGAACATATGTAAGGTTGGATGAAATATTCTGACTGGCGGGAAAGGGAAGCTTACGTCTTTTTAAGTACTCCTCCGATCCATATCACATCCGCTTGAGTGACAAATAATATGGATCAAGGGTAGTAGAGAAAGGAGTACCTAGAACTCATCTAGATGAGATATAATTTGGTCTCATTCACTTTGAAAACAAGAACAAATACAACCCACGCCAAGACACACGCATCTTATAGCATCACATCCAATGGCTATAAAAGATGAATGAGACCAAATTATATCTCATCTAGATGAGTTCTAGCAAAACTGGTAGAGAAAAGTCAATAACATGCGAGATAGTTAAGACGACTTTTGAGTAAAACCGTCCAACACCCTTACAATCTTTTTTTTTGCATGGTAATACGTGTCCCATTCATATCATAAAGATTAAAGTACAAGTCACGTAAGGACCGACATGACAAAACTGAAAAGATAGAAGAACATCTTTGAGCTTGACACCAACGCCATCACCCGCCTCCGCACCATGACAAGAACCACCGAAGAAAAGAATGATGGATCACCTCCTCACCCGAAGCTCGACGCTGCTCCATCGCTGATATGCAGCTTTGCGGACCTCCAAGGTGGCTCACCAAAAGTGAAGCCCTTACCGTTGAACGAATCAGACCAGGGCAACACCCCGGACACGCCATCGAACTCCAGATATGGCACCCCATCGCGACTAAGACGTCGCAGAAGGAAACCATACCTGCCATCCACGAACCATGAACCCAACACATGTTCCGTCTTCCAGATGTCGTCGATGCAGACCACAATCTGCATCCGCTCCTGGACTACCTCCCAAGCTCCGCGCCGACGCTGGAGCAAACGTCGTCGCAACGGCGGAGCCCGAGGACACAGGTCCACCACGAAGATGCCACCGCCGCCACGCCATCCTTGCTTGAACAGACTGGTTTCCAAATTCATCCCCAACCATAGGACCGATGGCCTTGTCAAGGAAGGATCCGAAGAATCTTTATTCAGCGTTGTCATCGTCGCCGCAGAAACAAAGACGATGAACAGCCTAAAAATCTAAACTACGAAGCGTAAAAAGCGATCCACATCGCGGGATCCGGCGACCCTCATCACCGACGCACCGAGGTCGCCGGCGGAGGGAGCCGCCGAGGACGGCGCTGAAGATTGGGTCTCATGGCTAGGGTTCCAACCGCCAGGATAGGAAGAAACTCGAGCGGCGTTTACGCAACACCCTTACAATCTATTGTGGTACTAAAGTAGAGAGAACATGGCAAGGTGAAGTACACATACTACTCCCTCCATTTGAAAATACTTTATCCATTTTTCCGGTAAGTATTTCCGGACGGATGGAGTAGTTTTCTTCCTATCTCACACCAACAGTAAGCAAGGTGGCATGCATATCTAGGCAGAGTACGCACCTAGGTGGTTGAAGTGCGTGGTAGACCATCCCCTCGTGGGTCATCACTTTGAAATAGACTTTCGCCCCGCTATATAGATATAGCAACCACCGGATACAACTGAGATTCCATTGTTGGGGCAGACAGCATAAGCACGCTCAAAAGCAAATACAAAAGAAAGAAAAAATAATAATGACAACAGAGTCGGATCGACGAAAATGATGATGATCCACTACCGCTGCGCCCAGCGAAGATTTCCACCGCACTCATAGCACTTTGGACCGCCACATACCAAGCAACACCTTCAGGAAGGAACACGACGATGACGACACTGCTGCCCCGAAAGGTCCTAGGGTTTCCCCCGGTATGCGAAGAGGCATGGGTGGGGGATACCCGACGCCCTTCAGGAAGGAAATATGGCGCCCACGGGCGTCGCCGCGTCGGTGCCGGCCAAGCCGGCAGGGGTTTCTCCCGTCCGCCACACACCCACCTCCCCGACCGATCCGCCGCGCTCCACCATACTTGCCGCCCACCATCATGTTGGACCACGGTCTTGGAGCCACCATCGCTGTCTCACCATGGAGCCCGAAGCGGGACCGACGGGTCCGAGAGAAAGCAGCCGGGAACGAGGATGGGCAGCGTCAGCAGCCACGCGGGAGGGGACAACCTCCACCGTGATCGGCGGTCACCGACCGGACGCAACAAGAGGAGGAAACTAGGCACAAAGGCCCAGCCGAGCTCGATATGGCTCGTGAAGCTCCGTCACCACGTTGCGAGCAGGCGCGCCGCCGTCTCGCGACCCCTCGACGAAGCTGCACCTCCGCCACGGAGCTATCGCAGTCGAGCCGAGCCAGGACCGCCCAGACCTAGATGGGGTCCCAAAGGGCCCAGATCTGGGCCCGGAGGCCGCCGCCGCCGGCCACCACACTAGCCCGCCGCCAAGAAGCTGCGCCGCCGCCTCCACACCATCCAGAGCTGCGCAGCCGAAACTGCTGCTGCCCGAGGAGCACTGCCGGGCGCCCGCGATGGGGAAGGAAGAACACCACCCGCAGTCGTCGTAGGCCCGAAGTCGAACCCTAGCCGCCACCACGGGGCACAGCTACCGCACGGCCCAGCACACACCTCACCGCCGCAGCACCACCGCGCCGTCCACCGGAGGGAGCGCCACCACGCCGCCAGGCCCCGTGCACGCCCGACGCCGCCTCCTGGGATGGAAGCCCCGCAACCCCCATGACCTAGACGAGGTGAGAAAGCCCCGCCACCAGCCCTGGATCTGGCGCCGCGCCCGAGCCGCCTGCGGGTGGGGGCAAGGAGCGGCTTTTCCCGTCGTCCTCGTGTGTGTACCGAGGGGCCAACCACTTCCGGTTTCGTGGGTCATCGCTCATCGATGGATCCTCAGCGTGGCCATCGTCTTGTTCGTTACTACACACGCACGACCGTCGAGCGGCATCCATCTCGCTCGTCTCATAAATACTTGGAATGGACCAGAAATAGATCCATCAACCACCCTTTGTCCAATGTCGAAACACACACCCACACACACTGGGGCATTGCATTTGTAGACAAGGCTCATGTGTAGGAAAGCTACTTACAGCAGGAATTGAACCTAGCTTCGGAAATATAACTTAATTTGGATTGTTCATTCAAAAGATAGGAAGGTTTAAAAATTGGAAGCCAAAAATGAAAACACGCTTGGGGAGCTCGGCGCCCCCACACGTGTGTGCCCCAAATTCGCTCCCTTCCACATGTCTGCAAATTTTTATTTTCTTCACATTGCTTCGAGTGCTTGTAGTCGTCACTAGATGATCTAGGGACATGCATGTAATATCTTCGGACTTGTCCTAATAGTCAATATGAAGGGCATGATGTTGTTGATCGCACTACCGTGAAGATACTCCAATCCGATTTCTTTTGGTCTACTATATTTCAGGATGTACACATTTATGTTAAAAGTTGTGACTCCTGCCAACGCATAGGTAACATAGGTAAGAGGCAAGAGATGCCTATGCATTACCATTTAATTTCTGTCATCAAATGGGCATACTTATATTCTCGTTGTTGTGGATTTCCTATCAAGTGGGTGGAAACAATCCCCACACACCATGCTCCGCGATAGGTTTGAAGAAGACGCAAGGTACCAACAACCAAGAGGAGAAGAGAAGAAGCAATGAGCACAAGGTGCATGAGGAGCAAAGCGATGGCAAGAAGCTCAAGGATCAAACAGAAGCCCCAACGCTATTTATGAATAATTATGAAACATTATGAATAATGTTGTATTTCTGTTGAATGATGTTGGACCTATGTATTCGCTTAATTCCGACGAAGTTATCTTAGTCATGCTTGAGACGTGTGGTGCACGTGCATGCTAACTAGTAGTGATTAAAGAAGGAAGAAATCATTGTTCCTCGCGAGGTACTGCAGGCGTGGTTAGTTCGGATGTATCGGTAACATCCGAACGTTAGGAAGATATCGATGTCCAATAAATATATAGAAGTACATAGGTAAGATACAAATTTGAGAGTGGGAGATGAACTTTATTTAGTTGTTACAACCTTTATTTTTTGTCTTAACATAAAGAAGAGTAAACAAATGAGAACGGGAGATGAACTTTATTTAGTCGTGGATAGAAAAGAGCAAAAGCACCGCCAGCAAAAGAAAAGAAAAGAGCAAAGCACGGCATGGAATGGCGCAACCCAAAGCCTGTCCAACACCTACGAATCAGGCAGGCAGGCTACGCTTATTTGAAGCCAAAAAAGGTGTGGAGAATAGGAATACTAGTGTGGAATAGGAGTCACGATGGAATTAGGCGGTTCGTGGGACCTTGTATTCGACGAGGTAGGGCATGGAGGTAAGCCCGGCCTGCACCAACACCCCCACCTTCTCCCACACCCCCTTCTCCCTGGCGCGCTGTTCGATCACGCCGCGAATGTCCTCCTTGACGTCGTACCCGACGGTGCTGATGATCTCCTCCGTCGTCGGGCCCCTGTCGGCTGTGGCCATGTCGAAGCCACCACCACCACCATCGACATCGATGCCGCCGCCGGTGCTGTTCTCGACCCGCACTATGCTTGGGCCACCGAACAGGTTGTGCTTGCAAGAAAGGGCTTCCTGGTAGGCGCCGGACAGGAGCACGGCCACGTAGTAGCCGCCGCTCTCAGGCTCCAGCGGGTGCAGCGGCAGCGTCTCGGCATTGCCTATGAACTTGTCAATCTTGCCGTCGCTGTCACAGGTGATGTCGATGAGCGTGCCCATTTGAGTCGGCTTCTCGTTGAGCCGGCTCGCCGGCATCATCGGGAAGAGGTGCTTGATGCCCCAGAAGTCGGGAACCAGCGAGAAGATGGAGAGGTTCATGTGGTAGTTGTAGATGGTGTTGGCGTCGCCGGCGATCCGCTTGAGAGCTTCTTGGCCAGCTTGTACATCTCGACCCCGTGCTTCTGGATGTCCGTGGCGTGCTTCTGGAGGTCCGTGGCCATGAGTGCTCTCGGCGGCGGCGGATTGGAGGAGAGACGCTGGATCTTGCTGTGCAGCTGCTCGGGGGTCTCGTCGTCCTTGGGCTCTGGGATCGCCGAGAGGGCCTCGAGGATGATCATCGAGTGGTGCGACACCATGGCGCGGCTGCTCTCGGTGCACAGCACAGGGTGGGGAACGCCGCCATTGTACTCGCACGTGAGCCGCACAGCCTGCACAATGCTGGACGCGTACTCCTCCAGCCCGTACGCCACCGACATGTCGGAGCTGCCTGACCGGGTGCCGTCGTAGTCGACGCCGAGCCCCCGCCGCAGTCCAGCGTCGTCATCTCCGCGCCATACTGCTTCACCAGGGTGCAGTAGATGCCGGAGGCCTCCTGGCTGCACTGGACACTATGTCCGTGGTCGGGATCATGGAGCCGATGTGGAAGTGCAGCAACTTGAGCCAGTGCAGCTTGTTGAGATCCTTGAGCTTCTTGGCCACCTCGTAGATCTTGTCCGCAAGCAGGCCGAACTTGCCGTGCTTTCCGGCCGTCGACCCGAAGTGGCCTGGTATCTTGGTGAGCAGCTTGGCACGCACGCCCAGCACCGGCTCCACCCCGAGCTTGCTGCTCTGCTCGATGATGATGTCCAACTCCTCCTCCATCTCCAACACGATGATGACATTCAGGCCCATGGCACGCGCCGACAGCGCCAGCGCCACGTACTCCGCGTCCTTGTACCCATTGCATACCAGGAAGGCTCCAGGCTTGGCTTTGGTAAGGTAGCTCATTGCGATGAGCAATTCTGGCTTGGAGCCTGCCTCCAGCCCGTAGCTGTGACGGTGGCCAAAGCTAACAAAGTCGTTGATGATGGCCCTGTTCTGGTTCACCTTCACTGGGTAGACGCCCTGATATGGCGCCGTGTACCCTGTGTGCTTGATGGCAATATCGAATGCGACGTGGAGCGAGTCGAGGCGGTGCCTGAGCACGTCGGGAAGCGAAGGATCATTGGGAACTGGACGCCCTTTTCCTTTGCAGCTTCAGCCACGGATACCACGTCTATCTCTTGCCCTGGCTTCGTCTCGTGGCCGTGGGTCTTGACACAAAGGTGGCCGTCCCTGTTCACGGTGAAGTAGGGTTCGCCCCAGCCGAGGATGTTGTACAATTCACCATAGTTCTTGGCGGCCATCGTGGAAGCAGCTGCTCAAATAAATAATACGAGGAAACTTAATTTTATATATTTTTCCAAATGATAAGTGTGACATGAAGCACTATGGCTCTGTCGTTCTTTATTACAACTAAAGTTGTCATCCGAAAACAAAAAGCCAAAAATAACTGAAACTTGCCATCCGAAAAGAAGTTGCCTTGCTTAACAACTAAATTTGCCATCTTCATGTTAGTAAACTTGCCATCTTCATGTTAGTAAACTTGCCATAAAAACGTTCGAAGTTACCATGTGTTCATGTCACGTGTGTGGCACTTATCAGGGCCCTATATTTTGTTGAGAATCTTGTTTGTATGTTTTTCAGTTGCAAATAAGTGTCCTTGTGTTCTTATTACAAAATTTACAGCAAATTCACATAGGATTGTTTTAGAATTAGTATTTAGATCCTACGCCAAATCTACCAGGATCCGCCAATCATGGAACACTTGTTCAGTTCTAACTACAAGCAAGTTTAAGTCCAACAACTACTCCCTCCGTTCCATAATTAATATAAGATGTTAATATATTGGTTATAATAACATCTTATATTATGAAACGGACAGAGTATCTTCTTTTTTAGGGTAGACGGAGGGAGTATCTTGTTACCACAATTAACCATAAGATCAATATTTCCACACACAAAAAAAACCATGAGACCAATATAAATAAAGGGAAAGAAAGAACTCATAAATTTATTTCTGCAAAAAAGAAATAGATTGAGGTAATCATAGAATAGAACCTGTACTAGTGAAGATCAGAGAAGGCTTGCATATATTTGGTTGTGCGAATGTGTTGTGTGGATAAATTGTAAGCTGATCTTTCCTCTGTTAAATAGAGGTCTGCAAAGAACAAAATGACACGCTTGCCCTCCATATTTGAATAGTAGTACTAAGCATGCCCTCGGCGCCCTCATGTTTCCAGCGGACTAAGAACAAAGCACTTATTTAGTTACTGGTCGCCATCAATTGCTTGGACCTGCGGGCAAATATTTTGTAAATGAGCAAAATTGTTAATCTGCTAGAAACAGATAGAAAAACAGAAACCTCATCTGTTCAAATAAACCACCAATATCACAAGCAAGATAAACAAAATATGCGGCAAAATCGTTGGGACACAATAGAATTAAGAAGTATAAACTACTTCCTCTATCCCATAATATAAGACTTGCAAAAACGTCTTATTTTATTGGAAGGAGGGAGTTAGGAAAAAAAAAGTCATGTTCAACATGGTATTTTTCCATGTGCTTTCCCTTCATAATCTGAATGTTAAATCGTATGTGTTATCTTAGCTATGATTAGTTCATATTTCCACTAGCAATACATGTGGCCACATACATTGGTAAGGTGACTTGCACTTTGAAAAATGAAGAATTTGCAAAAAAAGAAAAAAAGAGGAAAAAAAGGAAATACTGTTTGTTGAGTGCTTTATTTCAGGCACTCGGCAAAGAGGATACAACAGTAAAAAAGAAAATAAAAGATGTTTGAGGAGTGTCGCCTGGCAGGCACTCGACAAACACGGCCACGCCAGTCACCCCACGTTAACCACGGCTAACAGGAACATGTGTTGACTGGGATGCCAAGTGACAGTTCTTCGCCAAGCGTTTTTCTACCTACCGATTAAAATCAAGATTTTCATGTGGTTTATGTTCGTATTGCACTATATATTTGGAAAACCGTTGTTGACCAGCTGTGGTCTTCATTTTTATCTTGGAGTCGTACTGGATATTTGTGTTAAAAAAAAATAACAGTGTGCATCACTACGTCGTAGAGGCTGGGGTAACCTTCCTTTTCACAAAGAAAAAGAGTTGTCACGCCTAAAAATAAACACATAAGAAGAACATCTGAACCGAAATCATTGGGATATTTTAATTAAGAAGTGTGAACAAGATAATTTAGAAGAAGAAAAAAGTCATGCCCAACGATGAGCAGTAGCAATTTCTAATGGCAAAATTGAGTAGTGAAACACAACCAGTGGCATAAATGATAAAAACCTTAATTTAAAAAAATGTGTTTGTCCCGGGTAAAAATCATGTTTGCATTGCACTAGCCATATCGGCAAGGATCGAGGAGAGCCTCAATTCTTCTTTAATCAATCAGCCCGGTCCAGCCACGTCTTTGAAGTCCGGAGCACCAACCTTATCAAGCCTTCAATGGCATGTGAATGTCGTGGTTGGCTTGATAGCTTAGGGACCAGGAAGAAAATGAATGCTGAGGCCTGATACATTCCAATCTGATCAGCAAGGAGTCGGTGGTCTCAACAGATAAAGGCACGTGAAGCACGACGATACCTCACAACATACTCCGGTAAAGTTCAGAATGGTAAACAGATGGGAGGTAGGCAGGACTGCCCAACCAGATGACCAAGGCTCACTCTCCTACTATTCTCTCTAAGAAAGAAAAGGAAGACTAGGTCACTTGTCTCGAGCGAGAGCCGCCTTACCACCCACATGCCGCTGCCTCCCTTTCGCCGCCGCCTCCCCCCCCACCGCCGCCCCCCCTTCCTAGCCGCCTCCCTCCCTTCCGTCGCCCCAGACGGGCGGCCGAGGGCACCGAACCCACCGCGGTCCACCACTCCTTCCCCTCCCTCCCCTCTGCCACCGCCGGTGATCAGACCCTCGAGATGGGCCGTCCCACGCCACCCTGAACCCAACGGTGCCGCGCTGCTCCTTCCTCCATCCAGTGTTGCGTGCACTCCGTCGTATCGTAGATGGTCGTCCTGCTAGCCGGTTACTGGGTTCGGATGGAGCGGGAGGTGGGGATCCAGATTGGGATAATTCCCAGGTCGGCGACTGCTGGCCTCAACGGCGGCGACACCCTCGAGGGTGTCGTTTTTGTTCCTGGAGACGTTATTCGGGGTCTGTCCTACCTTTTCCCACCTCGTGGTCTCCCAGGTGAAAACCCTAGGGTAGTGATGGCGCTCTTGGCGTTGTGTCCTTCTTGAAGGCATCATCGTAAGAGCTTTGTGGCAATGGGCATCGCTTGGGTGTGTCGGCAGTTGCAGATGGCGTGCCCCTCTTCCTCCAGGTGGTAGTTGTTCCAGCGGAAACCCTAGATCTGGGTTTCCCACGTCGGATGATGATGGAGACTTTGGTGTCGTTCTCCCTCCTGGGGGCATCGTCTCGGAGCAGTGGTTCAATGGAGAGGCCAATAGGTGGAGCGGTGTTACATCGAATGCATTGAAGATGGTGGGTCTCCGTGGCGTGGAGCAGTGGAGTCTCAGAGTTGGACGCGGATTAATCGACGCCAGCAGTGGCTGGTGACGCTGTCGGTCTCATGGTGACGCCATGCCAACCGTGGACTTCTCATGGTATGGCACTAAATGTAAATCCTACAAATTGACCAAATCTGGACTACTTGACATTCTACATATAAATATTTTTCTCCACATTCTAGATCAAAGTTTGTGAAGTTTATCTTTTCAAAAAATCTATATATGCACTACATTATGGAACGGAGGGAATATTTGCTAAATAACCATGATACTCAACAGGAGATTTGAAGAATTTATGATACGATGCTATGAGTATTTATATCGATAATCCACTTCGAACCCGCGTTGAAAAAAAAAAAATCAAAATAAATACACTAGAATTTTTTTAAATAAGAATGTTTTGTGGTGGTAGATAAATTAATGCATGAGGTCCACTCAATTTTTAACTCATTTGACATCTGAGCAGCTCGAGCAAAAAAGACATATTCGTGGTCTTTAAAAAAGCTTACTGTTCACGCACAGTTCTACCTGATTTGTCTTTTTTTTTGCCGAGAGCTACTCAGACATCCTAATGAGTTGAAAATTGGGGCGACTTCACGCATCAATTTATCTACCACACAAAAAAAATAGAATTCTTTTGAAACTTTTTAGTATTTGTTTGTTTTTTTTTAACCGGATGCAGATGAGTCTTGCGCACCGGAACGCCGCACTTACGTGTTATTTTGGTCGGCAAATACTCCAAAGAACATGCATGCGGCTCCTAAAAACATGCAAAGACATGTGGCTGGCATATCATACAGCTAGTGACTAATTGCATGGTCCAGCAATCATTATTGCTTGGCCTGTGAATCGCTGGATTGCAGATGTGTCATGATAACTATGGATTCTCCTAGTGCTACAGCTCATGCGCGCGTATCACGTTCGATCGTCTCTTGCCATTTGTTTCCCCCGGTCACCATCGAGCAACGCATGGTTTCTCTTACATCGAGCAACAATTCTAGCCCAAGTCATTGCTTCTCTTGCATCAATGTTAGGTTTCTGTACATGTCCACAGTCCTTACTCCATACAGAATGATGGACGTGGATCTGCATTAAGGGCATCTTCAAGGCGAACCCGCAAACCTACTATAACCTGTAGAAGCTATACAACACGAGTCAGATCGGTCCGTCGCCATGGTCCGACGCGATTTCTCTCGCAAACCGGAGACAAAGGGAAAGGTTGCGGGCTCACCAAAAACTCCCCTCCGCGCATGCATCCCACCCGCGCCACCTGCCCGCATTCATGTTCGCCATTGTAGAGCGTGCGGCTCCGCACGAACGCTACCTCTCACCGCCTCCTCCATTGAAGCGGCTCACCGTCAAGGCGCCACCACGACGTCCGGTGAACACGCCTCGCGCTGTATTCATACGCCCATTAAACCCGTGTGGAAGCTGAAAACCAACTCCGGTCACACGTTCATGCATGAGTTGGCCGGCATTAAACGCAACATCGATCGAGCTCCTACCATCTGCCTTATCTTTAAACGAGGCGAGATGCCGGGCTTGAACCACACCCACCGCCGCTCCCCTCATCTCCTCCTTCACCACTCTTTCGATGGCTTCTGAAGAGCAGCTCGCATACAAAGCCGTGGGTGGCCCGCCGAGCACGTCGGATACGAGCGAGGCAGCTCGCTGCTCCAGCTCCCGTGCCTGACCCGACGGAGAAGTTGTCGCCCAAAGCCGCCGCGTAACTCGCCGCTCCAGGTCAATTCGATGAGGAGTGGCGAGTTGCTCCACCCCGGCACGGTGACACGTGCATCGCCGCGTCCTGTGCCTCCTGTGGGGGTTATGATCTAGCAATGAGTAATAGGTGTACGAAAGAGGAGCAGAGGCTAGCTACGCCACAGGTGTAACACTCGGCGTATACGAGTTCAGGCCCCTCTCGGAAGAGGTAACAGCCTTACCTCTCGTGTCCTAAGACTTGTTTTCTTCAGGGGTATGATTGTAGAGGGCACTTAACCCCTACTCTAGAGGAGGACGGCGGCTTATATAGAGTGTGCCGCAACCTCCTTCATTCCCACGTCGCCATGATGATTAATGCCCATAACTACGGCGATTCTGGTGGAAATAGTCATAACTACTGGCGCTTACAAGTAACGGTAGCTATGACTCTACTTAAAGCTCGACTTAAGACTACTCGACCATTGCAGCTCCCACGCCGTCCCTCCACCTCCCCGTCCGAGTGGTGGCGGTCATGCCGACCGGAGGGTAGGCATTAGAGTGTTGTGGATGTGTCCGAGTGGACTTGCTTTGTTATACACATCTGAATGCTCCTATGGTCCATAGACCTATCGATGATGGTGTGGGGCCCCGGATGATGATCCTTGACCCTACCTATAGTAGGCGACCTCATCACCTGCGACCGCGCCATCCGTCATTGATGCACGCGTAGCCGTGCCACGCATGCAGAGAAAGAAGTTGGCTGCATGGACGTGGACAAGGTGGCGGTCAGCACGTCTGTGCCTACCATCATCATCGAGGAGAAGTAGAACACGGAGGTCGCCGCCGCTTGGTCCCAGTGAAGGGCACCGCCGTTACCCGATCGGGTTCTCCTTATCTCGCACCATCTTGGGCACTCGCCTTAGCTCCACGGAAGCACCCTTCTCCTTTGGTGAAGCACCCTCTTTGCCGCTCTGATGAGCAATGCAGCCGGACATAGGGAAGATACAGGGGAAGAACATGCCCTCGGCTCCCGGCAATCCAGCTTAGCGGTGCTGCGGACATGGGGAAGACAAAGGGATCAGCATGCCGGCCGTGACTAGTGTAGTGTATCCGTCAGGGAGTGGAGCTCCACGCGACCATACATGCGCATAGTTTTAACTTTTTAGTTGAAAATATGTCCAAAACATAACCGTTTTCGTCCCGTTTGTATGAAATCCATCATGTTGTATGAAATCTGGTCGTGTTTGCATGAATTCATCCGGTTTGTTAAAAATTAGTTTGAAATATATGCGGCTAGTGTTGGATGTCGACCTCCCGGATCCATGTCCGTGGACTGGTCCCTCCTTGTCTGCGTACGGATGCGTGAGGTTTTTCACCGGCAAGTCTCTTTACTCGTTCCGTAACACATCATCCCATGATCAACCCTGATGTCCTACCGAGTGGGCCCAGAGATACCTCTCCGCTTACACGGAGTGACAAATCCCAGTCTCGATTCGTGCCAACCCAACAGACACTTTCGGAGATACCTGTAGTGCACCTTTATAGCCACCCAGTTACGTTGTGACGTTTGGTACACCCAAAGCATTCCTACGGTATCCGGGAGTTGCACAATCTCATGGTCTAAGGAAAAGATACTTGACATTAGAAAAAGCTTTAGCATACGAACTACACGATCTTTGTGCTAGGCTTAGGATTGGGTCTTGTCCATCACATCATTCTCCTAATGATGTGATCCCGTTATCAATGACATCCAATGTCCATAGCCAGGAAACCATGACTATCTGTTGATCACAACGAGCTAGTCAACTAGAGGCTCACTAGGGACATATTGTGGTCTATGTATTCACACGTGTATTACGATTTCCGGATAATACAGTTACAGCATGAATAAAAGACTATTATCATGAACAAAGAAATATAATAATAACACTTTTATTATTGCCTCCAGGGCATATTTCCAACACCCCCAACATCCTCACAGCAAGGATCCTATCATTATTTCACAGGCGCAAAGCCATGCGTTGGATGGGTACGGGAATTTGCAAAAGCTCTTTACCACCTAATTACATGCACTAAACCTGCAAGGGGCTACAGTAGGATGGTTTAACTCAACTAGAGCGGTCTACAATCGTTTACTTTCATGCAGTTGCTCATTTATTGTAGGATGATTTAACTCAACTAGGACGGTCTGCGATCATTTACTTTCATGCAGTTGCTCATTTACTACTTTCATGACTGCATCATCCTATATTGTACGTTCCATAGACGGACTGTATATGATGCCAACAAGTAGACCGTATTAGTAATACATCAACATGTACCCTTCCGTTCATCAGTAGATGCAATAAATGTGCCACTTTTCCATATTTCATTGATGGACTCATCGTATATGCTCTTTCTGTGTTCTACCCATGGACAATTCTATCGTTACAAATTAACGATGCCTTTCATGATGCAAATAAACACAACGTATCGACGGGCGCGACGTGCCGCCGCGCGGGCTATGCTAGTATTATTCTATGAATGTTCACAACATCATGTGCCTACAATCCCTAAAAATTTCAAGTCCAAACTCAAAATACTTATGGAGATTTATCTCTTTTATATCTCCGTGTGCATCTTGAATTTGGATTCAATTTTTTAGAAATTACAGACATCTGTCTTGCTAACATTAAAAAAAGACATTTTAAAATAATTTAAATCTGTTTTTTGAAAGATAGGAGCATGTGATTAGTTTATTTCTTGAGTGAACGGAACATGTGATGAGTTTTTGGTTAGGAAAGCATGTGATGAGTTTGAGGACCGGATGGAACTTTCTCCTCCATAGGTTCAGTTTGCCCATCATCTCGTCTCGTATCCCGTGGCAGAGTTCGGGCGTGCAGCGCAGTGGATGGCACCACAGTCGCTGGAGACAAAGAACCTCGTCCACCTCTAGCTCCTCCACCTATATATACTTACATTTCTTCCTGCCTGCGTGCGATTAGTCGAACCACACAAGAATAACTAGAATACCACTAGAATTACTGCTGCTTCAATCTGATTCATATGGTCATGCTAATGCATAACTCTGAATATTGGTCAACCAGTTGAATTTGAAGAATGTAATTTCTTTCTCAGATCTGTAGTTGACATGTGCTGTTGGAAGTGACAGTGGAAATTTCCTTGCTACTGCCATGGGCGCCAAAACAAAGCTCGCTTTTCCACTAACACAGTCCACAAGGATTTTATCGTGTAAACCCATTAGTCGTGGCTTGGTCCTTACGCGCCATGGCCGGTGTCTGGTTGCACGTCGTCGCCCCACTTATATGAGTGGCTCTAAAGGAATGTGCCGGGGAAGGATCGGTCACCATGTGTTAGGAAATGTGGGCACTTGCTTCCAGAGGAAAGCACAATGCTTGTCATTTTGTATTGATTCTTGACATATATTTGCATCTGTAACCTTGTAAATGTTATCGCAAATAGTGACTGACAACACACCCTGGTGTAATGGGAGCTAACGCGCGCTGTTGCATTTAAGTTGGTTTGTCCCTCATGAAGGGGCACCGGAGTTCCAGCCGACGCAGCCGGCGGTAGGTTGAGGACAGCTTCCTTGCTGCTCTGTGTGTTGCCATTTATCCAATTCCGCCGGCCTGTGATGGTCCCATAGCAGGTCCCATTTTTGGTTATTTTGTCTCATTTTTTCTAGCTCATTCTTATGTGTTTTAATTTTGCCAGCTTTATTAGCTTACGACATTTGTTGTATTTCTGTTTGCAGTCGCATTTTCTTAGTTCTGGTCTTAGGTGTTGCTTTTGCTTTTGTGGTATTCGATCATCGAAGCAGATATTTCTGGGTTGGTTAGTAAAATGATTATTTTAAATTGTATATGGAAGATAACCCTAGAATATGTGTGGTGCCTTTTCTGGTTTATATCAATACGATGATCATTCAGTCCATTGTCTTGTTGGCTGACCTTTTGACAATTAGCATGCCGTGAGGGGTATGGTTAGCACTTTCCAGAGCTCACTAACATAGTGGAAGACTCCAAAATACAGCTTTCATGGTATAGTTTGGTGGAAGCCCCATGGTTGACTTGAGCATGGCGCACGGCAGCTTTTGTGGAAATCTCACGACTGACTTGACCAATGTCTACGGCCACTTAGTGGAAGCCTCATGACTGACTTGGACACTTGGTGGAAAGCATCATTGAAAGTCCTCCTTGGTGTGCTGGAGAGCACGTAGTTTTCATGAAAATAGTGCCAGCCTTGTATTATACGGAGAGATAGTGGTACCAATCAGAATCCTGCTCGGAATTGGGCCACTGCTGTCATAATCTGAATTTTATTGGTCCCAAATGAATCGTGGTGACAGTTCAGCTCAACAACATGTTCCAGCCTATATATACATCCTCTTCTTCCTATTTCGAATAGCAGAGCAGAGCACATCCACACTCTTCTCCATGCATCCCCTCTACATATTATCCCTTGGGCTTCTCCTCTTTCCCACATGTTGCTGCTCCTCGCCTGCGCCCGCAAATGATACTCTCATTGTAGAGATGGGGACGACCAAGACGGCGGAGGCCCGGACGTGCGGCAAATTGAACCAAGTGGAGCCGGATCCAAATCCAAATCAAACACACACAGTCAGTCACATGGAATGGAAAGCATCGTCTCCTCCCATGGCGCCGCCCGTCGTAGTCTCCTCCTCCCATCCCACACCGCGTCGCCGCGCCGCTCCGCCTCCCTCTTGAACCGCAAACGCCCGTGAAAGTGAATTGCACACCAAAACAGAAATGGATTAGCTAGAAATCAAGATGGATTAACTGGACCACCGGATGCGGATGGATCTCTCCTCGCGAAGCCGCAAGTCCGGACCACGCCAGTCACAAGAAACGGAGAAGCATCATCGCCACCTCTCGCCGGCGCCCGTCGCCAAGCCCCAAGTCCAAGTCGACGCGCACCAAGACGCGACGGATGACCACCTCTTGTATATATAAGAGAAGATGGCGGGTGTGCTCCATGGACAAAGGAAGAAGGCACGACCGTGCAGCGGATCGCGAGGGCGGCGCAACCAAGGCCCTCCCTTTGCGATGCCCATCCCTAGGCACACATTCATTTTATTTCGCTTACATCAAGGGAGTTAAGCGGCACGGAGTTCTCACGGCCACGTCATTCAATGAGGATGGTTCCTTTCCAAGGCGTTTGCCGCCACATCAGTTATGCAACACTTCGCATGCTTCTTAGACGAGGCGTTAAATGCTGTATATATGAGTGAACCAATACAAAAGTGTTTTTATCAGAACGTATTTTGAAACAGCTTTGCCCTTTCTAAACAAGGCGTTAAATGCCGAGCGAACTCCGGCGGATGGTGATGAATTGAATTAATTTGAATGAAGCAACCTTTGTAGAATGAAACGTGGCAGTAACTCGCACGGCTCCACCACATTTAAAGATAGATAGATAGATAGATAGATAGATAGATTGGTAGCCAAGAAACAAAATGATCACCATGCCAAAGATGCTTATTTTCAATATTAACATATTCCTTTACACTTCCATGAAAAAAAAACATCTTCCTTTACACTTGGTTGTACATACACAGTGTACCTCCTGCATACAAATTAAGCAAAACTACACTTGTTCGAAATCGCAGCGCTGATCATGAAAACTAAAGCTCCAGCACTACAAATTATTTTCATCAACGGAAATGGATTTCCGTGAGATCAAACCAAGTGAGTCAAGTGTTCATCCGCCTGGCCACCAGTAGGTTCGCCTTCATCTTGGCGCCGAACCCCGCCATCGACAACCTGGTGCTGCTACTGGTTTGAACTTTCAAGTCATGGCACCATTGACCCTTCTAGGCATGCAAAACATCATCTGGTTCGCTCTCAAATCATCAAAAAATCACACCTTGGAAAAGCAATCAGAGTCTAATCAAAGCCCATTAAAAACAGAAGAAACCCATCCAATTTGTAGCAGTCACACAGCCCAAAGTACGACGATATGTAGCAGAAACACTATTACTACAACCAACAAATCAAACTAATTGAGCAAACTAAAAACTAAACCAGAATTTTGGTCCATTTCCCACATTGTTTCGTGTGGATTTTGGAAGAGCCAGAGCCACAGCAATAGGCAATCCCTGTGCCTATTCACAATCCAGCAGTATTTAGGAAGGACTGGTGATTGACATGGACTGATCCAGTCCTACTCCTATCTTATGATCAACTTGAACCAACTCAAACAATAAGGATAACAGGGATGGAGTTTTATCAGGGGAAAAGTAGTTGAGCCTGAACATACAAGTTTCTTCGAAGCCTACGCAAACACTAGTGACACGGCATTTGGACGTCAGTACATCACTATCATGCATGGCATTTCATGAATAAAGTGCTCGAAAATACAACATGGTTCAGTCATTTAAGGAACTAACTAGTGCCGCAACAATGAATTGGCACATATGCAAGAGCAAACATCCAAGACCACAGCAAGCACACTAGCAAGAGCTGTGAAACGTACCAGAACTCAACTAGTTTGGCTTGGCACTTGGAACAAAGGGCTATGACGCCTTCAGTCTTGCCATGCCTAGATCCTCTGGCGATTGACGCCAGACCATGCATCACTGTCCTGAAACGTCAAATTTCAGAACCGAAATCAACAAAGACGCAAACTCACGGGCGACGTAAAAATATAGAGAATATATACAGCCAAGAACAAGAACTAAACCTGACCACGCTGATGCAAACTAGACATCACATTATGGCATCATCCAGTTCATCAACAAGCATCCGACAACACAACACAGTTGATAAAGAAATCAAAGTACTGCCAAACATATTGACTACTACTCCGCCTGGCAAGCGAGGCAGGCGTCCCAGCTACAGTAATATCCACACATGACACGTCTCTAGCAGTGACATAAGCAGAACTAGATAACCAAATTCTCTCACACTGAATAGTACTGAAATGTCCTGGTGGAACAACAGAGATGTATTTGCAGAACAAAAAAAAGAGATCCATCCATGTGTGTCCTGGTGGACTAAAATCACCTCCAAACTACATGGATTGGAGCACCTCCAGAGCAAACCAAATAGAAATCAAAGCACCGCAGTAAGCAAGAAAGGGTGTTGGCCTTACCACTGTCGAAGAAATTGATGTTGCGTGGTGCCGTCGGAGATGGCTTGTTGCACCGGGCCATGATCATGTGGCATCTGCTGCTGCTGGTGTTCACTGCCTCTGACAGTGGTGGTGGTGCTGGGCGAAGAAGAAGATAAGAACAAGATAATCCAATCAAGATGCAACCAGCAAACAAGATAAGAAAAAAAATGAATGTTGAAAAGATGAGATAGAATCTACCCCTCCATTGGTGAGAGTGCTGCCCGTGACAAGGACCCCAGGAACTTGATCTCCTCCTACTCGTCGAGCTAGTTGGGTCCGAGTACTTGGAGGCGCTGCTGCTCCAGGTTGGCCGTGAGGGGAGGCAGCCACCCATGTCGTACATGCTGAAGCGCGGCCTCATCGTCGCTCTAGCAGAACCGCATGGATGAAGGACTCCTCTCCTGGCTCTGGACCGTGGGGAAGGAGAACTTCCGTCCCAGCCTAGCTCGCAGGCTGGCAGACACCTACAAGTTTCATATCAAGTAATCAGAGTAAATGTCTAACTTCTGCAGATCCCATGTTTCCAACAATTGAGGTAATATAAATAACTACCAAACGACATGCCATCCTTTGTTACAGCGGAAACAATAAAGATTCATCCTTGTGTGTCCCAGTGAGCTGCATGCAGTCTAGCTATTAGGGGAAACATTAAAGAACTGGCCATGGAGGCGGTCCAGGAACTTACTCTCCTCCTCCTCGAGCTAGTTGGGGCCGAGAAATTTGGAGGCGCTGCTGCTCCAGATCCGGCGTGAGGTGAAGATGGGCGAGCAGCCAACCATCTCGTCTTGGCTCAAGCGTGCCGTGGCCCGAGCAGAACTGCAGAGCTCCATGTTGACGCTGTTGTCGAGCTTCTCGACCATATATATAATCTGGACCATACACAATGAAACAATAAGCCGAGCACAACAGCTAGAGCTAGGGCGGAAGCATCACATAGAGATGTATGACAAGCATGAATTGTTTTCCAATATCAGGCATTCAATCATCATGATCCTCTTGTAAAGATAACATCCAGTCCAAATATAATATAATAGGTGCATAATAACGGGAGACGAAAGAGTTGGTACTTGACAAGAGATATATTTTTGTTACAGCAGAAACAAAAGAAAAATGATGGCATATGGTTCCTCTGATTCCAGCCGTGTTTGTCTCACTGAAGTAAAACCACCTCCAAACTACATGGCTCGGAGCACCACCGAAGCAAACCAAACCAAACGAGCTAGAAACCTATTATTAGGGGAATCAAAAGCACTGCAACAAGCAAAGAAGGGCGGAAGGAATGGTCGCCATCTTACCGCACGCAGGGGCGTGAGCTCGACGTAAATGGCAATAGCTGCGCCATGAACTTGCTCTCCTCCTTGTTGTCGAGCTAGTTGGGGCCATGGATTTGGAGCGCTGCTGCTCTAGGTCTGGCGTGAGGAGAGGATAACAGTTATGCATTATTAGTTTATTACAGAAAATACTGAAGAGAATCGGACATTTGTTTGTCTGTTGGTCACCGTCAGAGAGTGAGCAGACATTATACTACTATAACCCAATTTTTAGTTTTGATAAATAGGCATTACAGAGAGTGAGGTGCATCCAGTCCAATGATAATAATAGATGGAGAGAAAATAAAGTCATTGATGTCTAGGCACCAGTTATTCCAACCGAAGAAAAGAAACAACTTCAGTATAGTACAAATCTTGCAATGCAACACAACAGAAGGAGATGAAGTTCCAAGTGAAGACGTCTTTTCCAAGATGATACTTAGGCCTAATATAATGGAGTGCTAAAATGACATAATAAACTAGAGTTGGGGGAAATTACTTGTACTACTAGGATTGCTGTATGGAGGAGATGGCACCGTGCAGACACTGATGAGATTATGGAACCAGAGAATGGCACCGTGCACACACTGTACGTATGTATCCTTGTGTGTGTCAGTATTCAAAAAAGATGCATCCTTGTGTGTACCAGTAAACTGAAACCACCTTCAAACGATATATCATGGATTGGAGCACCCACAAAGCAAACCAAAGGAAACCAAACCAAACGAGCTAGCTAGCTATCACGGGGGGAAATTATGGCACTGCATCAAGCAGAGAAGGGAGGAAGGAAGGGTCGTCTTACCATTGTAGTTCACCGTAGATGGCCATGGAAGGGACCCCATAAACTTGTCCTCCTCCTCCTCGTCAAGCTAGCTGGGGCTGAGTATTTGGAGGCGCTGCTGCTCCAGGTCGGACGCGAGGAGAAGATGGGCGAGAGAATCACGCCTTGGCTGAACCTGAGCGCTGGTGGCCCGAGCAGAAGCGCGCGCCCCCTCCTCCTTCTCCCCGTGGTCGGCCACAAGGAGAAGGAGGAAGTATGCTTTAGACACATGTAAGATCACCGGTTATCTACAAGGGAACCAACTTCAAGTTAATCGCAAGTCAGACTGGTGCTACATCTACCAAGTCTTGTACTGTAATAATGGCATAAAGGTGAAGATCTTAGTAAACCTTCTCGAAATCCTTCATGGCGAGTGCGAACTCCTACTTCTCGAGCAGCGTCGTCCCTAGCAAATAGTGTCCCTGCATTACACAAGTAAGAACAGAGGATAGAACATCACAAAACTAAACAATAAATGAATCACCACCTATTTCAAATCAAATCTAACTTTGTGGACATACAACAGTAGCCTCTTATACTAATAAACTGAAACCATCAACCGACTTGAGAAAATCAACTAAATCTAACATGAGTATTAGGATATGAACAAAAGAATGCTCCTGCATGCAACCAAAAGAGTGTCATTTTCTTTCCCGTTCATAATCGAAATTCATGATGAACCGAGGTACTCTATATTTTTTAAACTGCGGAGACAATAGTTGTGTTCCAATTCTCTAGACCTATATGTGTTGGTACTTGACAAGAGATGTATCTGTTCCAGCAGATACAACAAATGGCATATGTTTCCTCTCATCGATCCATGTTTGTCTCACTGAACTACAACCACCTTCTATCTAGATGGATCGTAATATCGGACCACCCCCGAAGCAAACCAAACCAAACGACTAAACAAGCAAGGAAAGGAGGAAGGAAGGGTCGCTGCCTTACCACTACAGGAGTGTGAGCTCGCCGTAGATGGCAATGGCTGCGCCCAGGAACTTGCTCTCCTCCTCGTCGTCGAGCTAGCTGGGGCGGGGATTTGGAGGTGCTGCTGCTCCAGGTCTGGCGCGAGGAGAAGATAACAGTTATGCATTATTACAGCAAAAATATGAAGAGAAGCGGACATTCGTTTCTCTGCAGTTTCTAATGCAGCACAATAGAAGGAAATTAATTTCGTACTCCTGAATCATGATGTCTTTTCCAAGAATGATACTTAGGACTCAAACAGAATTGCACTTAGAAAGATATTCAGGAATATGCAGGCAGCATCGCCCAATGCACTAGACCCTAAACTATGCTTCTTCATGAGAGACCCGTTGTCGAAAGGTCCAAAAGAACGAAAAAAGGAGGGCGATAAGGGCTACATGCAAAGTTAACAGATAAGCTTCACGAGTAATCAGGAAAACATTGCTTAGATACATGTAAGACCACAGTTGTATTTGCAGATACAGAGCCTGGTTCAGAATGTACACCGAGTTCACGAACAGCAGACCTTCTCGAATTCCTTCATGGCAAGAGCACAGTCCTCCGTCTCGAGCAGCACACACACCCTAGCCAATAGGGTCCCTGCATCACAGAAGCAAGAACAGACAAAGATATGAAAACTGCACATTTCACCAATCTAATGCTTCTTCCTGAGACATGAATCGATGGCATCATTCACTGGTTAATGGTGGCGAACTAGCACAAGTGAAAAATGGGGAATAATTTGTTGGGTTGGTGCTACACCTACTACTCTGAGTACCATCACCAGATAGGATAGACTTCTTCCCGGACGCCTCGGAGAACAAGGCCTAGTTGGTTGACGACGAGTGATTCAAGGGCAGGGCGCAACGTGTGGTGGAGTAGGGCTCTGGTTCAGCGCCTGCGGCTCCAGGTTTTGGGAAAAGTTTGCCCATTTCTAAATGTCTCAAAAATCTCAGTTAAATGCTGAGTGAGCAATACTACAACAAATGGTGACGAATCGAACTAATTTCCGTAGCTCTGCTTTTTTCTGTTGAATAAAGAAACTACTTTATTTAGAAGTGACAAAAAGTTGTCCGTTGTTGCTCTGGAATTGCAAATCCGATCACTGTCAACCTATATGCATCATCAGAAAATCAATCATAGCCATCAGATCAGAGTGTAATTAACACACACACACACACACACACACACACACACACACACACAAGATGAACAGAGATCAATCGAATTTGCAGCAGTGACAGACCAAAGTATGTGAACATAAAATTTCTTCACACCGACCAATCAACTTAATAAAACTGTACGTCCATCACTTTTGCCAACAAGTTAGCACAAGTTCCTCCCTACTGGTTTGAACTTTCAAGTCATGGCATCATTGACCCTTCTAGGCATGCAAAATGTCTTTCGATTCAATCCCAAATCATCAGAGTATCACACCTTGGAAAAGCAATCAGAGTCTAATCAGAGCCCATTATAGAAGAAATCCATCCAATTTGTAGTAGTCACACACGCATCCCAAAGTACATGATATATAGCAGAAACACTATTACCACTACCGACAAATGTGCTTGATTGAACAAACAAAAACTAAACCAGAGTTTTGGTCCATTCCCCACATTGTTTCCGGTGGATTTTGGAAGATGTTGTACATTCTAGCCAGAGCCACAACAATAATAGGCAATACCTGTGCCTATTCACAATCCAGCAGTATTTAGAAACGACTGGTGATTGACAATGGACTGATCCATTCCTACTCCCATCTTATGATCAACTTGAACCAACTTGAACAAAAAAATTAGTTGGCAGCATCAGGGACCAAGCTTAATTTAGAGTGAGCAATAAGAACATCAGGGATGGAGTTTATCAGGGGAAAAGTACATGAGCCTTGTCTTCTCCAGTTTAGTTTGTGCATATATTGATAAGACAAAGGGATACCAATTCATCCACACAATAAATCATTGAAATTTAACTCAGCCACTGCAATCTCGGACATGCTAACCACTCCCAATTATTCCAAAACAAACGAGCGCAAGAGGCATTACATCGCTCAATGAATTCTAGTTGTATAAGAGAAATATACAACGAACCTGTCCAATGCATGCACAAATGAAATCGTTGACCCTGTGGTGCTGTGCAGTCCCAGTTTATCCTCCTGCACAAGCAAGAAAAAAAAGGAGCAGGCCCCAGATCAGACAAAAGTAAACTGGGCAAATAATTATTCTTCTGGTTGAGAGTCAAGCTTAGGCATCCGCATCGACTGGAATCAAAGCAAATAGACCATTTCATCTAGCTCATACCATGCCAGGCAACCAACCAAATATGTACAGGAAAGGGCCTATCTATAGTCTGTTGCCTCACTGCTACTAGTTTTAAATTATAATAGAGAGACACCTTATAAACCAATGTTCCAACCCAGCTAACTACTTAACCGGAGAAACCTCTCTCCCGCTGCCATGTATCAGTGTCCTCTAGAATTTGTAAATAAACACATTATGTGTAATATTCTTCAGTTGAGCAATTTATTGAAGCTTCCAAGTCAATTATAAACATGTTGTGTGAACCAGAGAAAGCAAGATCTTAGAAAATTGTAGTCAAACAAATTGATTATGGCCCTATACACTGACGCTCCTGCTGTACTAACTACTTAACCAAAAAGCCTCTCCTGTTGTCTTGTCTCAGTGACTTACTGGCCTATCAGTAGGTCAAAGTATCATTTTCAAACAAGAGAGGAATGTTCCATTTCATCCCCTGCAGTGCATATTTTCTCTCAGAAAAGAAAAGGAGAGGTAGGAACCAGTGACGCCACCGTTGCAGTTGCACTTCAATCGGACGGAATCACTGGTGGTGTGATGTTCAATCGGCGGGCGGGCAAGCTGTGTCCCTTTCTGCTCCTACAGACCCGCGTGAAGAAGGAAAAAGCATCAGCAAAAGGGGGAGAAGAGCAGATCGAAATGCCAGTCAACCGAGCTTAATATGTACAGGCATAACACGAAAAGCGAAAGGTTTATCAGCATGAGTCAATTAAGATTACTTAACACCATAAGCTTCATCTAGCACATGCCAGGTAATAACTAAGAAAATATGTACAGGGAAGGGCTCATTGTTTACTTATAGTGATTAGGCCTATAGTCTGTTGCCCCCCACTAGCGTTTTAAAATTAATAGAGACCTTATAAACCAACGTTCCAACCCAGCTAACTACTTAACCAAAGAAGCCTCTCCTGTTGACATATATCAATGTCTTCCAGAATTTGCAAACATGCACAGTGTAATATTCTTCAGTTGAGCAATTTAAGCTCCCAAGTCAACTATAAGCATGTTGTGTGAACCGGAGAAAACTTGATCCCTGAAAATTATAACCAAACACAAGGAAGGATACAAATTATGTGCGCATAAGGTAAGGTTCATGTACCCATAACAGATTCACCTTGAACAACTAATGATTTACATGGTTAAAACGGTGCCTTATGGGAACCAACAAGCTACATTTGCAGCATAAGATGGTTGCTTTCCTAAACAGACAACATGGAATTCAAAACATGTAGAATGGAAAGAGGACAGATGCACGCTGGATGGTTTATGAGTGTTAACCGGGGAGGAACAAACCTATGATCAAAACTGCAGAATCAATCAATTATTAGGCCTGGAAGACATGTGTGTGATCACCCTCTTGATAGCCTAGCTTCATCCCGTGGTACACCAGCGACCTGCATGCATAGATACAAACAGCAGCACCAAGAATGAAGATCCATCCGTTGTCTATCTGCACCACTCACCCATGACCATCGGAAGCAATAGGTATCAAGAAACGCCTAAGCAAGCAAGCAACCCGGACTCGTGTCTTTATTTATTTATGCAGAACAAAAATAAAATGTGGACAATAGCATCCTCAGTTTCAGAAATTTTGGTGTATTTTTTTAATCTAATAAGTTTTCTTCTTAGGCAGGCTTGGTGAAGAACGGAGACAAACAAAGGGTGGTCATCTCTGGCCTAGCCTCAGAAGCTAATCTAGTCGAAGGTGTGTATAAAAACAAAACAAAACAACAGGGAGGAGTTGATAGCAGATTCAGTTAAAACACGCTCATGGCAGATTCAACTGGAAACAAAATCACAGCTTTGAGTGTGTGTGTGTGTGTGTGTGCACGCTCATCTCTGAAATAAGATAGGAATGGTTCGAGTTCAATCTGAGAAAAGAAAAAGAGAGGAGGAGGGTGAGTACTTGACAAGAGATGTACGATTTGTTACAGCAGAAACTAAAAAAAGATGCCACTGAATAGGAAGCTACTACTAGCTGACGCTGAATAAATCGGAACATCGGAACCTAACACTGAGTGGACCTGATGATTAATTAATATATAAGAATGTAAGTGCTGCAGAGATGACGGTTAATTTGTAAATCCCTAATTGCCCCAAAAAAATTGTGTTTTTTTAATATAATAAGTTTTCTTCTTAGGTAGGGTTGGTGAAGACAGGAGACAAATAAAAGGCATTCATCTCCGGCCTCAGAAGCTAAGCTAGTGGAAGGTGCTTGTATACACAAACAAAACAACAGGGAAGAGTTGATAGCAAATTCGGTTAAAAGGCATTCATGGCAGATTAAACTGAAAAAAAAATCACAACTTGAACTCTGAATCTCTCTGTCTCTCCCTGTCTCTCTCTCTGTGTGTGTGTGTGTGTGTGTGTGTGTGTGTGTGTGTTTTTGTGTGCGTGTTTACCTCTCTCAAACAGAGCAAGATGGTGAGAGTTCATTCCCTACAAATCATTTCTGCTCTGATAAAAGAAAAAAAAGAGGGAGGAGGGCGAGCACTTGGCAAGAGATGTACATGTTCGTTACAGCAGAAACTAAAAAAGATGCATCCTTTGTGCGTGTCTCAGTGAACTGAAACCACCTCCAAACCAAACCGAACTGCTAGCTATTAGGGGGAAAATGAATGTACTGTAGGAAGCAAGGAAGGGTTACCTGTGCAGATGCATGAGCTCGCGATAGATTGCCATGGAGGTGGTATAGGAAGAGAGGGAAACCCATATCGCTGCTGTTGGTGGCCCTGCTGACACCGGCTATCTTTTGGCAACATGGACGGCTGATGAGCAGCCGCCATGCCACTAAGGGATCCTCCCGGCCTTAGGTTAGAGATCTCCGGGGTGCAGCCAATCTCTCCTCAAGTAGAACCGCACGAGCGCCCCGAGAAGGACGACCCCCTCACATCGGCAACATCATTCAGTACTGCATTGTACAAAAAGATTGCATCATTTACTTGCAAAATCAATTGAACTGAGCAACTAGTCAAGGAAAATGAGATAGTATGAAGCACTAGGAGATCCCAAGTCAGTTATAAGCATGCTGTTTGAACTGGAGAAAACAAGATCCCAGAAAATTATAACCAAACAAAAGGCGTTCACCTCACTAGTCAAAGGTGTGTGTATACAAACAAAACAACAGGGAAGAGTTGATAGCAAATTCAGTTAAAAGACATTCATGGCAGATTCAACTGCAAAAAAAAAACACAACTTGAACTCTGAATATCTCTCTCTCTCTGTATGTGTGTGTGTGTGTGTGTGTGTGTGTTCACATCTCAAACAGAGCAAGATAGGAATGGTCGAGTTCATCCTTTACAAAGCATTTCTACTTGACAAGAGATGTGTGTATTTGTTACAGCAGAAACTAAAAAAGATGCATCCTCTGTGTGTGTGTCTCGGTAAACTGAAACCACATGCAAACCAAACCAAACCGAACTGCTAGCTATTAGTAGGGGGGAAATGAAAGCATAGAAGCAAGCAAGGAAAGTAAGAAGGAAGGGTTAGTAGTGCAGGTGGGCATGAGCTCACCCTAGATGGCCATGGAGGCGGTCCAGGAAGAGAGGGAAGCCCAGGTCGCTGCTGTTGCTGACGTCGGCTGTCTTTGGCAACATGGATGGATGGCAGACGAGCAGCCGCCATGCCAACACCAAGGGATCCTGCCGCCTTGGATTAGAGGTCTCTGGTGCGCAGCCAATCTCTCGTCAAGCGGAACCACACGGCCGCCAACGCCCAAGAAAGATGACCCTTACTCCTCCACTCGTGGAGTCGAGGCAAGCTTTAACTCTTTGTGCTCGGATGGATTCAGGACACCCAAAATTGAGCGTCCAGCACATTGGCAAGACTGTACAGTACTGCATTGTACAAAAAAACAGCATCATTTACTTACTTGAAGAATCAATTGAACTGAGCAACTAGTCAGCCAAAATGAGATGGTATGATGTATCTATCAATCAGGGCAGGGCAGAGTATGAATGTGTGTGTGTCGCAGAACCTGAACCTGAACCTGAAAACAAGTCTGCATATATATTGAGGAGAAGCCGCACAGCAGCACCAAGGATCATCCCTGCCTTGGAGTAGAGGTCTCCGGCTCCAGGGCGCAGCTAGTCTCTCCTCAAGCAGAACCACCAAGCGGCGCCGGGCGCCCGAGCAGGACGACCCCTCACTCCTCCACTCCCGGCGCCGCCAGCTCATGACAAGCTTCAACCGCTTGTACATCCAAGTTGAGCGTCCACAACATTGGCAACATCATTCAGTAGTGCTGCATTGTACAAAAAAGAATCGAATCAATTGAATTGAATTGATTGGCCGGGTCACTTGAACGGAGCAGCTAGTCAAGACAAGTGAGATAGTATCAAGCACCAGGAGATAGTATGATCTAGCTACTGTATCTATCTATTTATCAGGGCAGAATATCAATCAACAGGTGTCTGTCGCAGAATGAGAACCTGAACCTGAACCTGAAGATAAGTTTGTCTGCATATATATGTAGTAGTTGACAAACGGGAGTGCTGCTGCTAGGCTATGGAACCAAAAAAGTCGCGTTGATTTTCCAATCCTGGAGCGGAGCGGGAAGGTGGCATGGAAAGGACGTCGCCGGAGAGGAGAGGAAGAAGCCAAGTCGCTGCTGCTGTTGGCTGCATCCGGCCGGTGGTCTTGGCTCGAGACAAGATTTAATTCTTTGTGGTCGTATGGATTCAGCGCACACAAAATTGAGCGTCCGGCGCATTGGCAAGATTGTTGAGTACTGCATTTACAAAAAAAGAAAAAAAACTGCATGATTTAGTTACTTGAAGAATCAATTCAACTGAGAAACTAGTCTATCAATCTCAATCATAGGCAGAGTATGAATGTGAAGCTGCAGACAAGTCCGTCAGCATATACCGGCGTGGGCTTGGAAGAAGGTCGCAGGAGAGGATCGGAGAGGGAGAAGCCCAAGTCCCGCTGCTGGTCGCCATGGTCGCGCGGCAGCCCAAGCCCCGCCGGTGAGGTCCGACGAGGAGAGGGAGGAGGGAGGCGACCCAAATCCCGGCTCCACATCGTGGGAGGAGGGCATGGCCATGGCCTCTCTCACCCTCTCTCCCTCACGCGGATTGAGGTGACCACGCAACCCAGGAGAGGGAGAGAGAGGAGGTCGCCCCCGGTCATGTCCCAGTCCCACGAGGGGAGGGAGGCGAAGAAGGCGCCCAAGATGGCCCAATCCCTCCAGATCCAAGACAAGTCCTCCACATCGGCATGGCCATGGCTGCGGCCGCCATCGCTGGTCTGGGAGCGCCTCGTCTCCCGCTCGATCTGGGCGACGTCGACGGTGGTGTGCGGCGGCGGCGGCGGGGATCGACGATGGTGAGGGTGTGGGGCGGCGGCGGGAATGGATCTCATCTCACTGACAGTGACTGAATGGGGGAGACGAAAGGAAAGCCCTCTGTTTTCGTTTTGTTTTTTGTTTCACCTTCCCTCACAATAATCCCGCTGAACCCTGATTGGTCTACGACCACGTCCCGCGGATCCATCCCCCTCCCTGCACCATCTCAGCCCTTCATTCACATCCGACGGCGCGCACGTTTCAAAGCATAGTAATAACTGCTGCTCATTGACCAAGAGAAGAGGAAAGGAGAGCAGCCTGGCGTGGTGTTGGACGGATCCCGAGTGAGGCTTTTGTTCGTTGATTGGTCCACCTGAGCTCTCACGGATCGACCTCCCTTTTGGCCGATCCTAGCCATTCACCAACATCCGACGATGCATATGCTACATAGCAGGTGTAGCCGGTTGACCAACCATGACGGCTTGCTACCACCGTGGCATGGATTTGTTGATGAGATTCCTAATTGGTCTATCGCAGCATCCCACGGATCGATCCCCTCCCCTTTTGGCCGATCCAAGCCGTCCGCCCGGATCCGACACACCAAGTTTAAGTTTCAAAACATATATAGCACTAGTTCTGCTGCCTCACACGGGTGTCTCGTGTGCTCTTCATGCCATTGTCCACTATATATTACGATCGCATTTTTTCACTAAAATGGTTTTTTAAAACACTTGCTTGGCTTAATTAGTACTTGCCGCCGTCCGATTCGCCTAGCTACTTGTCCCAAACATCTCGTTTTCTCGAGCAAATTGCCCAGCTAAGTAGTTGGCGTCGTGTCGTCCCATCATGCACGCTTGTCCCGGTATATGCATACGTACGTGAAAACACTTAGTAATAAACATGATAATAATAAGATTAACCCAATGGTCAAATTAACCTAATGCCCTCGTATTTCTTTGCTTATTGGATTAACCCAACGCCTCGTTTGTAAACTGTTGGTTTGGACCCAAACAATAAATAGTCACAATACTATTCCTTCATAATTCTCAATCCCTTTCCTTCTCATTGAAACCACCTTATTGTTCCAAATCTCCGCTACTTACAAAGGAGCAAATTAGATTTTTTTGTTCTACAACAACCCAAACAAGTGTGCACGGACATTTTCGTCGCCTAGCTAGGGTTACATCTCTCCATTCTTTTTGTTTTACTGGATCGTTTGTTTCATCAACTCACAAAAATAAAATCGCGAGCGATTTCCGCCACGGATCGTTGTACTCTGGTTTGTCCATGGGGACGCCCCACGGATCCATCCCTCTCCCTTGTCGACGCCTCGGCGTTGTGACGCAAAGGCCAACCATGGTCGCCGGTGGCGGGCACTCATCTTTCCCACTCGGTGCTAGATGGCATGGGTGACAGAGTTAGGCGGCGCCGGACGCGTGACGGGCGTGGCGTGAGGCACGGGTTACCGCGCGGCTTGAAGGGTTGTGGGTTGCGGCGGGGTGGGCGTCATGTCATGCATAAAGAAAAACAAAACTTGTTGGCGTGGGTCATGCGTAGCAACATTTTGTTGTTGAGGCATTCCATATCTTTTGAAGCCGGTGTCATGCATGTTTCTTGAAGAATTAAGTAGTGTCTAGTCGCCTCCATGACCAATCGACCCGTGGTCGTGTCATGTCTCCAAAGGTGCGGATTGAGGGCTCACCGTCCGTCCGTCCGGAGGAGCGATTAGGTGCTCCGCCGCGGATGATGACGTGTGAGTTGGGCGGTTGCGAGAACCGCGGTGAAAAGAAAGGAAAAAAGAAATAATCGAAGAAGCGAGTAGTAGCTGGCTGGTGCAGTCACGCATGCATGTATGCATGCCTGTGCGTGATACCACATGCCCCACACCGATCAAGCTTCAATCATTTTTTTATTAAAGAAGAAAAGCTTAATAATAATAATAATAAGAAGAAGAAAAAATGCCTCCCTTGATTCGACGCGTGTAGTTTTGCAGATTACGTACATGCGCTAGCCAAAAGAAGAAGAAAAAAAGAGAGAAGATTACGTACGGCAAGGAGTCGATCGAGGAGGCTCACGCATAAACAGGAAGGGATGAGGTGAGGATGCATGCATGCACGCACGCACGCGTGGAATCGGCGTTTCGTTCAAGCGATCCATCGTGGAGGGAGACGCTGCCCGCGAAGCACCTGCTTAAATCCCTCCACGTACCGCATGCTACAGCTAGGTCCATGAGGCAACGAAGATGGCCTCGACGTACGACATGGTGGAGCCAATGAAGTAACTGTACGTAAGCGTGGTGAAGGCGCGCGACCTGCCCACCATGGACGTCACCGGCGCGCTGGACCCGTACGTGGAGGTGAAGCTGGGCAACTTCAAAGGCCTCACCAAGCACCTGGTAAAGAACCACAACCCCGTGTGGCGCCAGACGTTCGCCTTCTCCTTCGCAAACCTTCAGTCCAACCAGCTGGAGGTCATCGTCAAGGACAAGGACACAATCCGCGACGACTTCGTAGGCCGCGTCGTGTTGGACGTGTCCGACATCCCCGAGTGCATCCCGCCCGACAGCCCGCTGGCCCCACAAGCAGGTACAACCTCTCGACGCCGATGGGAGAGATTCCACCACGCCACAACCTCGGCGAGATTATGCTCGCCGTGCGGATCGGCACCAGTGCCGACCAAGCATTCCTGTAAGCGTACCACTCGGGCGCCACCCGCTATCGACGGCGGGCTCACTAACACGCGCTCAAGGTGTATTACTCCCCAAGCTCATCTACCTTAAGGTCTCGTGTCATCGGGCGAAGGACCTCATCGGCACGGAGAATTCAAAGGACCCGCCGGTCAAGCCCACCATCGCCAAGATCCAGATGGGCGGCGATCCGCCGGACACGATTAGGGGCGGCCGCCGAACCCGGTGTGGAACGACGAGTTCATGTTCGTGGGCTCGCGAGCCGCTCGAGGACCCGCTAGTGGTCACGGTGGAGGAGAAGGTCGCTGCCGGAGAGATGAGCCCATCGGCCGCATCATCATCCCGTGGCGGCAAGCGTGCCACGCAACGACCGCCAAGTCGGTGCCGTCGAAATGGTTCAACTTGTCGCGTGGGATGACGGTGGAACAGCGGCGGGCGATGTCACGACGGGACCAAGCACCGGAGCATTCAAGACGCTTGCCGCAAGATCCACCTCAAGATGAGCCTAGAGACGGCATACCATGTGCTAGACGAGTCGACGACTACACTAGCGACCCGCAGCCGGCGGCGAAAAAGTCTGCGAAGAGTGCCATCGGCATGCTCGAGGTGGGCATCCTCAGCGCACGCGGCCTCGGCGGCAACAAGAACCCCTACTGCGTCGCCAAGTACGGTGCCAAGTGGGTGCGCACACGCACGCTGCTCGGTACCGCGACACACGCGTGGAATGAGCAAGACATCCGGGAGGTGTTTGACCTCGGCACCGCTATCACGGCCGCCGCCTTTCAACAACAAAAATCTTGATGGCCATGGCGACGCCAAGGACGAGAGGATCGGCAGGTCGCGCGTCCGCCTCTCGGATTGGAGTCGACCGGTGTACACGCACTACTACCCGCCATGGTGCCGGCCCCGGGTGGGTCAAGAAGACGGGAGCTCCACTTGGCGTCCGGTTCACTTGACGGCGTGGGCCAACATGTCGGCACAAGATGGGCGATCATTGCCGCCCAAGATGCACTACACGAGCCCCATCTCCGTCCGCAATGAACTCCCTCCGATTCTGGCGATGCAGATGGTGGCAACGCGCTAGGCAAAGCGGAGCCGCCACCGCGAGAGGTGGTGGAGTACATATCGACACGGACTCGCACATGTTCACCTGCGCGGAGCAAGGCTAACTTCAACCGCATCATCTCGCTCTTCTCCGGCGCTTGGCGGCCGGCAAGTGGTTCGACAACGCTTTGCAAGTGGAAGAACCCACGACTACCAACCTCGTTCACGTGTTGTTCTTGATCCTTGTGTGCTACCCGAACTCGATCTTGTCGACCGTGTTCTTGTACATATCCCCGATCGGGTGTGGAACTACCGGCGACGGCCCCAGAACCCGCCGACATGGACACGGCGTTGTCGCATGCGGAGCAAGCGCAGCCGGACGAGCTGGATGAGGAGTTCGACACGCTCCCGACATCCAAGCCGGGCGATGTGGTGCGATGAGGTACGACCGGCCGAGGAGTGTCGCCGGCGAGTGCGACGGTGGTCGGTGACTGGCGATGCAGAGAGAGCGCCAGATCCTCGCTCAATCTGGCGCGACCCTAGGGCCACCGCTATGTTCATCACACTCTCATTCATCATCGCCATCGTGTTTCACGTAACGCCATTTCAGGTGGTGGCCGCCCTCGCCGCCTGTACCTCCTTCGCACCCGGCTCGAGCAAGCAGCCGTCGGCGCCTTTAACTTCTACAAGCGCCTCCCGACCAAGGGTGATATGCTCCTATGACCAAGCCATTGATTTTCTTGCATGGAGTTTACACTTTTATTAGTATACCATATACATTCACTACCACACTACTCCATGAGATCACAGGATGGATATCAATCACTTTCTCCCTTGAGGAAGCGGAACATATGTAAGGTTGGATGAAATATTCTGACTGGCAGGAAAGGGAAGCTTACGTCTTTTTTAAGTACTCCCTCCGATCCATATCACATCCGTTTGAGTGACAAATAATATGGATCAAGGGGTAGTAGAGAAAGGGAGTACCTAGAACTCATCTAGATGAGATATAATTTGGTCTCATTCACTTTGAAAACAAGAACAAATACAACCCACGTCAGCACACACGCATCTTATAGCATCACATCCAATGGCTATAAAAGATGAATGAGACCAAATTATATCTCATCTAGATGAGTTCTAGCAAACCGGTAGAGAAAAGTCAATAACATGCGAGATAGTTAAGACGACTTTTGAGTAAAACCGTCCAACACCCTTACAATCTTTTTTTTGCATGGTAATACGTGTCCCATTCATATCATAAAGATTAAAGTACAAGTCACGTAAGGACCGACATGACAAAACCGAAAAGATAGAAGAACATCTTTGAGCTTGACACCAACGCCATCACCCGCCTCCCGCACCATGACAAAGAACCACCGAAGAAAAGAATGATGGATCACCTCCTCACCCGAGCTCGACGCGGCTCCATCGCTGATATGCAGCTTTGCGGACCTCCAAGGTGGCTCACCAAAAGTGAAGCCCTTACCGTTGAACGAATCAGACCAGGGCAACACCCCGGACACGCCATCGAACTCCAGATATGGCACCCCATCGCGACTAAGACGTCGCAGAAGGAAACCATACCTGCCATCCACGAACCATGAACCCAACACATGTTCCGTCTTCCAGATGTCGTCGATGCACTCACAATCGCATCCGCCTGGACTACCTCCCAAGCTCCGCGCCCGACGCTGGAGCAAACGTCGTCGCAACGGCGGAGCCCGAGGACACAGTCCACCACGAAGATGCCACCGCCGCCACGCCATCCTTGCTTGAACAGACCGGTTTCCAAATTCATCCCCAACCATAGGACCGATGGCCTTGTCAAGGAAGGATCCAAGAATCTTTATTCAGCGTTGTCATCGCCGCCGCAGAAACAAAGACGATGAACAGCCTAAAATCTAAACTACGAAGGCGTAAAACGATCCACATCGCGGGATCCGGCGACCCTCATCACCGACGCACCGAGGTCGCCATGGAGGGAGCCACGCCGAGGACGGCGCTGAAGATTGGGTCTCGCGGCTAGGGTTCCAACCGCCGAGGATAGGAAGAAAACACGAGCGCGCTTTACGCAACACCCTTACAATCTATTGTGGTACTAAAGTAGAGAGAACATGGCAAGGTGAAGTACACATACTACTCCCTCCATTTGAAAATACTTTATCCATTTTTCCGGTAAGTATTTCCGGACGGATGGAGTAGTTTTCTTCCTATCTCACACCAACAGTAAGCAAGGTGGCATGCATATCTAGGCAGAGTACGCACCTAGGTGGTTGAAGTGCGTGGTAGACCATCCCCTCGTGGGTCATCACTTTGAAATAGACTTTCGCCCCGCTATATAGATATAGCAACCACCGGATACAACCGAGATTCCATTGTTGGGGCATAAAGATAAGCACGCCAAAAGCAAATACAAAAGAAAGAAAAATAATAATGACAACAGAGTCGGATCGATTTAAAATGATGATGATCCACTACCACTGCGCCCAAATAAGATTTCCACCGCACTCATAGCACTTTGGACCGCCACATACCAAGCAACACCTTCAGAAGGAACACGACGATGACGACATCTGCTGCTTCGAAGGTCCTAGGGTTTCCCGGTATGCGAAGAGGCATGGGTGGGGGATACCCGACGCCCTTCAGGAAGGAAATATGGCGCCCACGGGCGTCGCCGCGTCGGTGCCGGCCAAGCCGGCAGGGGTTTCTCCCGTCCGCCACACACCCACCTCCCCGACCGATCCGCCGAGCTCCACCATACTTGCCGCCCACCATCATGTTGGACCACGGTCTTGAGCCACCATCGCTGTCTCACCATGGAGCCCGGCGGGACCGACGGGTCCGAGAGAAAGCAGCCGAACGAGGATGGGCAGCGCCAAGAGCCACGCTGGAGGGGACAACCTCCACTGCGGATCGGCGGTCACCGACCGGACGCAACAAGAGGAGGAAACTAGGCACAAAGGCCCAAATGAGCTCGATATGGCTCGTGAAGCTCCGTCATCACGTTGCGATGGCAGGCGCGCCGCCCGTCTCCGCGACCTCGCGACGAGCCGCACTCCGCCGCCGGAGCTATCGCAGTCGAGCCGAGCCAGACCGCCTGCACTAGATGGGGTCCCAAAGGGCCCAGATCTGGGCCGGAGGCCGCCGCCGCCGCCACCACACTAGCCCGCCGCCAAGAAGCTGCGCCGCCGCCTCACACCATCCAGAGTGCACAGAAGCTAAATCGCCGCCGCCGAGGAGCACTGCCGGCGCGCCCGCGATGGGGAAGGAAGAACACCACCAGCGATCGTCGAGGGCCCAAGTCGAACCCTAGCCGCCACCACGGGCACAGCCATCGCGACGCCCAAAGACACACCTCACCGCCGCAGCGACCACCGCCGCCCACCGGAGGGAGCGCCACCACGCCGCCAGCCCCGTGCACGCCCGACGCCGCCTCGGGATGGAAGCCCGCAACCCCCATGACCTAGACGAGGTGAGGAAAGCCCCCGCCACCAGCCCTGGATCTGGCGCCGCGCCCGAGCCGCCTGCGGGTGGGGGCAAGGAGCGGCTTAAGACTACTCGACCATTGCAGCTCCCACGTCGTCCCTCCACCTCCCCTGTCCGAGTGGTGGCGGTCATGCCGACCGGAGGGTAGGCATTAGAGTGTTGTGGATGTGTCCGAGTGGACTTGTTTGTTATACACATCTGAATGCTCCTATGGTCCATAGACCTATCGATGATGGTGTGGGGCCCCGGATGATGATCCCTTGACCCTACCTATAGTAGGCGACCTCATCACCGCGATCGCGCCATCCGTCATTGATGCACGCGTAGCCGTGCCACGCATGCGAGAAAGAAGTTGGCTGCATGGACGTGGACAAGGTGGCGGTCAAGACGTCTCGCGCCTACCATCATCATCGAGGAGAAGTAGAACACGGAGGTCGCCGCCGCTTGGGTCCCAGAAGGCACCGCCGATTACCCGATCGTTCTCCTTATCTCGCACCATCTTGGGCACTCGCCTTAGCTCCACGGAAGCACCCTTCTCCTTTGGTCAAGCACCCTCTTTGCCGCCTCGATGAGCAATGCAGCCGACATAGGGAAGATACAGGGGAAGAACAGAAAAAAGTTTCGGAAGGGCCCTAGAGTCCCCCGGGGGGTTGGGTTTAAACCAGCAATAAACGGTTTTTTCCGGTTTTAAAAAGGGGTTTGGAAATTGTTTCCCCAACCCAGACACCTTTCCTACCCCGGGATGGCCCCAAAATTACCTTTTTAAGAATGGGACCTTTAAAAACTTTTTTAAAAGGGAAACCTGGGCCCCTTTGGGTACGCTGGGATTTGGTTTGTAAATTTCCCAAACAAAAAACCCACCCTTTTTCCCCTTTCCCCTTTCCCCAAACCTTTCCAAACCCGTTTACAAGAAAAAAAAAAAAACTGCAAATTTTGGGGTTCCCATTTCGTTTTAATCCCGGGGCCCTCCCCAAAAAAATGGGCACCCCCCTTTTAACCCCCCCCCCTTTGGGCCCTTTGGGTTAAAGCACCCCCGGGGGGATTAATTTTTGGGCTCCCCCCGGGGGGGGCCCTTTCCCGGGCTAAGGGTTTTCCCCCAATTTTTGGGGTCGGTCCAAAAAAAAAACCCTTGCCCGGGGATTAAAGGGGGGGGCCCTCCCCTTCCCGGAGGGGGCACCCCCGGGGAAAATTTTAAAGCCCCCGGGAAAGGTGGGACCCCGGATTGGGGCCGGGGTTCGGGGGGAAGGTGGGGGTTTGCCGGGGTTTGGGGGGCCCCTTTTGGGGGGCGTGGAAAAAGGGGAAAAGAAATTCGGAAAGGGTTAATTGTGGTGGGGCGCCGGCCCGTGTGCGGACCAAAGCCCCGGGAAACTTAATTTTTAAAAAAAAATTAAGGGGCCCCCTTTGAGGGGTTTTAATTGCGGCAGAAAGGGAAAAAAAAGGAAAAGGGGGGAAGAAGTGGGGTGGGGAGGGGCATCTCCCGGCCCCCCCCCCAAAACAATTTTTGGGGGAAAACAAAAAATTTAAGTGTGCCTGGCCCAAAGGCCCAAAAGGAAGGGAAATTGGGAAATGTTGGGGCCCAAGGGGGGAAATCTACCCCGGGGGGGGAGGGGAATTAAAGGCCCCCGCCCTGGGAAAACCCAACCCCTTGCCAACTGTCCCATTGGGCCCCGGGGGGCTTTGGGGGAAAGGGAAACCCGGCGGGTTCCGCGGCTGCCACCCATTTTCCCCGGGCCCCGGGGGAAATTAAAAACCCCACCCCCGGGCCCCCACCCCGGGGGGTTCGCCCCCTGCACCCCGCGGCGGGGGGACAAACCGCGGCCTCAAGGTTCCCCGGGCCCAATTTCCCGGCCCCGCCCGGGCCCCCCAAACAAATTTGGGACCCCGGGGCCCAAGGGAAAAACCGTGCCCCCCCGGGCACGGTTCCCCGGGCCGGGGCGATTTGGGGGGGTTACCAAATTCCGGTGGGAAAAAGGCCCCCAACCCGGGCATTTCCCCCGGGGGCCCCAAAGGCGCCGGCCAAGCTGGGAAGGGTTCAAGCCCGGGACCCGGGAGGGTGCCCCAAAGGGAAAAGCGGAATTTGGGGCCCGCCCCGGGGGCGGGGGCCCGGTAAAGGGGCCCCAAAGCCACCCCGAAAGGCCCCAAAGGGCCACCGTTTCAAATTTCACTGCCGGGGGCCCGTGGTTTTGGGGGGGCCCGGGCCTTTACCTTTCCCGGCCCCTGGGAAGCAGGGGCCCTCCTTTACCGGCCCCCCGGGGGCCCCAAAACCCAAAATTGTTCGAGGGGATTTCCTTTTGGGCCCCTCCAATCCAAAACCACCCCCGGGCCCAAAGGGTGGCCCCCTTGAGGAAAAGGGGCCCAATTTAATTGGGGGGAAAACACGGCCCGAAGGGGAGGGTTCCCCTTTTACCCCCACCCCCCCGTTGGGGAAACCCCCAAAATTCCCAAAGGGAGGGGGAAGTCCAAGGGCCCCCAGTTGGAAAATTTGGGTCCCTATTTGAAAAGGGGCAACCCAAAACCCACCGCCCCCGGGGTTGGGTACCCCCGGGGTTTAAAGGGAAAGCCCAAAAACCCCTCTTGTTTTCCCCCAAAAAGCTTGGTGAAAACCCAAAACCCATGGGGTTGTTTTGAAAAGGGCCCCAACCCCTTTTTGCCGGTTCGCATTCAAAAGGGGAAAAGGGCCCGAAACCCCGACAGACCCGGGTGGATGGAACCCCAAGCCCCCCGGGTTCCAACCGGGGGGAAAAACCCCCCAAAAAGGGTTGGTTCCCAAACCTCCTCCCCCGGCCCCGGGGCCCCGCTTGGGGGCCCTCCTCCCCTTGGCCCGGGGAAAACGGGGTTTTGGGGCCGCCCCGGGGTTTTGGTTGGCAACCAGGGTTTTTCCCGGAAAAATTGTCCATCCAACCAAACCCCATTTTCCCCTTGGGGAAATTATTAAAAACCGGGGGCCCTTTTTTGGGGCTATTGTTTATGAAAAATTGGGGAAAAAGGGTTTCCTGAACCCCAAATTTTCCACCTTTAAAAAAGAAAAAAAGGGCCACCTCTTAAAATTTTAAATTTCCCCAAAATAAAACCAAAAACCAAAAAACCACTTGAAAATTGGCAAAAAGGGTAAAAACCAAAAACCCTTAAACCGGGGGAAAACCCGGGATTTGGGACTTTAAAACCAAAACAAACGGGGAGGAAACGGCCCCCAAAATTTTGCGGGGGAACCCCGAAAAAGAAAAAAGAGGCCTTTCCCACCCCCCCTTAGTGGGCAATGGAAAACCAAAGGGAAGTTTTTCAAAGGGAAACCCCCCCGGGAAATAACCCGGGGGGCCCCCCCTAACCCAAGAAACCAACACCCAAAACCCAAATGGCCCCCGGGAAAACCCGGGGAAACCATCCCCGCTCCCTTTAAAAACTTTCGCCCAGAGCCCCGGGGAACAACCGGGGCCCGGAACCCCCAAAGCCCCGCCCCTAAAAAGAAAGGGAAAAAAAAGGACCCGAAGTGAAAAACGGGGGTTTTCCCCCAAAAAACCCCAACCTTTGGACCCCCTGGGGAACCCTTTAAGGGGGGAAAAAAGCGGGGAAATTTCAGGGGGTTTTAGGAGGATGGAAAACCCCAGGGGGTTTCCCCCAAAGGGGGGCGGGGAGGCGGGGTTTTCCCCCCAAAAAAACCCCCCGGGGGTTTCCCCCCCCAAAATTTTTTACAAAGGCGGAGAAAACCCTTTTTCCCCTGGAAAACCCCCGAAAGGCCCGGGAAAAAACCAACAAGAACAGGTGGCAAACCCGAAGAAAAAAGGAAAAAATTTCCGGGGCCCGGGAAGAACTAGGCCCCAAAAACCAACCTTAGGCTAAAACCCCGAAAACAAAAGGGGGTTTGGCCCCCGGGGTTTCCCAAATGGAAACCCTGGGGGAACCACCCCCAAGGGCCGCCAAACCCCAAATTAAACCGGTTCCCGGGGGCCCCCCCAACCCCCCCGGCCCCTTTCCCGCCTTTAAAGGTTTGGCCCCACCCCGGGCCAGGGGCCGGGGGGGCCCCCGGGAAACCCCCCGGACCCGGGGCCCCTACCTAGGCCCCCCAAAAGGAAACGGGCCAAACCCCGCCGCCAGGCCAAGGGCCCCGCCGGCCAGGGGCCGCCCGGGGCCCCCCCCCGGAGGGAAACCCCCCCCTCCCAGGGCCCCTGAGGGAAAAGGGCCGGGGCCACCCCCCGCCCCCCGGGGGGCCCGGCCCCCCCTCCCGGGTCGGGCTTTCCGGGCGCCGGGGAAAGGAAACCCCCCCGGTCGGGGCCCCCCCCCCAAAACCCCCCGCCCGGGCCAACCCTCAGGGTTCCCGGCCCCCCGGGGGGCACCACCCGGGGGCAACCCGGTCCAGGGAAAAACCCAACCCCCCCAGGGAAAACCCCCCCAAACCCACCCGGCCCCAAGCCCGCCCAGGGGGCCCCTTCGCCCGGGGGAAACCCTTGGAAAAAAAGGGCCCCAAATTTTTTAAAGGGGGGGCCCCCTTTTTCCGGGGCCGGGCCCCAAACCACCCTTTGGGTTGCCCAAAAACCCCCCCAGGCATTTTTTTTACAAGCTAGGGATCTCCGGGTTGGGTTTAAAATAAATTTTATTTCCAAAAAAAAGGGTAAATTTTTAAACTGCGGAGACAATAGTTGTGTTCCAATTCTCTAGACCTATATGTGTTGGTACTTGACAAGAGATGTATCTGTTCCAGCAGATACAACAAATGGCATATGTTTCCTCTCATCGATCCATGTTTGTCTCACTGAACTACAACCACCTTCTATCTAGATGGATCGTAATATCGGACCACCCCCGAAGCAAACCAAACCAAACGACTAAACAAGCAAGGAAAGGAGGAAGGAAGGGTCGCTGCCTTACCACTACAGGAGTGTGAGCTCGCCGTAGATGGCAATGGCTGCGGCCCAGGAACTTGCTCTCCCTCCTCCTCCTCGAGCTAGTTGGTGCCGGGGATTCAGATGTGGTGCTACTCCAGGTCTGGCGTGAGGATAAGATAACAGTTATGCATTATTACAGCAAAAATATGAAGAGAAGCGGACATTCGCTTCTCTGCAGTTTCTAATGCAGCACAATAGAAGGAAATTAATTTCGTACTCCTGAATCATGATGTCTTTTCCAAGAATGATACTTAGGACTCAAACAGAATTGCACTTAGAAAGATATTCAGGAATATGCAGGCAGCATCGCCCAATGCACTAGACCCTAAACTATGCTTCTTCATGAGAGACCCGTTGTCGAAAGGTCCAAAAGAACGAAAAAGGAGGGCGATAAGGGCTACATGCAAAGTTAACAGATAAGCTTCACGAGTAATCAGGAAAACATTGCTTAGATACATGTAAGACCACAGTTGTATTTGCAGATACAGAGCCTGGTTCAGAATGTACACCGAGTTCACGAACAGCAGACCTTCTCGAATTCCTTCATGGCAAGAGCACAGTCCTCCGTCTCGAGCAGCACACACACCCTAGCTAATAGGGTCCCTGCATCACAGAAGCAAGAACAGACAAAGATATGAAAACTGCACATTTCACCAATCTAATGCTTCTTCCTGAGACATGAATCGATGGCATCATTCACTGGTTAATGGTGGCGAACTAGCACAAGTGAAAAATGGGGAATAATTTGTTGGGTTGGTGCTACACCTACTACTCTGAGTACCATCACCAGATAGGATAGACTTCTTCCGGACGCCTCGGAGAACAAGGCCTAGTTGGTTGACGACGAGTGATTCAAGGGCAGGGCGCAACGTGTGGTGGAGTAGGGGCTCTGGTTCAGCGTCTGCGGCTCCAGGTTTTGGGAAAAGTTTGCCCATTTCTAAATGTCTCAAAAAATCTCAGTTAAATGCTGAGTGAGCAATACTACAACAAATGGTGACGAATCGAACTAATTTCCGTAGCTCTGCTTTTTTCTGTTGAATAAAGAAACTACTTTATTTAGAAGTGACAAAAAGTTGTCCGTTGTTGCTCTGGAATTGCAAATCCGATCACTGTCAACCTATATGCATCATCAGAAAATCAATCATAGCCATCAGATCAGAGTGTAATTAACACACACACACACACACACACACACACACACACACACACACAAGATGAACAGAGATCAATCGAATTTGCAGCAGTGACAGACCAAAGTATGTGAACATAAAATTTCTTCACACCGACCAATCAACTTAATAAAACTGTACGTCCATCACTTTTGCCAACAAGTTAGCACAAGTTCCCTCCCTACTGGTTTGAACTTTCAAGTCATGGCATCATTGACCCTTCTAGGCATGCAAAATGTCTTTCGATTCAATCCCAAATCATCAGAGTATCACACCTTGGAAAAGCAATCAGAGTCTAATCAGAGCCCATTATAGAAGAAATCCATCCAATTTGTAGTAGTCACACACGCATCCCAAAGTACATGATATATAGCAGAAACACTATTACCACTACCGACAAATGTGCTTGATTGAACAAACAAAAAACTAAACCAGAGTTTTGGTCCATTCCCCACATTGTTTCCGGTGGATTTTGGAAGATGTTGTACATTCTAGCCAGAGCCACAACAATAATAGGCAATACCTGTGCCTATTCACAATCCAGCAGTATTTAGAAACGACTGGTGATTGACAATGGACTGATCCATTCCTACTCCCATCTTATGATCAACTTGAACCAACTTGAACAAAAAAATTAGTTGGCAGCATCAGGGACCAAGCTTAATTTAGAGTGAGCAATAAGAACATCAGGGATGGAGTTTATCAGGGGAAAAGTACATGAGCCTTGTCTTCTCCAGTTTAGTTTGTGCATATATTGATAAGACAAAGGGATACCAATTCATCCACACAATAAATCATTGAAATTTAACTCAGCCACTGCAATCTCGGACATGCTAACCACTCCCAATTATTCCAAAACAAACGAGCAAGAGGCATTACATCGCTCAATGAATTCTAGTTGTATAAGAGAAATATACAACGAACCTGTCCAATGCATGCACAAATGAAATCGTTGACCCTGTGGTGCTGTGCAGTCCCAGTTTATCCTCCTGCACAAGCAAGAAAAAAGGAGCAGGCCCCAGATCAGACAAAAGTAAACTGGGCAAATAATTATTCTTCTGGTTGAGAGTCAAGCTTAGGCATCCGCATCGACTGGAATCAAAGCAAATAGACCATTTCATCTAGCTCATACCATGCCAGGCAACCAACCAAATATGTACAGGAAAGGGCCTATCTATAGTCTGTTGCCTCACTGCTACTAGTTTTAAATTATAATAGAGAGACACCTTATAAACCAATGTTCCAACCCAGCTAACTACTTAACCGGAGAAACCTCTCTCCCGTTGCCATGTATCAGTGTCCTCTAGAATTTGTAAATAAACACATTATGTGTAATATTCTTCAGTTGAGCAATTTATTGAAGCTTCCAAGTCAATTATAAACATGTTGTGTGAACCAGAGAAAGCAAGATCTTAGAAAATTGTAGTCAAACAAATTGATTATGGCCCTATACACTGACGTTCCCGTTGTACTAACTACTTAACCAAAAAAGCCTCTCCTGTTGTCTTGTCTCAGTGACTTACTGGCCTATCAGTAGGTCAAAGTATCATTTTCAAACAAGAGAGGAATGTTCCATTTCATCCCCTGCAGTGCATATTTTCTCTCAGAAAAGAAAAGGAGAGGTAGGAACCCGAGTGACGCTCACCGTTGCAGTTGCACTTCAATCGGACGGAATCACTGGTGGTGTGATGTTCAATCGGCGGGCGGGCAAGCTGTGTCCCTTTCTGCTCCTACAGACCCGCGTGAAGAAGGAAAAAGCATCAGCAAAAGGGGGAGAAGAGCAGATCGAAATGCCAGTCAACCGAGCTTAATATGTACAGGCATAACACGAAAAGCGAAAGGTTTATCAGCATGAGTCAATTAAGATTACTTAACACCATAAGCTTCATCTAGCACATGCCAGGTAATAACTAAGAAAATATGTACAGGGAAGGGCTCATTGTTTACTTATAGTGATTAGGCCTATAGTCTGTTGCCCCCCACTAGCGTTTTAAAATTAATAGAGACCTTATAAACCAACGTTCCAACCCAGCTAACTACTTAACCAAAGAAGCCTCTCCTGTTGACATATATCAATGTCTTCCAGAATTTGCAAACATGCACAGTGTAATATTCTTCAGTTGAGCAATTTAAGCTCCCAAGTCAACTATAAGCATGTTGTGTGAACCGGAGAAAACTTGATCCCTGAAAATTATAACCAAACAAAAGGAAGGATACATATTATAAAGCATAAGGTAAGGTTCATGTACCCATAACAGATTCACCTTGAACAACTAATGATTTACATGGTTAAACGGTGCCTTATGGGAACCAACAAGCTACATTTGCAGCATAAGATGGTTGCTTTCCTAAACAGACAACATGGAATTCAAAACATGTAGAATGGAAAGAGGACAGATGCACGCTGGATGGTTTATGAGTGTTAACCGGGGAGGAACAAACCTATGATCAAAACTGCAGAATCAATCAATTATTAGGCCTGGAAGACATGTGTGTGATCACCCTCTTGATAGCCTAGCTTCATCCCGTGGTACACCAGCGACCTGCATGCATAGATACAAACAGCAGCACCAAGAATGAAGATCCATCCGTTGTCTATCTGCACCACTCACCCATGACCATCGGAAGCAATAGGTATCAAGAAACGCCCAAGCAAGCAAGCAACCCGGACTCGTGTCTTTATTTATTTATGCAGAACAAAAATAAAATGTGGACAATAGCATCCTCAGTTTCAGAAATTTTGGTGTATTTTTTTAATCTAATAAGTTTTCTTCTTAGGCAGGCTTGGTGAAGAACGGAGACAAACAAAGGGTGGTCATCTCTGGCCTAGCCTCAGAAGCTAATCTAGTCGAAGGTGTGTATAAAAACAAAACAAAACAACAGGGAGGAGTTGATAGCAGATTCAGTTAAAACACGTTCATGGCAGATTCAACTGGAAACAAAATCACAGCTTTGAGTGTGTGTGTGTGTGTGTGTGCACGCGCTCATCTCTGAAATAAGATAGGAATGGTTCGAGTTCAATCTGAGAAAAGAAAAAAGAGAGGGAGGAGGGTGAGTACTTGACAAGAGATGTACGTATTTGTTACAGCAGAAACTAAAAAAAGATGCCACTGAATAGGAAGCTACTACTAGCTGACGCTGAATAAATCGGAACATCGGAACCTAACACTGAGTGGACCTGATGATTAATTAATATATAAGAATGTAAGTGCTGCAGAGATGACGGTTAATTTGTAAATCCCTAATTGCCCCAAAAAAATTGTGTTTTTTTAATATAATAAGTTTTCTTCTTAGGTAGGGTTGGTGAAGACAGGAGACAAATAAAAGGCATTCATCTCCGGCCTCAGAAGCTAAGCTAGTGGAAGGTGCTTGTATACACAAACAAAACAACAGGGAAGAGTTGATAGCAAATTCGGTTAAAAGGCATTCATGGCAGATTAAACTGAAAAAAAAATCACAACTTGAACTCTGAATCTCTCTGTCTCTCCTGTCTCTCTCTCTGTGTGTGTGTGTGTGTGTGTGTGTGTGTGTGTGTGTTTTTGTGTGCGTGTTTACCTCTCTCAAACAGAGCAAGATGGTGAGAGTTCATTCCCTACAAATCATTTCTGCTCTGATAAAAGAAAAAAAAGAGGGAGGAGGGCGAGCACTTGGCAAGAGATGTACATGTTCGTTACAGCAGAAACTAAAAAAGATGCATCCTTTGTGCGTGTCTCAGTGAACTGAAACCACCTCCAAACCAAACCGAACTGCTAGCTATTAGGGGGAAAATGAATGTACTGTAGGAAGCAAGGAAGGGTTACCTGTGCAGATGCATGAGCTCGCGATAGATTGCCATGGAGGTGGTATAGGAAGAGAGGGAAACCCATATCGCTGCTGTTGGTGGCCCTGCTGACACCGGCTATCTTTTGGCAACATGGACGGCTGATGAGCAGCCGCCATGCCACTAAGGGATCCTCCCGGCCTTAGGTTAGAGATCTCCGGGGTGCAGCCAATCTCTCCTCAAGTAGAACCGCACGAGCGCCCCGAGAAGGACGACCCCCTCACATCGGCAACATCATTCAGTACTGCATTGTACAAAAAGATTGCATCATTTACTTGCAAAATCAATTGAACTGAGCAACTAGTCAAGGAAAATGAGATAGTATGAAGCACTAGGAGATCCCAAGTCAGTTATAAGCATGCTGTTTGAACTGGAGAAAACAAGATCCCAGAAAATTATAACCAAACAAAAGGCGTTCACCTCACTAGTCAAAGGTGTGTGTATACAAACAAAACAACAGGGAAGAGTTGATAGCAAATTCAGTTAAAAGACATTCATGGCAGATTCAACTGCAAAAAAAAAACACAACTTGAACTCTGAATATCTCTCTCTCTCTGTATGTGTGTGTGTGTGTGTGTGTGTGTTCACATCTCAAACAGAGCAAGATAGGAATGGTCGAGTTCATCCTTTACAAAGCATTTCTACTTGACAAGAGATGTGTGTATTTGTTACAGCAGAAACTAAAAAGATGCATCCTCTGTGTGTGTGTCTCGTAAACTGAAACCACATGCAAACCAAACCAAACCGAACTGCTAGCTATTAGTAGGGGGGAAATGAAAGCATAGAAGCAAGCAAGGAAAGTAAGAAGGAAGGGTTAGTAGTGCAGGTGGGCATGAGCTCACCCTAGATGGCCATGGAGGCGGTCCAGGAAGAGAGGGAAGCCCAGGTCGCTGCTGTTGCTGACGTCGGCTGTCTTTGGCAACATGGATGGATGGCAGACGAGCAGCCGCCATGCCAACACCAAGGGATCCTGCCGGCCTTGGATTAGAGGTCTCTGGTGCGCAGCCAATCTCTCGTCAAGCGGAACCACACGGCCGCGTCACGCCCAAGAAAGATGACCCTTACTCCTCCACTCGTGGAGTCGAGGCAAGCTTTAACTCTTTGTGCTCGGATGGATTCAGGACACCCAAAATTGAGCGTCCAGCACATTGGCAAGACTGTACAGTACTGCATTGTACAAAAAAACAGCATCATTTACTTACTTGAAGAATCAATTGAACTGAGCAACTAGTCAGCCAAAATGAGATGGTATGATGTATCTATCAATCAGGGCAGGGCAGAGTATGAATGTGTGTGTGTCGCAGAACCTGAACCTGAACCTGAAAACAAGTCTGCATATATATTGAGGAGAAGCCGCACAGCAGCACCAAGGATCATCCCTGCCTTGGAGTAGAGGTCTCCGGCTCCAGGGCGCAGCTAGTCTCTCCTCAAGCAGAACCACCAAGCGCCGGGCGCCCGAGCAGGACGACCCCCTCACTCCTCCACTCCCGGCGTCGCCAGCTCATGACAAGCTTCAACCGTTTGTACATCCAAGTTGAGCGTCCACAACATTGGCAACATCATTCAGTAGTGCTGCATTGTACAAAAAAGAATCGAATCAATTGAATTGAATTGATTGGCCGGGTCACTTGAACGGAGCAGCTAGTCAAGACAAGTGAGATAGTATCAAGCACCAGGAGATAGTATGATCTAGCTACTGTATCTATCTATTTATCAGGGCAGAATATCAATCAACAGGTGTCTGTCGCAGAATGAGAACCTGAACCTGAACCTGAAGATAAGTTTGTCTGCATATATATGTAGTAGTTGACAAACGGGAGTGCTGCTGCTAGGCTATGGAACCAAAAAAGTCGCGTTGATTTTCCAATCCTGGAGCGGAGCGGGAAGGTGGCATGGAAAGGACGTCGCCGGAGAGGAGAGGAAGAAGCCAAGTCGCTGCTGCTGTTGGCTGCATCCGGCCGGTGGTCTTGGCTCGAGACAAGATTTAATTCTTTGTGGTCGTATGGATTCAGCGCACACAAAAATTGAGCGTCCGGCGCATTGGCAAGATTGTTGAGTACTGCATTTACAAAAAAAGAAAAAAAACTGCATGATTTAGTTACTTGAAGAATCAATTCAACTGAGAAACTAGTCTATCAATCTCAATCATAGGCAGAGTATGAATGTGAAGCTGCAGACAAGTCCGTCAGCATATACCGGCGTGGGCTTGGAAGAAGGTCGCAGGAGAGGATCGGAGAGGGAGAAGCCCAAGTCCCGCTGCTGGTCGCCATGGTCGCGCGGCAGCCCAAGCCCCGCCGGTGAGGTCCGACGAGGAGAGGGAGGAGGGAGGCGACCCAAATCCCGGCTCCACATCGTGGGAGGAGGGCATGGCCATGGCCCTCTCACCCTCTCTCCCTCACGCGGATTGAGGTGACCACGCAACCCAGGAGAGGGAGAGAGAGGAGGTCGCCCCCGGTCATGTCCCAGTCCCACGAGGGGAGGGAGGCGAAGAAGGCGCCCAAGATGGCCCAATCCCTCCAGATCCAAGACAAGTCCTCCACATCGGCATGGCCATGGCTGCGGCCGCCATCGCTGGTCTGGGAGCGCCTCGTCTCCCGCTCGATCTGGGCGACGTCGACGGTGGTGTGCGGCGGCGGCGGCGGGGATCGACGATGGTGAGGTGTGTGGGGCGGCGGCGGGGAATGGATCTCATCTCACTGACAGTGACTGAATGGGGGGGGGGGAGACGAAAGGAAAGCCCTCTGTTTTCGTTTTGTTTTTTGTTTCACCTTCCCTCACAATAATCCCGCTGAACCCTGATTGGTCTACGACCACGTCCCGCGGATCCATCCCCCTCCCTGCACCATCTCAGCCCTTCATTCACATCCGACGGCGCGCACGTTTCAAAGCATAGTAATAACTGCTGCTCATTGACCAAGAGAAGAGGAAAGGGAGAGCAGCCTGGCGTGGTGTTGGACGGATCCCGAGTGAGGCTTTTTGTTCGTTGATTGGTCCACCCCGAGCTCTCACGGATCGACCCTCCCCTTTTGGCCGATCCTAGCCATTCACCAACATCCGACGATGCATATGCTACATAGCAGGTGTAGCCGGTTGACCAACCATGACGGCTTGCTACCACCGTGGCATGGATTTGTTGATGAGATTCCTAATTGGTCTATCGCAAAGATCCCACGGATCGATCCTCCTTTGGCCGATCCAAGCCGTCATTGGATCCGACACACCAAGTTTAAGTTTCAAAACATATATAGCACTAGTTGCGCTGCCTCACACGGGTGTCTCGTGTGCTCTTCATGCCATTGTCCACTATATATTACGATATCGCATTTTTTCACTAAAATGGTTTTTTTTAAAACACTTGCTTGGCTTAATTAGTACTTGCCGCCGTCCGATTCGCCTAGCTACTTGTCCCAAACATCTCGTTTTCTCGAGCAAATTGCCCAGCTAAGTAGTTGGCGTCGTGTCGTCCCATCATGCACGCTTGTCCCGGTATATGCATACGTACGTGAAAACACTTAGTAATAAACATGATAATAATAAGATTAACCCAATGGTCAAATTAACCTAATGCCCTCGTATTTCTTTGCTTATTGGATTAACCCAACGCCCTCGTTTGTAAACTGTTGGTTTGGACCCAAACAATAAATAGTCACAATACTATTCCCTTCATAATTCTCAATCCCCTTTCCTTCTCATTGAAACCACCTTATTGTTCCAAATCTCCGCTACTTACAAAGGAGCAAATTAGATTTTTTTTTGTTCTACAACAACCCAAACAAGTGTGCACGGGACATTTTCGTCTGCCTAGCTAGGGTTACATCTCTCCATTCTTTTTGTTTTACGGATCGTTTGTTTCATCAACTCACAAAAAATAAAATCGCGAGCGATTTCCGGCCACGGATCGTTGTACTCTGGTTTGTCCATGGGGACGTCCCACGGATCCATCCCCCTCTCCCCTTGTCGACGCCTCGGCGCGTTGACGGGCAAAGGCCAACCATGGTCGCCGGGTGGCGGGGCACTCATCTTTCCCCAGCTCGGTGCTAGATGGCATGGGCTGACAGAGTTGGGCGGCGCCGTGACGCATTGACGGGGCGTGGCGTGAAGCACGGAGTTACGGCGGCTTGAAGGGGTTGTGGGTTGCGGCGGGGCGCGTCATGTCATGCATAAAGAAAACAAAACTTGTTGGCGTGGGTCATGCGTAGCAACATTTTGTTGTTGAGGCATTCCATATCTTTTGAAGCCGGTGTCATGCATGTTTCTTGAAGAATTAAGTAGTGTCTAGTCGCCCCCTCCATGACCAATCGACCCGTGGTCGTGTCATGTCTCCAAAGGTGCGGATTGAGGGCTCACCGTCCGTCCGTCCGGAGGAGCGATTAGGTGCTCCGCCGCGGATGATGACGTGTGAGTTGGGCGGGTTGCGAGAACCGCGGTGAAAAGAAAGGAAAAAAGAAATAATCGAAGAAGCGAGTAGTAGCTGGCTGGTGCAGTCACGCATGCATGTATGCATGCCTGTGCGTGATACCACATGCCCCACACCGATCAAGCTTCAATCATTTTTTTATTAAAGAAGAAAAGCTTAATAATAATAATAATAAGAAGAAGAAAAAATGCCTCCCTTGATTCGACGCGTGTAGTTTTGCAGATTACGTACATGCGCTAGCCAAAAGAAGAAGAAAAAAAGAGAGAAGATTACGTACGGCAAGGAGTCGATCGAGGAGGCTCACGCATAAACAGGAAGGGATGAGGTGAGGATGCATGCATGCACGCACGCACGCGTGGAATCGGCGTTTCGTTCAAGCGATCCATCGTGGAGGGAGACGCTGCCCGCGAAGCACCTGCTTAAATCCCTCCACGTACCGCATGCTACAGCTAGGTCCATGAGGCAACGAAGATGGCCTCGACGTACGACATGGTGGAGCCAATGAAGTAACTGTACGTAAGCGTGGTGAAGGCGCGCGACCTGCCCACCATGGACGTCACCGGCGCGCTGGACCCGTACGTGGAGGTGAAGCTGGGCAACTTCAAAGGCCTCACCAAGCACCTGGTAAAGAACCACAACCCGTGTGGCGCCAGACGTTCGCCTTCTCGCCGCAAACCTTCACCCAACCAGCTGGAGGTCATCGTCAGGACAAGGACACAATCCGCGACGACCGTGAGGCGCGTCGTGTTGGACGTGTCCGACATCCCCGAGTGCATCCCGCCCGACAGCCCGCTGGCCCCACGGTGGTACAACCTCTCGACGCCGATGGGAGAGATTCCACCACGCCACGACCTCGGCGAGATTATGCTCGCCGTCTGGATCGGCACCCAGGCCGACGAAGCATTCCCAGAAGCGTACCACTCGGGCGCTCACCCGCTATCGACGGCGGGGCTCACTAACACGCGCTCCAAGGTGTATTACTCCCCCAAGCTCATCTACCTTAAGGTCTGTGTCATCGGGCGAAGGACCTCATCGGCACGGAGAATTCAAAGGACCCGCCGGTCAAGCCCACCATCGCCAAGATCCAGATGGGCGGCCAGATCCGCCGGACACGATTGGGGCAGCCGCCGGCGAACCCGGTGTGGAACGACGAGTTCATGTTCGTGGCCTGCGAGCCGTTCGAGGACCCGCTAGTGGTCACGGTGGAGGAGAAGGTCGCTGCCGGGAGAGATGAGCCCATCGGCCGCATCATCATCCCCGTGGCGGCAAACGTGCCACGCAACGACCTGGCCAAGTCGGTGCCGTCGAAATGGTTCAACTTGTCGCGTGGGATGACGGTGGAACAGGCGGCGGCCGATGTCACGACGGGGACCAAGCACCGGGAGCATTCGAAGACGTTTGCCAGCAAGATCCACCTCAAGATGAGCCTAGAGACGGCATACCATGTGCTAGACGAGTCGACGCACTACACTAGCGACCTGCAGCCGGCGGCGAAGAAGCTGCGGAAGAGTGCCATCGGCATGCTCGAGGTGGGCATCCTCAGCGCACGCGGCCTCGGCGGCAACAAGAACCCCTACTGCGTCGCCAAGTACGGTGCCAAGTGGGTGCGCACACGCACGCTGCTCGGTACCGCGACACACGCGTGGAATGAGCAGTACATCTGGGAGGTGTTTGACCTCGGCACCGTCATCACGGTCGCCGTCTTCAACAACAAAAATCTTGATGGCCATGGCGACGCCAAGGACGAGAGGATCGGCAAGGTGCGCGTCCGCCTCTCGGCATTGGAGTCAGACCGGGTGTACACGCACTACTACCCGCTCATGGTGCTGGCCCCGGGTGGGCTGAAGAAGACGGGGGAGCTCCACTTGGCAGTCCGGTTCACTTGCACGGCGTGGGCCAACATCTTTGGCACAAGATGGGCGACATTGTTGCCCAAGATGCACTACACGAGCCCCATCTCCGTGCTGCAGCTGAACTCCCTCCGATTCCTGGCGATGCAGATGGTGGCAACGCGGCTAGGCAAAGCGGAGCCGCCGCTGCGTCGAGAGGTGGTGGAGTACATACTGGACACGGACTCGCACATGTTCAGCCTGCGCCGGAGCAAGGCTAACTTCAACCGCATCATCTCGCTCTTCTCCGGCGCCTTGGCGGTGGCAAGTGGTTCGACAACGTTTGCAAGTGGAAGAACCGGCGACTACCACCTCGTTCACGTGTTGTTCTTGATCCTTGTGTGCTACCCGGAACTGATCTTGTCGACCGTGTTCTTGTACATATCCTCGATCGGGTGTGGAACTACCGGCGACGGCCCCAGTAACCCGCCAGACATGGACACGGCGTTGTCGCATGCGGAGCGGCGCAGCGGACGAGCTGGATGAGGAGTTCGACACGTTCCGACATCCAAGCCGGGCGATGTGGTGCGTATGAGGTACGACCGGCCGAGGAGTGTCGCCGGCGAGGTGCGACGGTGGTCGGTGACTGGCGATGCAGGAGAGCGCGCCAGATCCTCGCTCAACTGGCGCGACCCTAGGGCCACCGCTATGTTCATCACACTCTCATTCATCATCGCCATCGTGTTCACGTAACGCCATTTCAGGTGGTGGCCGTCCTCGCCGGCCTACCTCCTTCGCACCCGGCTCCGGAGCAAGCAGCCGTCGGCGCCCTTTAACTTCTACAAGCGCCTCCCAGCCAAGGGTGATATGCTCCTATGACCAAGCCATTGATTTTCTTGCATGGAGTTTACACTTTTATTAGTATACCATATACATTCACTACCACACTACTCCATGAGATCACAGGATGGATATCAATCACTTTCTCCCTTGAGGAAGCGGGAACATATGTAAGGTTGGATGAAATATTCTGACTGGCAGGAAAGGGAAGCTTACGTCTTTTTTAAGTACTCCCTCCGATCCATATCACATCCGTTTGAGTGACAAATAATATGGATCAAGGGGTAGTAGAGAAAGGGAGTACCTAGAACTCATCTAGATGAGATATAATTTGGTCTCATTCACTTTGAAAACAAGAACAAATACAACCCACGCCAAGACACACGCATCTTATAGCATCACATCCAATGGCTATAAAAGATGAATGAGACCAAATTATATCTCATCTAGATGAGTTCTAGCAAAACTGGTAGAGAAAAGTCAATAACATGCGAGATAGTTAAGACGACTTTTGAGTAAAACCGGTCCAACACCCTTACAATCTTTTTTTTTTGCATGGTAATACGTGTCCCATTCATATCATAAAGATTAAAGTACAAGTCACGTAAGGACCGACATGACAAAACTGAAAAGATAGAAGAACATCTTTGAGCTTGACACCAACGCCCATCACCTGCCTCCGCACCATGACAAAGAACCACCGAAGAAAAGAATGATGGATCACCTCCTCACCCGAGCTCGACGCGGCTCCATCGCTGATATGCAGCTTTGCGGACCTCCAAGGTGGCTCACCAAAAGTGAAGCCCTTACCGTTGAACGAATCAGACCAGGGCAACACCCCGGACACGCCATCGAACTCCAGATATGGCACCCCATCGCGACTAAGGCGCCGCAGAAGGAAACCATACCGCCATCCACGAACCATGAACCCAACACATGTTCCGTCTTCCAGGATGTCGCCGATCACGGACCACAATCTGCATCCGCTCCTGGACTACCTCCCAAGCTCCGCGCCGACGCTGGAGCAAACGTCGTCGCAACGGCGGAGCCCGAGGACACAGGTCCACCACGAAGATGCCACCGCCGCCACGCCATCCTTGCTTGAACAGACTGGTTTCCAAATTCATCCCCAACCATAGGACCGATGGCCTTGTCAAGGAAGGATCCGAAGAATCTTTATTCAGCGTTGTCATCGTCGCCGCAGAAACAAAGACGATGAACAGCCTAAAAATCTAAACTACGAAGGCGTAAAAACGATCCACACGCGTGGATCCGGCGACCCCCCTCATCACCGACGACCGAGGTCGCCGGCGGAGGGGAGCCGCCGGAGGACGGCGCTGGAAGATTGGGTCTCGCGGCTAGGGTTCCAACCGCCAGGGATAGGAAGAAAACCTGGAGCGGCGTTTCTGGCAACACCCTTACAATCTATTGTGGTACTAAAGTAGAGAGAACATGGCAAGGTGAAGTACACATACTACTCCCTCCATTTGAAAATACTTTATCCATTTTTCCGGTAAGTATTTCCGGACGGATGGAGTAGTTTTCTTCCTATCTCACACCAACAGTAAGCAAGGTGGCATGCATATCTAGGCAGAGTACGCACCTAGGTGGTTGAAGTGCGTGGTAGACCATCCCCTCGTGGGTCATCACTTTGAAATAGACTTTCGCCCCGCTATATAGATATAGCAACCACCGGATACAACTGAGATTCCATTGTTGGGGCAGACAGCATAAGCACGCTCAAAAGCAAATACAAAAGAAAGAAAAAATAATAATGACAACAGAGTCGGATCGACGAAAATGATGATGATCCACTACCGCTGCGCCCAGCGAAGATTTCCACCGCACTCATAGCACTTTGGACCGCCACATACCAAGCAACACCTTCAGGAAGGAACACGACGATGACGACACTGCTGCCCCGAAAGGTCCTAGGGTTTCCCAGTATCACGAAGAGGCATGGGTGGGGGATACCCGACGCCCTTCAGAAGGAAATATGGCGCCCACGGGCGTCGCCGCGTCGGTGCCGGCCAAGCCGGCAGGGGTTTCTCCCGTCCGCCACACACCCACCTCCCCGACCGATCCGCCGCGCTCCACCATACTTGCCGCCCACCATCATGTTGGACCACGGTCTTGGAGCCACCATCGCTGTCTCACCATGGAGCCCGAAGCGGGACCGACGGGTCCGAGAGAAAGCAGCCGGGAACGAGGATGGGCAGCGTCAGCAGCCACGCGGGAGGGGACAACCTCCACCGTGATCGGCGGTCACCGACCGGACGCAACAAGAGGAGGAAACTAGGCACAAAGGCCCAGCCGAGCTCGATATGGCTCGTGAAGCTCCCGTCACCGCGTTGCAGTGGGCGCGCCGCCGTCTCCGCGACCCCTCGCACGAGCTGCACCTCCGCCCGCCGGAGCTATCGCAGGTCGAGCCGAGCCAGGACCGCCCAGACCTAGATGGGGTCCCAAAGGGCCCAGATCTGGGCCCGGAGGCCGCCGCCGCCGGCCACCACACTAGCCCGCCGCCAAGAAGCTGCGCCGCCGCCTCCACACCATCCAGAGCTGCGCAATTAAATCTGCTTCTTGCCGAGGAGCACCGCGGGCGCCGCGATGGGGAAGGAAGAACACCACCCGCAGTCGTCGTAGGCCCGAAGTCGAACCCTAGCCGCCACCACGGGGCACAGCTACCGCCCGGCCCAGCACACACCTCACCGCCGCAGCACCACCGCGCCGTCCACCGGAGGGAGCGCCACCACGCCGCCAGGCCCCGTGCACGCCCGACGCCGCCTCCTGGGATGGAAGCCCCGCAACCCCCATGACCTAGACGAGGTGAGAAAGCCCCGCCACCAGCCACGGATCTCGGCGCCGCGCCGAGCCGCCGCGGCGGTGGGGGCAAGGAGCGGCTTTTCCGTCGTCCTCGTGTGTGTACCGAGGGCCAACCACTTCCGGTTTCGTGGGTCATCGCTCATCGATGGATCCTCAGCGTGGCCATCGTCTTGTTCGTTACTACACACGCACGACCGTCGAGCGGCATCCATCTCGCTCGTCTCATAAATACTTGGAATGGACCAGAAATAGATCCATCAACCACCCTTTGTCCAATGTCGAAACACACACCCACACACACTGGGGCATTGCATTTGTAGACAAGGCTCATGTGTAGGAAAGCTACTTACAGCAGGAATTGAACCTAGCTTCGGAAATATAACTTAATTTGGACTGTTCATTCAAAAGATAGAAAGGTTTAAAAATTGGAAGCCAAAAATGAAAACACGCTTGGGGAGCTCGGCGCCCCCACACGTGTGTGCCCCAAAATTCGCTCCCTTCCACATGTCTGCAAATTTTTATTTTCTTCACATTGCTTCGAGTGCTTGTAGTCGTCACTAGATGATCTAGGGACATGCATGTAATATCTTCGGACTTGTCCTAATAGTCAATATGAAGGGCATGATGTTGTTGATCGCACTACCGTGAAGATACTCCAATCCGATTTCTTTTGGTCTACTATATTTCAGGATGTACACATTTATGTTAAAAGTTGTGACTCCTGCCAACGCATAGGTAACATAGGTAAGAGGCAAGAGATGCCTATGCATTACCATTTAATTTCTGTCATCAAATGGGCATACTTATATTCTCGTTGTTGTGGATTTCCTATCAAGTGGGTGGAAACAATCCCCACACACCATGCTCCGCGGTAGGTTTGAAGAAGACGCGCAAGGTACCAACAACCAAGAGGAGAAGAGAAGAAGCAATGAGCACAAGGTGCATGAGGAGCAAAGCGATGGCAAGAAGCTCAAGGATCAAACAGAAGCCCCAACGCTATTTATGAATAATTATGAAACATTATGAATAATGTTGTATTTCTGTTGAATGATGTTGGACCTATGTATTCGTTTAATTCCGACGAAGTTATCTTAGTCATGCTTGAGACGTGTGGTGCACGTGCATGCTAACTAGTAGTGATTAAAGAAGGAAGAAATCATTGTTCCTCGCGAGGTACTGCAGGCGTGGTTAGTTCGGATGTATCGGTAACATCCGAACGTTAGGAAGATATCGATGTCCAATAAATATATAGAAGTACATAGGTAAGATACAAATTTGAGAGTGGGAGATGAACTTTATTTAGTTGTTACAACCTTTATTTTTTGTCTTAACATAAAGAAGAGTAAACAAATGAGAACGGAGATGAACTTTATTTAGTCGTGGATAGAAAAGAGCAAAAGCACCGCCAGCAAAAGAAAAGAAAAGAGCAAAGCACGGCATGGAATGGCGCAACCCAAAGCCTGTCCAACACCTACGAATCAGGCAGGCAGGCTACGCTTATTTGAAGCCAAAAAAGGTGTGGAGAATAGGAATACTAGTGTGGAATAGGAGTCACGATGGAATTAGGCGGTTCGTGGGACCTTGTATTCGACGAGGTAGGGCATGGAGGTAAGCCCGGCCTGCACCAACACCCCCACCTTCTCCCACACCCCCTTCTCCCTGGCGCGCTGTTCGATCACGCCGCGAATGTCCTCCTTGACGTCGTACCCGACGGTGCTGATGATCTCCTCCGTCGTCGGGCCCCTGTCGGCTGTGGCCATGTCGAAGCCACCACCACCACCATCGACATCGATGCCGCCGCCGGTGCTGTTCTCGACCCGCACTATGCTTGGGCCACCGAACAGGTTGTGCTTGCAAGAAAGGGCTTCCTGGTAGGCGCCGGACAGGAGCACGGCCACGTAGTAGCCGCCGCTCTCAGGCTCCAGCGGGTGCAGCGGCAGCGTCTCGGCATTGCCTATGAACTTGTCAATCTTGCCGTCGCTGTCACAGGTGATGTCGATGAGCGTGCCCATTTGAGTCGGCTTCTCGTTGAGCCGGCTCGCCGGCATCATCGGGAAGAGGTGCTTGATGCCCCAGAAGTCGGGAACCAGCGAGAAGATGGAGAGGTTCATGTGGTAGTTGTAGATGGTGTTGGCGTCGCCGGCGATCCGCTTGGAGAGCTTCTTGGCCAGCTTGTACATCTCGACCCCGTGCTTCTGGATGTCCGTGGCGTGCTTCTGGAGGTCCGTGGCCATGAGTGCTCTCGGCGGCGGCGGATTGGAGGAGAGACGCTGGATCTTGCTGTGCAGCTGCTCGGGGGTCTCGTCGTCCTTGGGCTCTGGGATCGCCGAGAGGGCCTCGAGGATGATCATCGAGTGGTGCGACACCATGGCGCGGCCGCTCTCGGTGCACAGCACAGGGTGGGGAACGCCGCCATTGTACTCGCACGTGAGCCGCACAGCCTGCACAATGCTGGACGCGTACTCCTCCAGCCCGTACGCCACCGACATGTCGGAGCTGCCTGACCGGGTGCCGTCGTAGTCGACGCCGAGCCCCCCGCCGCAGTCCAGCGTCGTCATCTCCGCGCCATACTGCTTCACCAGGGTGCAGTAGATGCCGGAGGCCTCCCTGGCTGCACTGGACACTATGTCCGTGGTCGGGATCATGGAGCCGATGTGGAAGTGCAGCAACTTGAGCCAGTGCAGCTTGTTGAGATCCTTGAGCTTCTTGGCCACCTCGTAGATCTTGTCCGCAAGCAGGCCGAACTTGCCGTGCTTTCCGGCCGTCGACCCGAAGTGGCCTGGTATCTTGGTGAGCAGCTTGGCACGCACGCCCAGCACCGGCTCCACCCCGAGCTTGCTGCTCTGCTCGATGATGATGTCCAACTCCTCCTCCATCTCCAACACGATGATGACATTCAGGCCCATGGCACGCGCCGACAGCGCCAGCGCCACGTACTCCGCGTCCTTGTACCCATTGCATACCAGGAAGGCTCCAGGCTTGGCTTTGGTAAGGTAGCTCATTGCGATGAGCAATTCTGGCTTGGAGCCTGCCTCCAGCCCGTAGCTGTGACGGTGGCCAAAGCTAACAAAGTCGTTGATGATGGCCCTGTTCTGGTTCACCTTCACTGGGTAGACGCCCTGATATGGCGCCGTGTACCCTGTGTGCTTGATGGCAATATCGAATGCGACGTGGAGCGAGTCGAGGCGGTGCCTGAGCACGTCGGGGAAGCGAAGGATCATTGGGAACTGGACGCCCTTTTCCTTTGCAGCTTCAGCCACGGATACCACGTCTATCTCTTGCCCTGGCTTCGTCTCGTGGCCGTGGGTCTTGACACAAAGGTGGCCGTCCCTGTTCACGGTGAAGTAGGGTTCGCCCCAGCCGAGGATGTTGTACAATTCACCATAGTTCTTGGCGGCCATCGTGGAAGCAGCTGCTCAAATAAATAATACGAGGAAACTTAATTTTATATATTTTTCCAAATGATAAGTGTGACATGAAGCACTATGGCTCTGTCGTTCTTTATTACAACTAAAGTTGTCATCCGAAAACAAAAAGCCAAAAATAACTGAAACTTGCCATCCGAAAAGAAGTTGCCTTGCTTAACAACTAAATTTGCCATCTTCATGTTAGTAAACTTGCCATCTTCATGTTAGTAAACTTGCCATAAAAACGTTCGAAGTTACCATGTGTTCATGTCACGTGTGTGGCACTTATCAGGGCCCTATATTTTGTTGAGAATCTTGTTTGTATGTTTTTCAGTTGCAAATAAGTGTCCTTGTGTTCTTATTACAAAATTTACAGCAAATTCACATAGGATTGTTTTAGAATTAGTATTTAGATCCTACGCCAAATCTACCAGGATCCGCCAATCATGGAACACTTGTTCAGTTCTAACTACAAGCAAGTTTAAGTCCAACAACTACTCCCTCCGTTCCATAATTAATATAAGATGTTAATATATTGGTTATAATAACATCTTATATTATGAAACGGACAGAGTATCTTCTTTTTTAGGGTAGACGGAGGGAGTATCTTGTTACCACAATTAACCATAAGATCAATATTTCCACACACAAAAAAAACCATGAGACCAATATAAATAAAGGGAAAGAAAGAACTCATAAATTTATTTCTGCAAAAAAGAAATAGATTGAGGTAATCATAGAATAGAACCTGTACTAGTGAAGATCAGAGAAGGCTTGCATATATTTGGTTGTGCGAATGTGTTGTGTGGATAAATTGTAAGCTGATCTTTCCTCTGTTAAATAGAGGTCTGCAAAGAACAAAATGACACGTTTGCCCTCCATATTTGAATAGTAGTACTAAGCATGCCCTCGGCGCCCTCATGTTTCCAGCGGACTAAGAACAAAGCACTTATTTAGTTACTGGTCGCCATCAATTGCTTGGACCTGCGGGCAAATATTTTGTAAATGAGCAAAATTGTTAATCTGCTAGAAACAGATAGAAAAACAGAAACCTCATCTGTTCAAATAAACCACCAATATCACAAGCAAGATAAACAAAATATGCGGCAAAATCGTTGGGACACAATAGAATTAAGAAGTATAAACTACTTCCTCTATCCCATAATATAAGACTTGCAAAAACGTCTTATTTTATTGGAAGGAGGGAGTTAGGAAAAAAAAAGTCATGTTCAACATGGTATTTTTCCATGTGCTTTCCCTTCATAATCTGAATGTTAAATCGTATGTGTTATCTTAGCTATGATTAGTTCATATTTCCACTAGCAATACATGTGGCCACATACATTGGTAAGGTGACTTGCACTTTGAAAAATGAAGAATTTGCAAAAAAGGAAAAAAAGAGGAAAAAAAGGAAATACTGTTTGTTGAGTGCTTTATTTCAGGCACTCGGCAAAGAGGATACAACAGTAAAAAGAAAATAAAAGATGTTTGAGGAGTGTCGCCTGGCAGGCACTCGACAAACACGGCCACGCCAGTCACCCCACGTTAACCACGGCTAACAGGAACATGTGTTGACTGGGATGCCAAGTGACAGTTCTTCGCCAAGCGTTTTTCTACCTACCGATTAAAATCAAGATTTTCATGTGGTTTATGTTCGTATTGCACTATATATTTGGAAAACCGTTGTTGACCAGCTGTGGTCTTCATTTTTATCTTGGAGTCGTACTGGATATTTGTGTTAAAAAAAAATAACAGTGTGCATCACTACGTCAGAGAGGCTGGGGTAACCTTCCTTTTCACAAAGAAAAGAGTTGTCACGCCTAAAAATAAACACATAAGAAGAACATCTGAACCGAAATCATTGGGATATTTTAATTAAGAAGTGTGAACAAGATAATTTAGAAGAAGAAAAAAGTCATGCCCAACGATGAGCAGTAGCAATTTCTAATGGCAAAATTGAGTAGTGAAACACAACCAGTGGCATAAATGATAAAAACCTTAATTTAAAAAAATGTGTTTGTCCCGGGTAAAAATCATGTTTGCATTGCACTAGCCATATCGGCAAGGATCGAGGAGAGCCTCCAATTCTTCTTTAATCAATCAGCCCGGTCCAGCCACGTCTTTGAAGTCCGGAGCACCAACCTTATCAAGCCTTCAATGGCATGTGAATGTCGTGGTTGGCTTGATAGCTTAGGGACCAGGAAGAAAATGAATGCTGAGGCCTGATACATTCCAATCTGATCAGCAAGGAGTCGGTGGTCTCAACAGATAAAGGCACGTGAAGCACGACGATACCTCACAACATACTCCGGTAAAGTTCAGAATGGTAAACAGATGGGAGGTAGGCAGGACTGCCCAACCAGATGACCAAGGCTCACTCTCCTACTATTCTCTCTAAGAAAGAAAAGGAAGACTAGGTCACTTGTCTCGAGCGAGAGCCGCCTTACCACCCACATGCCGCTGCCTCCCCTTTCGGCCGCCGCCTCCCTTCCCCACCGTCGCCCCCCTCCCTTCCTAGCCGCCGCCTCCCCTCCCTTCCGTCGCCCCCTGCACGGGCGACCGAGGGGCACCGAACCCAGCCGCCGGTCCACCACTCCTTCCCCTCCCTCCCCTCTGCCACCGCCGGTGATCAGACCCTCGAGATGGGCCGTCCCACGCCACCCTGAACCCAACGGTGCCGCGCTGCTCCTTCCTCCATCCAGTGTTGCGTGCACTCCGTCGTATCGTAGATGGTCGTCCTGCTAGCCGGTTACTGGGTTCGGATGGAGCGGGAGGTGGGGATCCAGATTGGGATAATTCCCAGGTCGGCGACTGCTGGCCACAACGGCGGCGACACCCTCGAGGGTGTCGTTTTTGTTCCTGGAGACGTTATTCGGGGTCTGTCCTACCTTTTCCCACCTCGTGGTCTCCCAGGTGAAAACCCTAGGGTAGTGATGGCGCTCTTGGCGTTGTGTCCTTCTTGAAGGCATCATCGTAAGAGCTTTGTGGCAATGGGCATCGCTTGGGTGTGTCGGCGATTCGGATGGCGTGCCCTCTTCCTCCGTGGTAGTTGTTCCAAATGAAACCCTAGATCTGGGTTTCCCACGTCGGATGATGATGGAGACTTTGGTGTCGTTCTCCCTCCTGGGGGCATCGTCTCGGAGCAGTGGTTCAATGGAGAGGCCAATAGGTGGAGCGGTGTTACATCGAATGCATTGAAGATGGTGGGTCTCCGTGGCGTGGAGCAGTGGAGTCTCAGAGTTGGACGCGGATTAATCGACGCGCGCAGGCTGGTGACGCTGTCTGGTCTCATGGTGACGTCATGCCAACCGTGGACTTCTCATGGTATGGCACTAAATGTAAATCCTACAAATTGACCAAATCTGGACTACTTGACATTCTACATATAAATATTTTTCTCCACATTCTAGATCAAAGTTTGTGAAGTTTATCTTTTCAAAAAATCTATATATGCACTACATTATGGAACGGAGGGAATATTTGCTAAATAACCATGATACTCAACAGGAGATTTGAAGAATTTATGATACGATGCTATGAGTATTTATATCGATAATCCACTTCTGAACCCGCGTTGACGAAAAAAAATCAAAATAAATACACTAGAATTTTTTTTAAATAAGAATGTTTTGTGTGTGGTAGATAAATTAATGCATGAGGTCCACTCCAATTTTTAACTCATTTGGACATCTGAGCAGCTCTGAGCAAAAAAGACATATTCAGGGTCTTTAAAAAAAGCTTACTGTTCACGCACAGTTCTACCTGATTTGTCTTTTTTTTTGCCGAGAGCTACTCAGACATCCTAATGAGTTGAAAATTGGGGCGACTTCACGCATCAATTTATCTACCACACAAAAAAAATAGAATTCTTTTGAAACTTTTTAGTATTTGTTTGTTTTTTTTTAACCGGATGCAGATGAGTCTTGCGCACCGGAACGCCGCACTTACGTGTTATTTTGGTCGGCAAATACTCCAAAGAACATGCATGCGGCTCCTAAAAACATGCAAAGACATGTGGCTGGCATATCATACAGCTAGTGACTAATTGCATGGTCCAGCAATCATTATTGCTTGGCCTGTGAATCGCTGGATTGCAGATGTGTCATGATAACTATGGATTCTCCTAGTGCTACAGCTCATGCGCGCGTATCACGTTCGATCGTCTCTTGCCATTTGTTTCCCCCGGTCACCATCGAGCAACGCATGGTTTCTCTTACATCGAGCAACAATTCTAGCCCAAGTCATTGCTTCTCTTGCATCAATGTTAGGTTTCTGTACATGTCCACAGTCCTTACTCCATACAGAATGATGGACGTGGATCTGCATTAAGGGCATCTTCAAGGCGAACCCGCAAACCTACTATAACCTGTAGAAGCTATACAACACGAGTCTGAATCGGTCCGTGCCGCGGTCCGGACGCGATTTCTCTCGCAAACCGGAGACAAAAAGGGAAAGGTTGCGGGGCTCACCAAAAACTCCCCTCCCCAAGATGCATCCCACCGGCGCCACCTGCCCGCATTCATGTCTGCCATTGTAGAGCGTGCGGCTCCGCACGAACGCTACCTCTCACCGCCTCCTCCATTGAAGCGGCTCACCGGCCGAAGGCGCCACCCGCTGCACGTCCGGCTGAACACGCCTCCTCGCTGTATTCATACGCCTCCATTAAACCCGTGTGGAAGCTGAAAAACCAACTCCGGTCACACGTTCATGCATGAGTTGGCCGGCATTAAACGCAACATCGATCGAGCTCCTACCATCTGCCTTATCTTTAAACGAGGCCAGATGCCGGGCTTGAACCACACCCACCGCCGCTCCCCTCATCTCCTCCTTCACCACTCTTTCGATGGCTTCTGAAGAGCAGCTCTGGCATACAGGCCGGTGGGTGGCCCGCCGAGCACGTCGGATACGAGCGAGGCAGCTCGCTGCTCCAGCTCCCGTGCCTGACCCGACGGAGAAGTTGTCGCCCAAAGCCGCCGCGTAACTCGCCGCTCCAGGTCAATTCGATGAGGAGTGGCGAGTTGCTCCACCCCGGCACGGTGACACGTGCATCGCCGCGTCCTGTGCCTCCTGTGGGGGTTATGATCTAGCAATGAGTAATAGGTGTACGAAAGAGGAGCAGAGGCTAGCTACGCCACAGTGTAACACTCGGCGATATCGAGTTCAGTTCCCTCTCGGAAGAGGTAACACCTTACCTCTCGTGTCCTAAGACTTGTTTTCTTCAGGGGTATGATTGTAGAGGGCACTTAACCCCTACTCTAGAGGAGGACGGCGGCTTATATAGAGTGTGCCGCAACCTCCTTCATTCCCACGTCGCCATGATGATTAATGCCCATAACTACGGCGATTCTGGTGGAAATAGTCATAACTACGGCAGTTACAAGTAACGGTAGCTATGACTCTACTTAAAGCTCGACTTAAGACTACTCGACCATTGCAGCTCCCACGTCGTCCCTCCACCTCCCCTGTCCGAGTGGTGGCGGTCATGCCGACCGGAGGGTAGGCATTAGAGTGTTGTGGATGTGTCCGAGTGGACTTGCTGTTATACACATCTGAATGCTCCTATGGTCCATAGACCTATCGATGATGGTGTGGGGCCCCGATGATGATCCTTGACCCTACCTATAGTAGGCGACCTCATCACTGCGACCGCGCCATCCGTCATTGATGCATCGCCAGAGCCGTGCCACGCATGCAGAGAAAGAAGTTGGCTGCATGGACGTGGACAAGGTGGCGGTCAGCACGTCAGTGCCTACCATCATCATCGAGGAGAAGTAGAACACGGGAGGTCGCTGCCGCTTGGGTCCCAGGAAGGGCACCGCCGGTTACCCGACTGGTTCTCCTTATCTCAGACCATCTTGGGCACTCGCCTTAGCTCCACGGAAGCACCCTTCTCCTTTGGCTGAAGCACCCTCTTTGCCGCTCTGATGAGCAATGCAGCCGGACATAGGGAAGATACAGGGGAAGAACATGCCCCTGGGCTCCTGGCAATCCAGTTAGCAGGCTGCCGGACATGGGGAAGACAAAGGGATCAGCCGCGGCCGGCCGTAGACTAGTGTAGTGTATCCGTTCGTGGGAGTGGAGCTCCACGCGACCATACATGCGCATAGTTTTAACTTTTTAGTTGAAAATATGTCCAAAACATAACCGTTTTCGTCCCGTTTGTATGAAATCCATCATGTTGTATGAAATCTGGTCGTGTTTGCATGAATTCATCCGGTTTGTTAAAAATTAGTTTGAAATATATGCGGCTAGTGTTGGATGTCGACCTCCCGGATCCATGTCCGTGGACTGGTCCCTCCTTGTCTGCGTACGGATGCGTGAGGTTTTTCACGGGTTGCTATCGAAGATGCCCTAAGGATGGGAGTAGTTAGAGAATCTACAGTCGGGCATCACAAACCCGCCTCAAACGCCTGATGGAGGGCCTGGTCACTCATGTCTACTACACAACCTTCTTCTTGTAGACGTTGTTGGGCCTGCAAGTGCACAGGTTTGTAGGACAGTAGCAAATTTCCCTCAAGTGGATGACCTAAGGTTTATCAATCCGTAGGAGGCGTAGGATGAAGATGGTAAATTGTAACCAAATAACAAAGAGTCTCTTGTGTCCCCAACACACCCAATATAATGGTAAATTGTATAGGTGCACTAGTTCGGCGAAGAGATGGTGATACAAGTGCAAAATAGATAGTAGATATATGTTTTTGTAATCTGAAATTGTAAAAACACCAAGATAGCGAAGCGATAAAAGCGGCGTAAACGGTATTGCAATGATAGGAAATAAGGCCTGGGGTTCATACTTTCACTAGTGCAAGTTCTCTCAACAATAATAACATAGACAGATCATATAACAAGCCCTCAACATGCAACAAAGAGTCACTCCAAAGCCACTAATAGCGGAGAACAAACGTAGAGATTATGGTAGGGTATGAAACCACCTCAAAGTTATTCTTTCGGATCAATCTATAAAAGAGTTCGTACTAGAATAACACCTTAAGACACAAATCAACCAAAACCCTAATGTCACCTAGATACTCCATTGTCACCTCAAGTATCCGTGGGCATGATTATACGATATGCATCACACAATCTCAGATTCATCCAACCAACATAAAAGTACTTCAAAGAGTGCCCCAAAGTTTCTACCCGAGAGTCAAGAACGTGTGCCAACCCCTATGCATAGGTTCCCAATGTCACGAAACCCGCAAGTTGATCACCAAAACATACATCAAGTGGCACATGATATCCCATTGTCACCACCGATAATCACGGCAAGACATACATCAAGTGCTCTCATAAAAGACTCAACTTCAAAGGGAAACTCAATTCATCACAAGAGAGTAGAGGGGAGAAACATCATAAGATCTAACTACAATAGCAAAGCTCGGGATACATCAAGATCGTGCCATAGAGGAACATGAGAGATAACACGAGAGAGAGATCAAACACATAGCTCTTGGTACATACCCTCAGCCCGAGGGTGAACTACTCCTCCTTGTCATGGAGAGCGCCGGATGATGAAGATGGCCACGGTGATAGGTTCCTCCCTCTGTGGTGCCTTTGGAGCGGGCTCCCGAGAGGTTTTGGTGGCTATAGAGGCTTGCGCGTGGAACTCCTGATCTATCTTCTGTTCTGGAAGTTTTAGGGTACGTAGGTATATATGGGTGCAAGGGGTACGTCGGTGGACCTCCGGGGTGGTCACGAGGCAGGGGCGCCCAGGGGGGTGGGCGCGCCCCCACCCTCGTGGGCAGCCCGGGACTCCCCTGACGTGCACTCCAAGTCTATCAGGTTGCTTTCCTTCCAAAAATAACTTCTCTAGTTGATTTCGTTCCGTTTTGACTCCGTCTGATATTCCTTTTCCTCGAAACACTAAAATAGGCATAAAATAGCAAATCTGGGCTGAGCCTCCGGTTAATAGGTTAGTCCCAAAAATAATATAAAAGTGGATAATAAAGCCCAATATTGCCCAAAACAATAGATAAAGTAGCATGGAGCAATCAAAAATTATAGATATGTTGGACATGTATCAGTCACTCCTCGGTCATAAAAATACTACCCAGACGGGCGCCTCAAATGCCCAGGCGGATGGCACCCCTCATATCCAGCCCAAATATAGGGCGCTTGGGCACGCCCGAGCGCATCCGCTATGTCGGATCTGGCCTATGCTGGCCCACCCGACCCCACATATATTCATTCCCATCTGCTCGCTAGACCAAACCCTAAGCACTCCACTCTAATCCACTCCACTCTGTCACCCAACCTCTCGTTCGACCATCTGTGGCATGGCGAGCAGCCGATCTGAATTTAACTAGTACGGATCCATCGACCGAGTGTCATCCCATGCGGTAGGAGGAGGCAACGGCCGTCCGCATTGCACTCCGGCGCTCTCGGGAGGATAACGCCCGGCTAACGGCGGGATCTGTCCGGCGCACCTCCATAGCGTAGGCGCATCGGGCACTCGGATCCTCCAGGGTTGGAGCATCGCGGTCTCGAGAGCCTTCAAATCTCCCCTTCCCCATCACCACTCCGGCGGAGTATGAGTCCCACCAGGAACGGTGTGCCCACCATGGAAAGGAGAGCACAAGGGCCGTGGAGGCCCATTTTTGTGCCAGCATGGCTACGGTGCAAGCGGTTGATGCGGTGGCGCGGGCAGCCTCAGAGGAGGAAGCCATCCGTGTCTGCATTGTAAAGAAGCGGTAGTGGAGGAACACGCGTGCCTTCGCCAGAGAGGGGAATCGAGCAGTCCGTGCAATGGCCGGACTGCCACCTAAGGAGGAGAAAGAAGACAATGACGGGTCGGACAGCTCCGGGGACGAGCAGATCCGGCTCGATCCCCATTGCGTCTTTGACCGGTACTTTTGGGACAAGGACATCAAGGGCGCCGAGAAGGGGAAGGGCATCCGTGGATGATCTTCTCCACCATAATAAACATGCCAAATTTTGGTAGTGCGATGGCATATTAGTGATGTAGTTGTCAGACGATGTGTGCAATGCATCGTTTACGTAGTTGCACGAGTTTTTAATACTTATTCAACATTTTTAAATACTTGTTCAATAAGTACTTGATCAAATACTCGTTCAACATTTCTTAAATACTTGTTCAATATTTTTCGAATGCTTGATCAAGATTTTTTAAATACTTGTTCAACATTTTTCAAATGCGTCATTAACATTTTTCAAATACTTGTTCATCAATTTTATTTTCAAATACTTGTTCCACATTTTTCAAAGGCTTAATAACATTTTTCAAATACTTGTTCAACATTTTTAAAATACTTGTTGAACATTTTCCAAATGTATTTTGTACAGTTTTTTAAATATTTTAAATATCTTAAATTACAAAAAAGGTACACAATAAAAATATGAAACACACACATAAAAAAATAGAAAAACGAGTTATGGCCTTGCTCGCGCGTGGGCTGGCCCATATTGCTCGTCCCCTTCAGCGAGTCGGGAGTTACACTCGCTGAATGCGAGGAATAGGGGTGCCCTGTCGAGCAAAACCTCTTCTAGGTTGCGGCTCCGGGGACATACCTGGGTGTTCCGTCATTCATTGGGCCTCACTGGTCCAAAATGCAGCTTGTGCTTAGTTACAGTTTAGCCTGTTTGAAGAAAGTCCGCCTCCGTGTCGGTGGCCTCCCCTTTTTCGGAACCTCCTAATTGGCGCTGCAGGCGGCAGTTCCCTAAGCTGGCACCCACGCTTAAAAAAGTTTGTGAATTGAAAAAAATTCACGGAGAAAAGTTCTCGAAGTTTTAAACAAATTTCACCGAATTTGAAAAAAAGTTCATCTGATGTGAAAAAAAGTCATGCAGTTTTAAAAAATATTGATTGAATTTAAAAAAGATCATGGGGTCTAAAAAAAGTTCATTGATTTTGAAAAAAGTCCATTGAATCTGAAATAGGTTCATCGAAACTGAAAAAGAATTCATCAATTTTGAAACAAGTTCACAAAATAGTTCATCGAATTTGGAAACAGTTCATCAATCTAAAAGAAAGTCCATTGGTTTTAAAAAAACATGAAATTTAAAAAGGAAAATAAAAATAAAAAACAAAAGGCAAGAAGAGAAAAGGCCAAAACAAAAAACTGAAAAAAAGAAAACCAAAAATGTTATTTGGAAAAAGGATAAAAGGAAAAAATGAACTACATTTGCATCAACACATGAGGCGGCTTATTGATTTTACATGTTCCCTCGCAACCAACTCGTCCCTAGTTCGAACCCTAGCGTCAACACCTTTTTTGATGTTTAAAAAAGAAAAGAAAAAATAGAACGAGCCGAGCCCAACTAACGCGGCTGTAGGCGCCGGTTTGTAGAAATAGTAATAACCGCCATTTATGCGAGACAACTGAACCTAGTGCCAAGGAGTGGCTGTTCGTGATAATTAATTCATTATCACATGAGCATTTGTTAAGCTGTCACCACCTTATGGGCCATATGGTGGGCACGGAGGAAAGTGAGATACTGAAGAGGTTTTTCAAAGCCCTTGGGCCACTCATGAGTTCATTAAAGGTTCATACCATAATAGGAGATGACAACAGAGAAGGACCCAAGGGCACCGGCCGAGATTAGAGGAACAACGGCGAGGCCTAGGACGCCACCCCAAGGTTACGCAAAAATCCATGTCGATGAAAGCGTGGCAAAGTCCGAGTTGAGAGGAGAGGCATCCATAGTGTGCCGAGATGATGCTGGGCGATATTTGGGCAACTCCTCTCTGGTTCTCCGGGGAGTCATTGATGTAGCCACACTCACGGCGATGGCATGCAGAGAAGGTTTGGCTCTTGAAGAAGACGTTATAATTGCCAATCAAAGCAGCTGGTGAACGACATTGAAAGAGGAACTAGTAGCACTTATGGTTGTATCACTAGTGAGATTAAGCAGTGAGCTAGTTTACTTAATTGTATTTACTTTTGAAGGTCAGGCGTCAAACACCGATGAAGATAGGTTAGCTAAATTTACAAAGACTCTTGATCAGGGCGACATCTTCATCCATCCCCATGATTCTTTTTGTATACCACTAGTAATAACCGGCAACTCCAGCGCCAAATATGATTCACCCTTTTTTTCGCTAACAATCTCTGCCCTACCTCCGCATCAAAAAAATTGCCTACAAAAATAAAAAATAATGATCTGCGCCTCGTCCCTCAATCTATGACTCGGACCCATACATCATGGTCGTCCGCTCCTCTTGCCCACGATCTTGCGCATGCCCTCGCCACAGAGCCTCCTACTCCATCAGCAACCTCTCTGAACTCCCCCTTTTGAGCATCACCGTCCACCTTTCTCGCCTTCCCACCTCTGTTCGCCATGGGCCACATAGCCTCCTCCTCAATCAATCTGCCTCCCCTAACCCCATCACAACTGCCTGCATCCCATCACTAGTAGAAAAGGGGGCAATGGTCCAGGCCGGCTAAGCCCATTAGTCCCGGTTCAATCCAGAACCGGGACCAATGAAACATTGGACCCGTTCGTGAGCCCGAGGCCGGCCGGCCACGTGGGCCATTGGTCCCGGTTCGTCAGACCTATTGGTCCCGGTTGGTGGGACAAACCGGGACCAATGGCCTCGCTTGGCCCAACACCATTGGTCCCGGTTGGTGGGACGAACCGGGACCAAAGGGTTGGTCCTCGTTGCGGCCAGAGTTTAGTCCCACCTCGCCAACCGAAGGGGAATCGGACCGGTTTATAAGCCCCTCCCTCTCTGCCTTATTGAGCTACTCTGAAAATGAAAATAGATGCCCTTATATAGGGAAATTAGCCTAAATTCATACGGATTTCAATTGAAATTCGTTATGAATTTAAGTTGATTTTCCTCTATAAGCGCATCTATGCTCATTTCTGAGTAGTTTTTTATATTTTTTTTCTTTTCTGCTATATTTATTTTTTTCTTTTTATTTCTGAGTTGTAATAAGCCATTAAAAATAAGGATATATGCTCCTTTTTTAGTACAGTTAATCACAACTATTTTTTGCTTATATTCATTTCGAGTAGTTTTCTATATAGTTTTTTTTCTTTTCTGTTATATTTATTCTTTTGTTTTTATTTATGAGTTATAATAAGTCATTAGAAATAAGCATCTATGCTATTTTTTTAGTAAAGTTAATCAAAATTATTTTTTCTTCTATTTATTTCTGAGTGGTTTTTTATATAGTTTTTTCTTTTCTGCTACATTTATTTTTTTCTTTTTATTTCTGAGTTGTAATAAGTCATTAAAAATAAAAAAAGAGGCGCAATGCTCGTTAAGACGAAGCCGCTCCACCTCCTTCCTCTGACTTCCAGCGCTGCTCCACAAAACAATGCTCCCAAGAGAGAAACAACACCGCAGTGCCGCCATCGTCCGGTCTGGAACACCAGATCCTAGGGTTTCCCGAACAATCTGAATGGGTCAACGGTAGTCACACGATGATGCCTTCATCATGGTAACGACATGGAACGCCGCCATCGCCGCGCCGTCATTTCGGTTTTCACCGCAACTCGTCTCCCGACTCGCACTGGTGCGGATGACGGATCCCGAGATCGAACACCCAGCCTCAGGCCGACCACCTATGACTGAAGAGATGACCACCATCGCCGGCTGCAACGGTCAGAACTATTTTTTAGTAAAGTTAATCAAAATTATTTTTCTTCTATTTATTTCTGAGTGGTTTTTATATAGTTTTCTTTCTTTTCGCTACATTTATTTTTTTCTTTTTATTTCTGAATTGTAATAAGTCATTAAAAATAAAAAGAGGCGTAATGTTTCGTTAATTTGCTTCAAGCCTTCGAATAGTGTCAATCGCACCGCACATAGCTCTGCAGCGTCTACCGTATTCCTCAAGGCTTGAAGCTAACCAACGTCTTGAGCATTGAGCCTCTTCGTCATCGTCTCGCACTCGGGGCTTATAAACAGTTGCGGATCGCCTCGCGCTTGGCGGGGGGACTAAAAAACAGCTACAGGAAGAATTAACAAAAAATAGCTGCGAAAATAAAAAGTAGTTACATCGGTCCATTGGTACCGGTTCATGGAACCAACCGGTACAAATGCCAATCTTTGGTCCCGTTCGTTGGACCAACCGGACGATCGCTCATCTTTAGTCCCGGTTGGAGCGACCAACCGGGACCAAAGGTCTTCGTTTCCCGCCCTTTGCGCTGCTGAAATGAGGCCTTTGGTCCCGGTTGGTGCTACCAACCGGGACTAAAGGTGCATTGGTCCCGTTGGTGCCACGAACCGGATCAATGCTTTTGCTGAGACTTAGCAGCCGCCAAAATCCATCTCTTTCGCCCGACGCCTCTGCTCCTCGCCGCTGCCGCCGCCGAGCCCGCCGTCCCTCAGACCGCCCCGAGCCCGCCGTCCCGTCGCCGCTCCGAGCCCGCCGTCGTCACCAGCGCCGCGTCGTTACCGCCCTCGCCGCCGCCAGCGTCGCGTCGCCTGGTCGCCGCCACCTCAAGCCGTCGCCCACCTTGCGCCGCCCGAGCCCGCCGTCCCGTCGCCGCCCGAGACCGCCGTCCTCGTCGCCCCTCTGCCTCGCGCCGCCCGAGCCCATCGTCGCCCCCTTGCGCTGCCTTAGCCTTGACGCCGACGTGAGCATTTTTTTGTTAGATTTTTTAGATTCCTTTTGTGGTTCATAGATTTTGTTTGTTAGGTTAGATATGTAGTAATTTAGATATGTAGTTCATAGATTTTTTGTTAGGTTAGATTTATTTTGTTAGATTTTTCTGTTAATAGATTTTTTGGTGATATTATTATTGAATATGCATGTTTGGTGATATTATTGTTAATAGATTTTTGGGTGATATTTAGATTGTGTAATTAATTTTGTTCATAGAATTTTAATGATTTTTTGTTCATAGTATTTAGAAAAAGGAAAAAAATAAGAAGTAGTTTATATATAATTGAACTAGCTAGTTGATTTAATTAGATTTTTTGTTAGGTTAGATTTTTTTGTTAGATTACATGTGTAGTAATTAATTTGTTCATATTATGTTAGATTTTTGTTAGATTAATTAGATTTTTTTAGATTAGATATGTGTAGTAATTATTTTGTTCATATTATGTTAGATTTTTTTTCTGTTAATAGATTTTTTGGTGATATTATTATTGAATATGCATGTTTGATGATATTATTGTTAATAGATTTTTTTTGGTGATATTTGGATTGTGTAATTAATTTTGTTCATAGAATTTTAATGATTTTTTGTTCATAGTATTTAGAAAAAGGAAAAAAATAAGAAGTAGTTTATATATAGTTGAACTAGCTAGTTGATTTAATAAACTAATTTATTTTACTATATATAGATGTAGTTTGTTTTTAGTAAGTACTACTTATTTATTTATAGTAAGTGCTTAGTAGTTGAACTACATAGTTGATTTAATTAATAAAACTACTTTTATTTAACTATATATAAAAGTAGTTCACGCGTCGACGTCGGCGATCCCTATTCCGCATCATCGTCGTCGTCGACTCGGCGGTGGAGGCCTGCTTGATCAGGGCCATGTTCGGGACTGGGCTCCGCCGGGTTGGTATTGGGAGGTGCTACCTTCCGGGGGACGTAGGTTGGTGAGGAGGCAGCTGTTGTCGACCCGATCCTTGTTTGGTGGCGGTCGCGTGGGCGATGGCGGTGGTGAGGCATCCGGACACCGCGGAGGTGGTACATCACCGTGTCGGCGTGGAGGACGAAACACGTCCGTCGCTACATGGTTGCATTGGAGGAGGTTCGACAATACCGGCGGGTTCTTCGGGATCTCACCGGAGCTATGATCCTGTGATGGTTCCTTATCTTTGGGTGTCCACCGCCCGCGTCGATACCCGTCGGGAGCTACGGTTCTAGTTGTATTAGTGATAATATTCGACGATGTACGGACACCAAGAGATGATGTACTTTTGCTTATAATTATTGAATGCATGCTAATTTGAATACTATACTTTATTTTATGATTTGGTTTTGCTTATTTTATGATTTAGGTTTGCTTATTGAATGCTCATATTGGATAATTTCTCCTTCATTCCCGTGTGCTAGACAATTTGATATAATTAATAATGCATTCGGGAATGAAAGGAGGAGCTACGTACATCGATCATCGATAGTCAACCCGTGATTAATAATAATGATCTAGTTTAATATTTGAATTATGAACGTATAGGCCAGAAATGTCGTACTCATCGGACGACGAAAACCGTCCGGGGGAGTGCGACTGGTGCCACGACGACCGAGGTATCTACGACAGGTTCATTGTGCTGGACGAAGATCGGCGCTTCAGCATTAAGCTCGAGGAGACCTTCGATGTTCATACGGTACGCAACCGACGATAATAGTTTTTTTTCCTAATTACTCATGACTTCAACTATTTTAATCATGACAATATATTTCATCTTTTCCAATTCGACTAGCTTATCCCATGCTTTGCAAGACGCTATGTCTTGGAGAGGATGGGTTTTGAAGACCATGAAAGTTTTGAAACCAAAAAAATTATCCTAAGTACCCATTATGGTGTGGATTTTCAAGTAAAGTTGTACAATGCTCAGAGTGTAACCAATTTTGGTTGCAAAAATTGGGAAGCACTTTGCAAGATGTATGGTTTTGATGAGGGAGAAACTCCAAAATCCGAAAAAATTGCCCCAAAAGCCTTTCTTTGAAACTTGCCAATAAAATTCTTTCCTTGGGTTTCCTGGTGGGTTTCAGGGGCCCTTTTTTTGGAATTTTTTTTTGAAAGGGGTTTTTTTAAAAAATTTTTTTAAATTAAATTTTTCGCCAAATTTGGTTTTAAATTTTATTTAAAAACGGGAAACTAAAATTTTATTTTTAAAATTTAATTTTTAACACAAATTTCCTTCTTTTTTAAATAAAGTTTTTTTTTAAAAAAAAAAAAAAAACCAAAAAAAAAACCTTTTTTTCCCAAAAAATTTAAATAAAACCCAAAAAAAGGGAAATTTAGGGAAAAGGGTTTAAAATTTAAATTTTTTTAAAAAAGGGTTGGGAACAAAAGCCCCTTTATATTTGTGAGAACGGGTATTTTGGGGCAAAAAGGTTTTTTGTGTTCTTTTAAAAAAAAAAGCAAATTTTCCTTTGAAAAGATAGAAAAGGGCCCATTTTAAAAAAACCCCAAATAAAATTGTTCAAATTTGGGGAAAATTTTTTAAAATTTCCCCAAAATTTAATTTTTAAAAAAGAAAAAAAAATTTGGTAAAAACCCCTTTTTAAAAAAAAATTTTCCCTTTTTATAGGAAGTTTATTTCCCTTTTAAAAAAAATTTTTAATTTAAAAAAATTTTAAAAAAAAAAAGAAAATTTTTTTTTTTAAAATAAAAGGGAAAAAAAAAAATAAAAATTTTAAGGGGGGTCAAAAAGCCCCTTTTAAAAAGTTTAAAGGGAAAAAATTTTTGGATGGGTTTTTAAGGGAAGGTTTTCCGTTAAAAAAAAAAGGGGGGGGAAAAAAGAAAACGGGCCCCCTTTTTAAAGGGTGGAAGTTTAAAAACGGGCCCTCATTTTCCAAAGCGGGAACCCCTTTAAAAAAAAGTTTTTGTTTACCCCAAACAAAAGGCTTGGACCCGGGTTTTTTTTAAAATTTGAGGTTGAATTTGGGTAAAAAAAAAAAAAGGGCCCCATGTTTAAAAACCAAAAAAAAAAAAAATTGGCCCAAAATCGGGAAAAATGAAAAAAAATTTTTTAAATCAAATAAAGAAAAAAACCAAAAAAAAGGAAAGGAGGAAAAAAGGGGTAAAGTTCCAAAAAAATTTTTTGGGTTTTTCATTAACGAATGAAATCGGTTTTTTAAATAAAGGGTAAGTCTTTTCCCCGGGAAACATGGGCCCAAGGGAAGGGGGGTTTGAAAAAAAAAATTTCAAAAAAAAAAAGAGAAAAAGGTTTTTAAAAAGGCCCCGCCCCTCCCCAAAAAATTTTAAAAGGGTGGTGGGGGTGGGGACCCACCGGGCCAACCCCCCTCCCCCCAAAAAAAACCCCCCCATTTACCCGGGGCCCCCTTTTTTTCCCCCCTCCCCCGGTTTCCCCCCGTTCTTTTAAGGGGGGAGGAGAAAAGGGACCTTTCCCCCTTTCTTTTCCCAAATTTTTTGGGTCCCCAGGAAAAGGTTTCCCTTCTTGGTTTTAACTCCTCAAAAAGGGGTGGGACGCTTTCCATTTGGGGGTTTTCCCGGGGTTTTGGGAAAAAAGGGGGTTTGTGGTAATTTGGGGAAGGGGGGTTCGGGGCCCATTGGGTTTAAATTTTTTTGGGGGGGGTTTTGAAAACCTGGAAAGGACCTTTTTTTTTAAAAAGGGTTTGTTTTGGGAAAAAATTTCCCTTTTTGGCCAAGGGCCCCCAAAATTTTCCAATTCTTCTTTAAATAAAACTTTTGCCCTTTTAACGGGAAATTTAAATTAAAGGGAAAAGGGGTTTGGGGTTTAATGACGAAGATTTTTTGGGGGGGTTGACAAATCAAAAGGGTTTTTTAAAAGGGTTTAGGGGGAAAACAGGGTATCAAAATTTTTAAAAATTAGAATTAAAAAAAAATACAAAAGGGATTTTTCCCAAAACGGCCCCCAAGGTTTTTTAAATACCTTTAAAAAGAAGAAAATTAAAAAAAGTTTTTAAAGGTTTTTAAAAAATCTTCCCCCCCCCTTTTTTTTTTGGGTTTTAGGCTTCCTTTTTTCGGAACAACCCCAAAAACCATTTTCCCCTTTCTTCCGGAAGGTTTAATGGAATCTTTTTCCCCGGGCAACTCGGGCCCTTTTTTTCGGACTCCCAAAACCCAAAATTTGCCCCAAAAACCCGGGTTATTTCCCGGGGGGATCAAAGGGAAATTGTGGCCCCTAAAAGGGCAAACTGGGGGGCCCCCTAACTTAAAGGGTTTCCCAACCTTTTCCCGGGGGTCCCCGGAAAACCCCAGGGAGGAAAGGTTTTGCGGGCCCCCTTTTAAACCCCCCTGGCCCGTCCCAATGGGGCAAAAGGGTTTTTCCCATTGGGGATTCCCCCCGGGGTTCCTGAAACCCCTTTGTTTTGTTTACCCCTGTGAAAACCCGGGCCCTTCCCCCCGGGACCTTCCGCAAAATCGAGGGCCCAAATTGGGCCTTTCTCAAGGGAGGGGTTCCCCCCCCCCCTTCCCCCTGATCCGGGGGCCCCGATTTCGGGGCCCGCCGGGGCGCCCGGCCAAAGGGGCTCCAGCCCCGGGCCCCCCGGGGAGCCCCTAAAGTCCAAAAAAATTTTGGGGCCCCCTAACCTTCACTTTTTTTTCCCACATTTAATTTAAAAGGGGGGGAATTTAAACCCCCTCAAAATCTTTAAGGGTAAGGACCCCTTTTTGCCCAAAAACCGTTTCCCCGGGGATGGGAAAAGGGCCCCCCATGGAAATAAAGGGGGAACCCCTTTTAAAACCCAAATTTTCCCCTGAATTTTTAAAAATGTTTTAAAAAAAGGGCAATTACTTTTTTTCAACCCCCATTTCCCCCTCCCCTTGGGCCAAAGGGGTTTTAGGTTAGTTTAGCCTTTTTTCTTTTTGGAGGCCTAGACCAATTTTAAATTTTGGGCCCCTTTGGGATCTTACCCACCTTTATTCTTTAAACTTATTTGGGGTTTTTGGGGGTTCCCCCCGGCCCGGGGGGTTTTGGGGCAAATTTTAAAAGGCGGGGCCCTTTTCCAAAGCCCGCCTTGCCTTCTTTTTCCGGGATTTGGGCCCCCCTTTTTTTCCGGAAGCGGGCTTTTGGGCGGGGCTCCGGCTCACCTTGGGCGGTTTCCCCATGGGGGGGGCCCCGGGCCCCGGAAGGGGCCCAAATTTTTCCACCATCGGCAAATTTACCCAGGTTTTTTAAAAACCCCTTTGCCCCGTTTAAACCCATAGGGGAAAAATGGCGGGTTTGCAAAACTTTGGGGAAAAAAAGTGAAAAGCTTAAAGTTGTGTCCGGTCCGTGGGGGGGCCCTTTTCCCCCAAAGGGGGAAATTGTTAAAACCAAAATTTTTTGGGATCCCAAAGGGGGGTTTTTTTCAAATTTCCTTTTTTGGGGGTTAACCCTTTTTCCCTCCTTGGGGGTTTCCCGTGGCGTGGGTGGGTTTTCCCCCGGGCTTTTGGGCCCCAAAAAATTTGGTTTTAACAAACCCGTAAAACAAAATAATAAGCTACGCATCAAAGGGGGTTGCTCGTGCGTGCCACGTGGGGGAAGGCGCACTGTGCGGCGCAGCCAATGGCGCAACGCTCCGTTCTTTCCTCTTTCTCTTGTTGGCGCACAATCCGATTGGATCGTTTCCTTCCCAACGAAGGCAGCGCCACAATGGGTCGCACGCGCACGTCTTCCTCTCCGCCTCTCTCCCACACAGGCTGCCAGCCACATCCGCCTCCTCCTCTTCCTCCTCTCCCCGCTTGTGTCCCCCTCTCGCTCAAGAAGATCCATGGGACACCGCTCGGCCTCTTCTTCGTCTTGGTGCTGAGCAAGAAGATGTGGCGGATCTGGGCGCCGTTCTATCCAACTGTGGCATTGATCGTCTGCAGCGATGGAAGTGGACGAGCTTGTTAGGTATTCCAAACGTATGTGCCAAGTTAGAAAAAGTCAAGGTACCATACGTGTTGGTAGTCTAAGTCGGCAACTACTCACGTGGTTGTGTTGGAGTCTTTGTAATTCAGCTATTAAAAATAAAGGAGGAAAAATCTGATCGATTGGAAAACAAAAAGGCTGCTTTTCTTTCCTCCGCTCGAAGAAAGAAAAGGCGACCTTGTCACCAGGTGTTTCCCACGCCGCCGCCCTCCGGCGGCTCCCCTCCGCTGGCGGCCTCGGTCGTTGGTGGTGAGGGGGTCGCCGGATCCACCCGTGTGGATCAGTTTTTACTCTAGTAGTTTAGATTTTTAGGTTGTTCATCGTCTTTGCCTCGGCGGCGGCGATAGCGGCGCTGAATAAAGTTTCTTCAGATCCTACTCCGACGAGGCGATCGGTCCTATGGTTGGGAATGTATTTGGAAATCAGTCTGTTCAAGCAAGGATGGCGTGGCGGCGACGACATCCTCGTGGTGGACCTATGTCCTCGGGCTCCACCGTTGCGACGGCGTTTGCTCCAGCACCGGCGCGGAGCTTGGGAGGTAGTCTAGGAGCTGGTGCAGATTGTGGTCTGCATCGGCGGCATCTGGAAGATGGTGGATCGTGTGCTGGGTTCGTGGTTCGTGGATGGCAGGTGTGGTTTTCTCCTCCGGCGTCTTAGTCATATGGGGTGCCAGATCTAGAGTTCGATGGCGTGTCCGGGATGTTGTCCCGGTCTGATTCGTTCAACGGTAATGGTTTCGCTTTTGGTGAGCCACCTTGGAGGTTCGCAAAGCTGCATATTAGCGATGGAGCCGCTTCGAGCTCGGGTGTGAAGGTGATTCGTCATTTTTTTCTTTGGTGGCTGCTATGGTGGTTCCAGAGGCAGGTGATGGGCGTTGGTGTCAAGTTTAGAGGTTTCTTCGGTCTTGATTGTAATTTTACTTCTTGGCTATTGTTCCTTTGTGCAAAGGCTAGCGATTTGCTGTCTTTTCAGTTTTGCTAGGTCGGTTTGTACGTGCCTTGTACTATGATCCTTATGATATAATGAGACACGTATTGCCATGCAAAAAAAGGAGAAAATCCCCAGGGAAGGTGCGGCAGAGGGAAAAGATCAATCTTATGTCTGCTGTTCCGCTATGTTTCTCTTGCCTGTACAGATCGATTAACCTAGCCGCTGGTGATTAGTTCGCTTCGTAAGCTAGCCTACGTGAAAAGCATCCACCTACCTGCTTGTCTGCTTAGCTAGTTGTGTACGTGATCTCTTTGCTGTCCGGCGTACGATAGCGATCTGATCTACGGCAAGCTGTGAGTTCTAACAATTGGTATCAGAGCTAAGTTCTGCATCGCCGGGTCAGTGTTGCGACTGCATGAAGCGATGATCAAGATCATGGCGGAAAAAGGTGGAAGCGTGTTTGTCACGTACCCGATGCTGACGAAGAGCAACTACTCGATTTGGGCGATCAAGATGAAGTCATTGATGCGCACACAAGGAGTTTGGGATGCAGTGGAGCCAGCTGTCGCCGGCAAGGTGGACAACACGATGGATCAAAAGGCGTTGATGGTTATCTATCAAAGTATCCCGGATTATGTGTTTGCCTTTATTGCTGAGAAGACGACATCGCATGAAGCTTGGGAAGCGATAAAAACGAATCGTCTCGGAGATGAAGGATACATAATCAATTGGTGACTTTGCTCTCCGGATGACAACCATCGCCAATGGGATACGGGGGCTTGGAGAAAAGTTTGAGGAGAGCTGTTCCGTCAAAGTTTCTCCAGATTCCATCTGCCATAGAGCAATTTGGTGATTTCAAAACGATGACTGTGGAAGAAGTCACGGGGAGGTTGAAGGTTCACGAGGAATGACTATGAGGCTATGTTGATGATGACCACGATGGTGAACAACTATTGTTGACAAGGTCTGAGTGGATAGCAAGGGAGCGTGAACACGGTCGAACTAAATCCAAGGTCCAGTGTTGGAACTGCAAGGAGTTCGGACACTTCAGACGGGACTGTCCCAACCGGAAGGAGCCAATGAAGAGGAAGGAAGTGGTGTACCAAGCCGTGGTGGGAGATGTTGACGATGACCCAAGGTTGTTCTAAGGACGAGAAGGGCGACAAGGTTAAGAGTCGTGTCCTTTTGTTTTTTTAATATGTTAGTGGAGTCTACATATTGTTGTCTTAGACTAGTCCAGGTCGTCTATGTGTCTCGACGAGAAGATCAAGCTCAAGCGTATAGTGGGACGAGGACCAGTGAAGGGGAGCCTCTTCAATGAGGACATGTCCCTAGATGGGACGGTGTGTGATCCGTTGGCATGTATTGCGTTAGGTGTGGAAGGTGTAGTCCACATGGCAGCATGACTGGAAGTCTGGATCATACGTTGAGTTGAGTCTGTAAGTCGGCAAGTCGTAATTAGGGGGAGATTGTGGTAAACAATCTGGCCTGTCAGTTAGACTTGTCGTGGTTAAGTTGATAAGTAGACAAGTTTGGATTAGGGGGAGATTGTTTCCGAACGTGTGTGTCAAGTTAGACAAAGTCAATGTACTATACGTGTTGGTAGTCTAAGTCGGCAACTACTCACGTGGTTGTGTTGGAGTCTTTGTAATTCAGCTATTATAAATAAAGGAGAAAATCCCGAGGGAAGCTGCGGCGGAGGGGAAAAAAGATCAATCTTATGCCTGCTGTTCCACTGTGGTTCTCTGACAGTCACTGCCACTGAATACTGCAGTCGCTGGGGCTGACCGTGCACATCATTGCCCCCGACAGGAAGCTCCTGTACTGGTGAGGTCCCTTGCTTATATTGGCTCTGTCGTGTATACTCATTGTCCACCCGGTGCGTGCCGACGGTGCTGCTGCCCTAGTCCTGGCTCTAATTCTTCGCCAAGTTGTCCTCACTTCGCGGTGTCGTGGTGAGACGGCGTGGGGGCCTCTTGACCGTGTTGGCGCTGGGTGGTGGTTGGTTTGGTGGCTGGCTCCGGAGCGCCCGAGGTGTGGGTTGGGATCGGGGGAAACCCCTGTCGGCTTGGCCGACACCGGCGCGGTGGCGCCTGTGGGTGCCACCTGACCTTCCGGAAGGGCGTCGGGGGCTATCCTTCCTCTCGCCTCGTCGTGTACCGGGGGAAACCCTTGGCAGCAGCGTTGTCATCGTCGCGATCCTTCTTGGAGGTGTTGATAGGTGCCGGCGCTTCGGAGTCTTGGAGTCTAGTGGAAGATCCCGGTGGGCGCAGCGTTCGCGAGGCTTCTTCGTTTTCGTTGATCCGCCGTTGTCGGCATTTGTTTCTTTTGCTCTTTCTCTGTCGTTTCTTTTGGGCGTGACTGTGCTGCTTCCGCCCCAGCACCTATCCTTGTACGGCTTGGTTGGTTGCTTTGTATACAAAGCGGGGGGAAACCCTTTTTCGGTAAATGCTGCAACAGTGCTATTCATATATTTTTGTTCTTTTTATTTGGCGCATACATAGATTGAAGTTCAGATGTGCAGCTTTTTTTTAATTAAAATGCATAGCATATCTTGATCCGTGTAATGAGTATATATCCAATTTTTTATGTAATAGGCATCCCTACCCACAATTGTTTATGTTCCTACTCACAATTGTCTCTGGTCGATTCTACAAATGCATGGTTTACCAAGTTCTTCCTTTTTGTTCTGTAATCTAGGAACTGGTATGCTGAGCATATGTATGGCTATTCTGCATCAGAGCAGTTGGTCGGAATGCCGTTGGATTAATTGTCCATCCTAGTGACTTTGATGCTGCAAACAACCTCATCCAGACCATATTTACAGGTAAGTGTTGGAGATGGAAATTTCCTGTTAAGAAAAAGTCAGGAGAGAGGCTTTTTATGTTTATCCATGACACCCCTTTATACGATGACGATGGTAGCTTGGTGGGCCTCATTGGTCTCTCGCACGATGTATGGACATTAGAGGAGATATTTAGTCCCTCAGGCTCAGTGGAATCCTATCAAATTCCGAGTACCACAAAGGCCCAGTTTCATGCTAACAACCGGCCTAAAAGTGGTTCACTAAACAAAGTTTCTTATCACTCCCAGCAACCTCTTCAATCTGCTACTACCTCCAAGATGGTAACTTTGGTAAGTTCTATTGCTGTTCAATTTCGATGGAATTTGCTCTTTCTGATACTTATTCTTCATTTATTTCTTAGTGTATTCTTTTCTTGATGTTGGAATAACAACACAGCTTACCAGTGTTATAAGTAGAGTTCGTTCTCGGATAAGGACAGGCCAGAATAGCGATAAACAGTATCGTAGTGCATCTTGCCAGGTTGAGCTGGCTTCAAGTGAAGAAAACACCCCTAGTGGGGATGTAGTGCATCGTACCTTTGCGGCCAAAGAGAAATCCACTGGCAAGTCGTGCAAAACAAGTACTGATGATTCAGGAGAGGGGAAAGTAGGGTTTCACAAGATCTTTAATTCAAAGGCTGAGGCATTAGGCCAAGAAGAGCATATCATGGCCTTGGAAACGACATGAAGTTGATGGGGATTCTCGAAAGAATAACATGAACTCAACACACTTGCATGAGAGTCATCAGAGAGTTGCAGTTCTGGAGCCTATCCTAATTCCAGACTGCCAAAATAGCGAATACACTTGGGCTAGGAAATATGAGGTCTCAGGTTCCTGGTGGGATTTCAACAAGAACAGCGTGAGTAGCATTGGCAGCACTACTGGGACTACGGACAGCAGCGGTATTGAGAGAGTAGATTATGAAGCAGACTGCTTAGATTATGAGATTCTCTGGGAAGACCTAGTAATTGGAGAAGTGGAGAAGTGGAGAACAAGTAGGTCAAGGTAGTTACTTAATTTTTTCCCTTTGCAATTACTTCATCTGTAGGCACTCAAATTTCTTGCTAACATGTTTTTCAAACAATTCAGTATTAGGCATGTACTTGAGTTGTCTGTTGTTTGTTAGTAATTCACACTATGCATGCATCTTAATAGCTCATAGGCATAGTCCAAATCAGCTGTTTTTCAGTAAAATTCCTCGATCTTCATGCTTCTTAATAAAAGCTTGTGTATTCTCCTCTTATCATTGTCATAATCCAGATCAGTTATGTTTCTTCTAATCTTAAATAACCATAATAGTTCAGTTAATTTCATGACTTTACAGTAGTCCTTGTGGCATGAATGTCTATTCTGAGATTCTAAGTTGCAAGTTATACGCTTCTACAACAGTGATGGCCTTTTTGTTTGTATGGTTATGCATGTACTTTTTTACTCCTGACAGTCCATGTACATAATAACACAGAATTAGCAATGTTATCTCTATTCTTAGACTGTTGTGCAATCTGGTATTGTCCTTTTTTCCTATTTTGATGTTCGATGCATACAGGTTGTTGCGGAACAGTGTATCATGCTCTGTGGCATGGTTCGGTAAGTTGGTATCATTTCTGTTGCATGATCATGAATGGAGTTTTACATCTTAACCATAATCTTTCAGTATCTATCCATGTTACTGTAGGACATGGCAGCTAAAGTATTCTCCAAGCAGGAATATTCAGAAGAAATGATAAATACCTTACGACAAGAGGTGGGCGTCTATATCTACAATACAATTCCTCTAGAATTTGGGTACAATGGCAATGAAACTACATGATATCTACTGTATTATTGAGACAGACACTCCACTACAGAAACCAGGTGCAAGATTTTGATTTGACTCTGACACTCCATGATGTTCAAAGAACCTACAATTACCATTTTTGCTATCCTATGTTAATTTAACCATGTGGATAAATATGAAGAAAAGATATGGTGTTGAAAAATCTTCACTTTTGTTGATTTTTTTTGTGGGTCAATTAGCACTACATCGACAACTTTTTAAATCATGTGATCCTTTTTCCATATTTTGTGGCCGTGACTATATTTGTATCCTTCAAATGTGTAGGTCTCATTGATGAAGAAACTACGACATCCCAATATAATACTTTTCATGGGTGCAGTTCTGTCGCAGCAATGACTTTGTATTGTTACTGAATTTCTCCCACGATATGTTGTATATCTTCCTACATGTGTTTCTCACAGATACTAGTATCATATCATGCCTCGCCGATTTTCCTGTCAAGTGCACCCAACTGTCACTGACTCTGCCTTACCTCGCCGATTTGGGCATTATCAGATGAGTCCCTTGTGGCTACAATGAGTGCCAATGAAAATCCGAGTGCTAAGTGCTGGATCTTTGAACTGCATGATACTCTTGATCAGGCGACTTTCATTCGGTTGATTGTGACGTTATGGTCGGTATGGTATGCACGCCGTAAGGCAGTTTACGAGTCTATCTTCCAGAGTCCTTACCAAACGGCTTCTTTTGTGAACAACTTCATCTCTGAGCTGGATCAGTTGGCTAAGAGCATCTCCAGCCGCGCCCCAGAACGGCCTCCCCAAACGCTTTTTTCGCACCGACGCCGAAAAAACGGTCCAGTCGCGTCCCCAAAGGCCCATTTTTCGCCGGCTCGGTCCAAAATTGGCGCCGGCGGACCCAGGCCGAACACGGCGCGCCGGGGGCGCTTGGGGGTGCCGGCCGAAACGTTTTTGCCACGAAAACCGGTGGGCCTTCCTTGGCAGCGACTCGGCTCCTCTCGCCGCTTCGTTGTCCTCATCGCCTCGGTTCCCGCGGCGAATCAATGCCAAAGCTGCCGCGCGCTGCCGCGCCGGTCAGCCTCCTCCATTGATGCCTCACGGGCAGCGCAGTGAAGATCGGAGGACACGCATCCCTCGCACGCCACGCGTACACACGGCGGCCACACGTACGCGCGGCGCCTCCGCCTATATAAGCCGCCCCCAGCGCGCCGGTGAGGTACAGACACTGCACCGCCGACGCCCGCTCCTCCCCCGTTCCTCCCTCTCCCCTTGCCGTTTCCAGAGCCATGGCGGCGTTTCCCGGCGGCACGGCGGTATGCAACGGCTTCGGCCGCCGCCACCTCCACGAGGACGAAGCTCGGCTCCTCTTTGAGGCCGAGTACCCGGTCCCGCCGGACATGCAGGTGCCCGGGGCGTGGAGGATCAGCGCCGGCGGGGTCCCGGTGCCACCACCGCCCACCGGGGCGGCGCGGCGTGCGGAGATCGTGCATATCTGCGCTTCTCTGCCGCAGGTGGGAAGGTCCACGGTACGTCCCCGATAGCCCGCTCTGGGAACCCTACTTCCGTCGCCGGTACGCCGAGCAGCTCGAGGCCACCAACAATGCCGTGCCCTCCGGGAGGCCCAACTCCGAAGGCCGCCGCCGATGGTGGGGCGTGTCCGGCCGCACGCTGGAGGCCGTCCTCAAGTACATCGAGGGCGGCAACACGCCCAGGCTGGAGTACCCCGCTCCGGCGTCCTTCTCCCGCCGTCGTGGGAGCTCCTGGACGCCGAGGCAGGGGGCGTCCTCCTCCTTGTCCGGCTGCTCAATCGGCTCTCCCTGCCTCCCCCCATCAAGCCGGAGCCCCAGGATACGCCGGTCAGCCAGCGCACCCGCAGCTCCGGCGTCCGCATCGCCGACCCCTACCCCGCCTCTGGACGCCTCGTCCTCGTCAGGCCGAAGCCGGAGCCCGGACTCCCCGCGGAGTACGAGGCCATAGCCCGGCGCGGCTTCTCCGACGAGGAGGCCCTAAAGTGGGCGCGAGACGACTACCTCCGCGACGAGATGGTCCGGCAACGCCGAGCCCTGGAAGATATAGCCGCCCGCAGGCGTGGGCGCGAGGATGAGCACGGCGTCGTGATCCTCGACAGCGACGAGGACAGGGACGCCCCCGGACCGTCCAACCCGCCGCGCCAACCTGGGGAGGGGTGCAGCAGGGACGGCGGCCGCGGAGGAGGCGACAACGACGACGACGACGATGATGATGACGACGACGACGGCGGCGACTACACGCTGTACTACATGCGCTCGGCATGTAGAGCTACAAGGGCGGCGGGCGGCGGGCGGCGAGGCGACGGTAGGCCTAGTAGCTATTTTTTGTGTAAAACATTTTAAATATGTATGAACACGCCGAACTTTTTTTTTAAACAATTTGACGCGCCTGGGGGCGGCCCTGGGCCGGCCACTGGGGCCAACTCGCCCCCAGGCCGGTTTTTTGCGCCGGCTCGCTCCCGGGCGGCGATTTTAGGCGCCTCCTGGGGGGCCAACGGCTGGAGATGGTCTAAGTTGGGGGCCCGACCACCTGTTACTTTGACACCCCAAGCTGAAATTCAAAGGTGGTTGGCTCCCGCAGCTGGTTTCTCAAAGATCAATGCTGATGGTGCAGTGGCAAAGTTCAGACATGGGGGAGCTGTTGCAGCAGTTTGCAGGGACTCCGATGGCCTTTTTCTGGGATCTTCAGCGGTTGTTTACTGGGGAATCACTGACCCTCTTATCTTGGAATCTTATGCTTGTAGAGAAGCGCTGTCACTTGCTGATGATCTTGCTTTCCAACACATTATGGTGGCATCAGACTGTCAAGGTGTGGTGAAGGACATATCGAACGGGACAGGAGGGCCTCATGGAGCTATCATACATGAAATAATTGAGCGTAGTGCTAGTTTTACTTCTTGTCGTTTTAGTCATGAGCGTAGAAACTTTAATTTTGAGGCTCATAATCTTGCCATGTTTGCCTGTAAATTAGGCTTGGGTAGACATGTTTGGTTGGATAACCCCCACGACCCAGACCGTGTACATATGGACATTCTGTTGAATCAATAAAGTGGCTAGATTTTCTCAAAAAAAAAACAACCTTTACTTCCAATGCTCATACTTATATTTTACAGCTCATTTGCTCTAAATTTCTTGTTCTTATTTGGTTACTTTGTACATACGATTGCAGATCATTTCAGTGCTCAGAGACTTGCAACTCAGGACACTATAGTGCTATGTCTTCATGTGCACTCTAATTTTGTGCATGTGCATTTCATACCATAGACATCGATGACTTCACGTGTTTATGTTATATTATTTAGTTTTTGGCATACACCAATGTACCAGCTTCCTTCTGTTTCACTTATCATCACACTTTGCACTTAGGTGAGCATGTCACTTTAAATCTGATACAATAACTTTACATACTCCCTTCATTCCTTTATACAAGGCCACTATCAAAAATACAGTTTGCATCAATATAAGGCCACCAACAGTAATCGAGGCAAAAAATAATGATGTTTCTTCGTACTAGCAATTTTTTAATACTTACATGCATGTAGTCATAATGACACTCAGCCACTTCCTTCCCATTCATTCGTTGCATGCTTGTGGTGTATTAATGATCCCGGTTAACAAAAAAAAAGGTTGACTTGCAAAGGAATCATTAAGTTTTATCTTGGTACCTGTAATATGAGTTTGTGGCCTTGTATAAGGAAATGGAGGGAGTAGTATATACATGAAAGGGAAAGGGGCGCCTCCCATCTAGCACCGCTCAACTTTCTCTCAAGTGGCGCCACCGGGTGATGCCCCAACAACTAATTCTAACAATGGGATGCAACCGCCTGGACCTGAAGCGGGCAGACCGAGGGAATAATTTAAGCGAGCGACAGCCGGTTGTTATACGAGCTACTAGTAAGAAAGAGTGTGCACGTACATACGTACGTACCTGGCTGACTATTTAAGCTAGCGAGCTCAGCCTCCACAGCACAGAGCACAAAGAGCACAGCGACCGATCGATCTCACTCAATCTCCGCGCGCCGGCCATGGGTGCAGAGCGCCACGTGCTCCTCCCGTTCCTCCTGGTGGTCTGCACCACCGCCGGCGGCAAGAAGCCGCGGCCGCGGCCGCCGTCGCTGGTCACCAAGCTGGTCGTCCCTGTGACCTCCAGGGCAGTGGCGGAGCTTAGTACAACTCTAAGGGGGCCGTGCCCCCCCCCCCCCCAAGCCCAAGACAAAACAATGAAGAAAATTTACTATGCATGGCTTAGATTTGGATAGAATCAATTTTTTCCCTTCTAGTTGTTCATATTTTCGCTTTGCCCCCCTCCTCCTATTGTCAAGCTCCCCCACTGCTCCAGGGAGACCTACACGCAGGGGCGGAGCTACAGGGTGGCAGGGTGGGCCGCGGCCCACCCTGGAATTTTGGGTCAGCCTATTATACATATAGATCTTTAACTGGGCCAAAGTTAGAAAACGGCCCAACGCACACACCGGTTGACCCACGCAGACGCAGCCACGCACATCCACATCGAGCGAGCCCTTCGCTGTTCATCCCGACGCGGAGATGCCCTCGCGCAGCCTTTGCTCGACCCGACGCCCAACCGCCTCGCCATAGCCGTTCCTCGCAACCTCGCCGCCCGTCGCTGGCCGGAGCCGGAGCCCAGCCGCCCGGCCAAGACAGAGGCTCCTCAGTCCCGCCTCTCCTTCCCGCCCGCCACATCGCCCGTCCCTCGGTCCAGCCGCCTCTCTGCCCGTGCCCCTGCCTGCATGCGCAGCTGCGGTTGCGCCCCTGCGACCATCGACGGCCAGCCGCCTGGGGCCCCTGCCCTCGCCCCGTGCAAATCCGGCGGTAGCCACAGCCGCTCACTCGATCTATCACCACACCAGCCCCCGGAATACCCCAATCATAAAGGTACCGAAATACCCAAATTTGATTTTTTGCAATATGCTATCCCGTACATGAATACATACATAATTTTGCAGTAAAATTTAATTGAGAATTTTAGTTTGTTGTATGACCATATTGATCTATTTATTTGTGATATTGGTAATTAGTTAGAACGTTCGATGCATATTGCTTGTCAAATATATTTTTTGGAGCGGACCACCCTGATGTGAGATGCTAGCTCCGCCACTGCCTACACGGGCTTCATGGGGTCTTTCGAGCAAGGCGTGTACACGACGAGGCAGACCATCGTCGCCGGCCACATCGTCCTCAAGGAGCAGCACCTGCTGGTGTCGTCGGCGTTTTGGCACAAAGTCAACCTCGTCGGCGCGGCCGGCGACAAGATGGTGGGCCTCTACTTTCGAAGCGACAATTTATACCTGGCGGCCTTCCAGAACAAGTACGGGCTCTTCTGCTTCAAGGGCAAGGAGGCGACGCTGCCAGGCACGCCGACGACGCTCTCCTTCACGGGGGACTACGACGAGCTGCTGACCAGCTACCGAGACCTCGCCAACATACCGATCAACAGCAGCCTCCCGTACGACCACACGCGCTACCTGGCACAGTACCGGGACCGGTACGTCGACGACACGACACTCAAGCCCAGCCTCACCTTTTACGTCCTCGCCATCGCGGAGGCCCAGCGCTTCCCGACATTGGGGACGCCGTCTCCCAACACATCGCCTTTATGCAGTGGCGGAGCTTGAGCAAAATTTAAGAGGGGCCATGACTCAAGGGGAAAAATTAGTAGGCCAGGAGGGGCTAATCACTTGTTGAAACACTAATCAGCCCTAAAAGCTAGCATGCTCTTCAATGAATGCCAAAACTGGGGGGGGGGGCATGGCCCCCTTGGTCTACACTAAGCTCCGCCAGTGCCTTCACGGGAGGCCACACACTCACTATCCCGCGCTCCCTCTTCAATGAATATTTCTTTTTTTTTTTGCGGGAAGCAAGGGTATTTCTTTAAAACGTTATATCCATTTTTTTAATTATACGAAACATAATTTTTGACATGGTATACACATTTTTCAAAGATTCACGACGATTTTCATGTCCTTTGTGTATACGAAATAATTTCAAAAAATTAGCCATCTTGTATCTAAGAGAGACATCCACTTCTTTCCTCCACGGGAGTAATAGTCCACCTTTCCGGCCATCACGGGCAACCACCTCTCTGAAATCCATCCTAATTTTACTATGCACGCATTCTGCCCCCACACTCATCTAGTTGAGTTCTCAAAGGACATCCGGACAGCTCCACTGCACAAGATTTTGCAGAGCCCGGATCGTCGTCGCCCCCTATGAGACCGTGACAATTCCATCTTAATATTTTCATGGAAGAGCAAACTCCACCAATCCAACTTGTTGGAAGGCCTGCCGATTTCACCACAACTACCGGCTAGATCACAAATTCACCGTCAAAAATCAAACTTCCATTCACAACAAACTCATCTGATCAAGACGATCAGGCAAGAAAGCTGAAACTACTATGGGTGACCTGAAGCGACCAAACCCCATAGTGGAGAGAGAGACCTAGCGACTATACCTCAATGCATCAACCTGGGACAACAGAACGTCGGCCCATGCGCCGCCGCCAAGGAGGCAACCGTTGACGGACCAACGGAAGGCCTAGTGGCTTGATAGACCCACTCTTCATGTAAAAAAAGCTAGAGAAGAAGACAATAATTAATAGCGCGTCGCTCCGCATCATGCATGCTCTTTCATTCTATTGTGGGTATTATTTTGCCCTTTTTTTTATGTTTATATATTTATATTGTGCTTACAAAGATGAGGATTATTATATTGTGGGTTGTACTAGGTCTTTCAGTTGTAGTCAGTTTGGACAACAAACAATAGTCGTGTCTCTAATCTTCCCCGGTTTACTTTTTATGTATGTTAAACTAAGGCTGGTCAATCTCAAATTCTGGCAGGGCATTATGAAAGAACCTAGTTTTTTTCCAGTACTGTAGAAAAATAATTGGTAATTGTAACATTCTGGGAAGATTTCTGGATAAGAAAGAAAAACTCTTCGTGAGCTATTCCCTAGGTTGTATTTTCTTACTTCCAAGCATTGCGTGAGAATATGAGTCTCATTAGATTTAGAAGGAATCTGTGGGGAGAGACTGCTGTCATGTGGTGTTAGAGTACGTAATAGGCTTAATGGGCCCATTAGTCTTAGGGTTAATTAGAGATAAGGGTCGCTTGCTTAGCGATCAAGTAAGTCTTGCTTGGGAGTCAAGTAAACCTCTCTATATAAAGAGAGGAGATGTATCAATCTAATCAAGCAAGAATTAAGAAGGAAATCCCTTCCCTCTTGCCCGGCCGTGGGCAAAAAGGCCCCGGCCGGCCCTCTCGCGCCCTCCTTCTAGCAGCGCCATAACAATTTGGTATCAGCTAGCTCCGGTTCGATCATGTCTTCACCGCCGCCAAGCCCATCTCTTCCGCTGCCGGTCACCTTGTCGCCTCCGGCGACCACCACGACCGTCGCCCCGCTCCTGCCCGCGCCGGGATCCTCTGTCGCGCCCGCCCCCGCCGTACTCACCTGGGAGGAGGTGTCCGGGGTGCTGCAGGACCTAACCCAGGCGGTCCAGGAGATCCACCTGTTCTTGGCCGGGTCCTACGGGCCGCACCCGGTTGCGCCGCCCATGGCCACCCCCGCGCCGCCGTGGCTGCCGTGTCAGCCGCCGCACTAGGCGGCCTTCGCCGCGCTCGCCAGGCCGCTGCAACTGCCATCCATCGCCACCACCGCCCAGCCTTGGCTGCAGTGGCAGACGCCGCTCTTGGCGGCCTCCTCCGCGACCGACGCTCCGACGCAGCAGCCGTTGCCGCTGCCTGGCGTGACAGCGCAGCAGCCGCTGCAGCTGCAGCAGCCATCGCCAGTTAGCTCCGCCGCCCAGTATGGGATGCCCTACGACGGGAGTGCGATGATCTCGTTCCCATCAGCGCCGCCGCCATCCCAGGGCATCCACATCCAGCAGATCAAGTCCCTGTCGTCGCCGGCACCGCTTCCGTCTTGGATTGCTACCCGCCACGTGTCGGCGGCTGTGAGGCTGCAGGCTGCTGCGCGCGGCCTCCTAGCGCGTCGGCGTGTGCGGGAGATGCGTGGTCTGCAGCTGCCGCTCCTCCAAGTTCCCTTCGCTGCGCAAAGGACCTCGATCTCGTCCGCTGCGTCGGGGATCTTGGTCATGCAGTTTCCCCCACGGGCGGCTGGCACGTTGTTTTCCCCGCGGGCAACGACCTCAAAGTCTGCGACATCGGCGATTGGGGGGCACACCCCTCCTCGTCATTCTCAATCGCAAGCCCTCCACTCTTTCCTGTGCGGTGCAGACCAACGGCCGTCCGGCGGGGCGAAGGCAGGGTGACACCAACAGGAGCGCACCGCGTAGCACCACTGCTTTCCGCCGCCGACCACCGCGAGGGCGCCTTTGCTGGTCGCTCTTGCGACCACTTCCAGATGGCCATACACATGCACTCCTTTGGTCCAGGTGGTGTCCATGGGATCCAGGTGGCTGTACACGTGCACGTTTGACGTGCGGATGGTGTCCACTTTTTGTTAAAGGGTCCAAAATAAAGCGTCTCAGTCCATTTTAGGTTGAGAATAATAAAACAAGCCGAGATGTAAAAGGCTTGTTTTTAGGTGTTAGGTTTGTGTTGCGTCGAGTCATGGTTATAAGCTGGTTAGGCTGCAGCTCGAGGACAAGCTGCATGTCCAGGTGGGGTGTAGTGTAAGAGTACGTAATAGGCTTAATGGGCCCATTAGTCTTAGGGTTAATTAGAGATAAGGGTCGCTTGCTTAGCGGTCAAGTAAGTCTTGCTTGGGAGTCAAGTAAACCTCTCTATATAAAGAGAGGAGATGTATCAATCTAATCAAGCAAGAATTAAGAAGGAAATCCCTTCCCTCTTGCCCGGCCGTGGGGAAAAAGGCCCCCGGCCGGCCCTCTCGCGCCCTCCTTCTAGCAGCGCCATTACATGTGGACTGAGTTAAAAGCTTTATGCCCAGGTATCCGATTGGCAGAAAGTGAGGATAAACGTTTATGGACTTTTAGCTAAATTTAATCCGGCAAGTTTACTGTAAGGTCTCTGTACTCTAGTTTGAAAAGTGAGCAGGTATTGTGGCCTCACAGGAAGATGTGGCAAGGCAAAAAAAAATTGAAGTGTTTATTTGGCTTTTGCTAAAAGAAGTATCTTTACTCGAGACAATTTTAGGATGGGGAATTGGAAAGGCAAAGACACTAGATGTAACTTTTGTGAATGTTCTATAAATGTGTAGTTGCTAAATTCATGTGGGGGGTCATTAAAACTGTGACCGGTGTAAATTATATACCTAGTGTTGTAGAAGATTTTAGTAGCTGGATAGATAGCTTTCCAGAAAAGTAAAGAATCTGGTGGTTGTGTGTGTAGCAGCAAATTTCTGCACTTTATAGATTGCCTATCAAACTGCTCATTGGCTGTCATATTGGTCTAATTTGCAGAGAGACGAAGGGTGCCAGGTACTTCAAGCCATGGCATCTAAGCTCGCTAAGGTGGCTGTGAACTTCTTCCACGGAGCAGGGGATGGGGTCCTATAGTTCTATGGCCCGCAGCAGGATTGAAGTGGGGTGATGCTACATGAGATATGTTTGATACATTGTCGTTTCCTTTTATCTGGTTCATTGCCGTGACCTCCAGCTCCAGCCCCTTTGCAAAAAAAAACATGTATTAAGTACAAATAGCAAAATCACCATTATTTCCTCAACACCTATATGAAGACTCAATGTGAAGATTCATTGCCATGCCATGATGCACCCATGTTCCAAATTTGAGGCCATTTGAACAATGTATGCCATGGCTATGATCATGAGCTAGCTCATTTTCCTTACCACCAAATTTACCATACGGGACAGTGTAAACTTAAAAATATATATTTTTTGTATTCCTATTTGTTACATGTATGGCACCATCTACAACAAATTTAGGGTCAACTGGAGATGGTCCAAAAATCACTTCATTACGGACGGACCGTTTGGTCACTTAAGCCAGTTTTTCTAACAAGATGATTTTTTTGACCACCTCCAAATGACCTCAAATTTTGTACACATGATCTCTTTCATAAACACAGACAGTATATGGATTTTTTTTTCCATTTTTTTAGAATTTTATATAATTTGTAGTGGCTCTATGAAACTCAGGTACATACCTCTGACTTTACCTTAAGGGGACAATGTAAACTTCATTATTGTTGAAATTCCTTTTATAATCATGTTTATTACATGTAAGGACGATATACAAAATTTTTGAGGTGATTCGGTGATGGTCCAAAAATTAACATGTGACATATGCAAAATAAAATAAAAAATGCCCACCTACTAACAGGAGATTTTGCACTCCACGGTCTGCATATGACTAGAAGCCCAACCATATGGTCCAGGATGCAGGCCTATGGGGCATGTATTTTTCCTGCTAGTAGGCCCCACATAGCATAGAGGTAGACGGTTCGACGATGTGTTGTCTGGTTGAGAGAGGCTCTTACCAAGGCTCTCTCATCTAGGTATATAAGCTGGTGCGCGCGCCTCTCGCTTGGCAAGGTGGGACTAAACTCCCACCACTAGTTTTCCTGTGTGTGGTGCGGCTCTACATTGGGCAAAATTCTGGTGGGTTGTCCCAGGCCAGCCTTACCCACGTGCTGGACCACGCGTCCGTGTACATGGTTGGGATGGCCCATCTAGTATGCATATCCTTTCCCCTTTTGTTTTTCACATTTTCTCTTTTATTTCTTCTTACAGTCTTAAAATTCGAATATGTATGATAAAATGTTGTCATATATTTCACTTTTTAATTTTAGTCTTTCTTTTCTATTTCGTATTTGAATTTATTTAAATCAAATCTTTTTTCTTCCCTATTTCAGTTTTCCTATTTTTTATGTTTCTCCCTCTTATTTCTAATTTTTATTTTCTGTTTCATATTTGAAATAATTTAAAATCAGATCTATTTTTTTGAATTTACACTGCCTTGGACAAACTTTGGCCAAGGCAGATGTCTGCCTAATATGTGCTCTAGGTGAAAAGCTTTTCCACCAAACTAGCAACTCATTTGCAATGCTCATGTGGTGTACTTTATCATCACATATGCTTGTCCAGGAATAGTCAAGTATTGTTGGTACATCCTTTGAAAAAAAACCTGTATTAAGTACAAATAGCCAAATCACCATTATTTCTTCAACATCTATTGGAAGACCTAATGTGAAGATTCATTTCCATTTCATGATGCACCCACGTGCCAAATCTGAGGCCATTTGAACAATGTATGACATGGCTATGGTCATGAGCCACCTCATTTGGCTTAGAAGCCATGAACCTTCCACCTAGTACCTCTAATTTGTGAAGTGCCATTTTAGTCATTTACTATATGTCAAGTTTTGCAGTTTTCATGGGTACTATCACTAGTGCAGAACAGGGCATTAGCACCGGTTCGTAAGGATCTATAGTGCCGGTTACATAACCGGCACTAATTTGTGGTCACTAAAGGCCCCCCCCCCCTTTAGCACCGGTTCAGCACGAACCGGTGCTAAAGGGCAACCACGTGGCACTAGGCAGCTCCGGGGGCCTGGAGCCCTTTAGTACCGGTTGGTAACACCAACCGGTACTATAAGGTTTGAAGGGTTTTTGGTTTTATGATTTCTTTTTCATTTAATTTTGTGTTTCCATTTTAGTTATTTTTCGTTTGTGGGGTAACTACCACCGGGTGGTAGGATGGATTTTCCTATATATATATATATATATATATATATATATATATATATATATATATATATATATATATATATATATATATGACAAATTTTTCCTACTACCGGGTGTAGTTACTCCACTTTTGTTTCGTATGTTCTAGGTAGTATCTATCATATCGGAGAGTATGTACGCGTAGTATGTAGTATATAAGAATGTTTTAATAGTATATATACTATTTTTTTGGTAGTATGTACCATATTTTGTGCATACTCCTTTTCGCGTATAAATACGTCCGTATTTCACAAAAACAATAAAACTATGAGCTCACTTGCAATTTTTTCATATAACTCACTTTGGAGTATCTTAGATATAGTATATGAGCATACTAAAAATAATAAAGTAGATTATATACTACCACATGGTAGTATATGGGAAGTGGGTGTAACTACACCCGGTAGTAGGATGCATTTTCCCTATATATATATATATATATATATATATATATATATATATATATATATATATATATATATATATATATATATATATATATATATATATATATATATATATGACAAATGTTTCATACAAGCAGTGGTAGTTACCACCACTTGCGTTTTGTATGTTGTATGTAGTATCTGTCGGAACCGAGAGTATGTACGTGTAGTATGTAGTATATAACAATGATTAGGTAGTATATATACTAATTTGTAGGTAGTATGTACCATTTTTTGAGTATGCTCATTTTTACGTACAAATATGTACGTATTTTACAAATATATCAAAAACTATGGGCTCATATGCAATTTTTTCATGTAACTTGCTTTGAAATATCTTAGATATAGTATATGAATATATTTAAAATAATAAAATAGTATATATAGTACCACATGGTAGTATATGAGACATGTGGGGTAACTACCACTGGTGGTAATATATATATATATATATATATATATATATATATATATATATATATATATATATATATATATATATATATTTCTAGTAGAACCAATCATGCATATATATATATATCACATCAATGTCTCACAAATTAAACCACCATATTAATTAATTCACACATACACACATGTACAGATATATACTATTTCTCCTACATATGAATGTTGCCTTGAGCCAGTCTAATTGGTGCCTTGAACACGATGACAATTGAAAGTGGTTTTCATTGGGGCGTAGCGGGTAATAGAATTCTCCATTCGGATTTATGACCTGGTCGAGCAAAAATCCCGCTATTTCCTCTTGAAGTGCTTCTCGCGCTCCGTTTCTATGAGCTTCTCCGCACCTCTTTGAACTGTTAAGAAGGAGATCAATATGCATGTGTATTAGTTGTGTGACTAGCTAGATATCGATAATGGTGTAAAAATTGTGAATAGTGTTCGACAAGCGCACCCATTGCTGTCTTTGAGATCTGCTCTTTCGGACGCCATCATGCGAATATTCTCGCAAACGCAGAATGCACACAAATCAGTACCCTCGCGCTTTGCTTGTGGCCTTTACGAGAATGGAATTTGATCAGATAAAAATTAATCAAGCATGATAATTAAAGAGATGGCAGCTAGCTAGCTAGCTAGCTATAGTACTACTTAATTACTTACCTTGGGTCGTAACCATTCAAGCTTTTGTTTCCACGGGCCGGGCGTGACGCTGATGAATCTTGCCCAAGCCCTGCCCGCCGACAAAGAAAATGAATAAATGAGTTATTAAATAGTTCATATCATGAAATGACGAACTAAATAGGCCGAGATATATAGTTAATAATGATTAAAATTACCTGTTGACTATCCCATACAAGATGTTAAAGTCAGTTTTTTTTGAGACTAGTGAGTCGAGTACTTCAACTGTTCCATCGTCAACTTTAATGATACACAAGACCCAGTGAAATCTGCATATGCACACACGTTTACATGTCTTAATTAAGCGGGCATATGTTAGCAAAAACATGTAGCTATAGCTAGTAGGCAAAAACAGAGAATTTGTAGTACAAGACAGTGTGACTCACCCAAAGTGGTAAGGAAGTAGTATATCTTCATTGTATTTGAGGCGCTTCAAGAACTCTAGCATGCTGTCCTCTACTTCCTTTGCATGATGTTCATTTATCTTCCATGTGAATTCATTAACGGTGTTTGGGTCAATGAACCCAATGCCATAGCGTCCACCTTTTCTCATTTCATATATCTTCATCCTGCATAATACCACAGAAAAGAATATATATAGTGAGGATAATTACAGGTAATGATTGATCTCAAAAGGATCACTACAGCTAGCTTGAGACTTAAATTATAGAAAGAAATCACTTACATACAATAGCAATCGATTTATAGATTTGTCGAGTGCTTCCTTATTGTATAACTGAAACAGTTCTAAATACTCGACGGACCCAGCTTTCTCATGGTAGTAATGGTCCTCCTTGACATTCACCATGAGGGACACTCGATCTGAAATCTTGGTCATGTTCATGTACCATTGATGCAATTCATACATTCTCGTTGGGAGGTTCTTGACCTTGTCTGGCGCGACCAAAGGTTGGCCCCGGATATATTGCCGTTTTACTTCATCCTCTCTAAGCAAAGGCATGGGCTCGATCTCGAGGAGTTGTCCAACAGTGATGTTGAGAACTTCAGCCTGCATTATATGCTCCTCCGTTATTACCACATTGCCCACCTCGAACATGCACTGTTTGCCCATAATAATATTGGGGGCGTCAGTCACCTGTTGTTGGCACAACAAGCGAGGGATCGATTATACCGCTGTTCTCCCAAATTGGGAATGGTTTTCCGCATTTTTGGCAGCTGCTTCTTGTTTGCTCGATCCCGATGTAGACGCGTGCTCGCGTCCCTTTGTAGACGTGCTCGATTTAACTTCCTGATGTGGCGCTCATAGTCTGTGTCAACAGGCTTGGAAGCTGGTGGTTGAGCCATACGAATGAAGTGGTCAATCATTTCCTCAGGCACTTTCTCCCTTGGCGGCGGTGGCGGTTTCGGTGCAAAATGGGCTTCCACCTTGGCTTCGATATGGCTGTGATTTCCTCCTCGGACTTGTCATAAGACCTCTGCGGAAGAGGCTTCAGGCTTGGACCATATTTATACCGCTTGCCTCCGCCTGTGCTTCCAGCTGTACTACCTCGACTCGTACGGCTACGCACCAGAGCTGCGGGGTGTCTTTGCGATTGCTGAGGCGGCGGAGATGGCTGACGGTACTGAGTTGGACGACGAGGAGGAGTGGCCTGAGGTTGTGACGGACTTGGAGGAGGAGTGGACGTCTGACGCTGTGGCGGACTTGGAGGATTGTCCTGACACTTTGCCGTACTTGGAGGAGAAGGATTGTCCTGACACTTTGCCGGACTTGGAGGAGCGGGAGTCTGCTGACTCGGTGGTGGACTTCGACGAGGACTTGGGTGACGCTGACGGGCCAGCTCTTAGTAACCGGAGTGACACCTGCATCCTCCATCTCTTTCTCAGACTTATCCCACTTAGGCATTGCCACCGCATAGCCACCTGGCCCCAGCTTATGGAACTTATCCTTCTTTTCGGCATTCTTCTTGTTTATTCTCGACCGTTCCTTAGCTAATTCCGAATCCTTGAATTTCACGAAATCAGCCCAATGATCACGTTGGTTCTCCAAGGTTCCTTGAATACTGGAGTCTTCCTTCCTCCGCCGACGTACTTGTTCCATTCACCATTCTTGTAGTTCTTGAATGCAATCGCCATCATCTTAAGAGCAGCCTCTTTGACTTTCTCGCACATCTCGCTTCGTGAAATGATCCGGTAGGGTGAAATGTTCCATGAGAGTATCCCAAAGCAGATCTTTTTGATTCTTGTCGATATAAGTAACATCTGGACGTGGCTTTGCTGGCGCCCTCCATTCTTGAAGTTTGATCGAGAGTTGGTCCTTCACAAGAACTCCGCACTGACGAACGAACTTGTTCGCAATCTTCTTAGGCGCTATTGGTTTGCCAGTAGGGTCGCATGCCTCGATATTGTACTTTACGCCCGGCTTCAACTTTTTGTTCGGTCCTCGTTTCGTCCTTTTTTCTGAAGATTTGCTCGATCCGGATGGCTGAAAGAACAAAGATCGATTCGTTAATAATCTTCAAGTCATTTAAAACATGTGATGATCACCAGATGCCTGCTTATATAAATATATATATACCTCGTCGGTGTTTGTTGTTTCAGGATCATGTTCTTCGTCATCGTCATAATCATTCATGACTTCGTCGTGATCGAATATCATATCACCCTCTCCGGTGTTGTTTAGAAATTCGGAGCCATCATAATCTTCTTCATTTTGATTATCATCTGCCCCGCGTATCATATCGAACATGGTCTGTTCTCCCTCTCTGTCGGTATTGTCTGCCATAGCTTTTGTTTAACTAATCCAAAAGAAATATAAAACAATTTAGTATTCAAATCTCGAATAATAGATATAATCTCGAATACATTGTCCAGAATAATAGATATAATCTCGAATACATCGTCCAGAATAATAGATATAATCTCGAATACATCGTCGAATAATAGATATAATCTCAATACATCATCTCGAATAATATATAATATTGAAAAGTACATCACGGCTATTAGCTAATAAAGATCGAATACTACAGAAGAATCTAGGACACTCGCGGTTCCTCCGGCGGGCAAGTGGACACCCAAAGAGAAGGAACCTCACAGATCATAGCTGAAGTGAGATCCTCAAGATATCGCCACGTATTGGAGAACTGCCGCCTCTAACGCAACCATGTAGCGATGGACGTGCTCGTCCTCCTCCTCGACACGGCGACGCACCACCTCCGGCGGGGCGGGTCCTCCGACCAAATCGCCCACGCGAACGCCACCAAACGAGATCGGGATCGACGATCGGACCCGCGGCGGGTTCCTCGTCAGCGGCGCGCCCTCAAGCAGCACCTCCAGTGCCAGCCAGCGGAGCCCAGTCCGGACATGGGTCGGCTGGGCGTCGTCATGACGGGTCGACGGCGAGGATGCGGGCGGGCATCGTCGAGAACAAATACTAGCTATATGCCCGCAAAAAGTAACATTTTTTAATGATTGGATTTTGATAACTAAAATTTCTAACATTTCTATATATATAACTAACATTTCTATAACATTTCTAACAATGCTATATATAACTAACATTTCTATAACATTTCTAATATTTTAGAATTAAAAACAGAAAAAATTATAACATTTCTATATATATAACTAACATTTTATAACTATTTCTATAACTAAAAACAGAAAAATTTCTAACAATTCTAACTTTTTATAACTATATATTTCTATAACTAAAAACAGAAAAATTTCTACAATTTCAAACATTTCTAACAAATCTAACAATTCTAACATTTCTAACTATTTCTAAAAACTGAAAAATGTCTAACAATGTATGTGTGTGTGTGTGTGCGCTCACCGGCCGGCTAAGCGAGAGGCGACGGGCGGCGGCATGACGGGACGGCGACGGGCGGGCGACGACGGGCGGCAACGACGGGACGGGACGACGGGGCAAGCGGCGGCGGGCGGCGACGCATGCAGCAAGCGACGATGGGGGACGGGCGGCGGCGAAGCGGCGGCGACGACGGGACGGGCGGCGACAACGGCGGCGACGGGGCGGCGACGACGGGTCGGGCGGCGGCAGGGCGGCGGCAGTCAGTGCAGAGGAGAAGAAGCAGAGGAGATGAGAAACCGACAAATTTTGATGTGTTTAGTTATATAGAAGCACCTTTAGTACCGGTTGGTGCCACCAACCGGTACTAAAGGTCTGTTTTGCCAAAGCCAAGCGGCGGAAGCGACCCCTTTAGTACCGGTCGTGGCACAAACCGGTACAAAAGGCCCCCTTTAGTACCGGTTTGTGCCACGACCGGTACTAAAGGGGGTTAGCTGCCGCGTCTTGATCTTGGCAAGTTTAGTCCCACCTCGCTAGTCGAGGGGCTACCGCACTGGTTTATAAGCCCCAGTGCGGTAGCTCTCTCGAGCTCCTCTCCTATTCAGGCCTACTGGGCCTACATGTCCTCCTCGCCTTGTGGGCCTACTGGGCCTTCGCGGGCCTGCATCCTGGCCCAATGAAAGGTTGTATCGCTGGTCGTATGCAGGCCGCTTTGGCCCAGTAGGCGGGCTTTTTTTTGCTTTATTTTTTGTTTTATTATTTTTGAGTTGCTTTTTGTTGTATTTAGAGTTTCTTTGTGAATATTTTTGCTTTAGGTACAAAAAATTACAAACTTTCTCTTAGTGCCGGTAGATTTCAAATTTGAATAGTTTAAATTTTGAATTATTTGAAATTTGTGTGAATCACTAGTTTGTGAATAACTTAACTTTGAAAAAAGTTTTTCCAGTGATTCTTTTTTCTTATGTTCAATATTAGTGTGTTTTATCATTATATTCAATTTAGTAATGCTTAGGTTATTTCAAAATGAAATGCCTTTGTAACAGTTCAGTTTTAAATTAAACCCCGATACTTGAAAGAGATTGTCCATTTTGTACACGGTGCATCCAATTTTGTCGTAACCCTCTCTACTTTCTTGCACATGCCATTTATATGAAATTATGATACCATGCCAACTTTCAACCTTTTCTCGAGTTCATTTGAATTGCTTTTCAATTTCAGGGTCATTTAGCCGGAAAAAATCAGTAAATGCATGAAAAGAATTTGTTTGCACATAAAATTTCTTCGCTTCAAATGCCAAAACACATAACTACCCTAACTATTACATACATTCCCTCCTGGGTGTGAAACACAGAAGAAAGTGATGATAGTGAAGCCGATCACATCCCAGATCTTTGCGTGTGAAACTTTTTTCTTCGCGTGTGTCCCTTTGCGCCGTAACCATGGAAAATCTTCATCATTTAACGGGATGCTCGGGTCAATATTCACCGTGAATGGAGCAATTTCATCAAACTTTTCATAATCTTCCGACTTGTCTGTCTTGTCATCCACTCCCACGATGTTTCTCTTCCCAGAAAGAACTATGTGCCGCTTTGGCTCATCGTGCGATGCATTCGCTTCCTTATCTTTTCTTTTTCTTGGCTTGGTAGACATGTCCTTCACATAGAAAACCTGTGCCACATCATTGGCTAGGACGAATGGTTCATCTGCATCACGCAAGATTGTTGAGATCCACTGTTGTCATTCCGCATCGCGGGTCTTCCGTTACCCGCCTCGTGTCATATTGACCCATTTGCACCAAACAAAGGGACCTTTAAACCACGCCGATAGTCAAGTTCCCATATGTCCCGTATATAACCATAATATGTTTCCTTTCCGTCTTGGTTTCTCGCATCAAAGCGGACACCACTGCTTTGGTTGGTGCTCTTCTTATCTTGGGCAATCGTGTAAAATGTATTACCATTTATCTCGTACCCTTTGAAAGTCATTATATTCGAAGATGGTAACTGGGACAGCAAGTACAGGTTATCTTCAATAGAGGTGGCATGCATGGTACGTGTCTGCAACCAGTTGGCGAAACTCCTGGTTTGTTCACGTGTAATCCACTCATCGAGACCGCTCCGGTGTTTGGAGCGTAGCAAATTCTTGTGTTCATCCATATACGGAGCCACCAAGGTGGAATTCAGAGAACTGTAGTGTGCTTCAAAGGAGAGAATGTCCGTCCATACATATTATTTGTTCCCCTCTAGCGTGCCTTTTCCATCCAGCCTTCCCTTATGCCGCGATTCAGAACACCAATCGCCTTAAGGTCAGAATAAAGTCAATACAAAACTCAATGACCTCCTCATTTTGATGGCCCTTGGAGATGCTTCCTTCGGCCTAGCACGGTTATGAACATATTTCTTTAAGACTCCCATGAACCTTTCAAAGGGGAACATATTGTGTAGAAATACAGACCCAAAACGTTAATCTCTTCGATAGGTGAACTAGGACGTGCGTCATGATGTTGAAGAAGGATGGTGGGAACACCAACTCGAAACGACAAGACATTGCACCAAATCATTCTCAGAACCTTGGTATGATTTCGGATCGATTACCTTCGAGAGATTGCATTGAGAAATGCACATAGCTTCACAATGGCTAATCGAGCGTTTTCGGTAGAAGCCCCTCAATGCAACCGGAAGCGCTTGCGTCATAATCACGTGGCGTCATGAGACTTTAGGTTCGGAACTTTTTCTCGCCATGTTTATTATTCCCTTTATATTCGACGAAGCCGACGGTACCTTAATCTCGAGCGGGCATTCAAAGAAGATTTCCTTCTCTTCTTTGGTAAGAGCGTAGCTTGCATGACCTCGATGTATGCCATCTTCTCCGTGCATACGTTGCTGGTCCTCCGTGCCTCGGTGCATCTTTTGTCTTCCCATACACGCCCAAGAAGCCAAGCAGGTCACGCAAAGATTCTTCGTGACGTGCATCACGTCGTTTGCGGAGCGGACCTCTAGGTCTTTCCAATATGGCAGGTCCCAAAATATAGATTTCTTCTTCCACATGGGTGCGCGTCCGCACGCGTCCTTCAGAACAGGTTGTCCGCCAGGACCCTTTCCAAATATCACCTTCAAATCCTTGACCATATCATGTACATCGGCATCAGTACGATGGCGAGGCTTCGTTCGGTGATCCGCCTCACCTTTGAAATGCTTGCCTTTCTTTCTTACGGATGCTGCTCGGAAGAAATCGACGATGTCCTGTACACATTCTTCTTACAACTATTCAAATATATACCGTCGGTATCATCCAAATAGTGCGTGCATCCGCGGTATCCCTTGTTTGTCTGTCTCCGAAGGTTACCGAGAGCAGGCCAATCATTGATGGTCACGAACAGCAACGCCTTTGAGGTCAAATTCTTCCCCATGTGCTCATCCCACGCACGCACACCTGTTCCATTCCACAGCTGTAAGAGTTCTTCAACTAATGGCCTTAGGTACACATCAATGTCGTTGCCGGGTTGCTTAGGGCCTTGGATGAGCACCGCATCATAATGAACTTCCGCTTCATGCACAACCAAGGAGGAAGGTTATACAAACATAGAGTCACAGGCCAGGTGCTATGGTTGCTGCTCTGCTCCCCAAAAGGATTAATGCCATCTGCGCTTAGACCAAACCATACGCCCTTGCGTCATCCGCAAACTCCTTCCCGTACTTTCTTTCGATTTTTCTCCATCACGACCCGTCGGCGGGTACTCTCAACTTTCCGCCTTTCTTACGGTCTTCTCATGCCATCTCATCGCCTTGGCATGCTCTTTGTTTTGGAACAACGTTTCAACCGTGGTATTATAGGAGAATACCACATCACCTTGGCAGGAATCTTCTTCTGGGCGCTCGCCGACATCACTAGGCTCATCGCGGCTGATCTTATAGCGCAATGCACCACATACCGCAAGCGCTCAAATCCTCGTACTCACCGCGATGCAGGATACAATCATTAGGGCATGCATGTATCTTTTGCACCTCTAACCCTAGAGGGCGACAACCTTCTTTGCTTCAGACGTACTCTCGGGCAATTCGTTGTCCTTTGAAGCATATCCTTTATCATTACCAAGAACTTTCCAAATCCCTTGTCGATACACCATTCTCTCGCCTTCCATTGCAGCAATTCCAGTGTGGTGCCCAGCTTTTTCTTGTCACCTACGCAATTCGGGTACAACAATTTTTTGTGATCCTCTAACATGCACTGCAACTTCTTCTCCAAATCACTTGCGCAGTTTCTCTTTGCATCGGCAATGGCCCGACCTAGATCATCAACGGGCTCATCTGATGCCTCTTCTTCAGCTTCTTCCCGCATTACCGGCTCAGCTTCTTCCCGCATTACCGGCTCAGCTTCTTTCCCCATTGTTGTATCATCGTATTCAGGGACCCATGGGCCGGATAGCTGTCGTCGTCCTCTTCTTCTTCATTGTCTTCCATCATAACCCCTCTTTCTCCGTGCTTGGTCCAAACATTATAGTGGGGCATGAAACCGACTCAAACAGTGGACGGAATGGTTCTTGACGAGAGTAATTGTGACCATTCTTACAGACACCACATGGACAAGGCATAAAACCATCCGCCCGCTTGTTTGCCTCACCAAGCGTAAAAGTATGCACGCCTCAACGAACTGGGGTGAGCATCGGTCATCGTACATCCATTGCCGCTCATCTTCATTACACAACACCGAATAGACCAAATTAATACAAGTTCATACATAAAGTTCATACAACACTTAAATGCAACAAACAAATAACTCTCTAGCTAAAGCATTTAAATGCAACAACAAATGCGATCAAGATCGCAACTAAGATAACAATTGATCCAACAGCATAATGATACCAAGCCTCACTATCGATGGCATATTTTCTAATCTTTCTATTCTTCAAGCGCATTTTCTCCATCTTGATCTTGTGATCATCGATTTACATCGGCAACATGCAACTCCAATTCCATCTTCTCCCCCTGAATTCTTTTCAATTTTTCTTTCAAGTACTCGTTTTCTCTTTCAACTAAATTTAACCTCTCGACAATAGGGTCGGTTGGAATTTCCAGTTCACATACCTCCTAGATAAAAATATCTATGACAACTTGATGGGCATAATTTGTCATAAACACGAAATGCAACTAATAGTTTTAAAAGAGAATATACCACATCCGAATCATAACAAGGACGAGGGCCGACGGGGACGGATATCAAAACCATGGCACTATGTATAACAAACAACGTACGGGTAAGATAATTATTACATGATTAACTATATATCCAAATCACACAAACATCAATTTTTTATATAAAATTACATGAACAAGAGGCTCACCACAAGGTGGTGCCGGTGACGGGACGGTGCGGGCGATCGACGGTGGTTACGACGGAGATTTAGAAGGCACTAAGTAAACCACACCTACATATGCAAACTAAGTGTTATTTTTGACCTCAAATTGCATATAAATCAAATACTAGCACATATATATATATTTCCTCCCAAATTACTAAACTCACAAATTAGTAACTATATAAAGCATTGCAAGAGCTAATCTAGCAATGAGAGATGAAAGGACAAAGTTGCTAACCTTTGTGATCATTTGAATGGATGGGGGCCTTCAAATCTTGACAAATTTTGGGCAAAATGTGTGATGAGCTCGAGAGAAAGAGGGGAAGAACAGAGAGGAGAGGGGAAAGGGGAAGAATAGAGCGAGCTCGGGTGGACGAAGGGTTTATAGGGGGCGACCTTTAGTACCGGTTCGTGCCAAGAACCGGTACTAAAGGTGCTGGAGGGGGCCCAGACTGACAACATCCTGCCACCACTCTCATTAGTACCGGTTCGTGGCACAAACCGGTGCTAAAGGTTAGCCACGAACCGGTACTAATGAGAGCGGCCCGGCTAGCCGTTGGAACCGGCACTAATGTATACATTAGTGCCGTCTCTAATACAAACCGGCACTAATGTGCTTCACATTTGACCCTTTTTCTACTAGTGTATGTGTGAAACAAAGGCAGTGTGCCAAGGTGTTACATCTTTTCATATTTTTTAATTTACAGCACCTTGGTCAAACTTTGTCAACACATATCTTTGCCTAATATGTGGGCTAGGTACAAAGTTTTTCCACTCAACCAGCAACTCATTTGGGTATGCTCATGTGGTGTAGTTTCTCACCAGCTAAGCTTGTCCAAGAATGGTAAAGTACTTTTGGTACATCCTTTGCAAAATAAACCTGTATTCGGTACAAATAGAAAAATCACTATTTTTCTCAAAATCTTTTGGAAGACCACGTGTGAACATTCATTGCCATGCCATTGTGCATCCATGTGCAAAATTTCAGGCCGTTTGAACAATGTATGCCATGTCTATGGTCATGAGCCACCTCATTTGCCTTCGAAAACAATTTACCATAAGGAGACAGTGTAAACGTCAAACTTTTTAATTTTATTTCTGATATTTATGTTTGTTACATGTATGGCAACATGTATAACAAATTTGGGGTGATTTGGTGATGGTTGAAAAAATCACTTCATTACGGGCGGACTGTTAGGTCTCACCTAAGCTAGTTTTTTTAAGAAGGTGGTTTTTCCCACCACCTCCAAATCACGTCAACTTTGTAGGAATGATCTCTTTCATAAACATAAAAAGAATATGAAGGTTTTCCCTTTTTTGAATTTTTTTAAATTTATACTATCTCGGTGAACTTCAGTTACATACCTCGGACTTTACCTTAATGGGACAGTGCAAACTTCATTATTGTCCAAATTTCTTTCACAGTCATGTATGCGACCATGTAAAACATCTTGGGGTGATTTGGAGATGGTCCAAAAATAAACATCTGCCATATGCAAAAAAAGCCCACCTACTAACACAAGATTTTTCACACTGCACGACCTGCATATGACTAGAAACCCAACATATGGGCCAGGATGCGGGCCCATAGAGCATGAATATCTCATGCTAGTAGGCCCCACAAGGCATTGAGGTGACCGGATCAACGATTTGATGTATGGTTGAGAGAGGCTCATGCCTGGTCTCTCTCACCTGCATATATAAGCTGGTGTGCACGCCCCTCGCTTGGCGAGGTGAGACTAAACTCCCACCATCCGTCAGCTCTGCCTGGTGTAGCTCAGCCTTGGACCTAATTTCGTTGGGTAGTCCCACGCTAGCCTCACATGCCTACTGGACCAACGTCCGTGTAGATGGTTGGGATGGCCCAACTTCTATGCATATTTCTTTTTCCTTTTTTATTTTTCACATTTTCCCTTTTATTAGTTATTATAGTTTTAAAATTAAAAAAATGTATGATAAAAAATCCATTTCATACAAAAATCCATTACTTATGAATTCAAATGTTGGTTATATTTCACATTTTCCCTTTTTATTTTTCACGCTTTCACTCATTTCATAACAAAAGGCATTACTTCTTATTCCAAATGTTTTTTTGCAAACACATTTTTAACAACTAGTTTCTTACACTTCTATAATATTTCTTTTTTATTTCTTTCATACATTTTCTACACTCGTTTAGAATTCTTTTTAACTATCATTTTTTTCACTTATTTGCTACAGTCATTTTGTACACTCCTTTTTTTCACTCCAAGATTCACAATTTTCTTAAAATGATGTTTCATTGTATAATCTAAACAGAAGGTAGCATACAACACAAATAAATTCCATGACACACAAATATAGATAGCATTCTAGATTAATATGATATATACCATCTAGTACATCTAAACAAGACATCCACTTCAGAGACATGCTGCATTACAGTAATATACATACTGCATTAGTAGACCAAGTTTCCAACAGTTCACAACCACATGCAGTTTAACAAAAGTAAAACATCATCACATATTGTGATGATGAGTAGCACTTCCAGCTTCTGATGATCAACATCATGTAGGGCTACTACATGGGAAGTAGAGCCTTCAGGAGGGCAGCATGATGCGCCCTGATCTTGTAGTCCTCCCCACTCTTCAATGCATCATGTGCATGCGACAGAAGGTGCTCAAAGAGCCCATCCCCTGGGCTTTGGCTTGGTACAGTAGGGGCACTGGTACTTCTCCCTCTTGTAGTAGTTTGTTGTTCCCTGGTCCTTGATCTTCTCGACTTCCTTCACTATGAAGGACTCGACGTTCCCGTCGTCCAAATCATCTCCAGAGTTATACTACAAACAAAAATGAATTACATTAATACATTATGCATTCATATAGTAAAACATGTCAAAGGAACTAAATGAACAAACAAAATTTCAACTACGGATTACCTCATAGACTTCATCGTCAACAAAGTCTGAATCATACTGGTCCTTGAACCCAGACATGGCCAGCTTCCAGTTCTTTCCCACAGGATCCTCCTCCTGCAATATAAAAGTACATCCATTACTAGTAATTACAGAAACCAACTGAAAATTTAACTATACACAAATGTCACATTGATCATATTATCCATAATATGATCCTATTTGCATTTTCCATAGGCATGTGCACAGGTTTCACAACAATGCTAATATAACTACATATGGTGGACAACTTTGTAATTACAGGAAACCTACAGAAAAGAACAATTTAAAGCTACCTAAACATTTTTATTTGGGATAATGAACAAAGCTCCAAACTATATTCACATATTGCAGTAGTTAGATAGGTACATCTTAAACTATAAATGCACAGATTTCCAAGTAACATCTTAAATTGCAGTAGTTACCTAAACAACAAATTGATATACTATAAAAGAATCAAGTAACATCTTAAACAATTGATAAATACATCAAAATTAATGCATTCCTTTTGGGCATATGACATACAAAACCCTATCTCTGTAGCATTGAATCACAAATCTAACAAGCATATATAGATCTCTATAGCATTCAACCACAAATATAATAAGCATATATCTCTGTAGCATTCAAGCACAAAGATCCCTATCTCTCATTAAGATCTCTTAGCATGTTTGCACCAATGTAATACAAAAAAACCTAATGCAGAAAACCTAATACAAAAAACTCCATCTCTCAAACCTACTAATCTAACCATCTGTACTACCCTACGAATCACAATCAGACCAATGCAACTAACCCTACATTCAAAATATTAGAAGTAACAATGAAATAGACGTACCTCCTCGACCGCCAGCTCATCGCTAGCCTGCACACCTGGATGCACTGCTCCACTCGACGCCGTGACCTTCAATGTGTTGTGCGTTGTGTTGTGTTGGATTCAGTTAGTGTTGGCTTATGAGACCGGCTTTTCTACCATGCACGGGAGGTACCCTGCATAGCTGAGCACTTAATGCTTTTGGGTGGGATCCATGTCACTTTTTCCACTAAGATGTTTGATATATTTTTTTATCTCTATACTCTCATATCCATTGAGTGTTGTCAGAAATGCTACACATCTATATCTATCTATCTATATATCTATCTATACTTCTATATACTTATACTTACTTATACTAATTACAGACTCCCAAGAAATTCCCACATTAATTAGAATTTACGGACCGTTAATCTGGTGGGATCAAATACTTATACTTACTTATACTAATTACAGACTCCCAAGAAATTCCCACGTTAATTAGAATTTACGGACCGTTAATCTGGTGGGATCAAATTATTACGGTGTAGATCTTTCGTTAGATTTTTCATCAAATTAAACCATGATATATATATATATATATATATCCACATCCGTAGGATGACTAGCATTGTATCCCTTAAAAAAACTCACCAGCAGCCATGATCTATCTACATCCGTAGAATGACCTAGCTTAAACCAGTATATCGTCGAAAAAACAATGGCATACCCGGTAACAGCCATGTGCGACAGGAGGACTCCTATGCTTATTCTCCATTATTCCTAAAAATATTAAAAAACCGATCTGCTATTACCCCGCCTGCCCACAATTGATTTGTGCGTATACGCATTTATTTCTTGACAACAAAGTTTATTCCTTTTTCCCCCATGCGTGCAGTTTATCCCTAATTTTTCTCCCCAATTTTAACAGTTGGGTCTGCTCTCTAATCTCTCTCTTCTATTTAACCTCTCCATCCCTGAATTAAGGTTGGACGGTTGTGTGTAGGGTAATCTTGTCAGGACCAGAGTCCCTCTGTACTTAATTTAAGCACGAACTAGTAGGTTTCAGACAAGAATTTGGGCGAATTTAGCTAGGGTTTTCATTGCAAGAGGAAGGGAAAGTAGTAGCACGCCACCGGTGGCTAGGGTTTACACCCAATAATTCTATTACATGCCTCGAATGGAAGGGAAAGCTGGCTTATATAGCCGTTACAGTAGCTGTAAAGCAGAAAAGCAGAAAAGTGCAAGAACATGGCTTGTCGGACGGTGAACAACTTGTTGGAAATATGCCCTAGAGGCAATAATAAATTAGTTATTATTATATTTCCTTGTTCATGATAATCGTTTATTATCCATGCTATAATTGTATTGATAGGAAACTCAGATACATGTGTGGCTACATAGACAACACCATGTCCCTAGTAAGCCTCTAGTTGACTAGCTCGTTGATCAATAGATGGTTACAGTTTCCTGACCATAGACATTGGATGTCGTTGATAACGGGATCACATCATTAGGAGAATGATGTGATGGACAAGACCCAATCCTAAGCCTAGCACAAAGATCGTGTAGTTCGTATGCTAAAGCTTTTCCAATGTCAAGTATCTTTTCCTTAGACCATGAGATTGTGCAACTCCCGGATACCGTAGGAATGCTTTGGGTGTACCAAACGTCACAACGTGCGGGTGGCTATAAAGGTGCACTACAGGTATCTCCGAAAGTATCTGTTGGGTTGGCACGAATCGAGACTGGGATTTGTCACTCCGTGTAAACGGAGAGGTATCTCTGGGCCCACTCGGTAGGACATCATCATAACGTGCACAATGTGACCAAGGGGTTGATCACGGGATGATGTGTTACGGAACGAGTAAAGAGACTTGCTGGTAACGAGATTGAACAAGGTATCGATATACCGACGATCGAATCTTGGGCAAGTACAATACCGTTAGACAAAGGGAATTGTATACGGGATCGATTGAGTCCTTGACATCGTGGTTCATCCGATGAGATCATCGTGGAACATGTGGGAGCCAACATGGGTATCCAGATCCCGCTGTTGGTTATTGGCCGGAGAACGTCTCGGTCATGTCTGCATGGTTCCCGAACCCGTAGGGTCTACACACTTAAGGTTCGATGACGCTAGGGTTATAAAGGAAGTTTGTATGTGGTTGCGAATGTTGTTCGAGTCCGGATGAGATCCCGGACGTCACGAGGAGTTCGGAATGGTCCGGAGGTAAAGATTTATATATGGGAAGTCCTATTTTGGCCACCGGAAAATGTTCGGATTTTTCGGTATTGTACCGGAAGGTTCTAGAAGGTTCGGAGTGGGGCCCACCTGCATGGGGGACCCACATGAACGTGGGTAGTGGGGCAAGGCTCCACACCCTGGTCAAGCGCACCAAGATCCCCCTTAGAAGGAATAAGATCAAGTCCCGAAGGGATAAGATCAAGATCCCTAAAAAGGGGGGATAACAATCGGTGGGGAAGGAAATGATGGGATTTCTTTCCTCCCAACTTTGCCAACGCCCCAATGGACTTGGAGTGCAAGAAATCATCCCTCTCCACCCCTATATATAGTGGAGAGGCGCATGGGAGCTTCACACGAAGTTCTGGCGCAGCCCTCCCCCTCTCCCAAGTCCTCCTCCTCTCCCGCGGTGCTTGGCGAAGCCCTGCAGGATTGCCACGCTCCTCCACCACCACCACGCCGTCGTGCTGCTGCTGGATGGAGTCTTCCTCAACCTCTCCCTCTCTCCTTGCTGGATCAAGGCATGGGAGACGCCACCGGCTGTACGTGTGTTGAGCGCGGAGGTGCCGTCCGTTCGGCACTAGGATCTCCGGTGATTTGGATCACGACGAGTATGACTCCTTCAACCCCGTTCTCTTGAACGCTTCCGCTTAGCGATCTACAAGGGTATGTAGATGCACTCTCCTTCCCCTCGTTGCTGGTTTCTCCATAGATAGATCTTGGTGACACGTAGGAAAATTTTGAATTTCTGCTACGTTCCCCAACAGTTGCATCATGAGCTAGGTCTATTGCGTAGATTCTTTCCACGAATAGAACACAAAGTAGTTGTGGGCGTTGATGTTGTTCAATATGCTTACCGTTACTAGTCCAATCTTGATTGGGCGGTGTTGTGGGATGAAGCGGCCCGGACCGACCTTACACGTACTCTTACGTGAGACAGGTTCCACCGATTGACATGCACTTGGTGCATAAGGTGGCTAGCGGTGCCGCCTCTCCACTTTAGTCGGAACGGATTCGATGAAAAGGGTCCTTATGAAGGGTAAATAGCAAATGACATATCACGTTGTGGTTTTTGCGTAGGTAAGAAACGTTCTTACTAGAAACTCATAGCAGCCACGTAAAACATGCAAACAACAATTAGAGGACGTCTAACTTGTTTTTGCAGGGTATGCTATGTGATGTGATATGGCCAAGAAGAATGTGATGAATGATATGTGATGTATGAGATTGATCATGTTCTTGTAATAGGAATCACGACTTGCATGTCGATGAGTATGACAACCGGCATGAGCCATAGGAGTTGTCTTAATTTATTGTATGACCTGCGTGTCATTAAACAACGCCATGTAATTACTTTACTTTATTGCTAACCGGTAGCCATAGTAGTAGAAGTAATAGTTGGCGAGACAACTTCACGAAGACACGATGATGGAGATCATGGTGTCATTCCGGTGACGATGATGATCATAGAGCCCCGAAGATGGAGATCAATGGAGCTATATGATATTGGCCATATCATGTCACTACTATATAATTGCATGTGATGTTTATTATGTTTATGCATCTTGTTTACTTAGAACGACGGTAGTAAATAAGATGATCCCTTACAACAATTTCAAGAAGTGTTCTCCCCTAACTGTGCACCGTTGCAAAAGTTCGTCGTTTCGAAGCACCACGTGATGATCAGGTGTGATAGATCCTTACGTTCACATACAAATGGTGTAAGACAGTTTTACACATGCAAAACACTTAGGGTTAACTTGACGAGCCTAGCATCTACAGACATGGCCTCGGAACACAGAGACCGAAAGGTCGAGCATGAGTCGTATAGTAGATACGATCAACATGAAGATGTTCACCGATGATGACTAGTCCGTATCACGTGATGATCGGACACGGCCTAGTTGACTCGGATCATGTAATCACTTAGATGACTAGAGGGATGTCTATCTGAGGGTGAGTTCATAAGATGAACTTAATTATCCTGAACATAGTCAAAAGATCTTTGCAAATTATGTCGTAAGCTCGCGCTTTAGTTCCACTGTTTAGATATGTTCCTAGAGAAAATATAGTTGAAAGTTGACAGTAGCAATTATGCGGACAGTAGAAAGCTTATGACCTTAATGCACTGCTCAGTGTGCTGAACCCCAAACGTTGTTTGTGGATGTTGCGAACATCAGACATACACGTTTTGATAACTACGTGATAGTTCAGTTAAACGGTTTAGAGTTGAGGCACCAAAGATGTTTTCGAAACTTCGCGGAACATATGAGATGTTTCGAGGGCTAAAATTAAGATTTCAGGCTCATGCCCACGTCAAGAGGTATGAGACCTCCGACGATTTTCTTAGCCTGCAATCTAAGGGAGAAAAGCTCAATCGTTGAGCTTGTGCTCAGATTGTCCGAGTGCAACAATCACTTGAATCGAGTGGGAGTCGATCTTCCAGCTGAGATAGTGATGTTTCTCCAAAGTCATTGCCACCAAGCTGCTAGAGCTTCGTGATGAGCTATAACATATCAGGGATAGATATGATGATCCTTGAGGTATTCGCGATGTTTGACACCCCGAAAGTAGAAATCAAGAAGGAGCATCAATTGTTGATGGTTGGTGAAACCACTAGTTTCAAGAAGGGCAAGGGCAAGAAGGGATACTTCATGAAACGGCAAATCAGCTGCTGCTCTAGTGAAGAAACCCAAGGTTGAACCCAAACCCGAGACTAAGTGCTTAATAAGGGGAACAACCACTGGAGCGGAATTACCCTAGATACTTGGTTGATGAGAAGGCTGGCAAGGTCGATAGAAGTATATTGGATATACATGTTAATGTGTACTTTACTAGTACTCCTAGTAGCACCAGGGTATTAGATACCGGTTCGGTTTCTAAGTGTTAGTAACTGGAAATAAAAGCTACGGAATAAACGGAGACTAGCTAAAGGTGAGCTGACGATATGTGTTGGAAGTGTTTCCAAGGTTGATGTGATCAAGCATCGCACGCTCCCTCTACCATCAAGATTTGGTGTTTGCGTTGAGCATAGACATGATTGGATTATGTCTATCACAATACGGTTATTCATTTAAGGAGAATAATGGTTACTCTATTTATTTGAATAATACCTTCAATGGTCTTGCACCTAAAGGAATGGTTTATTGAATCTCGATCATAGTGATACACATTTTCATGCCAAAAAGATATCAGATAGTAATGATAGTACCACTCACTTGTGGCACTGCCATGTAAGTCATATTGGTATAAAACGCATGAAGAAGCTCCATGTTGATGGATCTTTGGACTCACTCGTTTTTGAAAAGTTTGAGACATGCAAACCATGTCTATTTGTGTATACGCATGAAGAAACTCCATGCAGATGGATCGTTTGGACTCACTTGATTTTGAATCACTTGAGATATGCAAATTATACCACATGGGCAAGATGACTAAAAAGCCTCGATTTCAGTAAGATGGAACAAGATAGCAACTTGTTGGAAGTAACACATTTTGATGTGTGCAGTCCAATGAGTGCTGAGGCACGCAGTGGATAACGTTATGTTCTTACTTCACGGATGATTTGAGTAGATACTGAGTATATTTACTTGATGAAATGCAAGTCTGAATTATTGAATGGCTCAAGTAATTTCAGAGTGAAGTTGAAGATCGTCGTGACAAGAGGATAAAATGTCTATGATATGATCATAGAGATGAGTATCTGAGTTATGAGCTTTGGCACGCAATTAAGACATTGTGGAAATTGTTTCACAATTAATACCGCCTGGAACACCATAGTGTGATGATGTGTCCGAACATCATAACTGCACCCTATTGGATATCGTGCATACCATGATGTCTCTTGTCGAATTACCACTATCATTTATGGGTTAGGCATTAGAGACAACCGCATTCACTTGAAAATAGGGCACCACGTAATTCCGTTGAGACGACACCGTTTGAACTATGGTTTGGAGAAACCTAAGTTGTCGTTTCTTAAAAGTTTGGGGCTGCGATGCTTATGTGAAAAAGTTTCAGGTTGATAAGCTCGAACCCAAAGCGGATAAAATGCATCTTCATAGGACACCCAAAACAGTTGGGTATACCTCCTAATTCAGATCCGAAAGCAATAGGGATTGTTTCTTGAATCGGGTCCTTTCTCGAGGAAAAGTTTGTCTCGAAAAGTTGAGTGGGAGGATGGTGGAGACTTGATGAGGTTATTGAACCATCACTTCAACCAGTGTGTAGCAGGGCACAGGAAGTTGTTCGTGTGGCACCTACACCAATTGAAGTAGAAGCTTATGATAGTGATCATGAAACTTCGGATCAAGTTACTACCGTACCTCGTAGGGTGACAAGGATGCATACTACATTAGAGTGGTACAGTAATCCTGTCTTGAAGGTCATGTTGCTAGACAACAATGAACCTACGAACTATGGAGAAGCGATGGTGGGCCCAAATTCCGACAAATGGTTAGAAGCCATGAAATCTGAGATAGGATCCATTTATCAGAACAAAGCATGGACTTTGGTGGACTTGCCCGATGATCGGCAAGCCATTGAGATAAATGGATCTTTAAGAAGAAGACGGACGTGGACGGTAATGTCACCGTCTATGAAGCTCGACTTATGGCAAAGGGTTTTTCACAAGTTCAAGGAGTTGACTGCAATGAGATTCTCATCCGTAGCGATGCTTAAAGTCCGTCGAAATCAAGTTAGCATTAGCTGCATTTACAAAATCTGGCAGATGGATGTCAAAACGAGTTTCCTTACCGGTTTTCGTAAGGAAAGGTTGTATGTGATACAATCAGAAAGGTTTTGTCGATCCTAAGGATGCTAAAAGGTATGCTAGCTCCAGCGATCCTTCTAAGGACTGGAGTAAGCATCTCGGAGTTGGAATATGTACTTTGATAAGATGATCAAAGATTTTTGTTTATACAAAGTTTATGAGAAACTTGTATTTCCAAAGAAGTGAGTGGGAGCACTATAGAATTTCTGATGAGTATATGTTGTTGACATATTGATGGTCAGAAATGATGTAGAATTTTCTGTAAAGCATATAGGGTTATTTGAAAAGTGTTTTTCAAGTGAAAACCTAGATTAAGCTACTTGAACAATAAACATCAAGATCTATAAGATAGATCAAAATGCTTAATAGTACTTTCAAATGAGCACATACCTTGACATGATCTTGAAGGTGTTCAAGATGGATCAGTCAAAGGAGTTCTTGCCTGAGATGTAAGTTATGAAGTTAAGACTTAAAGCTCGACCACGGCATAAGAGAGAGAAAGGACGAAGGTCGTCCCCTATACTTCAGACGTAGGCTCTATAGTATGCTATGCTATGTACCGCACCGGAAGTGTGCCTTGCCATGAGTCAGTGAAGGAGTACAAGAGTGATCCAGGAATGGATCATTGGACAGCGGTCAAAATTGTCCTTGGAGTAAATAAGGACATGTTTCTCGATTATGGAGGTGATAAAGAGTTCGACGTAAAGGGCTACATCGATGCAAGCTTTAACACCTATCCAAATGACTCTCAGTAGCAAACTGGATACGTATAGTGGAGCAATCATTTGGAATAGCTCCAAGTGGAAAGTGGTAGCAGCATTTACAATATGACCTAGAGATTTGCAAAGTACCTACGAATCTGAAAGGTTCAGACCCGTTGACTAAAACCTCTCTCACAAGCAAAACATGATCAAATCCCAGAACTCATTGAGTCTTAATCACATGATGATGTGAACTAGTTTAGTGACACTAGTAAACTCTTTTAATGTTGGTCACATGGCGATGTGACCTGTGAGTGTTAATCACATGGCGATGTGAACTAGATTATTGACTCTAGTGCAAGTGGGAGACTGTTGGAAATATGCCCTAGAGGCAATAATAAATTAGTTATTATTATATTTCCTTGTTCATGATAATCGTTTATTATCCATGCTATAATTGTATTGATAGGAAACTCAGATACATGTGTGGGTACATAGACAACACCATGTACCTAGTAACCCTCTAGTTGACTAGCTCGTTGATCAATAGATGGTTACAGTTTCCTAACCATAGACATTGGATGTCGTTGATAACGGGATCACATCATTAGGAGAATGATGTGATGGACAAGACCCAATCCTAAGCCTAGCACAAAGATCGTGTAGTTCGTATGCTAAAGCTTTTCTAATGTCAAGTATCTTTTCCTTAGACCATGAGATTGTGCAACTCCCGGATACCGTAGGAATGCTTTGGGTGTACCAAACATCACAACGAATCGGGTGGCTATAAAGGTGCACTACAGGTATCTCCGAAAGTATCTGTTGGGTTGGCACGAATCGAGGTGGGATTTGTCACTCCGTAAACGGAGAGGTATCTCTGGCCCACTCGGTAGGACATCATCATAATGTGCACAATGTGACCAAGGGGTTGATCACGGGATGATGTGTTACGGAACGAGTAAAGAGACTTGCCGGTAACGAGATTGAACAAGGTATCGGTATACCGACGATCGAATCTCGGGCAAGTACAATACCGTTAGACAAAGGGAATTGTATACGGGATCGATTGAGTCCTTGACATCGTGGTTCATCCGATGAGATCATCGTGGAACATCTGGGAGCCAACATGGGTATCCAGATCCCGCTGTTGGTTATTGGCCGGAGAACGTCTCGGTCATGTCTGCATGGTTCCCGAACCCGTAGGGTCTACACACTTAAGGTTCGATGACGCTAGGGTTATAAAGGAAGTTTGTATGTGGTTGCCGAATGTTGTTCGGAGTCCCGGATGAGATCCCGGACGTCACGAGGAGTTCCGGAATGGTCCGGAGGTAAAGATTTGTATATGGGAAGTCCTATTTTGGCCACCGGAAAATGTTCGGGATTTTTCGGTATTGTACCGGGAAGGTTCTAGAAGGTTCTAGAGTGGGGCCCACCTGCATGGGGGGACCCACATGAACGTGGGTAGTGGGGGCAAGGCCCCACACCCCTGGTCAAGGCGCACCAAGATCCCCCCTTAGAAGGAATAAGATCAAGTCCCGAAGGGATAAGATCAAGATCCCTAAAAAGGGGGGATAACAATCGGTGGGGAAGGAAATGATGGGATTTCTTTCCTCCCACCTTTGCCAACGCCCCAATGGACTTGGAGGGCAAGAAATCATCCCCCTCCACCCCTATATATAGTGGAGAGGCGCATGGGAGCTTCACACGAAGTTCTGGCGCAGCCCTCCCCCTCTCCCAAGTCCTTCTCCTCTCCCGCGGTGCTTGGCGAAGCCCTGCAGGATTGCCACGCTCCTCCACCACCACCACGCCGTCGTGCTGCTGCTGGATGGAGTCTTCCTCAACCTCTCCCTCTCTCCTTGCTGGATCAAGGCATGGGAGACGTCACCGGGATGTACGTGTGTTGAACGCGGAGGTGCCGTCCGTTCGGCACTAGGATCTCCGGTGATTTGGATCACGACGAGTACGACTCCTTCAACCCCGTTCTCTTGAACGCTTCCGCTTAGCGATCTACAAGGGTATGTAGATGCACTCTCCTTCCCCTCGTTGCTGGTTTCTCCATAGATAGATCTTGGTGACACGTAGGAAAATTTTGAATTTCTGCTACGTTCCCCAAAAGTGGCATCATGAGCTAGGTTTATTGCGTAGATTCTTTGCACGAGTAGAACACAAAGTAGTTGTGGGCGTTGATGTTGTTCAATATGCTTACCGTTACTAGTCCAATCTTGATTGGGCGGTATTGTGGGATGAAGCGGCCCGGACCGACCTTACACGTACTCTTACGTGAGACAGGTTCCACCGATTGACATGCACTTGGTGCATAAGGTGGCTAGCGGGTGCCAGTCTCTCCCACTTTAGTCGGAACGGATTCGATGAAAAGGGTCCTTATGAAGGGTAAATAGCAAATGACATATCACGTTGTGGTTTTTGCGTAGGTAAGAAACGTTCTTGCTAGAAACCCATAGCAGCCACGTAAAACATGCAAACAACAATTAGAGGATGTCTAACTTGTTTTTGCAGGGTATGCTATGTGATGTGATATGGCCAAGAAGAATGTGATGAATGATATGTGATGTATGAGATTGATCATGTTCTTGTAATAGGAATCACGACTTGCATGTCGATGAGTATGACAACCGGCATGAGCCATAGGAGTTGTCTTAATTTATTGTATGACCTGCGTGTCATTAAACAACGCCATGTAATTACTTTACTTTATTGCTAACCGGTAGCCATAGTAGTAGAAGTAATAGTTGGCGAGACAACTTCATGAAGACACGATGATGGAGATCATGATGATGGAGATCATGGTGTCATGCCGGTGACGATGATGATCATAGAGCCCCGAAGATGGAGATCAATGGAGCTATATGATATTGGCCATATCATGTCACTACTATATAATTGCATGTGATGTTTATTATGTTTATGCATCTTGTTTACTTAGAACGACGGTAGTAAATAAGATGATCCCTTACAAAAATTTCAAGAAGTGTTCTCCCCTAACTGTGCACCGTTGCTAAAGTTCGTCGTTTCGAAGCACCACGTGATGATCGGGTGTGATAGATCCTTACGTTCACATACAAAGGGTGTAAGACAGTTTTACACATGCAAAACACTTAGGGTTAAGTTGACGAGCCTAGCATGTACAGACATGGCCTCGGAACACAGAGACTGAAAGGTCGAGCATGAGTCGTATAGTAGATACGATCAACATGAAGATGTTCACCGATGATGACTAGTCCATCTCACGTGATGATCGGACACGGCCTAGTTGACTCGGATCATGTAATCACTTAGATGACTAGAGGGATGTCTATCTGAGTGTGAGTTCATAAGATGAACTTAATTATCCTGAACATAGTCAAAAGATCTTTGCAAATTATGTCGTAAGCTCGTGCTTTAGTTCCACTGTTTAGATATGTTCCTAGAGAAAATATAGTTGAAAGTTGACAGTAGCGATTATGCGGACAGTAGAAAGCTTATGTCCTTAATGCACCGCTCAGTGTGCTGAACCCCAAACGTTGTTTGTGGATGTTGCGAACATCAGACATACACGTTTTGATAACTACGTGATAGTTCAGTTAAACGGTTTAGAGTTGAGGCACCAAAGACGTTTTCGAAACTTCGCGGAACATATGAGATGTTTCGAGGGCTGAAATTAAGATTTCAGGCTCATGCCCACGTCAAGAGGTATGAGACCTCCGACGATTTTCTTAGCCTGCAAACTAAGGGAGAAAAGCTCAATCGTTGAGCTTGTGCTCAGATTGTCCGAGTGCAACAATCACTTGAATCGAGTGGGAGTCAATCTTCCAGATGAGATAGTGATGTTTCTCCAAAGTCATTGCCACCAAGCTGCTAGAGCTTCGTGATGAGCTATAACATATCAGGGATAGATATGATGATCCTTGAGGTATTCGCGATGTTTGACACCGTGAAAGTAGAAATCAAGAAGGAGCATCAATTGTTGATGGTTGGTGAAACCACTAGTTTCAAGAAGGGCAAGGGCAAGAAGGGATACTTCATGAAACGGCAAATCAGCTGCTGCTCTAGTGAAGAAACCCAAGGTTGAACCCAAACCCGAGACTAAGTGCTTCTGTAATAAGGGGAACAACCACTAGAGCGGAATTACCCTAGATACTTGGTTGATGAGAAGGCTGGCAAGGTCGATAGAAGTATATTGGATATACATGTTAATGTGTACTTTACTAGTACTCCTAGTAGCACCAGGGTATTAGATACCGGTTCAGTTGCTAAGTGTTAGTAACTCGAAATAAAAGCTACGGAATAAACGGAGACTAGCTAAAGGTGAGCTGACGATATGTGTTGGAAGTGTTTCCAAGGTTGATGTGATCAAGCATCGCACGCTCCCTCTACCATCGAGATTTGGTGTTTGCGTTGAGCATAGACATGATTGGATTATGTCTATCACAATACGGTTATTCATTTAAGGAGAATAATGGTTACTCTATTTATTTGAATAATACCTGCAATGGTCTTGCACCTAAAGGAATGGTTTATTGAATCTCGATCGTAGTGATACACATTTTCATGCCAAAAAGATATAAGATAGTAATGATAGTACCACTCACTTGTGGCACTACCATGTAAGTCATATTGGTATAAAACGCATGAAGAAGCTCCATGTTGATGGATCTTTGGACTCACTCGTTTTTGAAAAGTTTGAGCCATGCGAACCATGTCTATTTGTGTATACGCATGAAGAAACTCCATGCAGATGGATCGTTTGGACCCACTTGATTTTGAATCACTTGAGATATGCAAATTATACCACATGGGCAAGATGACTAAAAAGCCTCGATTTCAGTAAGATGGAACAAGATAGCAACTTGTTGGAAGTAACACATTTTGATGTGTGCAGTCCAATGAGTGCTGAGGCACGCAGTGGATATCGTTATGTTCTTACTTCACGGATGATTTGAGTAGATACTGAGTATATTTACTTGATGAAACGCAAGTCTGAATTATTGAATGGTTCAAGTAATTTCAGAGTGAAGTTGAAGATCGTCGTGACAAGAGGATAAAATGTCTATGATATGATCATAGAGATGAGTATCTGAGTTATGAGCTTTGGCACGCAATTAAGACATTGTGGAAATTGTTTCACAATTAATACCGCCTGGAACACCATAGTGTGATGATGTGTCCGAACATCATAACTGCACCCTATTGGATATCGTGCATACCATGATGTCTCTTGTCGAATTACCACTATCATTTATGGGTTAGGCATTAGAGACAACCGCATTCACTTGAAAATAGGGCACCACGTAATTCCGTTGAGACGACACCGTTTGAACTATGGTTTGGAGAAACCTAAGTTGTCGTTTCTTAAAAGTTTGGGGCTGCGACGCTTATGTGAAAAAGTTTCAGGTTGATAAGCTCGAACCCAAAGCGGATAAAATGCATCTTCATAGGACACCCAAAACAGTTGGGTATACCTCCTAATTCAGATCCGAAAGCAATAGGGATTGTTTCTTGAATCGGGTCCTTTCTCGAGGAAAAGTTTGTCTCGAAAAGTTGAGTGGGTGTGGGAGGATGGTGGAGACTTGATGAGGTTATTGAACCATCACTTCAACCAGTGTGTAGCAGGGCACAGGAAGTTGTTCGTGTGGCACCTACACCAATTGAAGTAGAAGCTTATGATAGAGATCATGAAACTTCGGATCAAGTCACTACCGTACCTCGTAGGGTGACAAGGATGCGTACTACATTAGAGTGGTACAGTAATCCTGTCTTGAAGGTCATGTTGCTAGACAACAATGAACCTACGAACTATGGAGAAGCGATGGTGGGCCCAAATTCCGACAAATGGTTAGAAGCCATGAAATCCGAGATAGGATCCATTTATCAGAACAAAGCATGGACTTTGGTGGACTTGCCCGATGATCGGCAAGCCATTGAGATAAATGGATCTTTAAGAAGAAGACGGACGTGGACGGTAATGTCACCGTCTATGAAGCTCGACTTATGGCAAAGAGTTTTTCACAAGTTCAAGGAGTTGACTGCAATGAGATTTTCTCATCCGTAGCGATGCTTAAAGTCCGTCGAAATCAAGTTAGCATTAGCTGCATTTACAAAATCTGGCAGATGGATGTCAAAACGAGTTTCCTTACCGGTTTTCGTAAGGAAAGGTTGTATGTGATACAATCAGAAAGGTTTTGTCGATCCTAAGGATGCTAAAAGGTATGCTAGCTCCAGCGATCCTTCTAAGGACTGGAGTAAGCATCTCGGAGTTGGAATATGTACTTTGATAAGATGATCAAAGATTTTTGTTTATACAAAGTTTATGAGAAACTTGTATTTCCAAAGAAGTGAGTGGGAGCACTATAGAATTTCTGATGAGTATATGTTGTTGACATATTGATGGTCAGAAATGATGTAGAATTTTCTGTAAAGCATATAGGGTTATTTGAAAAGTGTTTTTCAAGTGAAAACCTAGATTAAGCTACTTGAACAATAAACATCAAGATCTATAAGATAGATCAAAATGCTTAATAGTACTTTCAAATGAGCACATACCTTGACATGATCTTGAAGGTGTTCAAGATGGATCAGTCAAAGAAGGAGTTCTTGCCTGAGATGTAAGGTATGAAGTTAAGACTTAAAGCTCGACCATGGCATAAGAGAGAGAAGGGACGAAGGTCGTCCCCTATACTTCAGACGTAGGCTCTATAGTATGCTATGCTATGTACCGCACCGGAAGTGTGCCTTGCCATGAGTCAGTCAAGGGGTACAAGAGTGATCCAGGAATGGATCATTGGACAGCGGTCAAAATTGTCCTTGGAGTAAATAAGGACATGTTTCTCGATTATGGAGGTGATAAAGAGTTCGACGTAAAGGGCTACATCGATGCAAGCTTTAACACCTATCCGAATGACTCTCAGTAGCAAACTGGATACGTATAGTGGAGCAACCATTTGGAATAGCTCCAAGTGGAGAGTGGTAGCAGCATTTACAATATGACCTAGAGATTTGCGAAGTACCTACGAATCTGAAAGGTTCAGACCCGTTGACTAAAACCTCTCTCACAAGTAAACATGATCAAATCCCAGAACTCATTGAGTCTTAATCACATGATGATGTGAACTAGTTTAGTGACACTAGTAAACTCTTTTGATGTTGGTCACATGGCGATGTGACCTGTGAGTGTTAATCACATGGTTATGTGAACTAGATTATTGACTCTAGTGCAAGTGGGAGACTGTTGGAAATATGCCCTAGAGGCAATAATAAATTAGTTATTATTATATTTCCTTGTTCATGATAATCGTTTATTATCCATGCTATAATTGTATTGATAGGAAACTCAGATACATGTGTGGGTACATAGACAACACCATGTCCCTAGTAAGCCTCTAGTTGACTAGCTCGTTGATCAATAGATGGTTACAGTTTCCTGACCATAGACATTGGATGTCGTTGATAACGGGATCACATCATTAGGAGAATGATGTGATGGACAAGACCAAATCCTAAGCCTAGCACAAAGATCGTGTAGTTCGTATGCTAAAGCTTTTCTAATGTCAAGTATCTTTTCCTTAGACCATGAGATTGTGCAACTCCGGATACCGTAGGAATGCTTTGGGTGTACCAAACGTCTGGCGTAACTAGGTGGCTATAAAGGTGCACTACAGGTATCTCCGAAAGTATCTGTTGGGTTGGCACGAATCGAGACTGGGATTTGTCACTCCGTGTAAATGGAGAGGTATCTCTGGGCCCACTCGGTAGGACATCATCATAATGTGCACAATGTGACCAAGGGGTTGATCACGGGATGATGTGTTACGGAACGAGTAAAGAGACTTGCCGGTAACGAGATTGAACAAGGTATCGGTATACCGACGATCGAATCTCGGGAAAGTACAATATCGTTAGACAAAGGGAATTGTATACGAGATCGATTGAGTCCTTGACATCGTGGTTCATCCGATGAGATCATCATGGAACATGTGGGAGCCACCATGGTTATCCAGATCCCGCTGTTGGTTATTGGCCGGAGAACGTCTCGGTCATGTCTGCATGGTTCCCGAACTCGTAGGGTCTACACACTTAAGGTTTGATGACGCTAGGGTTATAAAGGAAGTTTGTATGTGGTTACCGAATGTTGTTCGGAGTCCCGGATGAGATCCCGGACGTCACAAGGAGTTCCGTAATGGTCCGGAGGTGAAGATTTATATATGGGAAGTCCTATTTTGGCCACCGGAAAATGTTCGGGATTTTTCGATATTGTACCGGGAAGGTTCTAGAAGGTTCCGGAGTGGGGCCCACCTGCATGGATGGACCCACATGAACGTGGGTAGTGGGGGCAAGGCCCCACACCCCTGGTGAAGGTGCACCAAGATCCCCCCTTAGAAGGAATAAGATCAAGTCCCGAAGGGATAAGATCAAGATCCCTAAAAAGGGGGGATAACAATCGGTGGGGGAAGGAAATGATGGGATTTCTTTCCTCTCACCTTTGCCAACGCCCCAATGGACTTGGAGGGCAAGAAATCATCCCCCTCCACCCCTATATATAGTGGAGAGGCGCATGGGAGCTTCACACGAAGTTCTGGCGCAGCCCTCCCCCTCTCCCAAGTCCTCCTCCTCTCCCGCGGTGCTTGGCGAAGCCCTGCAGGATCGCCACACTCCTCCACCACCACCACGCCATCGTGCTGCTGCTGGATGGAGTCTTCATCAACCTCTCCCTCTCTCCTTGCTGGATCAAGGCATGGGAGACGTCACCGGGCTGTACGTGTGTTGAACGCGGAGGTGCCGTCCGTTCGGCACTAGGATCTCCGGTGATTTGGATCACGACGAGTACGACTCCTTCAACCCTGTTCTCTTGAACGCTTCCGCTTAGAGATCTACAAGGGTATGTAGATGCACTCTCCTTCCCCTCGTTGCTGGTTTCTCCATAGATAGATCTTGGTGACACGTAGGAAAATTTTGAATTTCTGCTACGTTCCCCAACACAGCTTCTCCCGCGTCTTCTAAGCCGTTGGATGGTTGATCGACGGAGGAGAGAAACCCACTTAAGTGAACCGTTAGCTTGGCCCTGAGACCGTAGGATCTGATATGGACGGCTGTCAATGCAACTGACACGCAGGAACAGGGGAACTTAAGAACTGAGCCTGACAATACCCCCCGATTAAGCTGGAGCTTGTCCTCAAGCTCTGAATGCAGGAAAAGCTTTCTGGATAAAGGCTGAATCCTCCCAAGTTGCTTCCTCTGGTGGCAGATTTGCCCATTTCATCAACCATCTGACTACTGGAATGCTTATATTGCCTTGCTTCCTTGGAATTAGCTTCCTCTCCAGAATAGTTTCAGGTTCAATTCTGATTGTCCCATCAGGACCAACCAGGGTAAGTTTGGAAGAAGGCACCACCTTGGGTCCAATATGCTTTTTAAGCTGACTAACATGGAATGTGTCATGCAACTGGCAATCTTCAGGCAAGAGCAACTTGTATGCATGATTTCCAATTTTACTCAGAATTTTGAATGGCCCATAAAACTTGGAGTGTAGCTTAATGTGCGTGTGCAGACTGAGAGAAGTATGTCTGTGAGGTTGCAGCTTAAGATACACCATTTCTCCCACCATCAACTCTCTTTCTTTTCTGTTCCTGTCAGCAAAGAATTTCATTCTTGCTTGTGCTTTCAAGAGATTTTGCTTGATCACTTCCACTGCTAGCTCTTTGTTCTGCAACAGATCCTCATTGTCCACACAAATAGTGTCAGGTAGAGCTGATTCAGCCACCATAGGAGGAGGAAAACCATAAAGAGCTTGGAAAGGTGTCATTTTCAGAGATGTATGGAAAGAGGTGTTATACCACCACTCAGCTAAGGCCAGCCATCCATGCCATTTCCTTGGTTGTTGGAAGCACATACATCTTAAATAATTCTCCAAGCACTGATTCACTCTCTCTGTTTGCCCATCTATTTGTGGATGATAACTAGTGCTCATGTGCAATTTAATGTTCAGTGACTTGAACAACTTTTGCCAGAGATTACTAGTGAAGATTCTATCTCTGTCAGTCACAATAACTAGTGGCATGCCATGAAGTTTAAACACATTTTCAGAGAAGGCTCTGGCTACAGACTGGACTGTGATGGGATGCTTCATAGCAAGGAAATGAGAGTATTTAGTGAACCTGTCAACCACCACTAGAATCAAGTTTTTGTTCTCTGAAATGGGCAAACCCTCTACAAAATCCATACTAATATGAGCCCATGCAAAATCAGGAACAGGGAGTGGCTCTAACAGCCCAGGGTAAGGTGTATGTTCAGATTTGTTCAACTGGCAGACAGGGCAATTTTTCACAAATGTGATTACATCTTGCTTCATTCCTTGCCAATGAAATACTAGTTTTATTCTCTGATAAGTAGCTCGTTCACCAGAGTGTCCACCCAGCTCAGAGTTGTGAAATGTAGCTAGTATTTTCTGCCTCAAGTTAGTGCTTTTTCCCACTACCACCTTATTATGAAACCTCAATATACCATTCTTAAAGGAATAAGCATTACCAGTGTTTTATCCACAGAACACTCAGCAATTAGTTCCTTGATTTTGCCATCCTGCTGATAACTGCTCACTACTTCCTTAACCCAAGTAGGCAAGGCAGCAGTAGTAAATATTGCAGAAACTGCATGTTTTACTCTAGATAGTGCATCAACAGCCCTGTTCTCCTTGCCCTTCATGTACTCTATAGTAAAATTATATCCAAGTAACTTTAATAGCAGCTTGTGTTGGATACCCTCAGTAATTTTTTGATCTTGGATGTACTTCAAGCTCTCCTGATCTGTTCTGATTATTAGAGAAGTAGCAGAGAAATAATGTTTCCATTTCTTCACAGCTTCAATAATAGCCATAGCTTCTTTGTCATAAGTACTTAGTGCAGCAGCTTTAGGGCCAATACTCTTACTGAAATAAGCAAGTGGCCTGCCCTCTTGCATTTGTATAGCCCCCAAGCCATATCCACAAGCAGCAGCTTCCAATATAAATGGCTTTTTTGAAATCTGGCAGGGCCAGGACAGGTGCATGAGTGAGTTTCTGTTTCAGTGCTTCAAATGCTTGTTGTTGCTCCTTTGCCCAAGCAAAAGAATCCTTCTTCAAGCAGTCAAAGAGAGGCCTGCAGATTATCCCATATCCCTGGATAAACCTTCTGTAATATCCACTTAAACCCAGAAAACTCCTCAATTCAGTGATAGTAGTTGGAGCAGGCCATGACTTGATAGCCTCAATCTTTGTAGGGTCAGTAGAAACTCCTTCAGAGTTAATGACATGGCCCAAATATTCAATCTCCTTCTGACCAAAAGAACATTTTTCTAACTTGGCATATAACTTATTTGCTTGCAATATATCAAATACTTGCTTGAGATGCTTAACATGTTCTTCCATGGAAAAATTGAACACTAGAATATCATCAAAGAATACAACTAGAAACTTGAGAAGACCAAATAGGAGATTCATTAAAGCCTGGAATGAAGGAGGTCCATTAGTAAGTCCAAATGACATTACTAAATACTCAAATAATCCCATATGAGTTACAAATGCAGTTTTTGGAATATCCTCCTCTGATCTGGTGATAGCCATTTCTCAAATCAATTTTTGAAAATACTTTTGCTCCTTTGAGTTGGTCCAACAGATCTTCTATAACTGGAATGGGATATTTGTTTTTTATTGTAATTGCATTTTACTTTCTATAGTCAGTACAGAGCCTCCATGACCCATCTTTTTTCTTAACTAACAGCACAGGGGAGGAGAATGGACTAGTGCTGGGCCTGATAATACCATTCTTCAGGAGTTCCAAGATAATCTTCTCCAGGATTTCTTTTTGATGCTGAGGAATTCTATATGGCCTTTGGTTAACCACTTTTGCTCCCTCTACCAAAGGAATTCTATGATCACAGGGCCTACTTGGTGGAAGTTCAGTAGGTTCCTGAAACAGTTTCTCATACTAATCCAACAGTGGTTTGAATGCAGCAGGAATTTCTTGAGTAGTTGCTACCATTTGAGGACCAGAAGTAGTAAACAAGGAGAATCCACACACAGCTTGTTCCACTAATTTCTCAGTGTGGTCAGTTACTTCAGTAACTGTAGTAAGAGGTACAGTTTCATCCACAAAAGTGATAAACTGCCCTTCAGGAGCAGATATCTTCATTTCCATCTTAATGAAATCCATTTGTATGGGGCTATATTTCCTCAACCAATCTACTCCTAAGATGATGTCATAGCCTTTTAACTTTAGTACTCTAAAGCTGTCAATAAATGCATGGCCTTGTATTGCATAGTGACAGTTCTTTGCTTGGAATTCACTCCAAAGGATCCCTCCACTAGCAACTACTACTTTAGTTTTTGGTGTAGGACTGGGAACAACATCCAACTTACTAGCCATCTGAGGAGATATAAAAGTAGTAGTACTGCCACTGTCCACCAGTGCAATTGCCAGAGTATTTCCCAATTTAACTGTTAGTATGAAAGTATTTTTAGTTGCTCCAATGCCCATGGCAGCATGCATTGATACTTTCGGTACTGTTTCCTTAGTTAGCTGCTCTGTATTGTCTAGCTCCTGATCATCATATTCTGCCACAAATATAGTTTCAGGAGTTCCATCTTCTTGAGCTTGTAGAGCTTGGATTTGAGCTTTCTGGTTCATTTTACACACTTGCCTCTGACCAGGCACCCAAGGCTCTCTACATTTATAACACACCTGGTTCTGTTTGGCCTGCTGAATAACCACATTCCTGTTTTGTGGTGCAGTTGGAAGTAGTTGTTTGGGCTGTTCAAAAATGACTTGTCTTTTTGGTTGAGGCACATACTGCTTATTTTGCACTGACTGAGAGGAAGGCTGAGATTTCTCCGTTCTTCTGGCATACCACACTGCAGTTTGCAGATCTTTTGGTTTAAAACATTCCACTAAACTTCTGATGTAAGGGTTGAGGCCTGAGACAAAGCTGGAGACATAATAGTCATCAGGTATAGCAGGGTTTTCTCTCCTTATTCCATTGACCAATTGCTCAAATTGTTCCACATAAGCAGCCACTATTGTTGCTTGATGTGCAGCATGAAAGTTACTGACCACATCACAAGCTGATTCCATAGAGAACCTATCAGATAGGTAAGAACAGAATTTACGCCATGGCACATTAGAGGGTGCATATCCAGTACCCCTCCACCACTGAATAGCAGGCCCTTTAAGATAAGAAATTGCCAGTTCTGTTCCATGTTCAATGGGAGTTCTTGCAGCAGCAAAATACTGTTCCAAATTCTGAATCCATGACTCAGGATCTTGTCCTTCAAATTCGGATATGTTCAACTTAGCAGGCTCAACAGTTCAGAACACCTTTTTCTGTAATAATTCTCAACTCCATCTTCTTCCTGTATTTCCTCCAACTGAACTACATTTCTCTGCACTGCCTGAAACTGCTCCTTGTCCTTACTCTGACCATAGTGTGGGTGCCTGTAGGGAACCTTAGGAGTCCCATCCATATTCAGTTCCTTACCAGCCTGATCACGCAGAACAGCTGTCCCAATTGGAACAGGGGCAACTTTGTCAGGCATTGCCACCGATGGTGGTGTAGGAGCTTGGAGCTGCTTGGGCCTACCCGGAGCTACCTGAGGTGAGTTAACTTGGTTGTCCTTAACCTGCACACTGCCTTGGCCTTCTTCAACCTGATCCTCCTGTGCTGGCTCGGGTTCTAACAAAAGACGCCTGAAATTGTCCTGAATTTTCTCAAAGTTCTTTTGCATCGTTGCAAAATTTCTGTTTACAGATGCCTGAAACTGCTGGAACTCCTTGCGATCCTTTTCTCGCTCCCGCTGGAGCGTTTTGATGTCCAACTCAAGGGAATCCAGCTGCAATTCGGCCATTGACCCTGAATCCACCGGGCCCGTCATCTTGAAATCATCGGCAATCAACACCATAGAGGGTTGGGAGGGTGGGAGGACTAGTCACCGCCGCCTACGCCGACGCCAGCGCCCGTCTCCGATGGTACACGAGCAGATCACAGGAGCTGGGATTTCACTACCCGAAAAGTGTTCCCGGGCAACCAGACTGTTCTTCTGCTTGTACCCGAACTCTGCCACTACGGCCGCCACCAGATGCCGCCAGATCGGGGTGAGATGAGGGATTTTACAGTCGGAACCAACCTCTTCTACCCCCAATCAACCACGCCGCCGAGGAAGGACTGGCTCACGATGCCAATTGTCAGGACCAGAGTCCCTCTGTACTGAATTTAAGCACGAACTAGTAGGTTTCAGACAAGAATTTGGACGAATTTAGCTAGGATTTTCATTGCAAGAGGAAGGGAAAGTAGTAGCACGCCACCGGCGGCTAGGGTTTACACCCAATAATTCTATTACATGCCTCGAATGGAACGGAAAGCTGGCTTATATAGCCATTACAGTAGCTGTAAAGCAGAAAAGCAGAAAAGTGCAAGCACATGGCTTGTCGGACGGTGAACAGCTTCTAAGCCGTTGGATGGTTGATCGACGGAGGAGAGAAACCCACTTAAGTGAATCGTTAGCTTGGCCCTGAGACCGTAGGATCTGAGATGGACGGCTGTCAATGCAACTGACACGCAGGAACATGGGAACTTAAGAACTGAGCCTGACAAATCTTTTCTCTAATCCCTTTGCTCCGATTTTAAAGGATGCATGGCCCGTACTTTCTGTTGCTTGAATCTTCAACAAATCGTGGGGATCATTACATGCAAAGGAAAAAATGATAAGAAAAGGTGAGCACACGTCGCTGCAGACATCAATCCAAATCGGCAGCGCATCTCATCCATGACAGATGCACGAAACGTTATTGGCCCCGCGATCAGGACATTCACGACGGCCGTGCGCCAAAGCGTCGACGCGGATGGCCGGACCAACTCCCCGTCGACGATGTCCACGCCAAGACCGCAGGCGTACCGCTACAGCACGAGACGGCAGACATTCTGATACGAGACGACGGTGCCGGTGGCTGGTCGTACTCTTCATCGAGGACTACTCCGTCCAGGGTGAGCTTGAGATGCATGCCAGCATAGAATATGCATGTGAATAGCCATTCGCTAGCTTGGTTGATCAATTCGAGGACTCCCATGCGTGCCTACTTCGTGATGCTAGCTATATGTTGCAGAAGTCAGATGCTAGGCCAAACTATTATATCTCTATTTTTAATGGAACAGTTGATAGTCTCGCTTTCAGGTTTTTTTTCGTCCCACCACTTTCGTCCGGTTTTTTTTTATAGGTTAACCGTCGTAGATTTTTTTCGATGCTGGTTTCTTATTCACCGGTTTATCTACCCCTCAACTCTTTCCTTGCAAATCAGCACTTTCCAAACGTGCACGCAATCACGGATCTAAATTTACTAACTTATCCAAATCAATCGATACCTTCCATTATTGCAAAATTTTTAGGAAACAAATAGTAGATTTTAAGGAAACAAATAAAAGATTTTAAAGACGCATCATACTTTACTAACAATCACTAAAAATCAAATCTAAATTAATTAACCTTACCTTAAATCACTCAATCATTTTAATTAGAAAATATTTTCTTTCCTAACTGCACCCCGCTTAGTGTGCACATAACAATCCGAAGTAATTAGTCACATGATTGAATCCATTTATTTAGAGCGACATGATTGAATTCATTTATTAACAATAATCCTCACCAAAAGTGTGTTTAGCAATTTTAGAGGGCGGACCAAAACTCTGCCATCCGCTCGCCCGCGTTTGTTTAGGTACAGGAAAAAATTGCATAATATATGGAAACAACACGACCGGAGCGGCGGCGCAATCTTCGGGGATAGGGGTTCGGAGGAGAAGGATTGGCCTGGCAGCATGATCGGGGTGCTTCCCCGCGGCCGCGGCCGTCCTTGCGATGCCACCTACCCGAAATCAACGCTGCTCCCTGCCGTCAGCCGATGCGACGCCGCCTGCCCTCCTACCCACGATCCGCTGCCGCGTGCGGCTAAGGCGGGAGGAGTAGCGACGGGGCCGAGGTCCTTCATGCGTTCCGGGATGGAGGCCATGATTTCGTCGAGGTCGTTGCTGCCTCCTACACTCAGGGTGTGTCGCCGAGATCGAGGCGAGCATGAGGAGCTGTGGCCACCGCCATGGTCACCCCATCGCAGGGGATGGAGCACGCCGTCGGCCTACAGCTTGTGGAGATCACTGTTGCTCTTCAGGTCGCGTGGTGACCGGATCTTGCCGATGTGTCCCTCCCCGACGACCTCCTCTTCGCCCGGTTGGCCGGCATGGATCTCGCCACTGCTGCCCTCAACTTCTCTGCCTCGAGCTCGACGGTCAGCCACCATGGATCCCCCAGCTGGAGGGTCACATGAACCAGCCGTCCTCCCATGCTGCAGCGGCGAGAAGGTGACATGGCTCTCCGTACACGAAGAGTGGAGTTCAGTCAAGTACTTATATACTTGGCCTCTACTGCTGATCCATGTACATGGAGAAGAACAGACAAACGCTCGTTCATGCTTCGTTCCACTCCTTTGCGCTACATTACTGGAGGTGACATTTTCCTATCTCTCTATGTTGTAACAAGCCTGCTGCCTGCATAGTTAATGGCTTTTTTATTTAAATTTATCGCTGCTTAGTGCTTTGTTGCAATTGTTCACCCAAGATTCTTATATATAATCTGAGCGTATGTAGGCATACTTAGCTTTGTTATTCCATTTTTTCTGGCGCATAGAAATAAGAGTATTGTTCAGGTTAGTTTTTCAATTGAGTATGGTATTTGGATTGCTATCAGAATGTCTTTTCTATGCATGTGATTTCTCACATCTGGTTATAATATTTGTGAAGACGTGCATTCGTGCACTTGGAAGCGGGCCCGTGGCCCGCGCTGGACGGCGCCGACGCCGACCCGAGCCACCTCGTCCGCGTATTCTTGGAGCTGTGGCTGGTCGATTTTCATGAAATTAATTCCCTCAGTTCCGGTGGCAAATATAATACACATAATCCATATTATTATGCACTAGCGTGTATATGTGAAATAGATGGATTATGGTCCCGTACCCAATAAGATGGATATGTGTGTGTGTTAGAGCGAGAGGGAGAGGGGGATAGAGAGTGAGGAAGAGGGAGGGAGAGTGTGTGTCTGTGTGTGTGAGAATTTGATGGTAAAAAAGGTCGCCAATGTCGTAATATTGAACTCTTAAAGTTAATGTGACCCCGTTGCAACGCACGGGCGTTCTTCTAGTCATACTAAGTTCTAAAATTAATCTTGAAAGAGAATAAGCTAATGATGTTGAAGATTATGCAGTTCCAGTGCCTGGAAGGCCATATGGTATTTTCCGAGCCTATGTCTATGAATCAAACATTGATGGCAACGACGCATGCCAAAGTCTTGCATCCTGTATCGAGAACATCGCGATGGGCGTGTGAAGCCGTGAGACTACGAAGCCCAACAAAGACAATGGCACGAGCAATATAATTATGATTTCATGAGAAGAAAAAAGCACAATGTGTGGGCGGCATGACCGTGGAGTCCGGCCAGCCAGCAATCGTGGCATGCGATTAGCTCTGGCACGAGCGAGTGCAGTTGCAAGCAGCAGTACGGCTGCCGCGCGCTGTCGACGGGGAGTTGGTCCAGCTGTCCGCAACGACGCCTTGAAGCACAGCCTCCGTGAATGTCATATGCTCCTGTCAGCCAACGCAACAATGTGTCGTGCTTCCACCATGGACGAGCCGTCAGACAGGCTGCCAGCGACGAGCTGCTTCGGCGCTGCGTCGCACCGTTTGGCCGCCATTGTCGAGGCCTTTCGGCATGGCCACTATATACGCAATGCAAAATAAGACCTAATCCACATGCCTGTCAGAATCGAGAATCACCTTTTTGGGATTGAGAATAGACGGGAAGTGGGATTAGCGTGCTTTGAGATTGTCGAGGCCACCTGGCGCTCATCCAGTAGGGTCTCACGTCCTTGCCTATGAATCATTTAAGCTGCTTGGGAAGTCAGCTTACCTACATGTAAGTGCCTTTCTGTGCAATGTGAGTTACACCCTGTGCCCAAATGGCAAAATCCTCACTTCGCACTGTCAATATCCGCCGTTCTGATCCTTTTCTATTGCCTAATGTCGCTAAATCTAATGGTCTTCTTCAGCTTCTCCGGGTGGATTGCCTATTTCCTATTGATGTTGTTGGCACCTGCTCTCCAATAGATGTATTGTTTTATCTCTATAACTGATTATGAATGAAACAGGCAATGTATTACGTGCATGCCTCATGGCTATGTATTTCTATACCGACGGTGTTGCCATGGAGCTATATTTATGGCATGAGAAGGTAAAACATATTAGTGAAGGATTTACCAGAAACATTGTTACATGAACATTGTCAACTACCAGAAAATATATACATTTATGTATTAATAGGCCATTTTTCTTGGTGCATTTTGATAGTATGTTCTGTTGACATCCATGATGAAACACGATGATACAAAAAATATGTAGATATACTTTTCTTTGAGATTAGGCTGTCACATTAGAAAATTTGCCAAGATTGTTGTGTACAACTGTGGTCAAAGTATGTGCAAGTAGTCAGTGCTAATTTGTTCGTGAAATTCATATATTGGCATCAGATTATACATGCGTATCAATTTAGCACAAATTTACCAAATGAAGTTTAATAAGATTATGATTATTTTAAGCATTTTCCACAACGCAAACTATTGAAGAATGATTTTGGTTATACTAATATGAGAATGTACAACAACCCTGCGAATTCTGCTGCAAATATATACTTATGTACATATAGACTAGAAAAAATTGACGATGACCGACAACTTCGACAATATTAGTAATTAACAAGTTTCTTGCTATATTATATTCGTGAATAAACAGAGCGATACAGAAATCTATGGAGCAGCACTAATTTTTGAGCTTTTGTCGGTTGCTATCATCATCAAAGATGACTTTGGTCACAACATCATTTAACCAGAAGATTGCAACTTTTGTAAAGTTTAACATTATTGTACACAAGCATGTTGTCTTGCATTTTTTAGTGCTAAATTTAGCAAGAATTTAATGTTAGCATCAGTTTATATGGTGCATAAATTTTAGAATCGGCTTGACTTGGTGTATTAATTTGTCAAAGAAAAGATGATAATTATCTACTGCCGTTTTTTACAACAACACAAGCTATTGCATGATGATGTTGATTCTACTAAGATGGAACAACCGTAGTAGTACTATAACCGAATGTGAAGCATCTAAGTTACTATATTCTACAGATAAATGAAACATTTCCTTCACATGGCTACACAAATAAGTATAAAGCCATCCCAGTTGGTTGCAAAATGAAATTAAATATATCACTGCATAACTTTGATCATAGTTCGAAGTTAAAATGATTATTTGATAACTTCAACTACAATTAATTTGGGTGGGCCAAGCCATGCGAATGCACGGGTTGATGACTAGTATTTCTAAATATATTTTTTGCAGATATGTGTGCACTATTCAACTACGTACTCTCTCGTTCCACAAACATGTGCATTGCAATATAAAGATACTAAAATATTCAAATGTTTATTATAATGTTTTATTATTTTTCAAAAGGAAAAACAACCATATATACTATTTCACCGTGGTTTATCTGTTCGAGATCGTATCGTAAAATTTCATTCAGTGTCAATACACTGAAAACTTATCAGGTTTTTCATGTTCTAGATTGCATTATTATGTTTCATAGAGTTTCATCATGTTCTGAAATATTATATTGCATTGTTATGTTTCATAGAGTTTCATCATGTTCTGAAATATGAACTTTAAAACCTCTCAAAATACTAAATATACTATATCTAGACCCGTTCAAATTTTGAGGATTTTTAAAGTTTTTCATGCAGTTCGAACTGGTTAATCGGGCCTTGACACGTGTGATTACTTTGGGATATGACCGCGTACGGTTTGGTGTGTACGCAGCAATTTCCGCACTGCTGCATGTGCTGGGCCCAGGGGTGCACGTGGTTGATTTGACCATGCTCTTTATTTGGGGGTATTGCATGCTGGGTCCGGAAGTTACGATATTTTGGTCTCCGATTGCATGCAGCTTGCTTTTGCCTGTACGTGTCTTTTTTTTTTCAACACGCATGTGTCTTTCGGTGGGAGCTTTCATTTAATTTTGAGAGCGTGATTTACGTGGTGGGTTACCGACATAGTGGGGCGGTATGTGCACGTGTTATCTGGTTTCGTATGTGCTGCCTCATGTCCGTGCCGCCACGTCCTTAGTTGATGCGATTTGCTCTCGAAAGATTGACACATGTAGACTTGGTGGAAATTTCTGGCCGTGCCGCTCTTGCCGTATTTTCTGGAGACCGCTGGTTAGCGGTTGATTACTAGTATCTTCAACGGCGGTTTTCTTTCAAAGTCCTACTCGCGAGGAACTCAAATAGCAATTGTGTGATTCAACAAATAAAATAAATTGAAGCTTTGGAATTATATGAAAAAAATACGAATGGGCGAGGTATTTATTGTGTGTCAGGGATATAAAAGAGAGGTTGCTAACATACGGCATATTTTGTGACTGATTGATGTTACTTGAGTGGGGACCAACATGCATGCATCTTCAATAGAATGCACGGCTGAGCCATGGCACGGGTCTCCGGTGCATGGTAGAATTTCTTTTGTCGGTGGCTTGTCTCTTGTTTTTACATAAGGATCGGACCTGCTGTTATGATAATGATTCACTGGATTCCTTACAAAGCACCTCTAAAATAATAATAAAATATATCAAGGTCCACAGACCCGAACGACCGTTGCTGCCGCTAAGACGAGATGACGTGTCCCTGTCTTTGCGTCATAGCCGGCCTGACCTTGTCAACGATCTTGTCAACGGGAAGTCTTCGTACAAGTGTCCCTAAATATCATCGCCATGTAGCCGTCGTTGATTGCCTAGACAAATCTACTTCGCTTGTCTATTAAGGGAGCAAACGGTTTTCTTTTTTTTTTAATTTTATAAGGTGGAAGTTTAGGACTAAACCTATTTAATTGTAGTATTTGCTTCGTCTTCACGTGTTCTTAGTAACGAAAATGGAAAGGAAAAAAACAAGATGTTTCTTGAGAAATGCCAGGGGGCTAGAGAATGCAATTTATCCAGGCCGTCTTCTCTCCTTTTGTTATTTACTAGGACATTGTCTGTAGGTTTTTTTTGGGATAAAGGGAGTTTTATTTCTATGTAATAGTGTTACAGTCAAGAGGCCACAAATTCTTAGTACAAGGTGGAGCTGAGACCAACCGCACAGTAGTTGTACTCTCGGTACGGCTATATTTGGCCAGCCAAGCTGCAACTCAAAGAATTTTCTGAGAATAAAACTCCCTAATGCACATTAACTCTTTGATCTACGAAGAATTTTCTGAGGATAAAATTCCCAACTGCACGTTAACTCTTTGATCTACGAAGAATTTTCTGAGGATAAAACTCCCTAATGTACATTAACTCTTTGATCACCCGAACCAAAGAACCGTACGCAGAAGGTTCCAGTCCACTGTTCGACAAGCAAGATAGTGCTTCCCACGAGTCTGACTGAACGATAACCGGAAGTATAAATAATGCCAGTAGGTTACAATGAATATAAATAATCTATTATGACAGATAGTGATTTACCTGTCTATAATACAATTGTTTTCTTAGGGGAGGCTATTAATACAATTGTGTAAATAAATTTTTGGGTTATAAATAATCCATTACGTTATATTGTGATTTACCTATATATATTAAGACAATTATGTAATAGATGTTTATCAAATCTTCTTCTTGATTTACCTTATTTTGATAAGAAGTTTTGTAAGTAAACTAAAATTAAATTGGTTCAGAAGATAAATAAAATTAAAATGATTAATTATCATACGGGGAGGTTAGACGAAGGGGTCAGGAAAAGAAAAATGAAACATGACACCTTTAGATAGATAGATATAGATATAAATATAATATAGATAGATAGATATAGATTATACCTGGCCATCTGTCGGGCGGGCGGGCTTCGGGCCAGGCCTACCAAAGCCCGACACAAAAAACCTAGGCCCGAGCTCGGCCAATCAGTCAAAAAGCCCAGCAGGCCTTGGGCCACGGGCCGGGCCTCTTCCTTAAACGGTGAATATGTCGCGCCCGAGCCCGGCTGTCGGGCCTAAAATCAGGCCCAAGCCCGGCCCATGGGCAAGGTCGGGTCGGGCCATCTGGGCCGGGTTGCCCATGGCCAAGTAGAATATAGATATAGATATAGTATAGATAGATAGATATATAGATAGATATAAAGATAAAGATAGAGACTATGGACTATGGACTTTTTCCCTTCTAGTCAAGGATTTTTTTAGGGCTTTCTAGCTAGGGCTTGAGAAGCTCCCAAGGGACGCGGGAGCTATATCTATATCACACTTATAACGAGATGGTAGCTCCCCTCATCAGCAGCAGTAGAGAGCTCTGATTTGACACTCGGGTGAAGCAAGAGAGCAAGTGCAGAAGAGAGATGGCGTCCCCTCACCGCATGTCCGCCGCGCCCGCCGCCCTCCTCATCCTGCTCCTCCTCATCGCCATGGGTACGTCCGGCGAGCTTCCTCCCTTCCATCGATCGAGCAGCTATAAACTGTAATTAATCACCGGCTCTTAATTACTTTTTGTGGTGGTTGCATTGCAGAGATGGGGACGATGAAGGTGGTGGAGGCCCGGACGTGCCAGTCGAGGAGCCACAAATTCAAGGGCGGTTGCTTCAGCGACAGCAATTGCGCCAACGTGTGCCACACCGAGAACTTCCCCCGCGGGCAGTGCCACCAGCATTACGTCGAGCCCAAGTGCTACTGCGAGCGGGATTGCTGACCTTAGGATGACCAGAAATAAAGAAGCTCCATCGGTGTTGCATCTTCATCTTCATGCATGCATACATGCATGTTGTTTAGGTGAAGATCGGGCCTGGCTCCGGCGTGTTTGCGGCTTCAATTAGTTTGTGCGGTTAATGTATATTAATAATGATGCATGACACTGATGCATGTGGTTTCTCTGTGTTGTGATGTGTTGTGTTTCTATGTGTTGTTGTGTTGGATTCAGTCAATCTGCAGTTAGTTGGCTTGTCTTTTTTTTTAAAGGATCAGATCTATTACGATATAGATTCACCAGATCCGTACAAAGCACCCATAAAATAATAATAAAAATACATCAAAGTCCATGGACCATCAAATCGAACGACTGTTGTTGCCGCTAGAATGAGACAACAACGCGTCGCTGTTGTAACCGGCCTGACCTTGTCGGGAAGTCTTCAGTGACAAATCTACTCTGCTTGTCTATTAGGCGGAGCAAAAATATTCTTATTTTCTTTTATAAGAATTCTTTTTTTATATTACAAGTTCGAAGTTTAAGACTAAACCTGATCTAATTGTAGTATTTGTTCGGAAATGTTAACGCTCACACGTGTGGGCGTTTGCACATCGCCCACACGTCTCCATCACCACTCATTTTGCCACGTATGAATAGATGACATCAGCAGATTTTTTTTGGGTTTTCGGCTTAAAAATGTTGTATCTCCTAAATAAAAAAGCGAACTAAAAATCCGTTTTCACCATTAAATCCGTCACGACGAGATCTTCAAAACTAGACCCCATGTTGATATGTTTCGACGAAATTTTTTTTTGCCAGAAGATGCCACGATGTTTACACTGCAGTTGCCATAGGGCTTAAACTAAAGTTTCCATGTGGCAATTTTAGTTTGTAGATCATGGCAATTTTAGTATTTTGATGATGGCAACTCCAGTACTTTGACCATGAAAATTATTTTTTGTATGAACCATGGCAATTTTACGTGCATGTATCATGGCAATTTTAGTTTATGGTTCATGGCAAGTCTACACTGGTGGAAAAAAGGCCTTTGGTCGCGGTTCGCAACTGCCATTAGTCGCGGCTGCAACGCGACCAACTAAGCGACTAAAGCCCCCACCTTTAGTCGCGGCTGCTTAAGAACCGCGACTAACGGCCCGTCCACGTGGGCGCCAGGGCGGCCGTCGGGCGGAGGACCTTTAGTCGCTGTTCTTCGGCCAACGACTAAAGGCACCCTTGAGGTTTAGGGTTTTAGCCCCCTAAACCTGTTTTCTGTTTAATTTGTATTGTTTTATTTCTTTTGTGCTTTATTTTAATTTTGAAGGAGTTTCATATATTCTACGGTACTACATACATGCATATGAATGTACAATTTCAAATAAATTTGAAATTAGAACCAAAAGAATTCAAGAGGAATATACAATATATATTCAATATCATCGGATGACCATATACAATTTTGAACAAGTTTCCATACATGATTTAATCCATATAAATTTCTCGTCCTCGTAATAGTGTTCTCCTTTAGGATGGAGGACTTCCTTACGAACCATCCAGCTAGTTCCTCTTGAAGTGGTCGGAAGCGAGCTTGGACTAAGCATCCACGGAGGTTATTCCTCTGAGCATTGGTATCACTCGGATCAACCCGCTCGAGGTGTATCTCGGATCCTCTCACGAACATAGTATGCACATAGATTGGTCAACGGTGGCTGAATATCCCCAGCATTCTTAGGCTTTAACAATTTGAATTCTAGCTTTTTTTGAATTCACCGACCTTTGTATCTATGAACCGTCTCCAAACCCTACGAGGCAAAGAAAATTAAATGAACAAGAGAGTTATTAGTTACTTGATATTAGGAAATGAACCAAATAGGCCGATCGATATAGAGCGCAAATGAATGAAAATAATTACTTCGCAGCATTTTTCTCATGTCGCCCCAAAGCTTTGGATCCTTATTCAGAGAGTCGTGGAAGAGACATTCGAGGTGTTAACTTTAATTACTAGCAGAATCCAAAGAACTGCGGACACGATACATGCACAATCGTCATGCATAACTCATCGATTAGCCGCCACATACCATGCATGGAGTAAACAAAAGAGAATGTGCTCAAGATGAAACACTCACCCAAAATGGTAAGGAAATAGAATATCACTTTTGAGTTCCTGCTTTGTAAGAAACTGCCACAGTCGCCTCCACGTCGGCGGGTAATGCTTCAACACAATATCATTAACGATGTGTGGGTCAATGAACCCAACATCATGGATGTTCCTTACTCGCATTCCTTAATCTTCATTCTGCATGTATAATAGAGGACACAACAATATAGTTAGGACATATATATAGTGCAGGCAATATGAACGAGATGGGGTAGAAATTAATAAATCACTTACGAACGTAGCAACCGATGAGAGATTTGTCGAGCTCAGCAGATTGAAAAGCTGGAACAATTCACTCAGTTCAATTTGTACATAGTAATGTTTGAAGTGATGCTCATGTCTAACTTCCGCATAAATATATTCTTTGGCGTTTTTATTTTTATGTAACCCTTGTACCAATTCAGCAGACGTTTCATTTGGTCGTAGATCCTTTTCTGCAAGCAGGCTCGACGAGAGGCCCATTCTTGACATATGTAATCACTACCTCCTTCACTGGCAACTCATCAAGGTCTAATAGTTCACGAAGAGTAATACCTAAGTTGGCGCTTGTTCTCGCACTTTCGTTACTCAATCCTGTCTGCCGCAGCTTGTATGATCTCGGGGCATCCGGACGAAGGCTTCCACTATAAGCGGGCAATCGATTGTTTACTTTGTTCCCGAGCTGGGCAACTTGTTTCCGCTTTTTTACTTTCGCCTTCTCCGCTCTTTGTTCTCCTTGAACATGAGTGCCTGCCTGCAAGTTCACGTTCATAGTCGTTAGGCAGATTCTTGGCGGCTTGGGACGGTGTGCTCAAAATGACTTAGCCCACTTCTTTTGCTCATCGAAAATACTGGCTTGGGCTCGGGCTCTCTTTTCTTCTTGCAGTCCGCCTTCCATTTCTCCAAATCAGCAGCAGCGTCGCGTCGACTTGCTCGGCACTACGTTCCCAAGGCCTTGTGGGGAGAGGCTTGATGATGGCTCCGTACCTTTGTGGTCTTAGGTACATAAGGGTCCGGGTTAATAATCCAGACTGCTACGCTTCTTTGCCGTAGGTGGATTGGGGCGGCGTCGATCACCCGCGGACGAGGATCGGGGCGGCGGATGATCACCCGCGGACGTTGTGGGCGGGGCGGCGTCGGCTGATGTGACGGAGGTGTAGGTGAACCGCCACCACCACCACCACCACCACCACCGCCACCGCCACCACCACCACCGTGAGGGGTGGACTTGTTGTCCTTGGCGCCTCGCTCGAAACTTGATAAACTTCTTTTGCCATAGAATGTAATGGCGCTTGACATCTCCAAGTCTTTTCTCCCCTTGGTGTAGCAATGTCAATCTCCGTGTCCTCAAACCCTTGGACTATGTCCTCCACCGTGACACGAGCATAGCCATCTTGAATGGGGTTGTTGTGGTGGAGTGCTCGAGTAAACATGGTAAAGCACTGCCGATGGCTACCTTCATGGACATGTTCCCGATAGGATAATACAGATGACATTCTTTCATCTCCTTTATATCGCCCACGGGTAGCGAGGAGGCTCCGGTGCAGTAATTTCGACCACCGAGGCTCCGGTGCAGATAATTTCGATCACCGAGGCTCCGGTGCAGTAATTTCGATCGTCGGTGCATCTGCACCAGCCGGTGGGGCCTCCGTGGAAGCCACGCTGCTTCTCCGCTGCTGGCTTCCGAGATCCGCTGGATGATCTTCATGCTGCACCCGAGCTGCATCTCTTTCGGCTACTAGTACACTCATGGTTTTCTTCATCACATCCATTTCCGATGCCAACCGCGCCACAACATCTGCTTCCCGATCCATCTTTCTCTTACGGCTTCTGTAACCGTACGGGTCATCGTTCTGGGGGAACCCTATTTTCCACGGAATGTGCCCCATGCCTCGTACACGTCCTCCGTGTTCAGGATTCCCGAGGGCTTTTGTCAGCGCGTCGTTCTCTCTGTTGAACTTGATCTTCCCCTGTTGAGCATCCTTCATTGCGTCAATAAGGGCTTGGGTGGGTTTAAGTAATTTGCCCCGGTAAACACACTCCCCCTCCGGGTTCAGCGTTCCCCATGCCCGTACCACCAGCTTTTGGCCCTTGTGTCCCATCCTCCGTGCACTGGACGGATTCCTCGCGCCCTCAGCTCGTTCTCCATCTTCTCCAACCTAGGCACCCAAATGCGATACCCTCCGGCCCCATAACATGATTGTACTCCTTCTTAGCCGCATTTTCCTTATTTTGTTTCGATATTTGAATGAACTGCTCCGATTTCTTTTGCTTCACAAATTCTGGCCAATCATCTTTCGCTTTCTCATATTGTCCTTTGAAATCCGGAGTCTTGTTCGCTTGACAAAGTCACGGGCTAGATTTTGCTTGAATTTCCGAATCGTCGGCCATCTTATGAAGAGTGAACTGTTTGACTAGCCTCCTCCTCTCCTTGTTTTCCTCAATCTTGTTACCCTCCTCATCGAATTTGTTGTATTCGGAGGTAGAACGAAATGTTCCATAAGCTTCTTGAAGCAATCTTTTTTGTTCTCTTATCGACAAAAGTGAAACCATCAATTCGTGCCTTCTTTGGCTCATTCCACTCTGACGGTGATCGAGACGTTGTCTCTAACAATGGCTCCGCATTGGTGACAAACTTGGTGGCGTTCTTGCGGGGCTCCAGCTGCCTGCCGGTTGCCTTGTCGACAACCGCGATGGTGCATGTTTCTCCTTGTTTCATCGTCTTGGTTGCGCCACGCTTTGACGACGTACTCGATTGTTTGACGATCCGCCGAGGGCTAAAATAAGAAAGAGAGTCGCGCGTTAGTACACACATATTTATTCAAATCAGTTAGTTTGTATCACCGAGGCTCAATGTATATATATACCTCGGCGCGGAGGTGGTTGCTACTTCCATTTGAAGATCGTCGTTTATCGGCGTTTCTTGACATCATCTTCTTGACGGCGCCCTTCATCTTCACCGTCAAGGTTGAGATAAGAAGAGATATCATCTTCTTCTTCTCCGGTCGGCACATATTGAATATCGCCGTTTATGATGCCGAACATATGTGCTTCACCGTCCGGATCATAGTTGTCCATAATCGGGTCAGCTCTATAAATGGCCATTATGTCACCCGAAAACATGTAGTAAAACAAATTAATTAAGTGAAGAAGGGGCGGTGGCGGTGGCGGTGGCGAAAGGCGGTGGCAAAAGGAGGCGAGGAAGGGGTGGGAGAGGGTGTCGCGGTAGAGCGCGAGACGGGGCGGCAGACGACGGCGTCACGGAGAGGGAGGAAATTCCAATATGTGGCCCGTTGTAGCCGACGCGGCTGTACTGCTGCTAATGCACCGGCCCGTTGTAGCCGACGCCGAAACAGTGATTAGGATACGTTGGAATTTCCTATATGACGCTGTCTGCGTCAAACTGTCGAGCGAACGCACCTACGAGCGACCAGAGCGAACGATTTGGGTCGGCCCATCACGTAAATCCTTCACGTCCGGTTTTAGGAACCTTCCGAGGGTTCCCAACCCTTTTTTTATTTTCATTTCTTTTCCTTTCTTTTTCTGTTTCGTTTTTCTTTTCTTTTTTGTTTATTGTTCTTTTCTTTTCTTTTTAAAAAATGTTCTCCTTTTAAAAAATGTTCTATTTTTCAAAAATGTTCATATTTTCAAAAAATGTTCGATTTTCACAAATTTGTTCGTGTTTTCAAATTTTGTTCCGGAGTTTCAGAAAATTGTTTGTGTTTTCAATTTTTTTGCGGTTGTTTCAAAAATGTTTCCGATTTCAAGAAAAATTCACATATTCAAATTTTCTTCACTTTTTATAAAATTATTCGTGTTTTGAAATTTTGTTCGGAGTTTCAAAAATGTTCGGTTTTCACAAAATTTAGGAGTTTCAAAATTTTCCCGTATTTAAATTTTGTTCATGGATCCAAAAATGTTTGTGCTTTTGAATTTTGTTCTGTGGGCGCTCGGCCGGCCTCGCCTGCTGGTCCGCCCTTCCCGACAGGTTCGCCATGGCGATCAAGGTCGTGGCTCGGGCGCCCTTGAGGAGGTGCGCCGGATCATGGACGGCGCGGCCTCGAACGGGAGCGGTGGGGCGGCCGTCCGGCCGGCTGATCTGAGGAGGAGATGAGGGGCGAGCACACGCGAGCTCAGGATCGCCGGAGGGGAGAGCGAGGCGGCAGACGAGGAGGCCGGCCGGCGGCGCTGCCATGTTAGCGAGGGCGACGGCGGGCGGCGAGGGCGAGGGCGACGGCGGGCGGCGCCGAGGCGAGGGCGACGGCGGCGGCGAGGAGGAGAGGGCGACGGCGGCGGCGCCGAGGGAGGGGCGACGGCGGGCGGCGCGAGGGCGCGGCAGAGACGAACAAAGCGAAAACGGCGGTGGCGTCGAGGAGCCTTGTATTTATAGCCCCCCTTTAGTCGCGGTTGGCGGCGAGACCCGCGACTAAAGGTGCCCTTTAGTCGCGGGTCTCCTGCCCACCGCGACTAAAGGGGTTTTAGCGAGTTTTTGCGTTCAGGCTTTCACCTTTAGTCGCGGTTGGTCCGCCAATCATGATTAAACCCTGCTAATCGTCGGTTGGTTCGCCAACCGCGACTAAAGGCCGCAGGAGTTTAGGTTTATTGTTTTCTGTTTAATTTGTATTGTTTTATTTCTTTTGTGCTTTATTTTAATTTTGAAGGAGTTTCACATATTGTTTTTATTTTTTGCCTGTTTTTGTTTTCATTTTTGCTTTATTTATTTTGTTTTGTTTCTACTTACAACAAAAAACTTATTTATTTTATTTTATTTTGTTTCTAATTACTTATTTATTTTACTTTATGATAATTATTTTTGCTATTAAAGTTTCTAATTACTTATTTATTTATGTTATTAAAATCTTAAAAATACAATTATATATAAAAAAATCAGAAAATAAAACTAATTCATTTTAAATTCTTGTTTTTCTTCTTTTTTTCTTCCTTTTTTCTTCTTTTTTTTTTTTGTTTGTTTCTTCCTTTTCTTGTTTTTCTTCTTTTTTTCTTCCTTTCTTCCTTTTTCCTTTTTTCTTCTGTTTTTCTTCTGCTTGTTTTTTCTTATGTTTTTCTTCTGTTTGTTTTTTTCTTCTGTTTTCCTTTTTTCTTCTGTTTGTTTTTTTCTTCTGTTTTTCCTTTTTTCTTCTGTTTTTTCTTCTGCTTTTTTCCTTTTCCTTCTTTCTTCTTCTTCCTTTTCCTTTTAAAATCAGAAAAATAAAACTAATTCATTTTAAAATCTTAAAAATACAATTATATATCAAAAAATCAGAAAAATAAAACTAATCCCTTGAAGGTTTGACAAAAGGTTTGATACATCATTCAGTTCATCGACCAAATACAAAGTTTGGTACAATAAATTATTACACATCAATTCTTCCCTTGTGTCCCTCGCTTGCTTACGATTGTGCCGTATCCATGGAGCATCCTCATCATTTAACTTAATGCTTGGGTCGGTGTTCACTTTGAAGGCGGAATTTCAGCAAACATATTATAATCTTGACATGTCTGTCTTGTCCTCCACTCCCACGATGTTTCTTTTCCTGAAAGAACAATGTGGCGCTTTGAATCATCGCATGATGTCTTGATCGTTTTCTTATCTTTCCGTTTCCTCGGTTTGCTACTCATGTCCTTCACATAGAAAACCTGAGCGACATCTTTCGCTAGGACGAATGGTTCGTCAAGGTAACCAAGATTGTTGAAATCCACCATTGTCATTCCGTATTGCTTGTCCACCTTTACCCCACCTCCGTTAGCTTGAACCATTTGCACGGAACAAAGGGACCTTAAAGGAGGGTCCATAGTCAAGTTCCCATATCTCCTCTATGTAACCATAATATGTGACCTTTTGCCCATTCTCGGTTGCTGCATCAAAGCGGACACCACTGTTTTGGTTGGTGCTCTTTTTATCTTGGGCGATCGTGTAAAATGTATTCCCATTTATCTCGTACCCTTGGAAAGTCGTTATAGTCGAAGATGGTGTCTTGGCCAACATGTACAGCTGATCTACAACATCATTGTCATTCATTAAATGTTTTCTCAACCAAGCGCGAAAGTCTCCATGTGGGCCTTCCTAATCCAGGATTCAGGCTTCCCGGGTTGTCCGGCGTAAAATATTCTTGTGTTTCTCAAAGTACGGAGCCACCAAGCTGGAATTGGTCAAGACAAAGGTGGTGTGCTTGATCGAGAGAATGGCCGTCCATACATATCGTTGATTTCCTTCCGATCGTGCCTTTTCCACTTAGTCTCCCCTCGTGCGCGATCGAGGAAGACCAATCGGCTTAAGGTCGGGAACAAAGTCAACACAAAACTCAATTACCTCCTCATTTCCATAGCCCTTGGCGATGCTTCCTTCTCGCCTAGCACGGTTACTTAACATATTTCTTTAATACTCCCATGAACCTCTCGAGGGGAACATATTGTGTAGAAATACAGGACCGAGAACGGAAATCTCTTCGACTAGGTGAACCAGGAGGTGCGTCATAATATTGAAGAAGGATGGCGGAACACCAACTCGAAATCGACAAGACATTGGATCACATCGTTCAGTAACCGTGGTAGAACTTCCGGATTGATTACCTTCGAGAGATTGCATTGAGGAATGCACATAGCTTCACAATGGCTAATCGAACATTTTCCGGCAGAGCCCCTCAAAGCAATCGGAAGCAATTGCGTCATAATCACGTGGCGGTCGTGAGACTTCAGTTTTGGAACTTTTTCTCCGCCATGTTTATTATTCCCTTTATATTGGGCGAGAATCCAGACGGGACCTTCATACTGCTCGGGCATTCAAAAAGATGACCTTCTCTTCTTTGGTCGAGCGTAGCTGGCACGACCTTGAAACCATTCCGGATGCGGTCATCGTGGTCTTTCAAACGTTCTGGTCTGCCGTGCTTCCTTTGTATCATTTGTCTTCCCATACACGCCCAAGAAGCTTAGGAGGTTCACGCAAATATTCTTCGTAACGTGCATCACGTCGATTGCAGAGCGGACATCTAGGACTTTCCAATATTCTAGCTCCCGAATATAGATTTCTTCTTCCACATGGCTGCGTGCCCGTCGGCTCCCTTCGAACTGATTGTCCGCCAGACCCTTTCCAAAGATGACTTTCAAATCCTTGACCATATCAAATACCTCAGCACCGGTCGTTCCGCGAGCTTCGCCGGTGATCTGCCTTGCCGTTGTAATGCTTGCCTTTCTTTCTTCTTCGATGAATTTTCGGAAGAAATCGACGATGCCCAAGGTACACGTTCTTCTTACAATTTGGCAAATGTACACTTTCGGTCTCATGTAAGCAGTGCGTGCATGCATTGTATCCCTTATTTGACAGTCTCGAAGGTTACTAAGAGCAGGCCAATCGTTGATGGTTACGAAAAGCAACGCTCGAGGTCAAATTCCTCTTGTTTGTGCTCATCCCACACACGGACACCACCCCACAGCTGTAAAAGTTCATCAACTAATGGCCTTAGGTACACATCGATGTCGTTGCGGGTTGCTTCGGACCTTGGATGAGCACCGCATCATAATGAACTTCCGCTTCATGCACAACCAAGGAGGAAGGTTGTAGATGCATAGAGTCACGGGCAGTGCTATGGCTGGAGCTCTACTCGCCAAAAGGATTCATGCCATCCGTGCTTAGAGCAAATCTTATGTTCCTTGCGTCAGCTGCAAAATCTCTGAACCATCTGTCGATCTTTCTCCATTGCGTTCCATCTGCGGTGTGTCTCAACTCCCCGTCCGACTTACGTTCCTCTTTGTGCCATCGCAACAACTTGGCATGCTCTTTGTTCATGAACAGACGTTTCAACCGTGGTATTATAGGAGCATACCACATCACCTTGGCGGAACCCTCTTCCGGGTTTCGGCCCTCAACATCGTCACCGTGGTCATCGCCTCGATCTTATAACGCAATGCAAAGTGCATACCGGGCATTCATTCAAATTCTCGTATTCACAGCGGTAGAGGATGCGATCGTTGATGCATGCATGTATCTTGAAACCTCTAAACCTAGAGGCGCGACAACCTTCTTTGCTTCAGACGTCTTGGCGGGCAACTCGTTATCCTTTGAAACATATTCTTCAACATTTTCAGCAAGTTTTCAAATGCCGAGTCAGCTACACCTGCCTCGCCTTCCATTTCAGCAAATCCGATTATGCAGCCCAGCTTTTTCGACCATCATCGCATCCGGGTACAGCGCCTTTACGTGATCCTCTAACATGCGATCCAAATTCTCCTCTCCTTTTCGGTTTAGCAGCGTCTCCGTGCATCGCAATGGTCCGACCAAGATCATCAACGGGATCATCACGTGCCTCTTCTTCACCTTCCCTTCACCTTCAAAGATCCTCCATGAAAGTATCACCGAAATGAGCAAGATAGCTTTCATCGATGAAATCATCCCTTCTTCATCTTCTTCCATTATAACCCCTCTTTCTCCATGCTTGGTCCAACAATTATAGCTTGGCATGAAACCCTTCAAGCGGATGCATGTGAACAACTCTTGAGGAAGAGTAACCCTTCTCATTCTTATAGATAACACATGGACAGATAACAAAACCCCCGCTTGTTCGCATTAGCCACTACGAGGAAATCTTTCAAACCCGTAGTGAACTCGCGGAGAGTCGGTTACCGTACATCCATTGCCGATTCATCTGCATTATTATAATATAAAATATATAATTAACCATCATGCATTTGTTATGAACTACACACATGCATATTGACACATCAAAGGTTCATCAAGTTGCTAACCGCGATCGAAGAGTGTGGCTCCAACACTTCATGTCATGTTTGTTTCATGCTCTTGGGGCATTTCATCAAACACCTTATGTGCATAAGAGGAACCAAAAGCAAACCTACACCCACTTGTGAAGAGAATGGCTCCAAAATGGCTAAGTGTTGGCTGCTGGATGGGTATATATAGGGAGGGCTTTAGTCGCGGTTGGCACAGCAAACCGTGACTAAAAGGTGCCGAAGGCCTTTAGTCGCGGTTGTCTGGCCAACCGCGACTAAAGCCCTCACGTGCACCACTGGCCACCGAGCGCCTGGCCCAGCCTTTGGTCGCAGTTCACCTCGAAATCGACTAAAGGTCCCATTGGTCGCGTTCCTACAGCCCGCGACTTATGGGGCTGGACGGAAAGCCTGTTTTTCCACTAGTGCTAGTTTCTTAATTCCCCATTTTATAAATGTCAAAATTTACTTTTAAATGTAGAAGAAAATAACCGAAACATATAATGGCAACTTCAGTGTAAACATCATGGCAATTCATATGCAATAGACATGGCAACTTTTAATCCTAAATTTTTTTCATCAAAACATATCAACACGATGGATTTAATGGTGAAAACATATTCTCAATCGGATTTTTCGTTTAAGACATAAAACATTTTAAAAACTGAAAATCCAAAAGATTCCTGCATGCATGCATGCGATGACGTGGCAATCTGTTTACATTAGAGACGTGTGGTGCGTCTCTCTTCCTGCCACACGTGTGGCAGTTAGCGCGACCCTATTTGTTTCATCTTCATGTTCTTAGTTTTGAAAATGGAAAGGGAAAGAAATGCTGCTGTCTGGGGCTAGAGAATGCAATTTATTCGGGCCGGCTATTCTCCTTTTGTTATCTACTATTGCAATGCCCGTGCATAAATAATCTGTTAATAGATCGTGATTTACCTACCTATGTTAATACAATTAATAAAATCATGAGATATGAGTAATCTATTACGTTAGATCATGATTTACCTGCCCATATTAAGACAATTATGCACATGATTTACCTTATATTTGACGAGAAGTTTGGTAAGTAAACTAAATCTAATTTATTAGATAAGTAAATTAAGGTGATTAATTATCATACGGGAATGTTAGGGCATGTACAATGGTTGATAAGACAGTCTTATCTTAAGTCTTGCATTAATTTAGAGATGACAAAAAAGTATGTGTACAATGGGTTATATCTTAGCCTTATCTTCAATAACTAGTCATTCCTTAAAATATGGTGAGACAAATTGTGCTAAGAGATCATCTCTTGTCTTATCTTAAATAAGAGAAGACAAGCCTTTTCTTATGAGTTCTCTCTCCTCCACCTCATCATTTATCCTACATGGCACTCCTAAGATAGCACCATTGTACATGCCCTTAGATGAAAAGGTGAGAAAAAGATAATTGAAACAGGAATATTTAGATGGAAAGAGATAGTACAGATATAGATATAAATATAGATATGGATATGGATATTAAAATGTATAGATAGATAGATATAGATATAGATATATAGATAGATAGATAGAGAAAGTGACTGGACATTCTTCCTTCTTGTCAGTTCTTTTTGGGCTGTCTAGTTACGGCTTGAGAAGCCTCCAAGGAACTCTGAGAGCTATATCTACATCGCGTTTATAGCGAGATGACAGCTCCCCTCATCACCCACACGCGTGGCTTGGCCCAGTAACTCGATGAATTAAGAGTCCTCATCGTTCATGTCTTTAGCGCTGGTAAGCGATACTGGTGCTCACACCTCTCTAAGATAGGCGCTGGTAAGTGATATGGTGCTCACGCCTTGCTAAGCTAGGCTTGACCCAACAAAGGAGAAATGACAAAATTGTTCGGGTCGTAGCCATGCAGGTCTCTTTGGCGAATGGTTGACCGGTCAACCATCTGCTAAAGATTCATGATTATGAAAAAGTTTGGAATTCTGAAAAAAAAGTTATGAATTTGAATTTTTTTGTGGATTTTCAAAAAATAATTCCATGGATTTTGAAAAATGTTCATGGATTTAAATCTACACATACATTTCAAAAATAGAACAAAGATTCGAAAGTTCATGATTTAAAAAGAGTCCATGGGTTTGAAAAAAATATTGACGAATAAGAAAAACATTGTAAAGTGTGAAAAATGTTCACGAATTTGAAATATCACGGATTCAAAAATGTTCACGAATTTAAAGTGCGACCAACCAGCCACCCTCATCTAGTGTGACTGGTTCCATCCTTTTTTTTCTATTGTCTTCTTTCTTCTTTCTTCTTTTCTTCTGTACGTTTTTCTTGCATCTTTTTTTTCTCTGTACCTTTTCTCAAAAAATGCGTGAAAACTTGTTTTTTGTAATATCCGTTGAACACTTTGCGATATCCGTTGGCATTTTCTTAAAATAAGCTGAATATCCAGAAGGAGCATAGGCGTGCACATTGCGGCCGATCTGTTTATGCAGGCAATTCTGTACACACCGTTGATAAGTGGCTTGGGCGCTCTTGAGCCCAAAAGGCATTGATACATAGCAGAAGGCTCCAAAGGGAGTAATAATCGCTGTCTTCTCCTGGTCCTTAACCGCCATTTTGATCTGATAATATCCAGAATATGCATCCAAAAAACTCAAACGCTCACAACCCGCCGTGGCATCAATAATCTGGTCAATGCGGGGGAGGGCAAAAGGATCCGTTGGACAAGCCCTGTTAAGATCCGTGTAATCCACACACATACGCCAAGTGCCGTTATTCTTAAGAGCCAACACCGGATTAGCAAGCCACTCTGGATGGAACACCTTAATGATAAAGCCAACTGCTAAGAGCCTGGCCACTTCCTCTCCAATGGCTTTGCGCCTTTCTTCGTTAAACCGGTGGAGAAATTGCTTTACCGGTTTATACTTAGGATCCACATTAAGAGTGTGCTCAGCGAGTTCCCTCGGTACACCTGGCATGTCAGAAGGCTTCCATGCAAAAATGTCCCGATTCTCACGGATGAACTCGATGAGCGCGCTTTCCTATTTAGGGTCCAAGTTGGCACTGATAGTGAACTGCTTGGATGAATCACCGGGCACGAAGTCAACAAGCTTGGTCTCAGCCGCCGATTTGAACTTCAGATCTGAATCATGCTCCGTGGTTGGCTTCTTCAAAGGGGTCATGTTCGCCGAATCAACATTGTCCTTATAATATTTCAACTCCTCCCCGCACAAACCGATCAGCATAGGCGCATCACCTTCCTCACATTCCAAAGCAATCTTACGGCTCCCATGAACCGTTATTGTCCCTTTGTAACCCGACATCTTGAGCTGCAAGTAGATATAACAAGGCCGTGCCATGAATTTGGCATAAGCCGGCTGCCCAAACAAGGCGTGATACGGGCTCCGGATCTTCACCACCTCAAAGGCTAGTTTTTCGGATCGGGAATCATGCTCGTCCCCAAAAGCCACGTCCAGGGCTATCTTACCAATAGGATATTCTGATTTGCCAGGCACCACACCATGGAACATCGTATTAGACGGTCTGAGATCTTTGTCTGTTAGCCCCATGCGGCGGAATGTCTCATAGTATATGATGTTAATACTGCTCCCTCCATCCATGAGTACCTTGGTGAATTTATAACCTCCCACCTGAGGGTCTACCACTAATGCCAGCTGGCCCGGATTGTCAACCCGGGGTGGGTGGTCCTCCCTGGTCCAGACGATAGGCTGCTCCGACCAGCATAAGTAACGTGGTACGGCCGGTTCAACAGAGTTCACTGCTTGCTTGTGGAGTTTCCGGTCACGCTTATCCAAGCTAGTTGTGAAAACATGATACTGTCAATTGTTCAACTGTTTTGGCTGGCTCTGATAACCCAACTGCTGCTGCTGCTGTTGTTGACCGTTCTGATTATTCTGGTTGTTGTGACCGCCCTGAATGAAACCTGAAATGGAAGCTCCATCGTGACCCGGCCCATGGAAACCAGATCCTGAGCCACCACCTGACCCACGGTCATACCGGAAGGCATTAGAATTTTTAAATTCCTGCATAATGTAGCAATCCTTCCAAAGGTGGTTAGCCGGCGTCTCCTTCGTCCCGTGCTTTGGGCAAGGCTGATTCAACAAATAGTTTAAGCGATCCGGGTTAGGATTTGGAGCCCCATTACGATTCGCCGCTTTACCTCTACACCGCTGACCCTTGTCCTGCGCATTAGTGTTAGCCACAAAGTCCATGCTGCTATCCGCCTTACGCTTGCCTCCATTTCCATGGCCCGCCGGTCTGTACTGATGCCCCTTGGAATTGCTATTCTTCTTTCCCTTCCCTGCTTCATCATCGTTAGTCTCGGGATCCTTGGTACTATCAGAATCAGCATACTTTACCAAAGCAGCTATGAGAGTTCCCATGTCATTACAGAACCGCTTCATACGCCCCAATTTCAGCTTTAAAGGCATAAATCGGCAGTTGCCCTCCAGGGTTAAGATCGCAGAATCAGCATTGATCCTGTCAGACGAGTGCAAGACTTCGGAGACGCGGCGTACCCAATGGGTTGTTGACTCTCCGTCCTCCTGAACACAAGCCGCCAAGTCTACTATGGATTTGGGCTGCTTACACGTATCTTTGAAATTCTGGATAAACCGGCCCCGCAACTGGGCCCATGAACTGATAGAATTAGGCGGCAGGCTCTTCAACCAAGTACGGGCCGTGCCTTCAAGCATCATAGTGAAGTACTTTGCACACGCGGTCTCATCCACATCCATCATCTCCATGGCCATCTCATAACTTTCTACCCACGCTTCTGGAGATAAATCAGCGGTGTAATTTGGCACCTTGCGCGGACCCTTGAAATCTTTGGGAAGGCGTACATTGCGTAAAGCGGGGACTAAACAGGGTACTCCCAAAGCGGATGCGACCCCTGGCCCGGCAGAGGTGGTGGGACGAACCGGTGTAAGCTGACCCGCCTCGTTCTATGCTGCTAACTCGGCCTCCCTTCGTGCCCGGGCCTGGTCCACTACCTCTTGAACACCGCGAACACCACCTGCCGGGTTATTGCCACGGGCCGCTTCACGGCCTCGCTCATTGCTCGATATAGCCGGTTCATCCAAGCACCTGCTATAGCTCCGGCTTGGACGAGGCGTGGAGTGAATCCAATCGCGGCTGTATGAATACGCCTCCTGCTGAATCAAAGCGGTCCGGAGAAGTTCCTTAACCCGGCGCGTCTCTATTGCTTGCGGAGAATCTCCTTCGACCGGGATAGCCTCTAATCGCGCAGCAGCTGCAACAAGATTGTCCATAGGATTAGAATAATGACCCGGAGGTGTCTGAACCGGCGGAGGAATCACAATGTTCTGTTGAGAAGGTTCCATCAGGTAGAGTTGGACCGTCGCTCCTGGCCCTGGTGCCTCGACCCGGTTTGCCTCCAGGTGCCCCGGCGGATTACGGGTTCCAGCTCCCGGAGTGTGAAAGAGATTTCGAGGGTCAAACCCTAACGACAGGCGTGATCTGTGCTTCCGCTTCAAGACCTCCTGTGATGCGTTCTGGTCGAGCATGAGCTTATAGGCCTGGGCGTCCAAAGCGGCCCGCTCTGTGGCCATCCTGTCCTTTTCTGCTGCCAGATCCGCTTTGGCCTGTACGATCTGCTCTCTCACCTTTGCAATCTCTGCATCATGGGCCTCCTGATCCGCCGGATTGGCCTCTGCCATAAGTACCGCTAGTGCGTCAAACAGATCAGACAGAACTTGAACCGGCGGGCGCACAAGGCCTCCTGCCCCTGCTGCCGCTGCCGCTGCTGATCCGGAGAGCATTGCCGCTGCGGTCGAAGAGTGATTCGCCGCCTGCGTGCCGGCCATGAATATTCCAACCCGGTTGACCTGATCTGGGGGGTCCGAAATACTGTCACCATCGGAACAGCCCCTAATCTGGTCGTCTTGCAACTGGTATAACGATTCGGTCTCTCCGGTCGAGGACTCGTCGCCGGAATAGACGACGGTCTCACCACCGTATTCTGACTCATCCTCATGCTCTCCTCCATGGATGACTCCGACGAAGGCACGCTTCACGGCCGGTTTAACCTGGGTAGATCTCGCACGCTGAGCCGTCTCGACGAGGTCGGTGGAGATGTCCGTCTCAGGCCCAGGCTCACCGATCTTGCCGATGAAAACGTGTATGCCACCAAAGGGGACCCAGTATCCGTACTCGATCGAGCTGGCTTCGGGACCCCATCCTGAATCGTCGATGTAGAGCTTGCCGCGACGACTCTTGGTCATCCGGCCCACAGCATAGCCTTCGAGTCCTTTGAGCTTGCCCTCCAAGATCATCAAACCATCGTGCGATAGCCCCACGGTGTGCGCCAACTGTCATGGATTTGTCACGGCAGATGTCCTAGTGAAAGGACTTAGTCGTGGAGCCATCGCTACGAGTTAACTTGAAGGGGTTAAAGCGGACACAAAGACACGAGGGTTTATACTAGTTCGTCCCCTTTGATGAAGGTAAAAGCCTACGTCTAGTTGTGATGGAATTGATGTGGTCTCGTTGGCTAGGGAGCAAACAAGCTTCGCCTAGGCTCGAGCTGTTGTTGTCTGTCCTGAACCATCGCCGGGTCGTCCCCTTATATACACGGGTGACGCCCATCGGTCCGTGGAGTCCCATACCGGTTCATATTCGTATCCCGGTTGGTCTCTCTCTATTCCTAACTTACAATACAAGCTTACATATCATGCCGGTTTACGGCTACAGTTTCTAAACCGACTACAGGCCTCGGGCCTTCATCTACTTATACAACTACTGAAGTTAACCCGGCCCAGGTAGGCCGGTTTACACCTGGTGGTAATATCCCCAACAGGCTTCCTGTTCAAACATAGGTCGTATTCGAACCAAAGAGAACATAGCTGTCGATACCCTTTTGATTAGCAAACTGATGAACCTACTTGGGGCCTTCTTGATCGTATCTGAATCATAGCTCAACCCCTTTGGGAATCGACGTGGATCGTATTCGAATCAGCATCGCTAAACAACTCTTAAGGTCATTTGGGGCTTCCTGTTCAAACATAGGTCGTATTCGAACCAAAGAGAACATAGCTGTCGATACCCTCTTGATCGGCATCGCCAAAGCCACTGGGGGCTATATGATCATATTCGAATCTTAGCTTAACCCCTTTGGAATGGTTTACTGATCGTATTCGAATCAGAAGCCTCAAAATTTTTATCTGTTTTTATACAATCGCAAGTATTTGAGTTGTCACAAATATCATATGTGCCGGCTCTTAAAGAGTTGAGTTATCAAACTTCACTGTCCGGGTCATATAAACCGGCGGTATCATTCAAAGGATCATAGGGATCTTGTGATCTACTTGTGTGTAGGATAAGACTAGATTTGTGTGGTTACCCACCCTGGCTTTTGATGTTAAGTCGCCAGGGCATATGTTGTTTAAACTCTCTGCAGGATTTACAGAGCTATGACATATATAAATGATTAAGTTCAAGCTCATTATCAAAATCGATGCTTCAAAATGATTATCCGTCCTGGATTTTCTCAAAGGCTATAAGCCGCCGGGTTATAAAAATTCCGGCTTACAATGGAGGTGTATTAAATCGCCATCGGCCAAGAGCCGCCGGGTATTTAAACTCTGGATTTACTTGTCAACCGATGAGGTATTCAAATCTTTAATAGCCAAAATTGGCTGGATTTTCATGATGATATTGAATGATTGAGGTTTTCATACCGGATTATATTATTCAAATCTTGAATAGCCAACATGGCTGGATTTCTATTGTGATTATCAATAACCAGTGTTATGATTGAGGTTTTCAAAGTCGCTTTAGCGCAACAGCTATTATTTTTATCAATGGGCATGATTTATTTTACAATGGAGGAAATAGTCCCGAGTCGCTACAGGCTTACGACCCGACACTTGGGGGCTACATTATTTAAGTTGAGATTACATCAAATACACAAGTCTCATGTCGCTGCAAGCATGCACCATGACACTTGGGGGCTAATGCAAAGTCATTGTTTGCTCACCTTATTGAAGACCCGACTCATCACATCATAATGAGCCGGCCCTTGGGGGCTACCAATTGCTCCTGTCAACAATTCAAGGTACAGAGCTTTTTATTCATTATATTGAAGGGTCCACTGCCCTGTTGATAAAGCACAAGGCTCTTAACCTTGCGGACGTGGATTCAAGTCCCATGATGGGGGTTACATCATATGATGTTATTTTCATTGAAGTATATATCAAGTCCCAACTCAATATTATCTTACTAAACCGGCCCTTGGGGGCTACACATTATTGCTCAAATCTACATGATTATAGCTACAAAGTCCCTGCTCATTATTGCATAATAACCCGGCCCTTGGGGGCTACACTGGTTGAAGTTTTTATGAGTATAAGACAATTACAAGTCCCAGGTTGCTGCAAGCATGAAACCCGGCACTTGGGGGCTACATAATATGGAGTATTCAGTTTTTACTAAGTGACTGGGATGAACAACATGGATTTCTTTTTAAGTGGCAGTATTTATATTGAAGCAAGTCTTAAGCCATCACTTTGTTCTGCTCAAGACTTGGGGGCTACAGGTATTATTATCGAAGAACTATTTTCAAATTCTCTGTTTTGAAGCAAACCGGATTGACCCGGCGTCATCAATAATCATGAACCGGCGTTGGCAACAATCATGAACCGGCGTTGGCAACAATCATGACCCGGAATTATCAGTTTTTATAACCCGACAATGGTGGTAATCATAAACCGGCAAGTTTTACATCTTCAAGCCGGATGGATATCAGTTGAATATTTCAGAGACTAATATTTTTGTCAAGTCAGAGCATTGAAGGCCAATTCAAATGGATTCTTTATTTACAAAATATCTTCTGCAAGCAAATCGATTATGAAACTGGTGTATTGACTCGGATTTTTTAGAAGAAGGAAATGACAAGGATTTAAGGATGATCGAGTGCCGGTTTACAAGGATATTTAAACCGGAGCACAACCCGACAAATTTGTTCTTGTGTTGCAGATCAGTTTAACATGGATGAATCCAAATTAAACTGGGGGCTAATGTCGGGAATATACCCCGCGGTATAAACCATCGGATGTATGACCCGACTAGAGTTTGGCGATTCACCGGCGACCCACTTGGACCTGACGGTTTAAGATTCATTGGTAATCTGGCAGGTGGGTCAGAGGAGCAACAAGACTCGGTGGCCCAACGGGCGGTTTATGGAAGGCTGGATCACGCTATGGTGGGCCGGTTTATGAGGAAAGCACAAGGGATATTTTTCTACAAAGGAAGCAAGACTAGGACTCCACTTGTAATAAAGTAATTCTAATCCTACTAGGACTAGTCATGTAACCGGCCCCTTCAACATATATAAGGAGGGGCAGGGCTCCCCAAAGAGGGACAAGAAAACAAGAAACAATCTCTAGGGCTAGACACAACTAGAGGAGAGCCGGTTTACGGCAACTCCCTCGTGATGATAATGAGATCTAGCCACAAACAGCATGTAGGGCTATTACCGGATGATGTTTCCCGGGGCCCGAAGCTGTCTAAATCCTTGTCTTGTGTGTTGCGTCCCTTGACCCGATCAACCCCTCTCAAGCTACCGCATAGATGTGTTGGCCTCGCGACTAAGTCCTGACACTAAGGACATCTGCCGTGACAATTCCACGACACCTCTCGTTGCTATGCATCACCATCATCTTGCGTGTGCGTAGGAATTTTTTTGAAATTACTACGTTCCCCAACAATGTCTATGGTCATGAGCCACCTCATTTGCCTTCGAACACAATTTACCAAAAGGACACAGTGTAAACGTCAAACTTTTTAATTTTATTTCTGATATTTCTGTTTGCTACATGTATGGCAGCACGTACAATAAATTTGGGGTGAATTTGTGATGGTTGAAAAAATCACTTCATTACGGACGGACTGTTTGGTCTCACTTAAGCCAGTTTTTAAGAAGGTGATTTTCCCACCACCTCCAAATCACGTCAACTTTGTAGGAATGATCTATTTCATAAACATAAATAGAATATGAAGGTTTTCCATTTTTTTAATTTTTTTTAAATTTATACTGTCTCGGTGAACTTCAGTTACATACCTCGGACTTTACCTTAATGGGACAGTGCAAACTTCATTATTGTCCAAATTTCTTTCACAGTCATGTATGTGACCATGTAAAAACATCTTGGGGTGATTTGAAGATGGTCCAAAAATAAACATCTGCCATATGCAAAAAAAACCATCTACTAACACAAGATTTTTCATACTGTATGACCTGCATATGACTAGAAACCCAACATATGGGCCAGGATGCGGGCCCATAGAGCATGAATATCTCATGCTAGTAGGCCCCATAGGGCATTGAGGTGACCGGATCAACGATTTGATGTATGGTTGAGAGAGGCTCATGCCTGGTCTCTCTCACCTGCATATATAAGCTGGTGTGCACGCCCCTCGCTTGGCGAGGTGAGACTAAACTCCCACCGTCCGTCAGCTCTGCCTGGTGCAGCTCAGCCTTGGACCTAATTTCGTTGGGTAGTCCCACGCTAGCCTCACATGCCTACTGGACCAATGTCCGTGTAGATGGTTGGGATGGCCCATCTTCTATGCATATTTCTTTTTTCCTTTTTTATTTTTCACATTTTCCCTTTTATTAGTTATTATAGTTTTAAAATTAAAAAATGTATGATAAAAAATCCATTTCATACAAAAATCCATTACTTATGAATTCAAATGTTGGTTATATTTCACATTTTTCCCTTTTTATTTTTCACACTTTCACTCATTTCATACAAAAAGACATTACTTCTTATTCCAAATGTTTTTTTTGCAAACACATTTTTTAACAACTAGTTTCTTACACTTCTATAATATTTCTTTTTATTTCTTCCATACATTTGCTACACTCTTTAAAATTCTTTTTAACTATCATTTTTTCACTTATTTGCTACAGTCATTTTGTACACTCCTTTTTTCACTCCAAGATTCACAATTTTCTTAAAATGATGCTTCATTGTATAATCTATACAGAAGGTAGCATACACCACAAATAAATTCCATGACACACAAATATAGATAGCATTCTAGATTAATATGATATGTACCATCTAGTACATCTAAACAAGACATCCAGTTCAGAGACATACTGCATTACAGTAATATACATACTGCATTAGTAGACCAAGTTTCCAACAGTTCACAACCACATGCAGTTTAACAAAAGTAAAACATCATCACATATTGTGATGATGAGTAGCACTTCCAGCTTCTGATGATCAACATCATGTAGGGCTACTACATGGGAAGTAGAGCCTTCAGGAGGGTAGCATGATGCGCCCTGATCTTGTAGTCCTCCCCACTCTTCAATGCATCACGTACATGCGACAGAAGGTGCTCAAAGAGCCCATCCCCTGGGCTTTGGCTTGGTACAGTAGGGGCACTGGTACTTCTCCCTCTTGTAGTAGTTTATTGTTCCCTGGTCCTTGATCTTCTCGACTTCCTTCACTATGAAGGACTCGACGTTCCCGTCATCCACATCATCTCCAGAGTTATCCTGCAAAAAAAAATGAATTACATTAATACATTATGCATTCATATAGTAAAACATGTCAAAGGAACTAAATGAACAAACAAAATTTCAATTACGGATTGCCTCATAGACTTCGTCATCAACAAAGTCTGGATCATAGTGGTCCTTGAACCCAGTCACGGCCAGCTTCCGGTTCTTTCCCACAGGATCCTCCTCCTGCAATATAAAAGTACATCCATTACTAGTAACTACAGAAACCAACTGAAAATTTAACTATACACAAATGTCACATTGATCATATTATCCATAATATGATCCTATTTGCATTAATTTTCCATAGGCATGTGCACAGGTTTCACAACAATGTTAATATAACTACATATGGTGGACAACTTTGTAATTACAGGAAACCTACAGAAAAGAACAATTTAAAGCTAACTAAACATTTTTATTTGGGATAATGAAGCAAAGCTCCAAACTATATTCACATATTGCAGTAGTTAGATAGGTACATCTTAAACTATAAATGCATAGATCTCCAAGTAACATCTTAAATTGCAGTAGTTACCTAAACAACAAATTGATATACTATAAAAGAATCAAGTAACATCTTATAAACAATTGATAGGTACATCAAAATTAACACATTCGTTTTGGGCATATGACATACAAAACCCTATCTCTGTAGCATTGAATCACAAATCTAACAAGCATAGATCTCTATAGCATTCAACTACAAATATAATAAGCATATATCTCTGTAGCATTCAAGCACAAAGATCCCTATCTCTCATTAACATCTCTTAGCATCTTTGCGCCAATGTAATACAAAAAACCTAATGCAGAAAACCTAATACAGAAAACTCCATCTCTCAAACCTACTAATCTAACCATCTGTACTACCCTACGAATCACAATCAGACCAATGCAACTAACCCTACATTCCAAATATTAGAAGTAACAATGAAATAGACGTAGCTCCTCGACCGCCAGCTCGTCGCTAGCCTGCGCACCTGGATGCCCTGCGCCACTCGACGCTGTGACTTCCAGCTCCGGCATGGCCGGAGGCGGAGCCGGCATTTCCCGCACCGCCCTGGATGCCGGCAACGTCCTGCACTGCATCTGTCGCGGTCACCGTGCCCTGCATCTCCAATAGATCTCCGGCTGCAGCGACGACAGGGCCACGAGCGTCCTCCATCGGACAAAGGGAGGCGATGGAGGTGAGGGAGACGATGCGGTGGGGGAGAGCAAGACGACGCGGTGTGGGCAGGGAGACGATCCAGCAAGGAAGGCGATTGGGGGTGGGGGTGGGGGGGGGGATGCGGCCGGAGGTGGTTCCCCTCCTATTATACGAGTACCAGCATACGGTCAGCGTATGAACTAACCGGGCCGTACGGGCTCGTCCAGGGCTTGTTCAGGGCTCTACGCACGCGCAAAAAAGACCATCCTGCCTTCTTTCCGAACGTATTGGATCATCTCAGCCATACTTGTGTTTCTCCCCTCCGCGTTCGGTCCAAGAGAGCACCGGAGAAACGCCGCTCGCCGGCCGGCCTGTTGTTTAATTTTTTTGTTTGTCTAACAGTAAAACCACCGTTAGAAACCTAGCTACAGCTAGCCGATGGATTAATATTTTTAACTGTTTTCTTAGTACTTAGAGCATGATTAATAGCGCCAACTGTTGGCTGTATGATATTGCCCTCACAGTCATCACTTATACTCCCTTCATTCCGTAATGTAGTGCGCCCGCGCTTTCCGAGATTCAACTTTGACTGTAAATTTAACATACAAGATCGATTGCGGTGGGAGCAAAAATTATACCATGAAATTCGTATTTTCGATGTGAATTCATTAATATAATTTTTTCCTCCGCCGCAGTCGGTCTTATTGATTATATTTACGGTCAAAATTGTATGTTGAAAACGCGGGTGCACTATAAACGGATGGGAGTAACTTATAGTCTCGTACAGCCCCTTCCTTGGGTCGCCGATTTTAGCCCGGTGTGTTGGTTTGATGTCGACCACAAGGACAAGGTACTACTTATTCGGAGCGCTATTGAATATACATAGGCCCCGTCTGTTTTATATGTGCCTCTCGATCACAGCAAGTGAAGTGACTAGGCTAAGGGGAGGCAGGCAGGTAAAGTATACATATGCCCCGTCTGTTTGGTTTGTGACTAATTTTACCAAAAATTGTCACATTTAAGGTTAGGCAAGTTTGATCAACATAGGTGAGTGTTTGGTTCAAGCCACACCTTAGGCAAGCCAGGGCCCCACATGGCATGCACACAAAAAAAGGGCAAGATTCCCTTAGGCTTGTCAACTTGTAGCTTTCTGATGAACTAATCTTAAGCAAGATTGATAAAAATATATGACAAAGTGTGGCAATTCAAGGCTAGAACCAAAGTTGGCGCATGCAAAAGCATCGCCTCGTTGCTCGTGTCGTGAGCATCTACGCTGCCGACACCTCCACTCACTCCCATGTCGGCATGCATATGCTTCCAGTAACTTCTTGGACACCTGCCATGGCAACGTGGAACCACCTACTGTGCATGCCCATCCACCACCACTGAGAATGTCACCGATCTTTGTTAAGCAGCCTAAACACCCATCCACCACCACTCATATCTCTCTATGTGTGTGCATGCCTATATAAACCTCTCCCCCGTCTTGTGCTCACTCCACCTTCACTTTGCTTAGCTAACTACAATTAAACACAGCTAGCAGCACGGCCGAGAGCCCGCTCGGTTCTATAGCATCTCCGGTGAGGCAGGCAAGCAAGCAAGAGCAGAGAGTGATGGCGTCCCCTCGTCGCATGGCTGCCGCGCCCGCCGTCCTCCTCCTCGTCCTGCTCCTGCTCATCGCCACAGGTACGTGACGTCCTCCGAGCTCCCTTCCTCCAAGCGAGCATAGATCTGTACTACTCTACTCACCGGCACTTACTTATTGTGGGCTGTGGTTGCATTGCATTGCAGAGATGGGGACGGTGAAGACGGCGGAGGCCCAGACGTGCGAGTCGCAGAGCCACAAGTTCAAGGGCGCCTGCTTCAGCGACACCAAACTGCGCCAGCGTGTGCCGCACCGAGAACTTTCCCCGCGGCCAGTGCAACACGCACTACGTCGAGTCGAGCGCAAGTGCTACTGCGAGCGGGACTGCTGAGCTTCCGCTTCCGTGGATCTGTCCTGGGCCTACTGCAGCCATTCGTCGCCGTGTTTGCGGCTTCAATTAGTCTGTGCGGTTAATGTCTCTCTCCATCGGAGTCTCACCTCCTCTCCCACAGCTGCGCGTTGAGCAGCCGCCGGCTCCGCCCTGCCTCTTGGAACCGCAAACGCACCTGCGCGGACCAACGCCGGAATCGCACAGCCAGAACAAAAATGGATTACGCTGGGAATCTGACGATGGATTGGACCACCGGATGGATCTCCGTCGTGAACTGCGCATCCGCCCTCATCTCCAACCGCAACCTGTGTGTGGGAATCAATGGCTGAATTGGACAATCGAACCCAAGACTGATTATACGGTGGGAAATTGAACAAAGTGGAGCCACATCCAAATCCAAGTCAAACACACAGGGAAAGGAAAGCATCCCCTCCTCCGTCCAGCGCCGCCGCCCGTCGTCCCAAGTCCAAGTCGCACGCGCACCCCGCACGCGGACGGGCGACTATCTATTGTATATATAAGAGAAGATGGCGGGGTGTGCTCCATGGACAAAGGGAAGAAGGCCAGACCGTGCCGCGGATCGATGAGGTGGCGCAACCATGGCCCTCCCTTTGTTGATGCCCATCCCTAGGCACATATTAATTTCATTTCATTTACAACAAGGAGAGTTAAGTGGCACGGGTTTCTCACTTACACGTCATTCAATGAGGACGGTTCCTTTCCAAGGCTTTTGCCGCCACATCAATTTGTTTTCATGCAACGGCAGTTCACATGCTTCTTGGACAAGGGAGAGAACCCGTTGAATGCTGTATATATACAATCAAAACAAAAGTGCTTTTCATGAGAGTTTTCTGGAACAATTTTGCCATTTTAAACATGCAGGTTAAATAAATGTTGAGCAAACTCCTGGCAGATGGTGATGAATTGAATTAATTTGAATGGAAACACCCTTCGTAGAACCATGGCGATTTGAATTAATTTGAATGCGTGGAACACCCTTCGTAGAAACATGGTCATAACTCGCATAGCTCTGTGTTAGGCTTCGCTTAGAATCGTCTCGACTCCGCCTCATTGTCCCAAACACAGGACTTGCTCTGGCCACCCGAGGCCATATGAACGCTGACAAAATTTTGGCAAAATCACAGTGGTTTGTAATTGGAACCACAAGTCATTAATTGCAATCTAGTACAACTCACTGAGTGATCGATGGTGTAGTAATCTGGAGAAAAACTCTCAACGGGTAGGGATACACATTTGCTAAAGATAGCCTGGAAACAAAATGATCACTATGCTAAAGATGCTTATTCCCAACATTAATACTCATCTTCCATTAAACTTGGTTCTACATACACAGTGTATCCCATGCATTCAAGAGGCTCATTGGCAGGCCTGTCAAGAGGCTCATTGGCAGGCCTGTCGTAACAAGCCAGCATATAAATTAAGCAAAACTAGACCTGTTCGCAATCGCAGCGTTGATATTGGAAACAAATTATTTTCATCGACATGCAGTTGCAATTGATTTCTCCAATATCAAAACAAGCAAGTCAAAGTGCTCGTCCAATACTGAAGCTCAAGTCATAAGAGGATGCGCCGGGTTGGATACCACCAGGTTCTCCGTCATCTTTGCGCCGAACCCCCGTCGTCGACAACCCGGTGCTGTTGCTACTGCTGCTGAGATGCTGCGGGACACATAGATGAGACATGTTACACATGTATGTATGTAGATATCAATTCAAGATGCACAATTTTGAACTGGACATGATGGACAAGGAAATGCGACTAGAAACCAAGAGTAGACATTTGACCATACATAGAGTTCCTCTTGGTGGTTATACAATCTGGCACTCTCTAGTTTTGTAATAGCCGTGTGTTACAGTAAGAAAGTGAACCAAATTTATTGAGGCAATCACCCTTCTTCAGGCATGTGAAAAAGCACTCACTAAATTAAGCACTAGAATGCCAAACCTCACTCGACAATCACGTATACCAAACAACCCCTGTCAGTCTACTTTGTGCTGGGACTTGTCTACCATTAAAATATATTGTTTGTACGTCATTCTAACAGGACCTGAACTGGGAAACCTTACATATTCAGCTATACAATGCACTCTTTAAGACCGAAATCGTGACAAGCACGAGAATACTCGAAGAAAACCACTAATGCTTAATATGACCTAAATATATACAAGCAAACCCCATTCTCTTTGAGTAAACAAGCTAAAAATCGTCACCAAACCGAACTGCTAGCTATTAGGGGAAAAGTTAAAGCACTGCAGCAGGCAGGAAGGGAGGAATGAAGGATTACCACTGCAGGGGCATGAGCACACCATGGATGGCCATCACCGAGCTAGTTGGAGGCACTGCTGCTCCAGGTTGGCCACAAGGAGAAGATGGGCGAGCAGCTAGCCATGAGGTCTTCATCGTCAGATTTTGATGATTGACGCTTGTCTGTTCTGCATGAGTCATTCATCTCTAGCTAGGAGGGTCATTCTCCAAGACCAGCATCAGCCACCACCACATTCTTCTTGGTCTTGGACGCCGAACCCCGCAAATGTTGTTGTCGCTGCAAGACAAAGAGTTACAAAAATGCAGTGTAGATATCGATTCAACAAGCAAACCATGTACAATTTTGAGCTGGGTATTATGGGGGACGCTAGAAAGAGTGAAGACATAAAAGATATTTGACCATAGGGTTACAATACAGATCTTGCTAATGCAACGCAATAGAAGGAAATGAAGTTCCTACTCATGAATCATGATGTCTTTTCTAACATGATACTTAGGACCCAAAAATAAATGAAACAAGCGATTTCATCAGGTAATATAATGGGAAGCAAGAGCAGCAGTTGGAAACATTGGTCCAACGAAGCCCTTTGTTTTCCAAAAATAATCCGACAAACTAACGCACATGAACAAAAATGACTCTTTTAAGCCACCAAATAAAGACCAAACTAGCACCCATGCTGCCTGAGGCATCAAGCCTCATCAACATTTTCAAGAGCACAACTGCTTCTATATCTACAAAGCATAAACAACGTGTGATGTAATTGGCCTGTTACCGTGGACTGAAAATGCGACTGTCTAACTACAAATGAACAAATATTATAATGTACTCCCTCCGAACCAAAATAAGTGTTGTGGTTTTAGTTCAAGTTCAAATTTTAACTAAAATCATGACACTTATTTTGGATCAGAGGGAGTGATAATGACTCGCTCAGAATGTTATAACCACATCATGTGAGAAGATAACGAAACCACATTACTACTACTACTACTACTACTCAAGCCTTGCTTTCGCCAGTTTAATTAGTTTGAGCATATACTCAAAAGACAAGGGGATACCAATTCAGCCACAAAAAATTCATTGAAATTCAACTCAGCCACTGCAATCTCGGACATGCTAACCAGTCCCTATTATGTCAAACAAACAAGCGCAAGAGGCGTTCCATCGCTCAATGAATTGTAGTGGTATAAGAGAAAATATACAACGAACCTGTCCGATACATGCACAAAAGAAATCGCGGACCCTTTGATGTTGTGCTGTACTGTAGGCAATCCTAGTTCATCCTCCTCCTGCACAAGCAGGAAAAAAGGAAGGAGCAGGCCCCAGATCAGACAAAAGCAAACTGAGCAAATAATTATTCTGCTGGTTGATAGTCAAGCTTAGGCAAACATATCGACTGGAATAAAAGCAACTGGACCATTTCATCTAGCGCATGCCATGCGAGGCAACCAACCAAATATGTACAGGCAAGGCTCATGTTTACTGATTCTAAATTAATAGAGAGACGCCATATAAACCAACGTTCAAGCCCAGCTAACAATTTAACCAATGAGGCCTCTCTCCTGTTGCCATATATCAATGTCTTCTAGAATTTGTAAATAAACACATTGTGTGTAATATTCTTCAGTTGAGCAATTTATTAAAGCTTCCAAGTCAATTATAAACATGTTGTGTGAACCAGAGAAAGCTAAATCCCGGAAAAATACAGCCAAACAAACGAAGCCTCTCCTGTTCCCGTTGTGCTAACTACTTAACCAACGAAGCCTCTCCTGTTGTCATGTCTAGATGACTTACTGGTCTTCAATACGCTAAAGTGTCATTTCCAAAGTTAACAAGGGGGTGTCCTAAAGAAACCCTCAAACAAGAGAGGAATGTTCAATTGCATCCCCTGCAAATCATTTTTGCTGTCAGGATAGACAAAGAGAGGTAGGAGCCCGAGTGAGGCTCACCGTAGCAGTTGCAGTTCAATAAGACACTCGCTGGTGGTGTGATGTTAAATTGCCGGGCGGGCTAGCGGAATCCCTCTCTGCTCCTACGGACCTGCTGCGTGAGGAAGGAAACGACATCAGCAGAAGGGGAGAAGAGCATATCAAAATGCCAGTCAACTGAGATTAATATGTACATGCATCACACCAAAAGTGGAAGGTTTATCAGCATCAGTCAATTAAGATTACTGAACACCATAAGCTTCATCTAGCACATGCCAGGCAATCAAGCAAATATGTACAGGCAAGGCCTCATTGTTTACCTATAGTGATTAGGCTTATAGTCTATTGCCTCCTACTACTATTTTAAAATTAACAGACCTTATGAGCCAACATTCCAAACCAGCTAACTAGTTAACCAATGAAGCCTCTCATGTTGCCATATATTGATGTCTTCCAGAATTTGTAAACAAACACAATGTAATATTATTCAGTTGAGCAATTTAAGCTCCCAAGTCAATTATAAGCATGTGGTGTGAACCGGAGAAAAGTAGATCGCAGAAAATTATAGCAAAACAACAGGAAGGATACAAATTATGTGCTCATAAGGTAAGGTTCATGTAACCATAACAGATTCACCTTGGACAACAAATGATTTACACGGTTATAACAATGGTAGGTGGTTATAACAGTGCACAGATACAAACAGCAGCACCAAGAATGAAGATCCATCTGCGCAACCCACCATCACCATTGGAAGCAACAGGTTTCAGGAAACGCCCAAGCAAGGAACCAACCCGTCCTCGTGTGTTTATTTGTGCAAAGCATAAATAAAATGTCAGTAGCATCCTTAGTATTTCACTGCAATTCAAGCGGAGATGCAGCGACAAGAGCCAACACGTACATGTAGAAGATAAAACCAAATGAGTCAGTGACAAGTTTGTTTGATCTTGGACTGCCTTGAGAGATTACAAACAGACAAGAGCAGAGCAAGATTTGATTTGCTTCAGATGCACACACACAAGGCTTTGACAAGAGCATAATACATGGTTCATTCTACGCACCGAATCAGAGGCTACTACTAGCTGACACTAACGGAATAAGAACATCGGACGCTAACACTAGTCGAAGGTGTGTGTATACAAACAAAACAACATGGAAGAGTTGATAGCATATTCAGTTAAAACACATTCATGGCAGGTTCAACTGGAAACAAAATCACAACTTGAACTCTGAGTCTCTCTCTGTTTATCTCTCAAACAAGATAGGAATGGTCGAATTCATCTCCTGCAAAGCATGTCTTCTCTGAGAAAATAAAAAAGATGTACATGTTTGCTACAGCAAAAATTAAAAAGATGCATCCTTTGTGTGTGTGTGTGTGTCTCAGTGAACTGAAACACCTCCAAACCGAACCGAACTGCAGCAAGCAAGGGTTAATAGTGCAGGGGTGTGAGCTCACCATAGATGGCCTTGGAGGTGGTCCAGGAAGAGAGGGAGGACGCCGGCTATCTTTGGCAACATGGACAGCCGACGAGCAGCCGCCACGCCAGCACCAAGGGATCCTCCCGGCCATGGATTAGAGGTCCCCGAGGCGCAGCCAATCTCTCCTAAGGCAGAACCACACGGCCGCGTCAGCACCCAAGCAGGACGACCCCCTCACTCGTCCTCTCATGGCGTCGTCGGCTCGTGACAAGCTGTAACTGTTTGTGCTTGGATGGATTCAGTACATCCAAGTTGAGCAGCCAGCACATTGGCAACATCATTTAGTACTGCATTGTACAAAAATATTGCATCATTTACTTGCAGAATCAATTTAATTGAATGGCATCACTTGTACTGAGCAATGAATCAACACAAATGAGATAGTATCAAGCACTAGGAGATAGCATGATCTACTGTATCTGTCTGGGCAGAGTATCTATCAATGGGTGTCGCAGAATGTGAACCTGAACCCGAAGACAAGTCTGCTCATACAGTAAATTATAGTGAAACAACAGGAAGGATAAAGATTATGTGCTCATGCAGTAAGGTTCACGTGCGTATTTGCCCATAACAGATTCACCTTGAACAACCAATGATTTACATGGTTATGACGGTGTTAGATGGGAACCAACAAGCTACATTCTACATACACACTCGATGGTGTATGAGTGTTAAACGGGCAGGCACAAACCTATGATCAGAACTGCATAATTAAACAATTATTAGGCCTGGAGACAAGTTTGTGATCACCCTCTTGATGGCCTAGCTTCATCCCGCGGTCCACCGGCGACCTGCATGCACAGATACAAAGAGCAGCACAAAGAATGAAAATCCATTGTCTATTTGCACCACCCACCCATCAACATCGGAAGCAACAGGTTTCAGGAAACGCCCAAGCAAGCAACCAACCTGACCTCGTGTGTCTATTTATGCAGATTGCAGACTATATAAATAAAATGTGGACAGTAGCATCCTCAGTATTTCACTGCAATTTAAGCAAAGATGTAGCGGCGGGGACCATAACGTATATGTAGAAGATAAACTAAATGAGCCAGTTACAAGTTTGTTTGACCTTTGACTGCCTTCAGACATTACATGCAGACAAGAGCAGAGCAAGATTTGATTGGCTTCACACACACACACGAGGCCTTGACCAGAGCATAACACAAAGTTCATTGTACGCACTGAATCAGAAGCTACTACTAGCTGACACTAACGGAATAAGAACATCGAACGCTAAAACTAGTCGAAGGTGTGTGTGTACAAACAAAACAAGAGGGAAGAGTTGATAGCAGATTCGGTTAAAACACATTCATGGCAGGTTCAACTGGAAACAAAAATCACAACTTGAAATCTGAGTCTCTCTCTGTTCGTCTCTCACAACAGAGCAAGATAGGAATGGCCGAGTTCATCCCCTGTAAACCATTTCTGCTCTGAGAAAAAAAGGGGGATGCATCTTTGTTACAGCAGAAACAAAAAGGATGCATCCTTTGTGTGTCTCAGTGAACTGGAACAAGCTCCAAATCAAACCGAACTCCTAGTTATGAGGGGGGAAATGAAGGGCTAATTACCACTAGGTGCCATAGATGGCCATGGAGGCGGTCCAGGAAGAGAAGGAAGCCCAAGTTGCTGCTATTGGTGGCCCTGGTGACGTCGGCTATCTTTGGCAACATGGATGGCCGCGGAGCAGCCGCGGCGGCAGCACCAAGAGATCCTTCCGGCCTTGAATTAGAGGTCTCTAGGGCGCAACCAATCACTCCTCAAGCAGAACCGCGTCGGCGCGCGAGCAGGACGACCCCCTCACTCCTCTCCTGGCGTCGTCGACTCGTGACAAGTTTTAACTGTTTGTGCACGTCCAGCACATTGGCAACATCATCCAGTACTGCATTATACAAAAAGATTGCATCATTTAGTTGCAGAATCGAATCAATTAAATTGAACGGGATCACTTGAACTGACCAACTAGTCAACAAAACTGAGATAGTATGATGTATCTATCTATCAGGGCAGAGTATGAATGGGTGCCTGTCGCAGAATGTGAACCTGTTACCTAAAGACAAGTTGTGCCAGGCAATCAACTGGAATAAATCGAGCAAATGGATAATTTCATCTAGCTCATGCCAGGCAATCAACCAAATCAAATATGTACATGCAAGCCTCGTCATGTTCACCTACCTGTATAGCGTTTAGGCCTATCTTCTAGTATATTGCCTCTCACTGCTACTATTTTTAAATTAATAGAAACACCTTATAAGCCAACGTTCCAGCCCAGCTACCTACTTAGCCAATGAAGCCTCTCCTATTGCCACATATCAATGTCTTCCAGAATTTGTAAACAAACACAATGTAATGTTCTTCAGTTGAGCAATTTATTTAAGCTTCCTAGTCAATTACAAACATGATGCGTGGAACCGAGAAAACTAGATCCCAAAAAATTATAGAAAAACAGAAGGATACTGATTATGACCCCATACACTAGCGTTCCAGTCATGCTAACTACTAAACCAATGAACTACAAGATTTTTTGAACTTTGATTGGCTGGAGATTACACAGACAAGAGCACAGCAAGATTGATTTGCTTCATGCACGCACGCACGCACGCACGCGCGCGCGCACGCACACACACACACACACACACACACACACACACACACACACACACACACACGAGCATAATACATGGTTCATTCCAAGCACTGAATCAGAAGCTGCTATTAGCTAACGCTGAGGTTTACGAGTCGACGAGACGTTCTAAGGTTGAGACTCATAGAGTAAGCATGACTAATCGACACTAGTCGGCACTAAAGTTGGGACTCGTAGACTAGTCGATCCTGAAGTGTAGTCGGCCCCGGAGTTGAGACACATAGGCTAGTCTATATACTAGTCTTGACTAGTCCTTGGACTCATTATCCATGACACTGACTGAATAGGAACATCAGAAGGTGTCAACATTGGAATCATTTCATAAGATAATTTTATCAGGCATCCACATCCACTGGAATCAATAGAACAAACGGATCATTTCATCTAGCTCACGCCATGCAATCAACCAAACCAAATATGTACAGGAAAGGCTCATCATGTTCACCCACCTCTATAACATTTAGGCCTATCTTCTATAGTCGGTTGCCTCACTGCCACTATTTTTAACTTAATACACACCTTACAAACCAGAAACAAAAAAGAGAGGGAGGAGCCCAAGCAAGGCTCACCGCTCTAGTTGCAGTTGGAGTTCAATCAGACGAACTTCCTGCTGGTGTGATGTTCATGAAGGAAATATGCCCTAGAGGCAATAATAAAATTATTATTTATTTCCTCATATCATGATAAATGTTTATTATTCATGCTAGAATTGTATTAACCGGAAACATAATACATGTGTGAATATATAGACAAATAGAGTGTCACTAGTATGCCTCTTCTTGACTAGCTTGTTAATCAAAGATGGTTATGTTTCCTAACCATGAACAATGAGTTGTTATTTGATTAACAAGGTCACATCATTAGTTGAATGATCTGATTGACATGACCCATTCCGTTAGCTTAGCACACGATCGTTTAGTATGTTGCTATTGCTTCCTTCATGACTTATACATGTTCCTATGACTATGAGATTATGCAACTTCCGTTTACCGGAGGAACACTTTGTGTGCTACCAAACGTCACAACGTAACTGGGTGATTATAAAGGTGTTCTACAGGTGTCTCCGAAGGTACTTGTTGAGTTGGCGTATTTTGAGATTAGGAATTGTCACTCCGAATGTCGGAGAGGTATCTCTGGGCCCTCTCGGTAATACACATCACTTAAGCCTTGCAAGCATTTCAACTAATGAGTTAGTTGTGAGATGATGTATTACGGAACGAGTAAAGAGACTTGCCGGGAACGAGATTGAACTAGGTATTGGATACCGACGATCGAATCTCGGGCAAGTACCATACCGATGACAAAGGGAACAACGTATGTTGTTATGCGGTTTGACCGATAAAGATCTTCGTAGAATATGTAGGAACCAATATGGGCATCCAGGTCCCGCTATTGGTTATTGACCGGAAACATGTCTCGGTCATGTCTACATTATTCTCGAACCGTAGGGTCCGCACGCTTAAGGTTTCGATGACAGTTATATTATGAGTTTATGTATTTTGATGTATTGAAGGTTGTTCGGAGTCCCGGATATGATCACGGACATGACGAGGAGTCTCGAAATGGTCGAGACATAAAGATTGATATATTGGACGGATATATTTGGACACCGGAAAGGTTCCGGAGAAGTTTGGAGCTCCGGGAGGTTACCGGAACCCCCCGGGAGGTATATGAGCCTTATTGGGCCCATGTAGGAGGAAGAGAGAAGGAACAAGGGAGGCGCGCCCAAGCCCAATCCGACCAGGAGGGGGCCCCCCCCCTTTCCTTTCTCCTTCCCCCTCTCTTCCTTCCTACTACTAGTACTACTTCCTAATACTAGTACTCCTTCCTTCCCCCTCCAAATAAGATAAGGAAAAAAGGGGGGAAACCTACTTGGAGTAGGTTTCCCCCTCCCCTATGGCGTGCCCCCCTTGGGCCGGCCACCTCCTCCCTCCCTCCTTTATATACGGGGGTAGGGGGGCACCCTAGGACACACAAGTTGATCATTGAGATCGTTCCTTAGCCGTGTGCGGTGCCCCCCTCCACGATATTACACCTCGGTCATATTGTAGCGGTGCTTAGGCGAAGCCCTGCGACAGGAGAACATCTAGATCGTCACCACGCCGTTGTGCTAACGGAACTTCCCCTCGGAGCCTCTACTGGATTGGAGATCGAGGGTGCGTCATCGAGCTGTACGTGTGTCAAGAACTCGGAGGTGCCGGAGTAACGGTGCTTGGATCGGTTGGACCGGGAGGACGTACGACTACTTCCTCTACATTGCGTCAACGCTTCCGCTTCGGTCTACGAGGGTACGTAGACAACACTCTCCCCTCTCGTTGCTATGCATCACCATGATCTTGCGTGTGCGTAGGAATTTTTTTAAAATTACTACGTTCCCCAACAGTGGTATCCGAGCCTAGGTTTTATGGTTTGATGTTATATGCACGAGTAGAACACAAGTGAGTTGTGGGCAATATAAGTCATACTGCTTACCAGCATGTCATACTTTGGTTCGGCGGTATTGTTAGATGAAGCGGCCCAGACCGACATTACGCGTACGCTTACGCGAGACTGGGTTTACCGCCGTGCTTAGCACACAGGTGACACCACGACACCACAACACCAACATGCATCTGTTGGTATAGGTGTGCATTTCCGACACATTGTCTGTCCGGAACAACGCCGACACAAAAAATGTTAGGGTTGCTCAACATTTTCGATGGTCAGTCTGTTGGTAAAGTTTGGTAGTTCATCGACTTACTATGTGTCGGCATATGTTTTGACTACCAATGGATTAAGTGTCGCGGAAGCTTTGCCACAGGAAAAGTGTCGGCGTAGTCTTAGCATGGCCCACTTATTTTCAGCTGCGCGGCACAGCCCAAAGTGCCGAGCGGCAAGCAACGCGCGAAAGCCCAAACATACTTTGGTAAGTTTCCAACCTCTCTCGCAGCACACCCATTCAACCTAAACCTAAATCGCCGCCGCCGCCGCCGCCCCCGACCTACCCGCAGATTTGCTCGCTTCGCCGCCTCTCCCACCCTGCCATCCCATCCCTTGGCCCGTCGTCTAGTCCTGCGTGCTGCCCTGTCATACACTGTCGAGGAGCTGCCTCCCCATCTGCAGCAGAGGAGCCGCCGCCCCATCTGCAGACGAGGAGCCGCCGCCTAGTTCACTGCCTAGGAGTCGGCGTATAGTCCACTGGCAAGGAGGCAACCGAGTTCTGGAGTCGCCCCGCCGTTCTTCTTCCTCCACCAGCGACCCCTGTCCAGATCGACACCCCTTGTCCTGCCCCGACTCCAGTCTCCAGGCCACTTTAGGTAAACCGCATAGAAGTTTTGTCCTTTGCATCTATATAAATTCTATGCTTTGCTCTTGTTCTGTCTTCTTTAATCTTGTCTACTCTCGCATCTTGTCTTTTTCATTTATCCAGTGGTGGGCATGCTCATGTAAGAACGTTTATTAGTAACTTCTACACATATTAACATTCAGAGACCAGCTTTAACTACTCGAGGGTGAAGATTTAGAAAGGAAAATGTAACAGAGTTGTGGCACACCTTTTGGTTTAACATTGCTGTTTGAGGATGTTCAAGTGGGGAGCTCCCTACACTTCAGAGATCTAATTCACCAGATTCTGCAATTTGACACAGAATCTTCAGTTACTGTTGATATAAGAAGGATGACATGCCAGCATGTGTTACTTTCTAGAGAGAAAAAGAATGCATTTTTACTTCATTTTGTACAAATGAACATAACACCAAAGATTCAGATTTCTTGTATGTTGGGTAAGATTGTAAATCTGCCTGTGATCCTTTTGTTCTATCTGTTTATGCCGTGAAAACAGGGACTGAGGGTTAGAATTACAATTGTGTATGGTCCATAGTAGTGCCTTCAGTGTATTTCATGTCTCCGAATTTTCTTTTTCTTGTACTGGATATTTTCTTGTTCTTTCGCTGCTAAACTGTAGTCTTCTCATAATCTAAGTGCTCATTATTTCTACTTGTTTGTTGTCTCACGGATCATAACTTTACTCACTTTTCATATCTTTTGTACTATTTTTTATTAAGCATCATGGTCTAATATGAGCTATTTGCAGGAGAAAAGATGGAAGGAACAAGAGTTGGAAGTGAGCTCCCTGCATATGAACAATTGAGGCTAGCAAGTATTGTAGAAAAACAAAAAGAAGTTGAGAGCTCTTGTTGAAATAAAAAGGAAATATTTAGCATTGGGAGAAAACATGAGGCCTCTGGGGAAGTAGGCGGCTCGTCCCAGCCATCCAAGAAGAAAGTTATTCAGAGTACTCATTGCTACATGTAGCTGGCATAAAGAGTTACGCTCGAAGCAGGCATGAATTGGTAAACTCAAGCACCTCTTTTTAAAACTGATGTATCTGATTAGTTAGGTTTTCTAATTACTAGGGAAAATAACTTGTTGCAGGCTGAAGAACTTGACTATGACCCGTGGGTAGATGAAATATTTATCAGAGCACATCACATAAAACTGGAGTTCCTACCGCACAAGCAAAGACACTAATTGTTAGTCAGAGATACACATCATGTGTTTTTCTTTAGTACAACCGTGCTTGTGACTGCATATTAATTGATGACAAGTAAAAACTACACTGAGGTCATTGTAGAAATAATTTTAGGTGCCTCGTTTGCTCTATTTTTTGCAGAAACAACCTGAAGAAGCAGCTGAACTCCACCCAGAATTAAAGGAAAAACCTAGAATTCAATTTCGTCGACAAGATGAACAAGTTTGTACTCTACTAGAGCGCGCGGAACAAATGCAACGACCAATTGAAGAGATGCATCAAGTTCTTTTTCTCTCGGAATCCAAAATGTTTAAACACCATTGCCTAATAGTTAAGTCTCTCGGCCCATGGTACAGTGCTTAGTTATCAACTTTTTTAAGTCTTATCTAAAACATGTGGACACTGGTTTAGTTTTTTTGCATGGCCCTTCATAGCTCTCAGGGATTGTAGCACAAGATGGCAAAGGGAACTTCTAATTCAGATGACTTTTGCTAAGTTATATCAGGTATTATTCTTGTTTTTTTCATGAGATGACACCTGCTATGTTTTGTTTGATGGGTCAGGAAGACATAGGTTCATAATGGGCACGATAAAGTGATACTAAATCTGGGTTATAGCAGAACATAGAATGTTTGGTTTCTATACTTACATGTGTGTACCACAACCCCCATTATCATGCAAATAGTATCAAGTTCAAAGATTTAATCATGGAAGCTAGCCGAAATGTGTGATTTAGTACACAATCTGAACTAAATGTTTGCGTGCATATTTGTTCAAATAAGGTGAGTGGTAGAAATGTCCGTAAGTGTGCAATTCCTAGTAGCTAAACTTTAGCTTGCTTTCTTTTAAAGATTAGCCACAAAAAAACTACTTCCATTATTTTTTAGGGAAGAATATTTAGTTCAGCCCACATATTAGGATTACATCTGACTCTCTTTTTAGAGAAACATAGTTTTTGTAGCTTTTTCAGCATCTGTTCAGTCTCAGGATTTTAACCATTGCAGAAAACAACATATGCGAACCTCTATTGTATACCACACAATGTTTCATAGCATGCATGAACCAGAACACAAGCAATACCCTGTAAATTGACTTGTTTTCACCAAGTGCACTACTACATACATGACTGCTAGTACATGTATATGTAATAGTGCTTATGTGATTTTTTGCCGATTCAGTAACTTCGAAATGTCTGAAATTACACTAAGGACCTTACTCATCTTGTCTTAGAACATACTCCCTCCGTTCCAAAATAGATGACTCAACTTTGTACTACCTTTGTACAAAGTTGAGTCATCTATTTCGGAACGGAGGGAGTACCTGATTGCTCATTAACAAGTTCAGGCATTTTTATAATAGTCCATTTGTAATATGGTAGGTGCTATGCTGACTTTGGTTTATATTCTAATAAGGTTATCTTTTGTAACTTGAATCTTTGCATAACTATACTCTTTTTTGAGATAACTGGCTTTATTTTTCAGATCCTTTATTTAGTAGGTAAAAGGCCTCCTTATTTGTTTTATGTTTCAAATGTAATAGTAAGTAAAGAGACATGCATAATTTTTATTGGAGAGGTCATGCAGTCAAGTATTTGTTTACTTTTCTTGTAAGCAAGCTTGTATGTTGTACTTCTTTTGTTTCTTGGACCTTTGGACTCACTCACGAAGTTGAACAAATTGTATTATTTCTAAGATTGCTGAAACATATGAGTTCTTTTGTAGGGACAAATGATAGAAAGTAGCAAGCCCGCTAGTTGAATGAGATGTCCTCGTGATTGCTTTTGTTGAAAACATGGATGACACATTTTGTTCATATGGAAGTTGATTTGGCTTGGCGATTGAAGAGTTGGTCTTCGATAATATTCTTTTCCAGTGATCAAGCACTTGGTCTATTAGGAATTTTAGCCATTATTTTTGTAACATGCCTATCTTGTACTGTATATCAGACTTGTGTATTTCCTTCATGGTTGTAGCCAACTTTAGTGAAGAAAACTAATGAATCTTCTATGTATATATTGAAATAATGCATTAATCAATTATATCTTGTGATGAGCGGAAGAGTGCAATTGTTTGTATATGTATTGTGTATTGAACATGAATTGAATATTATGAATGTAGTTTGATTCAAAATATGGTGCATTTTCATATGTGCTAAAATGTAGAACCGTGGCAGCAAATGTGTCGGCACAAGTATTTGATGTCGCACTATCTGTCGGCATAACGCACCGACTGACAAACTGTCGGGGTAACAATGGACGTTGCATAGTGTGTCGGCATATCACACTGTCAGATGATCTGTCAGCGTAGAATAGTCCGTCGGTATAGAAATGTCTGTCGCTATAGATCGCACCAACACAGTCATATTGTCTGTCGGTGTAGATTTGTCTGTCGGCAAAGACCTATCCCGGCAGGACTATAGGCGACAGCTCCTTTCTGTCGGCATAGTTCTTTGCCGACACTAAATGTGTCGCCTTAGGTGACCTATGCCGACAGATTGTTTGATGCTGCTTTGAGTGTCGTGGTGTAGTGTTCTCCAACTTTAGTTGAACCGAGTGTGGCTACGCCCGGTCCTTGCGAAGGTTAAAACAGCACCAACTTGACAAACTATCATTGTGGTTTTGATGTGTAGGTGAGATTGGTTCTTGCTTAAGCCCATAGCAGCCACGTAAAACTTGCAACAACAAAGTAGAGGACGTCTAACTTGTTTTTGCAGGGCATGTTGTGATGTGATATGGTCAAGACGTGATAAGATATAAGTTGTTGTATGAGATGATCATGTTTTGTTGAAGTTATCGACAATCGCGAAGCCCTATGGATGTCTCTTTGTTGCATAAGATGCAAGTGCCAAATAATTGCTTTACTTTATCGCTATACGATAGCAATAGTTGCAAGAGCAATAGTTGGTGAGACAACCATGTGATGACACATTGATATAGATCAAGATGATGAAGATCATGGTGTCGTGCGGTGATTTATAGAGATCATGACAATACTTTGGAGATGGAGATCAAAGGCGCAAGATGATCATGGCCATATCATGTCACATATTTTGATTGCATATGATGTTTATCTATTATACATCTTATTCTTGCTTTGATTGACGGTAGCATTTTAAGATGATCTCTCACTAATTATGAAGAAGTGTTCTCCTGAGTATGCACCGCTTGCCAAAGTTCGTCGTGCCCGCACACCACGTGATGATCGGGTGTGATAAGCTCTCGTCCATCTACAACGGGTGCAAGCCAGTTTTGCACACGCGAAATACTCAGGTTAAACTTGACGAGCCTAGCATATGCAGATATGGCCTCGGAACACGGAGACCGAAAGGTCGAGCGTGAATCATATAGTAGATATGATCAACATGAGATGTTCACCATTGAAAACTGATCCATTTCACGTGATGATCGGTTATGGTTTAGTTGAATTTGGATCACGTGATCACTTAGAGGACTAGAGGGATGTCTATCTAATTGGGAGTTCTTAAGTAATATGATTAATTGAACTTAAATTTATCATGAACTTAGTCCTGGTAGTATTTTGCAAATTATGTTGTAAAGATCAATAGCTTGCGTTGTTGCTTTCATATGTTTATTTTGATATGTTCCTAGAGAAAATTATGTTGAAAAATGTTAATAGCCATGATGCGGATTGGATCCGCGATCTGAGGTTTATCCTCATTGCTGCACAGAAGAATTATGTCCTTAATGCACCGCTAGGTGACATACCTATTGTAGGAGCAGATGCAGACGTTATGAACGTTTGGCTAGCTCAATATGATGACTAATTGATAGTTTTGTGCACCATGCTTTATGGCTTAGAATCGGGACTTCAAAGACGTTTTGAACGTCATGGACCATATGAGATGTTCCAGGAGTTGAAGTTAATATTTCAAGCAAATACCCGAGTTGAGAGATATGAAGTCTCCAACAAGTTCTATAGCTAAAAGATGGAGGAGAATCGCTCAACTAGTGAGCATGTGCTCAGATTGTCTGGGTACTACAATCGCTTGAATCAAGTGGGAATTAATCTTCCAGATAAGATAGTGATTGACAGAATTCTCTAGTCACCATCACCAAGTTAGTAGAACTTCATGATGAACTATAATATGCAAGGGATGACGAAAGTGATTCCCAAGCTCTTCGTGATGTTGAAATCGACGAAGGTAGAAATCAAGAAAGAGCATCAAGTGTTGATGATTGACAAGACCACTAGTTTCAAGAAAAGGGCAAAGGGAAAGAAAGGGAAACTTCAAGTAGAATGGCAAACAAGTTGTGACTCCCGTGAAGAAGACCAAAGCTGGACCAAAGCCTGAAACTGAGTGCCTACACTGCAAAGGAAATGGTCACTGGAAGCGGAAATGCCCTAAATATTTGGTGGATAAGAAGGATGGCAAAGTGAACAAGGGTATATTTGATATACAGGTTATTGATGTGTACTTTACTAGTGTTTATAGCAACCCCTCGGTATTTGGTACTGGATCAGTTGCTAAGAGTAGTAACTCGAAACGGGAGTTGCAGAAATAAACTAAGACTAGTTGAAGGGGAAGTGACGATGAGTGTTGGAAGTAGTTCCAAGATTGATATGATCATCATCGCACACTCCCTATACTTTCGGGATTAGTGTTAAACCTAAATAAATGTTATTTGGCGTTTGCGTTGAGTATGAATATGATTTGATCATGTTTATTGCAATACGGTTATTCATTTAAAGTCAGAGAATAATTGTTATTCTGTTTACATGAATAAAGCCTTCGATGGCTATACACCCAATGAAAATAGTTTGTTGGATCTCGATCGTAGTGATACACATATTCATAATATTTCACAATCTTCAGATTTGGAGGCTGAGATGCTACAGCAGTACAGCTTCAAGTTACCTTGCTTCTTTGTGAGGGAACCAATCAACTAACTGAATGAAATAATTTCAGCATTCCATTTCTTTAGGACAATTGCAGCAAGAAAGTCTAAAATTGATGCACCGGAGCAGCTTGATGCCCTTCCTAATCTTGATGTACCTATCCCTTTCTTTAGCACAATTGCAGCAAGGAAGTAGGAGGAAGAAGAAATGCAGGCGACCTCATGAAAGTCAACAACAAAGAGCACAGGCAAGCAATCTTGGTTCCTCTGCTTCTGCACCGCATATATATTTATTTTCTAGATATCTTTTCTTTTTTTTGCAATTTCTGTTGTTTTGCTTACTACAAGTAACATGGAGATGTCATAGGATATTGCCATTTTGTGAGATGCAGAAGTGGGAGGAGGAACCATGAATTTTTAACGAGCATTAGTTTGTGGCTCATGGATGAAGATTGCAAGTACTACTTTGTAACAGTTCCAAACAGCTGATCCTGCTCTGAATTTAAGCCTATCGAAAGCAAAAAAAAATGAAAGTTAGGTCTCCTGTAACATGGTGAGGGCACTCAAGTCCTGAGCTTGCTACGTAAAACTATTTGCAATTTTGGATTTAGTTTTTTGAAGTGTGAAGTATACATATACTATTTTCAATATATGACTCTTTTTATATATATCTAATGGAAATTAAGTGATGGCATGGTCTGCAGACATGAACTAGCTAGCGTCATTCCTCTGTTCCTGAGATAAAATGGGCTGTTTATTCATTCCAATTGCATCTAGCAGTGATGGTTCCAGTTTTTGTGTCCTATCTCCTTTTGGAGGCCTACTTCAGATTCTAATTCGAATTATGTCCATTCATGCTTTTAGGAAGGGGGTGAAATGCTAAGATGATTTAAGTATTGAACTGAGAAAATATAGGTTTGAGAGTCTTTTTACTGAAATAGACGGATTCATCAAATAAATACCTAATTAGAATATGCAGTGTTTAAATATATTTTACAAACCGGAGGACCCTCTCTCTGCGTTTAGATGTAGGGTTATTAGGTTAATTTTCTTGCAAGGAAAAATATGATTTTAAGAGGTCATTAAGCTAGAACTTCATATCAGGTTGCGATCTTCAACGCAGGAAGGCATGGATTCAGTGGCAAGAACTTCGATTAGGATGCAGCCCTCTAGGAAGGAAGGCATGGATTCAACGGCAAAAAAATTGGTCGGGATGAAACTCTTTAGGAAAGATGGCATAGATCCACAGTAAGAACATCAATCAGGATGGATTCAACCAGTGTGCTAGATCGTTGGATGACATAATATAGTTATGATGTGGGTCGATGGTGGTACTCTAGCTCCAACCAAACTTCGGCTCATCCGACCTCCATTTTACGTTCACTATTCATCAATTTTAGTGCCACGCATTCCTATTTGGATTATACTTGGTGCATAAAATTAATTAATCAAGAAATTGTTATTTTTTGTTTGGACAGGGCCTCAGTATGTTCGGAATTAGATACAACCATCTGATCCATGATTGTTCTTGGGCATCATATTTCAAAATATCTTTTTTTGGATTTTGTAAAGGTTGCAGATAACAAGCCGGTGGGAGCTAATGGTTCAGTTAGACCCTGCATTTTCTTGACCTTTTTCCTGTTAGGTAAATAAATTACCGTGGTACTTTTCTAATGCGATTTGTAAAGTTTTGCCAATCTGATGAGCATATGAGACATGAATATTGGGTCCACTCTCAGGAACTAAACTGCTTACTGATTAATTCGCCCCATGTTATTCACATGAAAATAGCAGAAGTTTTCTTATCTAACTTTCATTCGATTTTGTATTGAGGGGGAGATTCAATATCAATATTTATGATTTGGCATAAGTGAGATGACATACAAGCGAGTTTAATTCCTAAGTGAAATAGTAGCAGTTTTCTTATCATATCGCCTGTAGTTGCACCTCGACTCCACTTATGTGGCTTTGGTTCTCCCCTCACCCTCCCTCCCTACGTCAGCAAGGGAGATAGCCCCCAAGAAACAAGACTCCTCCCTCTTGATGGCGGTGGTGGATCAGCACGAACAAGGGGGAGGAGACCAGGGGGAGAGCGGGGCGGTTGGCGAGGTACTTCTCCTTCACGGTCCGTGAGGAAGTATGTTGTGAAGGAGAGAGGAACCATGACGAAGGTGAGGAGGGCGTCATTTGGGTTAAAGGATAGGGCTTCAGCAAGAAATGTCCTGCTATGGCGGAAACCGAGCGGGAAGGGAGGCTCCAACAAGAAAAGGGAAGGGTGCGTCGTGGGCTAGGATTTTTTGTGTTGGGCCCGTGTGTTGGAGATAATATGACGAAAAGTACGGACAACCACATTTCTTTCTCGTATATGATCTGGTTTTGGTGGAGCTCAGAATGTCTAGATGGTTGAATTTTGCGGAGCCTAGGGTTCAACCGTTTGATTTCCCTACACACCCGAACGTACGGGAAGAAATGATCTTTGACCTTAGAGACAACCTTAATTTTTTGATTTATTTATATGCATTATAGCCCGTAGCAACGCACGGGCATTCTACTAGTATATACTAATTACTGACTCCAAAGAAATTCTCAGGTTAATTAGAATTTACGGACCATTAATCTGATGGGATCAAATTATTACGGTGTAGATCTTTCGTTAGATTTTTCATCAAATTAAACCATGATATATATCCACATCCGTAGGATGACTAGCATTGTATCCCTTAAAAAAACTCACCGGCAACCATGATCTATCTACATCCGTAGAATGACCTAGCTTAAACCAGTATATCGTCGAAAAAACAACGGCATACCCTGTAACAGCCATGTGCGACAGGAGGACTCCTATGCTTATTCTCCATTATTCCTAAAAATAATAAAAAACCGATCTGCTATTACCCTGCCTGCCCCCAATTGATTCGTGCGTATACGCATTTATTTCTTGACAACAAAGTTTATTCCTATTTTTTTTCCCATGTGTGCAGTTTATCCCTAATTTTTCTCCCCCAATTTTAACAGTTGGGTCCGGTCTCTAATCTCTCTCTTCTATTTAATCTCTCCATGTTGGACGGTTGTGTGTATGGTAATCTTTTCTCTAATCCATTTGCTCCGATTTTAAAGGATGCATGGCCTGTTAAATTATGATCTAAATTCTAGTACCGTGTTGGACTAGACGTAGTACAACCGGTGTGGGCTTTTGCGTTGACGTCGACGCGTACGAGTACAACTCGTTTACTTGTCTTCCAAGGACTCTCATGTATTGCCCTCTTATATACCCCATGTAGTCGCACCTCAGACGGCCTGTCGTCTCGTGCTTGTAATACTCCTCCATTATAGTGATTGCGCCTTCGTGCGTCCGTGGTTTTCTCCCGCAAGGGTTTCCACGTAAAAATCCCTGTGTCTCTTTGTCTCGTTTATTTCTCGTTATTATCTAACAAGTGGTATCAGAGCTAAGTTGCAGTATACGAGATTAGAGACGAGAGAATTAGGGTTGCGGTCTATCCGCCGCCCCTGCACGCGATCTGTCAATCCGAGGCCGATCGATTTCTCCTGCTGCCGTTAAAATCGAGACCGACAGGAGTTCCTATGTGAAGCAGTCGTCCGTGTCCAGATCAAGTTGAGATTGATCGGTGCAAGCTTCAAGTCCCGAGGCTCCAAAGCAAATCAACAAGTCGCCAAGTTCGGCTGCCTCTCCACGTACGGCTTCAAGTCCCGAGGAGGTCCAGTACTACTCACGTGAGATTACAAGGCTACGTCGCTTGCGCTTTGTTTCAACCGGATCATTAGTACTCACGTGAAGCAAGTACAGGAGCGAGCACTACTTGGATTTGTTACTACTACATCTCACGTAAAGGCTAGTACAGTTGAGTACTAGTAATCAGTTTTTCCTCCTCAATTGCTATATCCACGCGAAGGCTACCAGGTGCTATTCTATTTCTAATTCTTTGCTCTGCATATTAATTCTGTCAAGAATTTTTCTACTGGCTTGTACTACTTTGTGAACACAGACTTAATCTACTCATGGCATCCATGAAGTATGATCTTCCGCTGCTGGACCGTGACACAAGGTTTACCCTATGGCAAGTCAAGATGCGGGCGTTGTTGATGCAGGCCGACTATGATGTAGCACTGGATAGTTTTGGGAAGAACAAAATTCAGGACTGGACTGATGAGGAGAAAAGAATTGATTGCAAGGCTTTGTCACAAATTCAACTCCATTTGCATAATAATATTTTGCAGGAAGTTTTGAGCGAGAAAACTGCCGCCGCTCTATGGTTAAAGCTGGAAGGGATTTGCATGACTAAAGATCTCACCAAAGAAGATGCATCTGAAGCAAAATTATTCCTGCATGTGTTACCCGAGGGAGGTAATGTTTTGAATCATATTTCAGAATTTAAAGAGATCATATCTGATCTAGCTGCAATGGAGGTTAAGTATGAAGAGGAAGATACTGCTTTAATGTTACTTTGTTCACTGCCAAGTTCTTATACCAATTTTAGAGACACCATATTATACAGTCGTGATACACTCACACTTAATGAAGTTTATGAAGCTTTGAACTCTAAAGAGAAGATGAAATTGATGGTGCCTCATGATGGTTCGAGTTCATCCCAAGCCGAGGGATTATCTGTTCGTGGCAGGACAAAGGAGAAGAACTCCAATAATGGAAACAGAGGCAAAAGTAAAACGGCTACAGGGGCGGTCGCAATCCGAGACAAGAAGTATTGCGGTATTGCAAGAGAGACGGGCATGACATCTCGAGTGTTTCAAGTTGCGAATAAAGAAAAGAGGAAAGGTAACAAACAAGGTGAAAATTCGCTAACGTTGCTCGTGATGATAGTTCGATGATGCTCTTGTCATTATTCTTTGGATGTCTTTGAGACCAATGACGAGTGGGTACTTGACACAGCATGTACTTTCCATATGTGCCCGCATAGAGATTGGTTTACTACTTTTGATTCCACTACTTCTGCTGGTTCCGTTTTGGGTTTTGATAATTCACCATGCAAGATTGAAGGCATAGGTTCTATTCGAATCAAGATGTTTGATGGCATAATCAGAACTTTGACAGATGTTCGGTATATTCCGAAGATGAAGAGAAATCTTATTTCTATGAGTATATCAAATACTCAGGGGATACTATAAACACTAGTAAGGCACATATCAATAACCTGTATATCAAATATACCCTTGTTTACTTTGCCATCCTTCTTATCTACCAAATATTCAGGGCATTTCCGCTTCAAAGGACCATTTCCTTTGCGATGTAAGCACTCGGGTTTGAGCTATGGTCCAGCTTTGGGCTTCTTCGCAGGAGTGACAACTTGCTTGTCTTTCCACTTGAATTTCCCTTTCTTTCCTTTGCCCTTTTCTTGAAACTAGTGGTCTTGTCAATCATCAACACTTGATGCTCTTTCTTGATTTCTACCTTCGTCGATTTCAATATCACGAAGAGCTCGGGAATCGTTTTCGTCATCCCTTGCATACTATAGTTCATCACGAAGTTCTAGTAACTTAGTGATGGTGACTAGAGAATTCATCAATCACTATCTTATCTGGAAGATTAACTCCCACTTGATTCAAGCGATTGAAGTACCTGCATAATCTGAGCACATGCTCACTAGTTGAGCGATTCTCCTCCATCTTTTAGCTATAGAACTTGTTGGAGACTTCATATCTCTCAACTCGGGTATTTGCTTGAAATATTAACTTCAATTCCTGGAACATCTCATATGGTCCATGACGATCAAAACGTCTTTTGAAAGCACATTTGCTCCCTAGGTGGTTTTGGTAATTAATGACAACATACTTTGTGGTTGGACTAATGCTTTCATCAAGTATGTTTCAGAAAAGTCAATCACTCTGGCATGGCAAAAGGACTGAAGAAGTGGACCCCTAGGATGCTAAGGAAAACATTGGCAAAAGCTCAAGACTCTATTTTTGGTTTAGTGATCCAAGATCACATTGAGTCCATAGGAAAGCCAATACTATTAAAAGGGATGAGGTTATGATGATGATCTGGTTGCTCAAAGTGCTTAGTGATTTATCTCTCAAACTATCGCAATCTTTCATTCCAACATAAACTCATAAGTAATCTCGGTCCCACCGATTCCATAAACTCAGTCACACCGAGATGAACCACCTCAGCCATATAGCCAAACCCTAATAATTTGGATTTTCCGATTCCAAACTCGGTCATACGAAACTAGTGTTGCCAAGCTTCAGAACCTTCAGACTCAAATCGGTGTCACCGAGATGAGAAAGTCGGTCCCACCGAGATTGGCAAACCCTAGACTTTGGAAGAATCGGACTAACCGAGATTGTATTTTCGGTCCCACTGAAAATCCCAACGCTCACAAGATTTGAACTTTCGGTCTCACCGAGTTGTCAACTTCGGTCCGACCGAGATTGGTCAAATGTGTGTAACGGTTGATTTTGTGTGGAGGCTATAAATACCCTCCACCTCCTCTTCATTCATGGAGAGAGCCATCGAAAGATCTACCAACTCCTACCTTACATTTTGAGAAGAAAACTACCTACCCTTGTGTTGAGATCAAGTTGCTCCACTCCCACCATATGAAACTTGATTTCTAGCCTTCCCAAGTTGCTTTCCACTCAATCCTTTCTTCCACCACAGCCAAATCAGTGAGGAGAGTTGAGTGTTGGGGAGATTATCATTTGAAGCACAAGAGCAAGGAGTTCATCATCACCAACACCGTCTATTACCTTTTGGAGGGTGGTGCCTCCTAGATTGGTTAGGTGTCGCTTGGGAGCCTCCGTCATGATGTGGAGTTGAACCAAGAAGTTTGTAAGGGCAAGGAGATCGCCTACTTCGTGAAGATCTACCCCGAGTAAGGCTAGTCCTCCGTGGGCGTATGCCATGATGGCATAGACAAGGTTGCTTCTTCGTGGACCCTTCGTGGGTGGAGCCCTCCGTGGACTCTCGCAGCCGTTACCCTCCGTGGGTTGAAGTCTCCATCAACGTGGATTGACGATAGCACCACCTATCGGAACCACGAGAAAAATCTCCGTGTCTCCAAATTGCGTTTGCTCTTCACAATCTCTCCCTTACTACTTGTGCAAGTTACTTTCCGCTGCCCATACTCTAGAATTGCATGTGTAGTATGTTGCTCGACTTGTATGCATGATGCTTGACTTGATCCTCATTATGAACTTGCTAAAAACTTGCCCTAATCAAAAGGCTAATCTTTTAAGTTGTCGAGTAGTCTAATCACCCCCCCCTCTAGACACTCTTGCCTTCAACGATCCTACAATTGGTGAGACCTATGCCCCCGTTGCTAGACTTGAGTCCATTCGCATTCTTCTTGCTTATGCCAACCACCATGATATTACTCTCTATCAAATGGACATTAAAAGTGCTTTCCTAAATGGTGAGATTGAGGAGGAAGTATTTGTGAAACAACCTCCCGGATTTGTGAATCCTAAAAAGCCTAATCATGTTTACAAATTGCACAAAGCTCTTTATGGTCTTAAACAAGCTCCTAGAGCTTGGTACAAATGCTTGACTAGCTTTCTTCTTGAAAAAGGATTTGAGATTGGTAAAATAGACTCAACGCTATTCACGAAAAGGGTTGATGGTGAACTATTTGTGTGCCAAATATATGTTGATGATATTATCTTTGGTTCAACTAACCCTCATTTCAAAGAGAAGTTTGGAAAGCTTATGTCGGAGAAGTATGAGATGTCCATGATGAGTGAACTCAAGTTCTTCCTTGGGTTGCAAATCAAGCAATCTAAGGAGGGTACTTTTGTCTCACAAACAAAGTACACTAAGGATCTCTTCAAGAAGTTCAACATGCAAGAGAGCAAAGGTATGAGAACCCCCATGCCTACTAGTGGACATAATGACTTGACTAAAGATGGAGAACCTGTTGATCAAAAGGTTTATCGATCCATGATTGTTTCTCTACTATATCTCTGTGCTTCTCGTCCTGACATAATGTTGAGTGTATGCATGTGTGCTCGATATCAAGCAGCACCTAAAGAATGTCATCTTAAAGCTGTTAAAAGAATTGTGAGATATTTGATACACACACCCAACTTTGGCATTTGGTATCCTAAGAGGGCCTCTTTCGATCTTGTTGGCTATTCCGACTCGGACTATGCCGGAGACAAGATTGATAGAAAGTCAACTTCGGGTACGTGTCAATTTCTCGGTCGATCCCTTGTATCTTGGTCATCCAAGAAACAAAATTCGGTATCATTATCTACTGCCGAAGCAGAATATATTGCTGCTGGTTCGTGTTGTGCTCAGTTGCTATGGATGACACAAACGCTTAAGGATTATGGGATACATGCGAGACATGTTCCTTTGCTTTGTGACAATGAGAGTGCGATTAAGATTGGACACAATCCCGTGCAACACTCTCGCATCGAAACACATTGAAGTTCGTCACCATTTTATTCGTGATCACATTGCTAAGGGTGACATTGATCTTAAGCATGTTCGTCTCGACAAACAGCTTGCAGATATCTTTACAAAACCACTTGATGAGAAAGTGTTTTGTCGCTTAAGGAGTGAGTTGAACATCATTGATGCTTCAAACTTGGAGTGAAAACTCCATTGATGCATGCAAGGCATGAGCCTAATTGACTAATCCTTGATATTTCTCTTATGATGATGATCATATGTCTTGGACACATTTGCCCCCTTGTATTGCATCTGACTCCTTGAAGGTACTTGGATGGTCTACATTCAACAAGATTATCACACTCACTCAAATCATGAGTAATCTTGTCATTGACCAAGTATCTAGCCCTTTGGGAAGTTGAGCTCAAGGAACAAAATTCCACATATCCTTTTTGACACCATATACTTCTAGTACTTCACTCATGTCATCTTGGATATTCTTGAGAATTTCCTTGCTTGCCTAACCCATGTAGGAAGATGAACTATACATTTGGAAATGGTGCTCCAACTTCATATTCTATGAGCATCAACATCAAGTTCACCTACATGAGTACAAGCAACAACAAGCCCAAGGTATGTTTTTCACATCTTGAAAAAGCTTTGCTCAAAGTCATGAGTACAAGCAGCTTCAAAAGATGTGATCACATCAAATGCTTAATCGAAAAATGGCAACCCCATTTTGAGCTTAAACGATGAGTATGACCTATGATCAAATGTTCTCATTTGACTCCTAAGTCAACATACTCAAACATAGGTGACCTAGTCGCCGACCCCTGTCTAGATGAAGTACATATGTTTTTGAATTTCTCTGCTATTCTCATTGAGTTTTCTTACTTTAACAAAAAAAAACTTCATCTAGCAATCTTTTTCATTTCTATTTCTTCTGTTCTTGTGTATATCTTTTTAGCTCTGATCAATTCCCTGAAAATCATTTACAAATTCATTGCAAATCTTTTGAAACATTCCTTGCAAAGTGAGCTGAATTATTTCTGGATTTCCTTGGAATTAAACTCAAGCGCCACCGATTCAATCACTTGATCTCGACCGAAAAGGATCTGCCCTAAGTCTCTGACTTTCGGACTCACCGATCCATATCAATTCGGTGTCACCGATTTACATTCACCAGGACATCATCTTCTGCAGTTCCACTAAATGATTTACTCTATATACTTAATTTGCTCGCCAGTGATTCTTAAGGATCCCACTTCTTTCCTTCCATCTTTCCCGTCCTTCCTGTTTACTGTCCTTTTCGGCACTTGATGTCAAAGGGGGAGAAGATTTAGGGGGAGCTTAGGAGGAGATTGGAGAAAAGAAAATTTAAAGGAAGAAAAACAATCTTACCTTAAGGGGGAGAGGATCACATCAAAGCTTTGCCATGTCCCATATTGGATATTACATTTGGCATTATTCTTTTGATTTTTGCTTGGATATTACATTTGGCATTATTCTTTTGATTTTTGCTTCTCTTGCTCTCACAATTGGTATCTTATGAAAAGCACAATTGGTATCTTATGCAAAGCAAAATTCTTTCAGAGCTCATTGAAAATCTTTCAGTCTTGGGAGACATGTTTGCTGATTCAAGCTAGTGCTCAACATGAGACACTCTTTATACATGTCATCCCTGGCTTGGTACTCTTGATGTTCTTGCTATTGGTTGAAGAACTACTCTTGTGTTATCTAACCTTGTTTTTCCAAGTTTATTTCTTCAGGTGCAATACCAAGGAACTCCAAGGTAAGTATATGCATCTTGCAGAATGTGCATGATGGTGACTTGCTTGTGAATACTTGTTTGCAAGAAATCACCATGCACATATGCATCATCACTCATTTATCCTCATCTGCTCTGATGCATATAGCCAAGCTGCATGTAGCACATCTTGCTTTTCTCTCATGTGTGCTTGTGGTAGTCCAAAACCAAAATCTAAAACCTTGCACACTTGTAGGGGGAGCCTGTGTACTACATGTTTGTCAAAGCTTTAATGATAATCCTGTCTTTCTTTCAGTAAGCTTTGATATCTTATTTTGTGTGTTGCCATCAATTACTAAAAAGGGGGAGATTGAAAGCACATTTGCTCCCTAGGTGGTTTTGGTAATTAATGACAACATACTTTGTGGTTGGACTAATGCTTTCATCAAGTATGTTTCAGAAAAGTCAATCACTCTGGCATGGCAAAAGGACTGAAGAAGTGGACCCCTAGGATGCTAAGGAAAACATTGGCAAAAGCTCAAGACTCTATTTTTGGTTTAGTGATCCAAGATCACATTGAGTCCATAGGAAAGCCAATACTATTAAAAGGGGATGAGGTTATGATGATGATCTGGTTGCTCAAAGTGCTTAGTGATTTATCTCTCAAACTATCAGCAATCTTTCATTCCAACATAAACTCATAAGTAATCTCGGTCCCACCGATTCCATAAACTCAGTCCACACCGAGATGAACCACCTCACCATATAGCCAAACCCTAATAATTTGGATTTTCCGATTCCAAACTCGGTCATACGAAACTAGTGTTGCCAAGCTTCAGAACCTTCAGACTCAGATCGGTGTCACCGAGATGAGAAAGTCGGTCCCACCGAGATTGGCAAACCCTAGACTTTGGAAGAATCGGACTAACCGAGATTGTATTTTCGGTCCCACGAAAATCCCAACGCTCACAAGATTTGAACTTTCGGTCTCACCGAGTTGTCAACTTCGGTCCGACCGAGATTGGTCAAATGTGTGTAACGGTTGATTTTTGTGGAGGCTATAAATACCCTCCACCTCCTCTTCATTCATGGAGAGAGCCATCGAAAGATCTACCACTCCTACCTTACATTTCGAGAAGAAAACTACCTACCCTTGTGTTGAGATCAAGTTGCTCCACTCCCACCATATGAAACTTGATTTCTAGCCTTCCCAAGTTGCTTTCCACTCAATCCTTTCTTCCACCACAGCCAAATCAGTGAGGAGAGTTGAGTGTTGGGGAGATTATCATTTGAAGCACAAGAGCAAGGAGTTCATCATCACCAACACCGTCTATTACCTTTTGGAGGGTGGTGCCTCCTAGATTGGTTAGGTGTCGCTTGGGAGCCTCCGTCATGATGTGGAGTTGAACCAAGAAGTTTGTAAGGGCAAGGAGATCGCCTACTTGTGAAGATCTACCCCAGTAAGGCTAGTCCTCCGTGGACGTAAGCCATGATGGCATAGACAAGGTTGCTTCTTCGTGGACCCTTCGTGGGTGGAGCCCTCCGTGGACTCTCGCAGCCGTTACCCTCCATGGGTTGAAGTCTCCATCAACGTGGATTGACGATAGCACCACCTATCGGAACCACGAGAAAAATCTCCGTGTCTCCAAATTGCGTTTGCTCTTCACAATCTCTCCCTTACTACTTGTGCAATTTACTTTCCGCTGCCCATACAATAGAATTGCATGTGTAGTATGTTGCTCGACTTGTATGCATGATGCTTGACTTGATCCTCATTATGAACTTGCTAAAAACTTGCCCTAATCAAAAGGCTAATCTTTTAAGTTGTCGAGTAGTCTAATCACCCCCCCTCTAGACACTCTTGCCTTCAACGATCCTACATCTTTGAAGTCCCGATTCTAAGCCGTTAAGCATGGTGCACTAAACTATCAAGTAGTCATCATATTGAGCTAGCCAAACGTTCAAAACGTCTACATCTGCTCTTGCAATAGGTCTGTCACCTAACGGTGCATCAAGGACATAATTTTTCTGTGCAGCAATGAGGATTAACCTCAGATCACAGATCAAATCCGCAACATTGCTACTAACATCTTTCAACACAGTTTTCTCTAGGAACATATCAAAATAAACATATGAAAGTAACAACGCGAGCTATTGATCTACAACATAATTTGCAAAATACTACTAGGACTAAGTTCATGATAAATTAAAGTTCAATTAATCATATTACTTAAGAACTCCCACTTAGACAGACATCTCTCTAGTCATCTAAGTGATCACGTGATCCAAATCAACTAAACCATGACCGATCATCACGTGAGATGGAGTAGTTTTCAATGGTGAACATCACTATGTTGATCATATCTACTATATGATTCACGCCGACCTTTCGGTCTCCGTGTTCCGAGGCCATATCTGCATATGCTAGGCTCGTCAAGTTTAACTCGAGTATTCGCGTGTGCAAAACTGGCTTGCACCCGTTGTAGATGGACGAGAGCTTATCACACCCGATCATCACGTGGTGTCCAGGCACGACGAACTTTGGCAACGGTGCATACTCAGGGAGAACACTTCTTGATAATTAGTGAGAGATCATCTTAAAATGCTACCGTCATTCAAAGCAAGAATAAGATGTATAATAGATAAACATCATATGCAATCAAAATATGTGACACGATATGGCCATGATCATCTTGCGCCTTTGATCACCATCTCCAAAGTACTGTCATGATCTCTATCGTCATCGGCACGACACCATGATCTTCATCATCTTGATCTATATCAATGTGTCATCTCATGGTTGTCTCGCCAACTATTGCTCTTGCAACTATTGCTATCGCATAGTGATAAAGTAAAGCAATTATTTGGCACTTGCATCTTATGCAACAAAGAGACAACCATAGGGCTTCTGCCAGTTGCCGATAACTTCAACAAAACATGATCATCTCATACAATAACTTATATCTCATCACGTCTTGACCATATCACATCACAACATGCCCTGTAAAAACAAGTTAGACGTCCTCTACTTTGTTGTTGCAAATTTTACGTGGCTGCTACGGGCTTAGCAAGAACCGTTTTCACCTACGCATCAAAACCACAACGATAGTTTGTCAAATAGACTCCGTTTTAACCTTCGCAAGGACCGGGCGTAGTCACACTCGGTTCAACTAAAGTTGGAGAAACTGACACCCGCCAGCCACCTGTGTGCAAAGCACGTCGGTAGAACCAGTCTCGCGTAAGCGTACGCGTAAGCGTACGCGTAATGTCGGTCCGGGCCGCTTCATCCAACAATACCGCCAAACCAAAGTATGACATGCTGGTAGGCAGTATGACTTATATCGTCCACAACTCACTTGTGTTCTACTCGTGCATATAACATCAACGCATAAAACCTAGGCTCGGATGCCACTGTTGGGGAACGTAGTAATTTCAAAAAAATTCCTACGCACACGCAAGATCATGGTGATGATATAGCAACGAGAGGGGAGAGCATTGTCTACGTACCCTCGTAGACCGAAAGCGGAAGCGTTAGCACAACGCGGTTGATGTAGTCGTACGTCTTCACGATCCGACCGATCCAAGTACCGAACGTCACGGCACCTCCGAGTTCAGCACACGCTCAGCTCGATGACGATCCCGGACTCCAATCCAGCAAAGTGTCGGGATGAGTTCCACGAGACGACGGCGTGGTGACGATGATGATGCTCTATCGGCGCAGGCTTCGCCTAAGCTCATGACGATATGACCGAGGTGGAATATGGTGGAGGGGGCACCGCACACGGCTAAGGAACAATCCAGAGATCAACTTGTGTGTCCTAGGGTGCCCCCTACCCCGTATATAAAGGAGGGAGGGAGGAGGTGGCGGCCCTAGGGGGCGCGCCATGAGGAGGGAAACCTACTCCAAGTAGGTTTCCTCTCTTTCCTTATCTTATTTGGAGGGAAGGAAAGAGTACTAGTATTAGGAAGTAGTACTAGTAGTAGTAATAGGAAGAGGGGAAGGAGAAAGGAAAGGGGGCCCCCCTCCCCAATCGGATTGGGCTTGGGGCGCGCCTCCCTTGTTCCTTCTCCTTCCTCCTACATGGGCCCAATAAGGCCCATATACCTCCCGGGGTTCCAGAACCTCCGGAGCTCCAAACTTCTCCGGAACCTTTCCGGTGTCCAAATATATCCGTCCAATATATCAATCTTTATGTCTCGACCATTTCGAGACTCCTCGTCAAGTCCGTAATCATATCCGGGACTCCGAACAACCTTCTGTACATCAAAATACATAAACTCATAATATAACTGTCATCGAAACCTTAAGCGTGCGGACCCTACGGTTCGAGAAAAATGTAGACATGAGCGAGACACGTCTCCGGTCAATAACCAATAGCGGGACCTGGATGCCCATATTGGTTCCTACATATTCTACGAAGATCTTTATCGGTCAAACCGCATAACAACATACTTTGTTCCCTTTGTCATCGGTATGTTACTTGCCCGAGATTTGATCGTCGGTATCTAATACCTAGTTCAATCTCGTTACCGGCAAGTCTCTTTACTCGTTCTATAATACGTCATCTCATAACTAACTCATTAGTTACATGCTTGCAAGGCGTAGGTGATGAGTATTACCGAGAGGGCCCAGAGATACCTCTCCGACAATCGGAGTGACAAATCCTAATCTCGAATTATGCCAACTCAACATGAACCTTCGAAACACCAGAGAGCACCTTTGTAATCACCCGATTACGTTGTGACGTTTGGTAGCACACAAAGTATTCTTCTGGTACACGGGAGTTGCACAATCTCATAGTTGCAGGAACTTTGTGTAAGTCATGAAGAAAGCAATAGCAACATACTAAACGATCAAGTGCTAAGCTAACAGAATGGGTTAAGTCAATCACATCATTCTCATAATGATGTGATCCTGTTAATCAAATGACAACTCTTTTGTCCATGGCTAGGAAACATAACCATCTCTGATAAACGAGCTAGTCAAGTAGAGGCATACTAGTGACACTATGTTTGTCTATGTATTCACACATGTATTGTGTTTCCGGTTAATACAATTCTAGCATGAATAATAAACATTTATCATGAAATAAGGAAATAAATAATAACTTTATTATTGCCTCTAGGGCATATTTCCTTCAGTGGGTATATATAGGAGGAAGAAGTAGGTCGGTGGCCGCCCGAGGGGCCCACGAGATAGGGGCGCGCCCTATAGGGGTGGGCGCGCCCTCCACCCTCGTGGCCGCCTCGATCGCTTCTTGACTTGCACTCCAAATCCTCTGGATCACGTTTGTTCCAAAAATCACGCTCCCGGAGGTTTCATTCCGTTTGGACTCCGTTTGATATTCCTTTTCTTCGAAATACTGAAATAGGCAAAAAAACAGCAATAAGGGATGGGCCTTCGGTTAGTAGGTTAGTCCCAAAAATGATATAAATGTGTAAAATAAAGCCCATAAACATCCAAAAAGGTAATATAATAGCATGGAACAATCAAAAATTATAGATACGTTGGAGACGTATCAGTGATATACGGCATACGGTTCACTCGGACAAACTGTTTTCAATTAGGAAAGAGAACGGAAAAGGTTCATCTTAACAAGATGTGTGATATGCGACATTTGCGATCAGCCCAAAGAACACAAACGATTCGTGTAAACCAGATGTGTGTGATACGCAGCAAACAACCCACTCGGATGAACTGTTTGGGATGAGAAACTATAACACAGACGGTTACTATAGTAAGTTCGTGTGTGATAGTGGGCAGACACGTACACATACATCCGAGAATAAGGGCCCATGTTTCGGGCTTCCGATGCGTGGTATACGGTTGATCCAAAAGAACTGTTTGCAATGAGACAGAACAACAACAACGGGGCTTCGTGGGCCCAGAACCATCAATAAATTTTGACTTTGTTTCTCCTCACATTACAGATTAAACGCAATAAATGTTCACACAGATCAAACTTGTATGTGTTCACACTTAGCACCGGGCTATAAAAGCTACCCACTCAAAAATTACTTCACATTTCCTCTCCTCATCACCTACAAAACTGGTCTTTCCTGTCAAGTCGTTCAGCCATGACCGGTAGAAAGAGTTTCGGGTGAGCATATAACCAGGCAGCAAAGACTAAGGCCGCTGAAGCACTAGGGAGGTCCCGCCGCGAACCAGCAGCCGCATCAGAGAGGTCCCGCCGCGAAGCGGCAGCCGCAGCCGCAGCAAAGATGTCCCGGCGCGCCGCGGAGCCCTCGAACGAGCTCTCACGGGCACGCGAGGGCTCTCACAAGCGCATGCGCCGCGTTGGCGATCGCGACGAGGTGGCGTTGCTAAAGTCCTTGGCCGGCGACGACGACATTGTCACTGGCCTCATCACCGACCTCATTAAGCAAAACGAGCTGGTCGACTGCTTGATGAAGCTGCTCGAGATCAGCGATGCCTCGGTTGGAGGACATACATAAAGTGCAGTAACTATGGTTCACATCAATTAGAAAAACATGTGCGCCTACGCAGCGCGCCTCCGATCGTCGGCTGGGTCTGGCCAATTTGCGAGATGCTACAAGTGATGCCTCTTGTCTCAATTTCATGTGACTCTTATTTGATGCGTATGTTGGGGAATGGTAACAAAATAAGCACCCTCGATCACTCAGTAATATATGCGCTGACCCATATTAGCGACTTTCACGCGCATTTCACCCATCAGTTTCGGGAAGGTTCTACAACCTTCCCAGAACTGTTTTTCTATTTTATGTGCTTTTCTTATTTTAGTTTTCTTATTCTTTTTTCCTTTCTGTTTTTTCCATTTTCCAATCAGGATTAGCTTTTAAAAATTCAGAACTTTTTCTAAAATTTGGGGGAAAATTTAGAACTAGAAAATATTTTTTGAATCAATGAAAATTATTACCAAATCGGAAATAATTTTCAAAATTTGAACAATTTTTGAATCATTCATTTTTCTAAATCTTTGGGAATTTATTTTTAAAATTAGTGATCATTCTTTGAAGCAGGGTATATGTTTTGAAATTCATGATTATTTTTCTATATTTTTTATCTAAATTTGAAATTCATGAACATTTTTAATATCATATTTTTTGAATTTTGAAAATATTTTTAAAATAACTATTTTTAATAAAAACATGTATATTTTTTTGAATTTAATTTTTTTTACAAATTTGTGAACAATATTTCCAATTTATGAAGATTCTTTGAAATCTAGAAACAATGAACCAAATAAAAAATGAGGGAAAATGAACAATGAAAAAAAGAAAAGCAAAAAAAATTGAAAATAAAGAAACCAATGAAAGAAGAAAAGAAAAGAGCAAAACGGACAAGCCAAAACAGAAACAGGAGAAAACTAAAAAAAAAGTAGTTCAGAAAAAACAAATGCTGCAGGGAACCACGAATGAAACAACACCCCAATTGGGCTGACCAAACTCGTCTCGCATGCTGGTGTCGCCCCATCCATTTGATGCTTCCAAATGGTGGTACGGTACATTTAACTAGACCATGATGGCGCGCGTTGCTGCGCCCGCCAATTTTATAATAGAATGATAAAATATTATGTAATTTTTTTAAAATGTAAAATATAGAAATTAAACTTGCATGAACTAACCCGTATATTAGACAATGATAAAAAAAGTAATATTGCGATTGTCTCGGAAATAGAATTAGGCAAGTGATTGTCTATGAAAGATATCTAGGAAACAAAAACATGAATAAGTAACATAGGTTTAGAGAACATACATGATAGTCAATAGCACGATTGGTAAGATAAATTAACCAGACAATCTTTTCTGCTTAATTAATCGATGAGACAAATCTTTTATCTTTGTTTTAAAAAATAGTGCCACTTCCCTAAAAAAAGAATTAGCGCCGCTTGATTCCAATATTGGTAGACCTTGTCATCGTTGCCACGCGCCCATGAGGGAGGAAGGCAGTGTGGCATCGATGTTGTGTGGCGCTGCGACACCAACACGAGCAACAATAAATATTTTAGAACCACCGTCTATTGCAAAATGTTTTGGGGAATACAAATAATAGATGGCGGAGACGTTAGCCAGACATGATGGCACGCCCACAAAGAAGACGCGACTTTCACAAGAATGTGAGCCTCAACATTGCTGGTTCTTCTTTCATGTTATAAAAAAGCAGTAACAAATTCTTTTTGCCTTGAAATAAACTCACTAACTATGGCAACATAGCTAACTTGGTTTTCTTCCATGATATTCTTCAGCTCCTCCATATAGTTCGTGGTCATTAGCACGCGAGACAGGTTGAGATCAAAGGCAGAAGATAATGCCCCGCTCACACGCAGCTACCTTTTTTTTAGAAACAGCTTTTTTAGCAAAATTTGGGAAACAGCTGCTTACGTTTGTGTTTCATATACACTTTGTCCGCTTAAGCCAGTCCACCGGTCCAAGAAACAATCCAGGCCCAATCAACCACAGGTGAAGTAGATAGTTCCGTGGAGCAGCAGCCCGAGAGATGCGCAGGCAGGCGATCGTACGGCTAGCAACGCCAAAGCTTTGTGGAGGCTCCCAGCTCACCCTGTTATATTGTTTAGTAATATGCCATGTGTTGCAATTAGCACAGATATTTGTATGCGAAAGTCTATTTTTGGTACGTAATTTTATTAATATCCTCTTTGATTTCCATTATAGAAACCACACCAAATTTTACGAAATTCAAAATCAAAAGAAACATAAAAGGAGAAGGAGCAGACAACTAAGCCAGTCCTGTAGAGACAAAACAAGCATGCCCAAAAGAAGCTATTTAAAGCTGCAAACCAATGCCCCAAAGCATTACATGGGCATATAACCCATGAGGTTCACATCGAACAAACGACATGCTCAAAATATCAGAGCAAAGCACATATAAAACGAAACCAGCTACACATGCTGGCAAAACTTAGAACTTTACCCTACACCAATTCTTGTTCGATTCGAGCCATCACTTCTAGCATAAATTCCTTCAGCAACTTGCTTGATCTGCATCACTCCTTGGTCAATTCTTCCCCTATCTTGTATTTTTGGCAATAACATAGCCTATATACTACTCTAATGAAGCAGGATCATCAGGACAGATTTTATCAAAGCAAGCTTTATTCCTGGCTTTAGAACAGTCCAACAGAGCTAGCAGCCCCCCACACGGAACAGTTTTCCTTTGGTCATGAGGGAATGATTTGCTGCTGTTAAAGACCTATAGTACAGAGCGTTTAGATCACTGAAACACTCTTATTTTTCTTTACAGAGAAAATACTTTAGTATTAGCGAATATTACATATAGATGGTTTGGGGCAGATCATATGGATTGCCTATGCACAACCGTTGGTGCAGATCATATCCAGGTCTGCCCATGGCGGCCACAGCTGACGGGGTGGCAATCTTAGAGCATCTCCAATAGCTTGTCTATATGGATGTCTATACTCGTTTTCCACGACGTGAGTCTAAAACAGGCGTCCAACAGCTTGTTTATATGGTTGTCCAAATATACACATCCTCTAAATCGACCTCGACAATGTCCACGCCTGGACAATGTGAAGGCATTGTCTAAACTCAGCTGTAGTCATGATTTCTTCCTCTCCCCAGCAACGGCCCAGCTGTCATGGTCCCTGTATATAGACTTTCTGATGCAAAACTGGATGTGTATATGAGGGAATCTTTTTAGACCATTGTTTATATGAATATATAGACATTCAAATATGTACATGCTATTGGAGATGCTCTTATCCAGGTCTATCTGCTTGTCGTCCTGTCGATCGATAGGGTCTGTGCTGGCTCTGGGCTCTCATCGCAAGAAGTGACTAGGCGTGTAAAAAATAAGCAAAGTTGGCAGAAAGCAATGAATCCAGCGCAGGCAAAAGCATCGGCATTCACTGCTGTGCCGACGAGCTCCACTCACTCGGCCGTAGCCCGGCGGTAGGCCCCTGGCCGGCCTGAGCAGCACATGTCGACATCGAGTGAATTATTGGAGACCCCTGCTCTGCTGCCATGGCAACGTGGAATTGATATCTCCCACCCACCACCACTAATATCTACTGTACTCCTCTCTCTCTCTGTGGCTATATAAACCCCTGCCTCGTCTCGTATCTGCACCACCTTGGCATTGCTAGACAAGACAGCCCCACATATAGACGCAGCAGCAGCAGCGAGCTCTGTTCTCTTCTCTAGCATCTCCGGTGAAGCAAGCAAGCAAGCAGAGAGATGGCGTCCCCTCGTCGCATGGCCGCCGCGCCCGCCGTCCTCCTCTTGCTGCTCCTCCTCGTCGCCACAGGTACGTCCTTCCGTCCGTCCATGGATATAGTAGTGAGCATCTGCACTCACCGGCACTTACTTATTGAGTTATTGTGGACTGTGGTTGCATTACAGAGATGGGGACGATGAAGACGGCGGAGGCCCGGACCTGCCTGTCGCAGAGCCACAAGTTCAAGGGCACCTGCCTCAGCAACAGCAACTGCGCCGGGGTGTGTCGCACCGAGAACTTCCCCGACGGCGAGTGCAACTCCCACCGCCTCGAGCGCAAGTGCTTCTGCAAGCGGACCTGCTAAGCAAGCCCAGCCCGCGCGACGTCCTCCCATGGATGATGCTTGCTCTTAGGGATGACCCAAAATAAAGTATCCATGCATGCTGTTAATGTATCCGGCATGCTGTTTAAGTGTTTGTGCTGTTGATGTAATAACGATGCCACTGACAGTATGGCTTCTATGTGTTGTCTTGGAACAATTGGAATCAGTAAGTTAGTTGGCTTGTCTGTTAAATATAATGGAGCAAACACTTTTTCTTTTTCTTTTTCTTTTTTTACAAGAGAAATGGAGCAAACACTTTTTGTTTTTGTTTTTCCTTTTTTACGAGAGAAATGGGGCAAGCATTTTTCATGTAGAGAAACGGATTTCCCAAGTTTCACAGCTATTTTTAACTTGACGTGCATGTGCATGAATGGCTCTGTTTTCTAACATACAAGCTACACATTTTCCTAATACATCTATGACATTTTTCAAATAAACATAGAGTTTTGTTTAATGGTACAAAACTTTTTTTTACATGTATACACATTTTTTGCAAATACATGTTTGAATTGTTTTTCAAATACATGTAAAACTTTTTTTAAATACACTTTGAACATATTTAAAAAATACATGTTAAGAACTTCGAATACACATTGAAATTCTTTCTAATGGTACCAAATATTTTTTATAACATCGTTTACAATGTACTAGCAAAAGAGCCCGTGCGTTGCAATGGGAGAGAAAACATAACACACACTCTTAACTCAACAACCATCACTCAAGACCACAATAGGTCCATCTCTTTTATTTTTGCGAGGCATCATATTTGTGTTGCCGCTTATCCTCCTTCTCACCCTCACCGGCGATGGCCTCGGTGTTCACACAAAACAACAAAAAACGTGTGTTGAATATGGTTAATCCTAAGGCGTCTCTCTCTCCCTCTCTCCTCCCTCTCCCTCTCTCTCCCCTCTCTCTCTCGCTCGCTTTCTCTCACTCTCGCGATGAGAAATTTGTTGTTTTCCCTTGCGATATTTTTCAGAGATACGCACGTGTAGTTATTGATGTTTTCTTTTCCATATATGGTTATAGTGAGGTATTTATTTGCAATCCGGATCGCCGCCGGTATGAAAAAACGGATTTTGCGCTATAAATTATAAGTTTGCTTCCATAACAATATTTTAAAAATATTTAACAGGTAAAATTAACATCATATTTAGATTCCACACATTTTTCTAATAAAATTTCATATATAATATGTTAAAATCGAAGTTACGGTTTAAAAGATACAGATAATTTAGAAAATCATTTGGTTTGACTCAAATATATTCCAAAATAATATTTAAAAATACTTAACAGGTAAAAATAATCTCATATTCATATTCTACATATTTTTCTAATCAAATTTCATATATAACATGTTCAAATCGGAGTTACGGTTTAAAAGATATGGATGATTTTAAAAAGCATTTGTTTGACTTAAATATGATCCGCGGATGAATTACCTAAAACATCAGGGGGGGTTCAAAAAATGTAAAATAACGGTTCGGGTGTGACTTAAATCCGGATGGCGTGTTGATTTCAAAAAAAGACAGGGACTTTTGTGTAAAATACGAAAATAACGCTTCGTTTTAACTTAAAACGGGACTGCGGGTTGAATTCTCTGAAATAGAGGGACTTTTCTAAAAAATGCCATGACGGACGAAAGAAACCCAATTTGCTTTACTATTACTAGCAAAAGTGCCCGTGCGTTGCAACGGAAGAATAAAACACACAATTTATATACCACAAAAGGTGTAATCAAAAGGATAATTCATAAGTCGGACATGAAACACATTTTTTGAGTTTCCCGTGTGTGCCCTAACCTGTGTGTATATATATTAGTACAACATCGCCTAACCCTTTTCTAGCAATGGATCGTGTTCGTGTCCTTTTCAGTTTTCACGTCCTAAATGCAAGAGCTCCTCCCTCCCAGTTGGCGTGTGGGGCGAATTAGGACGCGAGTAAGATGCACCGTTGTCACACTCTCTCTACTATTCAGCCCTCCTCTCTCTTGCCTATCTCACCAACGACATCGATGACATTCAAACTTGAGGAATATCTTGATGATCAGCAAGCAAGTAACAGTGAGCCCATAATATCTTCTACCTTAAGAATTATTTCTTTTCAATAATCACTCACTTTTAGTTAGTCTATCTAATAATGTATTCCTAAGAGCTCTATAGATCTCCTAATAAAACCTTTATGGAAGCTACAATTAGTTTTGTTCATTATTTACGGATGTGTTTTAATTTTTATGAACATTTTCTAAAAGCTGATGAACATGTTTTTTCAAATTCCTAAATATGCTTTGAATATTGGATCATTTTAAAAAATCATGAACATTTTTTATTTCATGAAAATTTATTTGAAATCGTGATTTATGTATAATATGTGAGCAATTTTTAAGTCATGAATATTTTCGAAATTCACAAACAGTTTACTGTTTTCCTACTTTTTTTTCAAAACTCGCAACTATTTGATATTTTGGAAATCCGAAATTAATCTTGAGATAAAAAAACCAAAACAGAAATTAAAATGTAAAAAGAAATAAAAAATAGGGAGCGCCACGAATCCGAAATGAATTTTAGAGAAAAAACCAAAACAGAAATAGGAACAAAAATACAAAACAGGGGGCGCCACGACCCGCACATGGGCTGGCCCATTACTGCGCTTAAGATAGGTAAAAAGAAAGAGAAAAAGCATCGAGGACCAGGGATCGAACCCTGGTCTCCTGTGTGCAGCGTCGTAACCTTAGCCATCAAGCCACTCATCAAGTGCTGTTCTTATACCGTATCTATTATTAATAACAGAATCCGGGAGCGATATTTGAAATTAAAAATGAATCGTTTTTGCCACTTACGGGTGGCATTGGTGGGTAATTATTGCCAACTTCGAGGGTAATTTTTATGACGTACGGGCAGAAACCCAATTTTCTTTATTATTAGGTAAAGATAAAGATAAACATTTTATATAAAAATTTCTTGACATATTTTTGAAATTATGATAACATTTTTTTAAAATGTCACAACTTTTTTATTTTAAAAAAATGTTTTAAAATTACGCAAAAAAATACATGTATAAATGTTATATAAAAATTTCACGAATATGTTTTGAAAACCTGAACATTTTTAAATGTTGTGGATATATTTTTTCTGAATAGTACGGACATTTTATTATGTTCACCGTTGAAGTTGCACATGTCGAGAGTATACATAATTCTTCTGACACAGAGAAATGTTGCAGATATATATAGATAGAGGAAAATAACATGCATTTACAGGAAATAACATGCATTTTTTTAGCAAACTAAAAAGTAGAAAATGGAATATATTTTTTTGAAACATGGATAATAGCACTAAAACCATATATGGGCCACCCAGTAGTGTGGCCCATTCATGTTTTCAGGGTTTTTTTTAAAAAAAATCCAATTAATATATTAATATTTCTCTTTAGCTGTATTCATCTTTTTTTGCAGAAAAGCTTTATTCATATTCTGTGAAAGGTATCTTTTTTTTTTTGCGAGGCATTTTGTGAAGGGTATCTTTCATAAACCAGTGGGAACTTGTGTGGAAGTACTATATATTTTGTAAAATGTTAAAGCAAATTAGAGAAGTCCCCCCAAATAATCATTATAAACCCTAATTTCAAGGATTTATTTTTCATGTTTCTTAATCAATAAAGTTTCCGCCTTCGTTTCAAAACAAAAGTTTTTTCTGTCCTCTTTATTTCCTTTGGTGTTTAGGTACAACACACTCCAAACACTAACGCTGCCAGTTTTCTTTAAGAAAACAAAAGGATTATGTTTTGATATTTGCTTGACCATCCACATAAATATCCTCTTCATTTGACTTGCACGATCATTCAAAATGTTTAACATTATTGGCCGAGCTTGAAACAAAATATCCTCTCTTTTTTGTGACATTAAACAAAATATCCTCTTCATTTGACTTGCACGATCATTCATGTTTTTGTGTAACATTCCTTGGCCTAGGCCGGTACAGTATAGAGAACGCTTGTGGTCTGCGTGCCGCACGAAACAGTCGGCCCTGACACTTATTTCTGCCACCGCACTTGCGAGAAAGAAGTATACTTTTCACCCCCCAAATCCCCTCCAATGGAGCTATAACCCCCTCAACTCGAATTTGGTATGATTTCAACCCTAAACATGTCAAAACCGGATTAATCAAGCCCTGAGTGGTTTCATGCCACATCAAAAGTGGTTTTATAGGTGGTTTCGGTTATTTTGACAATGACTAGGCGATGATGTGGCCAATCGTCGCTGTGTTGAGTGTCCATGGGCTCTTTGTGGCTGAACGTGAAATAGGCCAACGACATGGTGGGCATGGAGAGCATCCTGGCCGTGAACCCCGAGGCACAGTATGTCCTGCACATCCATGCGGACGCCTGAGTTCCCCCGGCTCGCCGGGAGCAAGGGCTTGTTCCCATAGTCCGTAACGGCGGCAGATGTTGTCCTCGCCTTGTCGTGGTGCCTGAGCTGAGAGCCAGAGCTGAGACGACACGGGCCTCGGCGAGGTGTCGCCATCGTGGAAGAGCACGTGCATGGTATGGACAAGGTCTGCTCGCTCGGCGGCAGCTTCATATTAGAGACTCGGATTTCCTGGCCGTCATGGACGCCACCGTGGCTGCAGCTTCAGCTCGTGCTCCCGCTTGGCGGTGACTCCGCCGACTACACGTGGAACAGCGTCCCCATCAACGTGTTCTCTTTGGTGGAGCATAAGTGCATAACGTCCTGGTGTCATGCTCTGCCCGCAGCGTCGGGCCTGGGAGCTCCATACTCTCCTACGTGAAGGCTTGGATCACCACCGTGGGCGCGGACACCCTTGATCATGACTTCCCGGCGTGCGTCGTCCCTGCGAACTGAACCGCGGTGCCATCCGCGATTTGCAACCACATGCCTTACAGATCTACCGTGCATGGCGCGCGCTGGACACAATCAGGTATCTACTTGCATGTAGTTCACGACGGAGCCGACGCCATGCATGCGCACGGCACGGAGGTGGACAGGCCGCAGCGACTTTGTTGGAGTTGTGTCGAATATAGTGTACGAGGTGGGTTACAGTTGGACTTGTAGTTGTATTGTGTTTAGATAGGATATGGAGTCGTGTCCTAATAGGACACTTGTATCCTAGGCCTCTTTTATATAGCGGGGGTAGACACACGATGTAACCTATGCCAACATAATAGCACCGGAACGCAGGGGAAGCCGGCGGCATGTGCCCCGGTGTCCAGGGCGACCGGGTGCGGTATTGTGACGGTGTCACGGGGAGGAGCGCCCATAGTCAAGCCCCGGGGATGTAGCCATATCGGTGAACCTCGTTAACAAATCTCGGTGTCGTGCTCGTGTGATTGCTTGGTCATCGGATGATCAACGGTGTGCCTCAGATTTATTCTAACAGACTTGCTGAACATGTCGCGCAGGAAATGATGTACGACATCACCGTGCTAGGGTAGTGGTCCAGCTCGCCTTCATCACGATCTATGGTGGCAATCGGGACATTGGAGGAGGCAGTGATGGCAAGGTACGCTAGAGGTAGCGATACAAGGGACCGTACAGAGTTATTTCCGAGTTACTACCGCCTCAGCGGCACGTCACGAAAAATCAGTTCCTAATCATCACCATGCGCTGCAAAACCACTTTTGATGTGGCATGAAACCACTTAGGGCTTGATTAATCCGGTTTTGACATGTTTAGGGTTGAAATCATACCAAATTCGAGTTGAGGGGGTTATGGCTCCATTGGAGGGGATTTGGGGGTGAAAAGTATACTTCTTTCCACTTGCGAACTCGTCCATCCCTAAAAAAAACTTGTGAGCTTCTCTTTCTTTAGCATTTTCTCTTTTAAGTGTGTGTCGCTTCTCACACAGGTTGCATTGGTGGGCTTATCGAACATATAAAGGACGCTAGGCAACCCGCCATTCTGGAGGCCTTCCCGCGCGCACGATTGCTAGCCGTTCGATCAGCTTCTTCGACCATTTCTGACCCTCGATTTTTACTATTCACTTCTATCTTTGGTTACAACTTTGACTGCTTTACCGAGTGGCTGCCATTGGGCCCATAAAAACATTGGTCCACGCGGCAGCGAAGTGCTCATCGACTCGGTCCGTAACCAATGACGAAGCCCGTAAAAAAACCTAGATCAACCAGTCAAAACAGATCACGCCCTCCTCGTTCCTTCCACTGCCTCGACACCACCTCCTCTCCCGTCCGGCGGCGCCTCCTCCTTCCTCCCCACGGTCTCCCGCATCGCGCCGCCACCAGCTGGCTGCACCACATCCTCAGCTATCCAGCCCGCTTCCACAATGGATAAGGGAAGCACAGGCTGCTACTCCGTTGTCGCTGCCACTCCGCTTGTTCCTCTACATCAGCTCAACATGAGGATCTTGGGCCGCGGCTGCACTGCACGAGGGGGCGCCACCAATATGCCTTGCGTCTCTGCGAGCCAACGGAGCAACCATGGATTCGCTGCGACATCGACGCCCATCTCAGGGTGTGGAAATCGTTCTTACCTTCCTCCTACCCCCAGCCTTGAACAACATCTCTCTAAATCCATCCCTGATATTTAACACCTTTTTTGGGAGGTTGCAGGTGTGCGTGGCATATGTTTGCGTAAATGCCCGAGTTGGAAAGACTTCTTTCTGTGTATATCTTCTTTTGTTTGATCTGTGTGTTCTATTGTCTTCTTTTACCTTGCTTCAACTTAAGTCCTGAACATGCTCATAGTCTTTCAAAAAATAAAAAACTGGCTGTAGTAACATCTATTTACATAAAAAAACTGGATCACTTGTAAGACCTAATAGTAATATTGATCACTATTTTAAAGGCTAGCGACAGATTCAACATAAACTTTCAACTTGAGCATCTTTCCTGACCTATATATGATAAGGAGGTACTCCCTCCACAAGTCAACTTAGGAGCTTGTAAAACTAAGGCTGGTCAATCTCAAATTCTGGCAGGGCATTCTGAAAGTTAAACCTAGTTTTTTCCCAGTACTGTAGAAAAATAATTGGTAATTCTGGGAAGATTTCTGGATAGGAAAGAAAAACTCTTTGTGTGCTATTCCCTAGGTTGTATTTTCTTACTTCCAAGCATTGCGTGAGAATATGAGTCTCATTAGATTTAGAAGGAATCTGTGGGGAGAGACTGCTGTCATGTGGACTGAGTTAAAAGCTTTATGCCCAGGTATCCAATTGGCAGAAAGTGAGGATAAACGTTTATGGACTTTTAACTAACTTTAATCCGGCAAGTTTACTGTAAGGTCTCTGCACTCTAGGAGGTGTTTGGTTCGTGCTTTTGTATCGTAACCTGATTACAGCGTTAACCGATACCGTCAAATCTTGTTTGTTTTCGTTGCTCCGTAATCCCATAACACGGTATTAGATCCCGGCCTAGTATAAATCTGTTACCGGTCAAAATTGTCCGTAACGAAACCGCTGCAGCCGTCTCCCTCCTCGCTATCTCCTCTTCGATGGTTAAAAGGTTGCTGCCGCAACCAGCCATCTACGCTGTCGCCGCAACCAGCCGCCGGCGCCATCGCGTCCGCCGCCTGCGCCGCGGCAACCAGCTGTCGTCGCTGCGATCGCCGTCGGCGCCGCCGTTGTCCCCATCAAAATACACAAACATCCGAAAGACATGTCATCTGGAAATCCCACAAGAATTTTGCATAAAACTATTTATATAATTTCTGCAAGGAAATGGCAAAGTGGCCCTTGATTAAAATTTGAAAAACACTTGATCCATCTAGAAATACAACCAGGTTGCTCACAATTTTCTGCATATGACAGGACCTCGTTTCGATCATGGGAATTCTTCTCCATAATTCGTGTCTGCCAAACAGACCATGAATCGTCGAATTCACAATGCAGAAATGGCAAGAAAAGAAATAGCGTAAAATCATGTTATTACTGGACTAAGTATAAAGAAATGATCAATCTACAGGATCACACAAACCTCTATCGTAGAGCCAAGTTCCGCCTAATCTTAGAGACTTGGCACTGAAAATGACTAGCCTATAGGCGAACTGCTACAGAGAATCACAGGTCAAGCTGCTCTAGCTTCCAGTGTGTGTTGGCTGATTATGTACAATTGCCAAGTGTTCACCAGGATTTACAAAGAATCAATCAGCCCAACACAAAAGTGAAGAATGGATCCCCCTTTGCAACTCAGATACTATCAACACATCTTGTTAGCACGTAAGCGGTAACAGGACAGCTTCAGTTCGACTTGTAGGCCCAGCTGTGCTCCTTGAGGTATGCTTGGACGGCTTCCTTGATGGCAAGATTCGGAACCAACTGGTGCTCCTTCAAGGGCTCCCGTGTCACCGGGTCGAAATTACCCACCTAAGGAAAGGTTACTGTGAGTTTTACAACATCATAGTTCAAAGTAAAATCGTTGTTCTTGTGTAGAAAGTTGAACCGCCTGTACCACAAATGCCAAGTTATATGCAAAGTGAAGTTTAAATTTGAACCTTGGCACATCATCAAATCAAATAATGCGCCAGTTCAACTCAGCTACACCAGCTACTGCTCATTTGGTCAAGCTTCTGTGTTGTATCCTTTAATTAATAATAACAGTTCTTTCAACTATGAAGTGCTTATTTGTAGAGTCGTCTAAATATATGATCATTGTAGAATCAGGCAATAAATATGTAAGTGGAATATTCTTCTGCATGAAGGAAGTTTAGGGGATGATATTAGCGAACAACAGAAGATAAAACAAATTAAATCAAGGGTTCTCTGTAAACAGATACCAGATTAGGAAGAATGTGCACCTTGCGAAGATGCTCAAGCAGTATGGCCCTCTCATATGTGACACCACTGGGTGTGATGACTGGATCTCTAAAAATCTCAAAAGTTATTTGACAGCAAAGGTAGTCGGGCACCTATGTATTCAGGAGTGGGAACAACTTAAGAATGCAGAGGGGAGAAAACAACATTGACTAGAAAAATGGTTACAAGATATCATTAAAAATAGTGCTTTTACATCTCCTGGTGTATCAGCAATTATAGCGTTGGTGAAGACTTCAGATAACAATTTGCATTGCTCTGGATACTCATTGGTTGTCCCCTCAGAGTCTTCTGAAAGAGTACCGCTAAGAAAGTGATGCTCCTGCAGAGCATTTTCGCAAGCTTCCCTACGATGTTCATGTTGCAGCAGAGTTCAAACAAAAAAATCAGTATCTTGAATGTAAGGCATAAGGGTGAATGTTAAAATTTTGCCGAATTGACCCTCAACATTAAATATACACTTGGCTTTGATCTGCAGCACAGTGATGCCAATTATCTCAAGGTAATTTCAATGTACAATGTACCTTAAACTTTGCATCTTCCAGACTCGCTGGGTGGAGTGCTTTTCCCAGTCTTGGTACTTGGCCTTGGCAAGAACCTGCCAAATGTCCTCCGCCATTTTGTCCCCTGAATTTGAAGACTTCAAGAGATCCAAAGCCTGTTCCCCATCAATTTGTCAAGCCAAAATAACTGTCAACGTCAAGCCAATTAGCTGAGGTAAATAATTAAATGTGTCTCCAACTGTCATTTCACCTCCTATGTAATCAGGAGAGCTTGGTGAAAGACACCAAGGTAGTACATATTGACATCACCATCTTTCTCAAGAAGACCGCAAGCCCATAACAAGTTATAGTGAAACCATTTCATCCTATGGTAATTACTAACGTCAAAGAGGACAGGGGGTTCAGTTCAAGTTGCGCAGTATTTGGGAACACGAAGACAATAACATCCAAAAAAATGTGTTAAGAGTGCAACTCAGAACAGGACACAAAGGGTCAGCGTCCCAGTGGGGGTGTGGTTACATTATTTATGCATGTGAAGAAGGCAGGTAAGCTACAAGGGCAATCAGGAAGCATGCTTTAGAGGCATGTGAGATCACCGGTTCAGAGATATCCTAGACCATCTTGAAGTTAATCGTCAATCAGACTGGTGCTTACAATCTACCAATTCTTATATATTGTAAATAATGGCAGAAACGTGATGGTCTTAGCATAATACAGAGCTTGGTTCAGAAAGTACAGAGAGGATTCAGAAACTGCGGACCTTCTCGAACTCCTTGACGGCGAGAGCGCAGTCCTCCTTCTCGAGCAGCGCACACCCTAGCAGATAGTGTCCCTGCATCATCGGCAACAGAAGCAAGAACAGATGAAGCTCTGAAACCTCTGCACATTTTACAAATCTATACGCCCCTTCTTCCACAGGCATGAAGTGAAGAAAGGGGAATAATGATCCGTCTCGGTAACCTTGACGGAGGCGTCGTCGAGCGCGAGCGCCCTCCGGCTGTCCTCCTCGACCCTGGCCCAGTCCTTGCGCCTGAAGTGGCAGAGGCCCCGGTTCACCCAGTAGACGGCCACGCCGGGGCAGAGCGCAATCGCCTGGAAAAAGAACCAACCAACCAACCAATCAATCAATCAATCCGTTCTTGGGGATTTGAGGGATCGAAGCGCCGACCGGGAAGAAGGGGATTGGGGGAGAAAGGAGTTGCCTCGGTGTAGCAGTCGATGGCGGCGCCGAGGCGGGCCTTGCGGAAGCACGCGTTGCCCTCGGCGCGCCGGAGCTCCGCCTGCCGGGCCACGCCGCCGCCGTCCTCCGCCGCCGCCGCCGCCATGGGAAACCTCCCCCTCTCTCTCTCTCTCTATCTGAGGTTTGAGTCTTGTTATTGGTTGAGAGAAGCGAAGAGGAGGAATTTCTTTTCTTTTCTTTTTCTTAAAGACAAGAAAAGGAGGAAGGAGAATATGTTGTTTATTTTTGGGATTATTTTCCTGCTCCAAACGGTCAAACACGTCAACCCTTGCCGCAAGGAACTAAAGACCCGATCATATGCGGGCCGGGCCGGGCCGGGCTCCACAAAGCCCCAAGTGAAAATCACAAGCCCGACCCGACCGGCTTAACAAAAACATAAACTGTACCATACCAACTAAAATCATATATCATACTTACTAGCACATGTTTGGCTCACCTCACCCCCACCTATAGCTTGTATCCCTACAAACATTGTTTAAATAAAGTTATAATGGTGTTCTCAAAAAAAAAAAAACTTACTAGCACATATGCCCGTTGCAGAAACAAACTCATGCATAGCCCTGATGAGTCATCTTTGTTGCCATTTCTCCTGCGTCATCATGATGGTGGTCACTTGTCAACCTATTACAACAAATGTGATCAATCCCAAGGCGGTGACGTTGGTTTTCACATTCTACCAAACCGATTTCACAAGCCTCTTCTTACACCGGCTTGTAGTTCCTCGTGCGTTGTAACCGTCGCATACATCTTCACTTCAACACCAGTCAGGTTTTAACGGGCGACGCATTTCCTTCTCGGCGCCATATAATAATACTCCCTCCGTCCGGAAATACTTGTCATCAAAATGAATAAAAGGAGATGTATCTAAATGTAATTTAGTTCTAGATACACCCCTTTTTGTCCATTCTGATGACAAGTTCTTTCGGACGGAGGGAGTAGTTATTAATACAAATTAAGTTACACCAGGAGGACATCAATAACTTGAGTCAATATAAACTGCATACACTTCACTGTCGCCATCGTCCACCTTCTTTATCTCTAACATGAACTTGGGCATTTTTCCGGGAGCAAAATTAATTCTATGTTGCCCCTCGTGAGTCGTGACCGGCCAGCGGACCTTCCTTAATTGTGCAACTGTTAAGCTTTAATTATGGATGTCATTAGCATCCCACAAATCACTCAAATCAAGCATCCTTTTAAGGACAAAGAAGAAATCCAGCCCCACGATCCGATCCCTTCCTTTACTTTAATCAAGGGGACTCCTGGCAATTAATGGCCCCAAATATTTTTCTTTTGGCAGCCACACAATTCCAAGATCAACCCCTCTTGTCTCTATTCTCTATGGTATTTGAGTCCCATGGAGGTATATTGATACTGCGAGCAAGTAGGGAACACATATAAATCGGTGCGATGCAATATAAACTGTGGAGGTGGGATTAATTACGAATAGAAGTCAGCTCAATTTGTTACCACCTAAAGCGGACCTCCTGAGCATCACGCCTCAGGGGCTCTTACTGGACCTCGAGCCACTCATCTCCTGGCCTTGACCACGGCATCGCGACCTGGCATGCCAGCGACGGCTGCAGCCTGCCTGGGGACCGGGACCTGTCAGCGTAGAGCGCCAAGTCGTCACGAGGTTAGAAAGGGGGAACCAAGCTGGGACAGTACAAGCACTCGCACGATTTCATAATAAGGATAACATCAACAAAAGACATCGTAGACCCTTTACACGCCCCTGCGGGGTGTTTCTTGATTCCTTGCAGGGAGCAAAAGAAAAGAACCTTGAGGATCCCTAACTACACGCGCCTTCGTGGCCGACGCCATCATCAACGGTGGGCCACGGGAGACCGGTGCCAACCCCATCCAGATCAGCGGCGGCGACGCCCGATGCTGCCGCCTTGCTCCGGGCGCGGCGAGAACTCGGGGGTGTGTAGCTATCGTGTTCGATTCCACATCAATCCCACCGTGCAAACTATTTTTTACTTGATTTTACGAAGCCCACTCGCAGCCCATAAGTTGATTTTTTTAGGCAAAGCCCATAAGTTGATGGACGCCCGCATTTGTTTTTCGCCTGGACGGGCTTCGATCGCCCACACTGGCCCAGACAAGCGATCATGCGAACCAGAAACAAAAACATGAGCGGACCTGCGCAGCGTAAAAAAAATAGTACCACCTCAGTTGTAATAAATATATCATCAAAGCGGGACGATTAAAGCGAAACCAAACCAAGAATATATATTCCCTTTAATAGTAGGTATAAATTTATTAATTATAGAATAAAACATATACTTTTGGTAATTTCGGGCTTCGGCTTGGACTTGACTTTTCTGCCCAAAGCCTTTTTTTTTCTAAACACTTTTCCGCCCAAAGCCTGGCTCGGATGCCGGGCCTTTTGACCTGCAACAAACATATAACTCTACCAGGCCTATGAATGAAAATACGAACTTCAAAATAAAGAGAGTAAAAGCTCACACACACGTGTACCCTCATCCCTATGAACATGCACACGTACACACTACTCCTATGAGCACCTCCGAGGGACTGAGCCAGTATATCAGCTTGAGATTGACAAAGTCATCGCAAACGCCTCGTAGTCGATGCGAACGTCTCCTCCCCGCATCGCCGAAAATCCTGAAACAATAGTTCCAAAAAAATGTCCAACACTCTGTGAAAAATTAGAGCGAATTCACAAACATCAAATTGAAGGCACATGTCTTCTTCGGGAGTTCACAAACATCAAATTCAATGAAGATGAGACAGCTTAATTTGGCATGCGAATGACCTCCAAGTTGCTCGGCTACATCGTTGAAGAAAACAAGGTCATACTCAAATTCATGTGATCGGTGGTCGGTTTAGTACTCATAGATCACCTTGTCGACCAAGATTCTTACCAACGCTCACGATGCCCACCATTGGGGTCCTGACGAGACAACGGGTTGCCGCCGGGAAGCTCTTTGCAATCAACCACGACATTGGAGAAATGGAGAAGGGTGGGTGTCACTCCAAACAAGCATTACGGGCTCAAATTCTAGTTGGTGTGCATGGTGTAGGATGGTTGATGGATATGACTGATGCATGGTGTAAGATTTTCGGTCTCTAATCAAACTGCGATTTTTGGTCCTGGAAATTGGAACTTCTAACGGCAACAATAGTTTGCCTAAATCCATGTCTATCAGTAGAACTTCCCATGGTTTCGATACCCAGGGCCACCCTTGGGGAAAAGTTAGGGACTACCTACAACAGAAACCAGATCAAAGGTAATCAACTACCTAGTCAACAAGGCGCGCCACGCCGTCAATGTGTCCATCGACAAGCCGGTGTCCGTATGAGAGGCCATCAGAGAAGGTGACACAGACCACCGTCGTAGGCACCCTTGCCGAGCTGAACTACCGGCTAGATTTAAATGGATTTCTGGGCGATGGTTGGGCCGTCACCAGAGGCTTCGGTCACGGCGAGCCTTGCCTCAGGTACGCATCCTACGGTGATTAGGCCAACGAGGGTGGTGATCATTGTTAGAACTAGCCCAATTCTCTCTACACAAAGGGTAGGGGGGCCAATGCCCCCTCCCCTATTAAGAACAAATATATTGCATTTACAACACCAATTAACAATCACGAGATAGACACAAGAAGAGGAACAAAGTGTAAAAGATGTGCGGTTTTGATCATAATCGGTTATAGTTCTTAAAAAACCATGACATGATGATCATTGTTGATCAGGTACCCTGACGATCCATATGACAGAATATGGGAGTCAAGTCAGACATGGTGCTGCAAGCCAACTACCTAGCCAACATGGCACACGACACCATCAACGTGTCCACTGACAAGCAAGTGTTCGTTGCGACGGACGAGAGGCCGTCACGGAAGGTGATGCAGACCGCCATCGTAAGCACACTTGGCGAGCACACCTATCGGCTCAGCCTCAACAACTTCCTGAGCGATAGCTGGGCCCTCTCCTACTTCCTAGGCGATGAATGTTTTACTCCAATATAAAATTTCGTGAAAATATAACATTCAATGTGCTCAAGATAAAAAAATATTCAAAATCGGTACTCTGAAAAAAAAAAACTCAGTTTTTGAAGTAGTAATTTTGGGCTGCTTGTTTTGTTATTTTTACCAAACCATCATGAACGTGATCTCTTTACAAAAAATCATCAGTAGGGAGAACACTCAAGAATGTTTGTCTAAAGAATTTCGGAATTGTTTGATTTTTCATATTTTTTTTCAAAATTCACTGTTCACCCGGCTGCATTTGAACCTGGGAGCAGAATGTCACTTTCAGCTAAATAACACTTTTCTCTGATGAGCTCAGCTCCATCATAGTTGGGTGTCATTCTGGTTCATTTCATTCCATCTGAAAAAGGTTAGTTAGAGTTATGGACAATAAGGCTAAAGTCTTATCATGTAAACAACATAATAAGAAATTCAACCCGCGTCACATTGTGATGCAGGTTTGTATCCCTTCAAAACTCAATGGATTATAACTTCAAAAGCTTTTACTGTTCTTTTTTCTTCATCTCAAACAAAAATGTCATTTTCCCAATTTGTTAAATCAAAAATCGAAATGGGACACGGTAGTCCTTTTTTAACTATGCAACACAAACGGTCGTACTCTGAATTTGTATTGAGTTTTTCAAAAACTATTGCTATGTTCTTCATCAAACAAGTAAAAAAGATGTACCTACATGTCTTCCTTTTTCTTTGGTCAATTATATCCAACACCACTACGCTGAAAGAAAAAGGTACTCCCTCCGTTCCGAATTACTTGTCTTAGATTTGTCTAGACACGGATGTATCTAGCACTAAAATGAGTCTAGATACATCTATATCTAGACAAATCCAAGACAAGTAATTCGGAACGGAGGGAGTACAAAACAAATCATCTTCTGATTAAAAGTAAACATGCAGTACATTCTTCAGAGCACAAGAAGCCAATTGCCAAATACATTTACATCAGAGATTACGTGTTTTTATTCCATTTCGATTTGAAACAAAGTATTTCAAACAGGTAAAGATAGATAAGAGTTGGTTACATCTCATCTCTTTAGGTTTTACAGTTTTTCTTCACCCACTTGACCCACCCAACAATCCTACTTGCTACCACTCCATCGCCCCGGTCGAACTCGCCACTCTCCAAAGCGAAGCTGAACCGCAGTAGTTTGGCACCCTGGTCCAGGCGCTGCTGCTTATGCACAGCCCAGTGGACCTCAGGAGGGCTTCCCTGATGTTGTGGCCGTTGAGCTTGCCCTCGAAGCCGTCCTTCCTGGCCCTTTCCCAATTCTCCTCTACACAAGGGGTAGGGGGCCAATCCCCCCCCCCCCCCATATCACGGCCAAATATATTGTGTTTACAACACCAATTAAGATAGAACAAAAAGAGGAACATCGTGTAAAAGATGCATATGCAATATTAGTTCTTTTCACATCAAATCAGATAGAGTATAGTCAAGCAAAAAAACCGCAGGACTAACATTTCTATTGGACATAATATTTCAACAAATAAACAAAATTTATCCTCTTCTTTGTAAAAATTATACCTATCATCGTGAGATCATTTTTCTTCTTCTTTGTTGTTCATTGGACATGATTTGGACAGTCGAGAGAAATCTTTAGGGGCTAAGATTCGTGATATTAATCATACGACACTCCAAAAAGTGGCCAGATTATCTAAATAAGTACACATTTTGCTCGCACAAATTTGTGTTTAAACTCTGTCTCACCTTGTGTTTGCAAAGCATACAAATGAAGCTGGCCAGATACACTTCCCTAACAAAGATAATTGCTACTATGCATGTTTCTTGTCCATGTATAATCATTATGACCGTGAAAAGAACAGTAGCATGAATCAAACCAACACTCGACTACACAAAAATCTACGGACCCCATGAATGAGTAGGTGAAATTGGTTCAAATTTATCCACAATCTTGGAATGGGCAATAGCTCGGCCTTCCATTATATGTGGCAGACCAAAATATAGTTTTTGCGGATCCACATAAGAAGATTCATAAATATTCAAGTGTGGAAGAAACTTCTATCCATGGCAAGTAACTAAATAACTTGGACAAAGAGGTGAAATATTCAAGGTTAGCTATATAATGGACATAGAAACTAAAGTCTTGTCATGTAAACAACATAATAATAAATTTAATGTATGCATCGCCATCCGCCAAGCACAAAAAGGTATATATATTCCCCTATAGGGCGGTCTAACAAAGAGGTGAAGTAGCGATTTTTCATCACGAATGACATTCATTAGCGCTCCTGCCTAGAGTGAACAGAAGGCGGAAAAGCACCACCTAAGCTTCTATTGCTATGCAACAGTGGTATCATACAAGTTTGAAGGCATTGTTAAGGCGCTACACTGTTGTCGTTACACTTCTCAAAAGAAAAAGAAAAAAAACAGTGTCACTGAACACATGAATAAGACTGTCATCTTCAAAGCCCACGAGTACATTATGTTAATTCAATGAATTATAACTTAAACATTAAGAACTTTTCATACTGGCGGAGTATTCACAGGGGGTACTGCCGACATTGTACGACCCCCTTCGAATGGAAAAATCCAATTCAATGAGAATTTGGTTCACCCCACAAGTACCCGTCCTAGACAGCCTGCTTTTCTGTGTTATATAGACTTGCATGTAACTAGTCAGAGTCAAGATACCCCATATAGTGTGAATATTCCCTCAAAAAGATCAATTCTACTGCAAAATGATCAATATGTAAAATCCAAACAAGTAAGTACAATTTTAGCTGTTCCTCTCTTTTTCCGTTTCTATTCCAAACAAAAATGCCATTTTTCCCGGTTCATCAAAATCAAAATTTGAAATGGAGCACAGTAGTTCCTTAAACTCTGTAACACAACAATCATACTCTGAATTTGTTTTGAATGCTATGTTCTTCATCAGACAAGTAAAAGGATGTACCTGACAGGTCTTGCTTTTCTTTGGCTAATTATATCCAACACTACTACACTGAAAGAAAATGTTACACACACAAAAAAAAAAGCACCTTCTGATAGAAAGGAGACATGCAGTACATTCTTCAGAACACAAGGAGCTAATTGCCAAATACATTCACACCAGAGATTCCACGCCTTTATTCCCTTTTTGATTCGAAACAAAGTTGTTCATACGTGCAATTGGTTCCTCTTCAGGTTTTACAGTTTCTTCACCCCACTTGACCCACCCAACAGCCCTAGTTGCTACCATTCACCTTAGCACTGCCACCGAGGACCAGGTCCCTGAACCGGGTGATGCACTCCGTCGCCCGGTCGAACTCGCCGCTCTCCAGAGCAAAGCTGAACCGGCAGTAGTCTGGAACCCCAGTCCACGCGCTGCTGCTTATGCACAGCCCGGTGGACTTGAGGAGGGCTTCCCTGATGTTGTGGCTGTCGAGCTTGCCCTCGAAGCCGTCCACCTTGAGCGATTTGCCAATGTAGGCGGTTGGCTTCGCCAGCATCGAGATGCCTCCATGGCAGCCCGCGGCATCCCAGCCACAGCTCTCAAGTGTCTGTTCATCACATCACAGGAAAATAAAACAAGAGGAAAGAATATGTCAGACATGTGTGGCAGACATCGAAGTACTCAAATTAGCCTAAGGATATAAGGGTATCGGAGAACTGATAAGTGGAAGAAAACAGAGAGCCTAAACACAGGATATCGCAAAAGGCATACCTTGATCAACTGGTTGGCACGATTCTTCAGCGTCTCCTTCTGCTCAACGACGAGGTCAGAGAAATGCTGATCCTTCTGGTTCTTAAGACCCAACAGTTTCCTGAACGTGTACTTCAACGTGCCGTGTGGCCGACTCAAGCTTGGGAAACTGTAAAATGTGTCAACCAAGGACGAGTCGCTCATGATCAGAAACCCAAAGTCAAGCCCAGCCGTGGTCAGCTCAAAGGACAGCTCTCCGAGCAGGACAACAGAAAACGAGGGCTTTGAAGACTTGACATTAGAAAGACATTTTTCCAAATTCCACTGGCTACAGCCAGAGGATTGGAACTCCAGACCAGAGGATGAGGTATCTATCACCACCCTAGCTCCGTATTTGGCACAGACAGAAAGCAGCTCTGATATATCGTCGTCGCTGTACAGAAAGCCAGTAGGGTTGATTGTGGGGCCAGAAATATAGACCCACGGCTGAGACACCTTCTCTAGTGCGGCGGCTAGAGCACTTGGTTCGATCTTGAAGCCTGAATCTGCCTTTGTTGGAATAGTCAAGGTGGCTGCGTTCACAAACTTTGCTGCGTTGACATAATGTCCGTTGGTGCCCAAGGGGAAAAGCAAGGTGCCTTGTTCTTGCATGCAGCAAAGAACAAGCTTGTTGAAGAGCGCGAGACAGGTGTTCCCATATATAATTTCCGAACAGCTATCTGCTGAGAAGCCATAGCTATCTTTCACCAGCTGCTGAATGCTGGAACGGACATCGGTCTCAGAATCAGTGATGTTCTGACGAACAAAACTTTCAAAAATGGAGGCGTTCACTGCAGAAGGTACTGGCAAGAAGCTGCGGTCCAGATCCATATGTATGACACCAGATTCCTTGGAGCCAGGAACGAAAAACTCGGCTCCTTCTAGGGTGGACATAGCTGAACTTGAAAACCCAATCATCTCCTTAGATATCACTTCTGCAGGTTCTCTCTGAAAAAGAGCAACCAAAAATTAAGAGGGAAAAGATGAAAAACATAAACCAAACACATAGAGGAGCTCATTGTGAGGGAACTAGTCTAAATTCATGGACTAGCTTGCCCATGCTGAGGGGAGTCTCCACTTAAACAGGACATTCGGCGTCTTGTGGTCAGAACAGAGTGAAATGGAGTGGAAGAGGCAAACCATGTTTACCTCTTGTTGTGGATGCCGGTCGCCAATTTGAAACGCCAGCAGCTCATGGAAAAGACAACCATAATAGTGCTGGCTGATGACAGAAGTATGGCCTTCCAATAGCTCAATAGTTTGTGACAATGCCTTATAAACAGTTGGATCTTCAGAGATAGCAAAAGCAACTTCCAGATCAGAATAAACCTGCAAGTAAGATGAAGCCAACACAAATGAGTACATTTCAACAGTGTTTCTAAAGTAGATATAAGTATGAACAAAAGTTCAATTACAGTTCCAGGCTGATTGACACGTACCTGATTCTTTACTAAGCCACACAATATAGCCGCATGCGAAGGTAGGGTCTTTCCAGCAAGATATTTCAACACACCATTTGAGCTTGGCAGACTAGACAACTCCAGATGCTCTGAAATATCTAGTAATAATCGAACCAACATCTTTCGTTACGCTTAATAAGTTCACGAAAGCAGCACTGGTGATAGCCTCAAACTGAGCCATGCCAGTAACAACAACCTGAGGCTTCAGTTTCCTGATCAACTCAATCAGCAAATCTGATTGGCGTGGTGCTTCGATTACAGTTACAGTGTCTTTAGCATGGTCACTTTCCTGAAATTTAAAAGAGGGGCAACCGCATCAGGTTTCTTGTCAGCATTAACTTTTTCTTCACAGAACAGGAATGTATTTTTCCCAAGTTTCAAACACACGAGGAAAGAGAGAGGGGAGGATTGATCAAAGTACCTCAATTGCTAAAGATGTTAACCATTGCTTGGGCAAGTGTCTGGTTAGGTGTTCATCAACAATTGCAAGTCCCGGTGAGAACAATCGAAGAGCATTTTCTATTGCAACAGCACGGGATGGGAATACAACAACATTCTGGTGCACCAGCAAAGAAAAAGGAGTGACACATGAAGCATAAGTGAGAAGCACCAAATAGGTTGATCTTATGAATTCCTAATGAACAAACATAATTGCACAGGAATAAACACCAAGTCTTACGTCAGGAGTTAATGGGATGTGGTGGTAACTCTTCATAAATCCGCAACAAGATTCCGGAAGTTTAAACATCCAGCTGGAGGCTCACAAGGATTAGACGTGTTCTCTTGCAAGAAACTAGCTAGGTATGCTAGGAAAGGAATTTTTCATCAGCAACAGAATCGTCATCAAAGGACAAATCAAGGGAGCTGCTGACTTCATGGAATCCGTCTTTAAGGAACTCAAATATTTTCTTCACCTGAAATTCACCAAATTAGTACTATTCCAGCCATTATATTATATTGTTTTAATAAATGTAATCAGAGAGCATAGGTACCTGGTTGGGCTGGCGAAGTTGACAGCTATACACAGACAAAGCATGTGAAATGCGGCCACCAGATTTCATGTATGCCCATGCTGTGCGTGCACACACAGGCTGATCCCCAACAAGATCCATGAAGAACTCGAAGCGATGTCGGCTATTTTTCTCAATTTCGACTAAAGCAGAGATGTCTGTGTCGGCAGCCTGCAAAGACCCAACTAGTTGGTAATGATCCTTAACAAAAAAAAATGGTCTTGTAATATAAAAATGTAAGCTAGTAGATGAAAACTCTAGGCCCAGCTAAAGCTTGGTATGCAACATGAAGAGCATATTTCTCCTGACCAGGACATAATGCTTGCATGAAAAACACTCTGATTAGTTTGTCAACGCATCATTACCTGCATAATTTTTGTTTGCCAGAGCTTATTGATGCGAAATCCACGGCGTAGAAATAGGCGCTCACAGACACCTTGTCCTGGCCGGCCTCCCATGTTGAATACCATAAGACCACTAGGCTTTATCACAGATATCCCTTCTTCAACAGCACGAGCAATCAACCCGAGGCCAAATTGGTCCTCAACAAAGCCCTGGATGCAGTAAGTTCACAAACAAACAAAATTAACAATAGGAAGCTAGAACAGTACAATCAGCCATAGCAACAAATATTGACTTGAGTAATGCAGTGTAACAACATCGCATAAGATGGAAAGGAAAATTTTAACAGGCTAAAAGTAAATACCGCTGCTAATAATTTCCATATTCCATCAACTATTTTTTATAGGAAAGACTGGGGTGCTGACCGCGTTTGTCCATACAGGTTGCAAGACCAAAAAATTATGCAATAGGTGGAACTTGAGGTGGAGTTCTATTACAGATTACTGCTGACACAAGTAATCCTAGTACCCAGGATTTGGTCTGCTAACCCCTATCAATATATATTATATACTGCCAGTGATCTCCACCCTAGGTTCCTAGCTACCTAGAGATAAATTGATTACACTGGTGGAACCTTGTCGTAAATACAAAGCAAAGCATACATTATTTCTACAAAAACTTCATTTTCTTATGTAAAGGTAGGACCACATACATGCCTACAAGGAAAAAAGAAATGTTCAAACGCATATTTTGTAAGCAGATTATGAGCAAACATTGCTAAGTAGACTTCTAATACTATATGTTTCATTGATCCAAAAGTCCTTGCATGGGATACAATTTAAAAGTTTTCTTTTCCTTTCATTGTTTGAGAAAAAAAAGATTTGGGGACTCTGACATGAGTAACCATTTAGTAACAGGTAAACTGAATGGCTCGAGTTTAAATAGAAGACATATCTCAACTTACCTGAAGAGCACAGTAGTTGCTCAAGGAGTACAAGAACTCCTCACTTGAATTTTCAGTTACAATCTTTGACATCGCCTCTGGATTGGGGTTAAGAATCTGAAAGGCAGACATTAAGGGCATTTTCATTAAGTTCTGATCGATTATAATGCCCTTTCACAAAAAATTGGTAAAACCTGACCATACCTGTGGTATGCATCCAACAATGCGATCAAGTTCTATCTTGTTATCTCTACAGTAAGAAAGAAGATCAGATTCATAGAATTCGACTCTGTCAAGCAATGTTTTCCCCTCCGCATCGTAGATTGGGAGACCATCGTCATCTAGTGCATTCAGGTAAAGGTTTATCCATGCAATCTTGATAGCTCTTGGGTTTATATCCAGACCATAGACCTTCAAAAGAACAAACAATGCTCAAACAATTTGAAGTGTGCGTCCTTGTTTTTACTGTTCAGCATAGTAGAAATAATATGTGGTGGCAGTGCCTTGCTCAAATTTTGAAAGCAATATGTTCAACTTGTATTATTTTGTCAGGTATACCAAGCAAATCAGGTACACCTAAAAGTTTCTGCTCAAGTAACCTTAGTAAATGTCTAACCGCTGCAGGTCCCACTTTTGCAAAAAAGGAGATACAATAAATATCCACAGAAAAGGAGGTACTAACCTTCGAAGGGCACCACTTTTCTGCAAGTGCAATGGATATCCAACCATTGCCACATCCCAGCTCTGCCACTGTCTTGTCCCTGAAGATGGAATCTGGGTGCCGATTGAGACCCTCGTAGAAAGTGAATGACCAATCTTCTGGAATAAAAATGCTGGGTATCTCCATCATTGTTAGCTTCTTTCTTTGTTGGAATCCTAGAAGCAGTTGATAAGTTTGTCAAGATATGAACACCAAATAATAGATACTTGATCAGGAAAAAGTTAATGCATAGTGAACTGGGAAGGCTTTCACTAGTGCGCCAACTAAAGACGACTACTTATACACAAAAACATTAACAATCGTGTCATATGTGTTTCCCTTGATCCTTTTATCATACCTCCACAAGCCAATAAGTTAGTAAGTGTATACGTATATATTATACTTAATGATTGAGGAATCTCTCAAAAAGGTGCCCAACAGGATCAGATATATTAACTTAAGAATGTCCAAGAGCAAATCCTGAACCGAAACATGTCACACAGATGAAGAAAGGCATTTCCCATCCCATTTGATAAAAGAGCCAAACGGACAGCCTAAATTACTCAGCAACCGAGGCAAGCTGTTCCCTGTATAAGGAGCATGGGGACCGAATCATTGTGCATACATAAGTATAGATGTATAGTAGTACATCCTTCCAGGGACAACAGCGAACAACATCACGGAACGGCCACATGGCCAGCACTCCAGCGCAATCACAGGATACGCCGTTTCTGAAAGATCCCATACACATCGCAACAAACAAGATAATTTTGTGCTATATACTATACAGTCCACACATAATTGTGCCCTTGTTATTTAGTTAATAATGTAATCGTTTTCCTTCCAATTGGGTGGCTCAGTCACTGGGCACACAAAGTCAGATCTTCGGTGTGTTTTATAGTATGGCGATAACACAATAATACTCTCCACTGAGCTGCCAGTAGACAACAATTTAATGACTAGCATCCGCTGAGCTAGGCAAATGTTTTATCACCAAACGAAATTACTGACAACAACAACAACAACAAAAACAACGACGACGACAAAAATTACTGATGGCGGTAACCGGATCAAGCCGATTCCGTGAGATATATTATCAAATCAAAGCCTCAGTGCAAGGAGGCACGTCACAATCGCATTAAGATTATTATCCAGCAGCAAATCCTGAACCGGGACACTTGACACGGATGACGAAAGGCATTTCCCATTCGATACAAAGGGCCAAACGGAGAGTGCCCAAATTACTCATTCAGCAACCCAGGCAAGCTGCTCCCCGGATGAAGAGCATGGGACACCTAACACAGCGGCCACATGGGCTACACGGCTCCCCAAAGGATCCGATGGGCATGGCAGCAAACAAACAAGATCATTGTCGTGTGTGCTGCTTGAGTAATGCAATAATGTTATCCTCTCCTCCCTCCCCAATGGGTGGATGGATCATCGGATTCTTGGCAAAATTGGATCCTTGCTGCATAATTATTTTTTTGTTGGGCTGCTGCTGATGATGATAGCACTGCACTTAGCAAGCAGTGGCAGCGCAACAATGGATATACTTGGTGGTGACTAATAATAAGAACTTGGGAAAAAAAATATCTTGTCAAGAAACTGGGATTTCCGGCGGCGGTAGCCGGATCGAGCCGGGATTCCCCGCCGGGCCGCGGGATTCCGGCGCCGCGCGCAGATCGCCGAGCCTTACCCGCCAATGGCGGCAGATTTACTGTATATTTTTTTCTCTGTGCGGATGGGAGGGAGGGAAAAGGAGGGACCTTGGAGGTGGGGGTCGAGCACGACGTCGTGGATGCGGAAGTGGTAGGTGCGGAAGCACTCGAGGCCGGCCGCGGGGCCGCCGGCGGCGAAGCGCCGGCGCACGGCGCCCAGGAGCCGCCTGGCCTCGGCGCGCGTGGCCGGCGCGTCCAGCCGCTCCAGCACGGCCTTGGCGGCGCCGTACGCCGCGTCGCCCGACGCCGCGCACGTCGCCAGGAACGCCTCCACGCCCTCCGCCGCCGCCGCAGCCATTCCCGTCGACGGACCGGGCCGGATGGTCGTTCTGGATGCGAGGTTCGAGTGGGAGCGGGAAGAGGAGGAGGAGGAGGTGAGGTGGGAGGTCAATGAGGTGGACAGCAATGGCGGAGAGGAGGCAGGCTGGATATATAAGGGCCCGGCCCGTGGAGGCGAGGCGAAGGGACTAGACGTCGTCGCCGTGGACGACGAGGGCACAACCGTCAATTCCTATTTGTTGGGAGATCCTGTGACACCAGCAGCAACTCATTTTTGCTCGAGAGTTTTTTCTGAGGCTGCAAATGGGTTTTTTTCTTTCTTTCAATATTACAATAATATTTATTTTAAATTTCAAATTTATTATGAGGCCATGGATATTTCTAGCACAATAATGCTCCTTTAGTTTGATTTCCCAAATACTATAAGTATGTCCTCATGATGCTTTTGAAAACATTGAAACCCCATGATGGTTGTGGGTTAGGTGAGCCACCAAGTTGTCTTCCATTTCTCACTTTCTTCCTCGAATTCTGCGGATAATTATTATATAAATCTTCCAATGTATGGTCCATATACGACTGGTATGTACATGTATTATTGGCGCGTGACTTTTGCTACTTTCAATGTGCTACTAGTAAAATGGAGAAATTTAGAATTAAATGGACACCCGGGTGAACCCAATCCACGGCTTTTCTTTTTCGGTGGCGAAAACACTATAAAGATGTATCTGCGGCGCCATTTTTCAATGCCCATGTGCGGTGCATGGGAGTTTCATGACTTCTTTCTTGTCTTCGCCGCCATTGCTGTAAAATGAGAAGCAGACGGGACAGGACATAATTTCAACTTTGACTTGCCATGAGCCACTAACTAACGTACATATTTAATTTGCCCTTAGAAATTTGATTAAATTTAGTGTGAATAGTTATATTTCACTCAGGAAATTTATGAATGAATTGACTCATGTGTTGATCTTGATACAAAAGATAATCAAGAGTTGATGCATGACTATTGATGAACCATGTATGCGGATAAAATTGGTGAGTGTCCAATGTTTCTATATTTGACAATCAAAATTAATGATGTTTTTCTTTCTTCACATGTGAAGTGTGCCTAGTCGACACATGGCCCCATTACACGCAACAACGCGTTGACTTGAATAGACCACCTATAACAATGACATGTTAACATGCATTAACTTGGTAAGTCACGTGTATGACAATTGACAACTCACTTATGTGGATAATATTATTTGTCTTCTACATCATATATTGTCATATTCATCCCTACAACAATCAAACTGATAGTGTTTTTCCACGTGTGAAGTGTGCCTAATTAACACATGGCCCCATTACACGCAACAATGTGTCGATTTCAGCATGGCGGTGATTGTAGATAACATTAACGTGCACCCCTTATGCTAAAAAACAACTAGTTCACTACCGTGTGTTTCACGTGCTTCATTTTCGTTTTCATTTTGATAATTATATAATTCTTGAATATCCATCTTGTTTCTTTTGAAGAAAATGAAAGCTGCCCAAATTATTTCGATGTTCCACAAGTTTTTATACATATAATTTAGCAGGGCGGATGTTTTGATATCAGTTTATGCAAATTCTTATTCTTGGTACACAATACGTACGACAACAATTTACTTGTGAAAACTAATTATAAAAAAATTATTGTGACACACCATGAGTACTTATCGGAAAAACTGTAAAAACGCAAGTAAGACTTGAAGGTTGACTCGCCTAGCTAAGGTTTGAGTTAGTTGTTAGTAGCATGGATAGAAAAAAAATCCATCACCAGGCCATGGACTCTCATTGTCACCGACTACGATAGCAAAGACAAAACAAACACATATAGACAAATAAAGAGATGGAAATTCTTCTCACTTGACAGCTTGTTTTTTGAGAAGGATCGACTGGTCGAGAGATAGATAGATGGATAATTTGACCGCGAGAGGGATAGATAGGCAATTTTATAGTTCACTTATTATTTTTCATTTTCACCCTTGACGAATTCAATAATATAATTGTCCCAGTGTCAGCAATCGCAAACCAAAAATTATTATAATTAGGAGTGTCCTCCACGTGTGAATACATCTAATTAAATCATGGACATTTGTCATCAACCGTTTTTTCACATTTTTTTTTTGCATCAACCGCTTTTTTACATTTTGTAGAAGCCATTTTTGTAGAGTGACGTTGAACTTTAAGCCAACGTGTATGTCTTCTAAATTGTGTGCACTCTAGATTTGTACGGCAAAATTCATTAAGTAGTACTCCCTCCGTTCCTAAATAATTGTCTTTTTAGAGATTTCAACAAGTGACTACATACGGAGCAAAATGAGTGAATCTACACTTAAAACATGTCTACATACATCCGTATGTTGTAGTCCATTTGAGATGGCTAGAAAGACAATTATTTTGGAACGGAGGGAGTAGTACAAATTATGCCACTTTTCCCCATGTGGGAAGCTACTGTAGATGATAGTTCATGGGCGTGGGCCACGACGATGTGATGGGCCGAACCTGTCTGTATCGATCGCTGGCCCAATCTTGAGATCGTTTGCAGTGCAAGAAATTTCCGCAAAAAGGCCCAAAAAAGACAGCTCGATCACAATGTACGTAGCTTCACTAAGAGTCTGTAATATCAGTTCAATGTCACTACCTATTTACTCAAAAAAGGAATTTAAAATTCACTATCTAGTTATTTGCAATAATAATTACTATTTTCTTTTGGGATATTTGTTTTCTCCCTCCTTTTTTTCATAGATCAGGACGTAGTTTAATTCACTTCTATTTCATTTTTTTTAATTTCTAAATTCTTTTTTGAGGAAACAATGCTCCTTTATTTGATTCTCAGACAGTGTATCCTAGCATAGCATAAAGTGGATAAAATCATTTCGCATCCAGATCAGATGTTGCTATATTTGCCCCCAACAACAGTGAAATTTAAAGTATTACCCACGTGTATGTTTAATAAATAATAATAGTGACATTCTAGAATGCATTTACTTGACTCGTATAAATACATGGTTGAAAATAAAATAAAATATTGGCACGCTAGGTATATGACAATAATTAAGGAGCGCATCTTATGCTCTAAAATACATGGTTTTTTAAAATATGTGTGGGTCAAACATTTTTATGTCTACTTGTATACCATTAGCACCATAACTAAATCTCTTTGTAGTGGACAAACCAATGAAGCTTTTTGCTGTCCTTTTCTTTAGGAGGAGTGAGCTCAAGCTTGGCAGGACAACTGGGGTTTCTCATGGGCCTCAGAAATGTGACGGGCTGCAGCTGTCTTTGTCTGTCCCTGGCCCAATCTTTTTTGATTGACCAGACGTTGCAATGCATCCTCCACTAAAATTAAGAAGCAAAACCCCTAAAAAAAAACAAATAAAACTCTCTCCGCACTCAAAATCTCTCAGAAAAAATCCACTAGAAACAGATGAAGATGGTTCGCTTGCCGATCGCGGTGTGCTTTTTCTAAGTTTTTTGCAGAGATAAAGATGGTGTATTTCTCCTCTGTTTTTTTTTTGGCGTAAAACATGCCAAAATACAGTAGGTAGTACCATGTGGAAGATATATAGTGCTACCTCAGTTTTCTAATGTTCCTCAAAAAGAAAAACCCCCTCAGTTTTCTAATGCATAACTTGGAGGTTGACTTGACTCCGTCTAGCTAAGCTGTGGTTAGGTGCTGCTAACACGCATAGAAAAAACCACCACCGCGTCCATATTCCTCGCTAGGCCAATGACAATCGTCGTCAGACAGTGACAGCAAGAACAGAACATACATAAATATACTACACAAATAAAAAGGACAGGAATATTCCTCACTAGCTCTAGCTCTTAGTTGAGAAAAATGATTGATCGATAGATCGACGGAGAGAGAGATGAGCGGATGATTTGATGCGTGGTTGAGAATGATCGACGGAGAGAGAGATGGGTGGATAATTTGATGCTTGATTGAGAGGTGGTGTACGTACCTGAGGAGAGGGTGGTGATGGGGAGGCCGCAGCGGGAGTCATGGAGGAGCAGCTCCCGGACGCAGAACCCGTACCGCCGGAAGAACTCGTCCTCGTCCTCGCCGGAGCAGGAGCGGCGGCGGAGCCCGGTGAGGAAGACCCTGGCCTCCTGCCGCGTAGCCGGGTCGTGGAGACGCGCCAGCAGCTCCCTGAGCTCGCCGTAGGCCGCGTCGCCCGACGCCGCGCACCGCTCCAGGAACGCCGCCTCCAGCTCCGACGGCGACGTGGAGTCCTCCTGCACGGCGGCGGCGACGCTGCCCATGGCGATCGAGAGCTCGGCCGATCGCGGGAGAGGAGGAAGACAAAGAAATTAGTGGCTGGCGTGTGGCTGGTTGTGCAGGCGCTGCTGGCTAGTTGTTGTGTGCGCTAGTAATATATACTAGATCATGATAGGCGCGCGTTGCCGCGCCCGTCCATTTTGACACAACACTGGTAGAAGTATTTCAAAAATATTGACATACAACAAGCATCATCCGTCATATCATGTGAGGATTATTACAAACAAGCTCAAGGTAATTTGTCTAAGCTGAATATACAACAATCACTGCCATTAGAAGAAACAGTACATGCATGCAAAGGCTTAGTTCTTAAAGCCAACATAAAGCAATTTAATTTGTTGATGACACACATTGTTGTGCCCGTCTATTAATAATATATTTTTTATATAAATAAAGCTCCTAAATATAGATGTCATTTTTTAAATTAAAATGGTGCAAATAGTGGAAAAATATTGCAGTACCCAGCCATTCAACCATAAGTAGAACCGCAGAAGCAACATTAAGAATCAGTGAAGTAATATCTGACATATCCTGCATCAAAATTCGGATAGTATATAGTCCATATTAAATTAAGTAATAATACCCTGGTATGACATGTCATGTAAAAGGGTTGCAATATGTGCACACCTGGTGAAAACGAATCATACAACTTCTAGTTCGTAATTTCTTTTTGTTATCTTCTATTCTGAAAGAGCCACGAGAAAGATCTTGTCTGTGGAGCATATGCTAACTATTTTCAGGTAGCAAAAACTTTGTCCACATCTAAGCATTTCCAGTATGGTTGAGGTTAAGATAGATGAGACAAAAAAGTAAGATGTAAACACGATATGCATAAAAGCATGTAACTTCAATGGTATGACACGAAACTGAACATACCAACACCGCTTCGACCACCTCAGAGATCGGTGGTATGTGATAAATCTGGTGTGCATAGTGTTAGATCTTGCAAACTACTGCACTGTTAAGTGCTGAAGACTATACAAAGAAGAAAAGGCAGCGACAACGACAAAACAAACTGTCAAACATTTAACTTTTTAGATTAACAATCAAATACTTAGAATATACACAGCATGTTTAGGCGCTGATCGATCAGAACACTATGAAATGCAGCAGGAAGTGACCTTCGCAAGCCACCAATTAATGTTTACCATTAATAAATCCATAGGAATATCAATCTCCAAAAGTCTTTATGGCACTAAGCTATGCTTTGAGGACACATTGCCGGCACCAGTTGTCACAGGTATATTGTTGCTCTTCAGTGAAATGAGCAAAGAGCTATCAATAAGGATTCGATGGCAACATCAAACGGCTTTGAAATCCCATCAAGCTTAAACTTCCTTAACCTGAATAGGCCAACCTCTTTTAAGCAAAATATTGCATAAATTTTCTCCCACTGACCCATGTGATAGCAAATAGCCACAAAGAAACAGGTCAGACAACAGCAAGGCATTCCTGCAACCCCCATGATAGTGATTATTATGTTCTTTGTGATGATTTCTTATTCACAATATGTGGTACTGCTTGGTTGCATGCCTATGGTGCTTACTTCAAGTAGAATAAGGCATCGTATGAAATGTACAAGTAGTCAATAAGCAAAAAGTAATTTCTATCCATGGTTCCATACTGATAACTCGGGACAACCAATTCAATTTACAGACTAAAAACAACAAATTTCAAAATTACAGTTGTGCATAATCTTGATGATAGTATTAAGCTTTTAGGGTAGAGAACTGTCATAATACATCAGAGCGTGAGCTTCAGGAGTAAAACAGTTAAATTTAGACCCCACAGGATTAGAGTGACTATACTCAAACTGAAGTTCCTTGAATATTGATTATTGTTCTGCTGCAAATATTCTCTAGAATTGAAGTCCTCCAAAAACTTAATATATATCAACACTTTGAAGGCAAAGAAGACACACAATACAGTTTCAGAAAACCAAGATAAGTCGGTTCCTAAATAAAAAGAAATAAAATTACAAAATTGAACATAATTTTATTTAAAATTCAAGTTTAATTAGCATGATAGCAGTTAAGAACATTAGTTGATACGACAAGTACTTATAGACTGGAAAAGACCCATCTTATTGTTGACGAATTCTTGTTGACAGTACTGTCATCTCAGCAGCTGAAACTTCTCCTGTATGGTTCAAGATTGTTGTCACCATCTTATCCACTTTCTTTCAAGGAAAAAAGTGGGGCAGTTCATGAATATTACTGTAACAGAAGCAAATATCACTGCAAGAACAAAAAAATATCGGACACATTATCCTTGTATAGCTCCACCCTCTGATAATGTAAATTGCACTAACCAATTTTACACACAAATGAGGATAGAAACCAAGTTTTAACTGAACGTGTAATAAATCAAGAAAAACATGAAGAATCAGAGAAAAGTGACAGCTTGACATGAACATAGAGAGGACTTGCATACCTGATATTCGAATATAACTTGAAGTGCCACAGACCAATCCAACCTAACCCATCATGCAAAATTTGGGGATGAAGGTGACAACTGCCAACACAACTCGGCATGGAGAGAAAGTAAGGCAGCAGCAACGCCGCATGTTCCATGTGGTGACGCTCGCGACGGAAAGGCCACCACGCTTGCCTCGAGAACAGCGCCATGGCACCGCAGAGCAATGGTCCGTGTATTGCCCAGGCCTGCGTTCTTGTGGGGATGAAGACGCAAGGCAGACTGTAACCTCGAGGCCATTGTTGCCACCGCTATCATTCGTGTGGCGCTGACCGCGGAGGAAACATAGTGGAGGCGGAGTAGAGCCGAAGCGGCGGAAAAGCATGGCAGGAGAGGAGGAGGCAGAGATAGTGGTGGCGGGTGGCGGCTGCGACACACCGCGCATGTAGATCTTGAAGCCTCACAACCTGCCAGGGTAAGAAAATAGTAGTAGGCAGATGAATGCAGAAAGAGAGGAGTAACGTACCTTCAGTGGTCGCCGCCGGCAAGTGGTGCACCACAGCTGCCATTACTGGCATCCAGTAACTGATGCTTTACTGCTTGCTTCAATGCTAGCGGATTGCTTCAATCGCCACCCAACAGCCGCAGCGCCCGTTAGCATCTCCCTGCCGCATCAGCTTTTTGGCGAACGAGAAGCTCCGCATCGGCTGGCGAGGCCCGCATCGTACGCGGTTTTTTTTCTCGCTCAGACCGCCACGAGACTGCTTGTGGGGAGCGTGGTAGAAGCCCATTAGGCCCACTTTGCCGCTGTCGCTCAAAATTGCCACCGGAGCAGCGGCCCAGCGTGGCAATCGCTCGGTCGCAGCGAACGAAGCGAGCAGCCGTGTGATTAAGAGCAATCAAACGGCCTAAAACACCTAAATCTGAAGATCCGACGGCCAAAAACGTTAATGCTCTTAGATGGCTGGAAAAGTGCTCAGTTTTAATGTCTTTAAATGGTGGTGATCGCTCGCTCGCTGGTTCGCTCGATGCGATCGGGGTGATTAATTAAAGTTACGAAAGATCACTGTCCAAATCAGTCGAGATCAACGCACACCAACTGATCATTGACATGCATGTGGCTGGAGATAATGCATGCGCAGTACCAACGATCCATATGGAATTGTGATGCCTACGTACGCACGTCAAATTGTATATTAATTCATATTATCTAGTCAGCAATCTACTAGTATGCAGAATCTTAAGATGCTACGCCGGCTTAATCTCTCATAGAGGTAGGGTGTGCGTGCATGCATGTGTTCATGGGATGAGTGTATGCTTGTGTATGTGAGCGACTTTGATTATACTATGTTAAAAAAACAATCTACTTTGTAAGTACACCTTCATAAATGTAAGATGTTTTTGTAGTTCATTTACACTGCCTCTATTACTAAATGTAAGACATTTTTTGCTTTTGCTGCACATCAGCATAGGGCATAAAAACGTTTTACACTTTGTTATATACCGAGGGAGTAGTATGTACTCCCTCCGTTCCTAAATATAAGTCTTCACTACCGGAACAAGGCTCTAAGCCGACGGCCAAAAGTATGCCGACGGCAACCGTCGGCCTCTTCCACACTATGCCGACAGCTGGCCCCAGGCCGTCGGCGTACAAAGGCCGTCGGGCTATCCAGGTATACGCCGACGGCCCCCGTCGGCAAAAAAAGGCCGTCGGCATAGCCAGATCTACGCCTAAAGCAGCCGTCGGTATATGCGGGTCGTCGGCATAGCTGTGGGCCCAGCGACCACGCCCGCGACAGGCGGCTAACGGCGTCGGATCTATGCCGACGGCCGGGACGGCCGGCCGTCGGCATAGATAAGGTTGCCATGTCATCGATCCAGACCGCACCGACCAAGGCCTATGCTTTTTAGATATTCCACTACAAACTACAAACGGATGTATATAGACATATTTTGGAGTGTAGATTCGTTCATTTTGCTCCGTATGTAGGCCATAGTGGAATCTCTAAAAAGACTTATGTATTTAGGAACGGAGGAAGTATCATGCATCTTTTTCCTTTTAGGACCATGAGTAAATCACGCGTCTTTCATGGCACCAAGGGCCGTCAAGGAACCTGCGCTGCAACTACATCTGGATTAGTGTTAGCTTTAATTTAATTCGTTATGCGCAAGTGGGTCGATCGACCTGGCTGCTAGATCTTGTATTCGTCAGTGGTGCACCTTTTACTTGTTTAACATGCATGCTGCGTCCCCTTTATTAACTAGTGCCATGCCTGACTCATGATACATGGGTCGTCTAAGTGATCAAATTATAACAAACTAATGGTGGTGGCCTATACACAAGTGGAACATCGCGATGCAGGGGTGAAGGTAATCACTTAGGCAAGCTTTCAATTTTAATCATCAGGGGGGTTTATTGTCCTTTTGGGTTTTCTAATTTCATAATAAGGACCTCTCGGGCCACCGATTTTCACTGATGAAAACCGATAAAACAAACAACAGTTCAGCTGCACCTTTTAGGTCATTTGGTTTGTTCGTTTTCATCCTTAGTACGAATTATGAACTTTAATCCATAATGAAATCTCATAGTTTGTTGGAAACAAAGTTGTTAATTAGGTAAATGTAAGCATCCCCAGTTGCAACTTGCCGGTATTTTATCTCTCCCTGGTGCATGATTGATCAGCTAGCCCATTTACTTGGGCTCCTTCATCATGTATTATAATAGTTAAGGAACCAAGTGGATCATTCTCGAACTATGTTAGCATGCAACTTGGCGTATATCCTGCTTCCTTTGTTGGATGCTACAAGTACACAGAGTATAATATCAGTCTAATTAATATAACATTTTTACAAGGCAGATCACCTGCTCCATTCTAAAATAGACGATGTTTTGGACTATTCTTTCGACTTTTACTAAAGAGTACACTAAGCACACCCCAATAGCTGATTTTTGGAGGGTACTCCTCTCTCGGAAGTCCCAACAATGTGATTTTTTTGTTCAAATGTAAAATTAATCTTGATGAATGTTGTAATGTTTCCTTATGATTCGTACTGCTTTAACTGATCTATCTATTTTTCTCTTGATCGTACCATCTTGTTTTTTTTTTCAAATGCCTCCTTTTGTTTTTGGGTCTATGCTGGATTGTGGAAATATGAGTCCAACAAAGATGCTTCTCTAGAAAGTACGAGTTGAATAAATATGAAATGAACCTTAGTCGAGCATCCATGAAGACATGATATTAACTCACTATTCCTCTGCAACACATGACAATCTGCCTCCCTGATTGACTACTAGCATAGTATAGTGCTTCATCTTATCTATGCAACATGATGTAAAGCTTAGCATCCTTGGTCAAAATATGTGCACATGTTCCACAAAGAGGGTTTATATAGAATATATAGTCCTGAAATAACATTGACTCCTATAACTCTGTTTTCAGTTCAAGGCAAAGTGGCCTATCGGAAGCGAAGAAGGAATGGAAGATGAAGGACAGAAGATACTATGTAAGTTGGTACTTGAACTTCTGGTCCTCTCGAATGTTTCTTTTTTTTAACTTGTCTTCAACAACCTATGTGCATATGTAACCAGATAAATAGTTCCAAGACTTGTCTATTCCACTTCTACATATACTAGGACTACGAATGCATAACATATACTTAAAGCAGCTAGAACTAGAACAGCCTACGAATGCACAACATATACTTAAAAGCAATGCATTTTTGCTACATATTTAGTGCTTCAGTCACTGCAATTAAAATTTAGTAATAGGAAATGGGAAGAACAACCAGATATGATTGATAAATGACAAGTACACTAATTCGGAGTAAAGACATACTAGTTATTACATATTTTGTCCCCTTTATTGAAATCATAGGATTCTGAAACCACAACCACATCATGTTACACCAACGTTCATCTCTATTGTACACAAAATAATGTATAGTTTTTGTCAACCAAATGTCTTCATAAGCCCCATGACCTTCTTCACGGTAGGACGATCCATTACGCCAGCAATCCATGCTTTCACGTGTGGATATGCGTCGAGCACCGATGCATATGGAGTTTCATGCAATAGGTGAACCATTGGGAAATGGCTAATGTCCGCTAAGCTGATGAAATCTCCTGCCAAGTACTTGGACTTGGACAAGCGTTCCTCATAGACTTCCATGATTTCCTTCAGTTTCTCTAGGTTTTCTTCAAGAACTTTGAGATCGCTAGTCCCACCCATGTAAACCGGGATGACGAGACCTTGAAAGATGATTGGCAGCATGGCGCTGTCAAATTTTTGGGATTCGACGTCAAGCCACACATCAACCATTGCAGACTCAGAGAGGTTGTTTTCCCTTAGTAAATCTGATGATCCTTTCCGGAGTATATACTTTGAGATTGCCCGTGATTCTGTCAAAAATCAGCTAGTTATACACGCGAACAATTCAACTAGCTATAGAGATCAGATTTTCTAAAAACATCATATCAATTCATGTTCTTTTTTTTTTGCATCAAGGGACAAAAAAATAATTACCACATATCCAATAATTTGCAATGCAAGGCGTTTTTGCTTATCTCTCTTTTCAAATCATAACACATTTGGAATAACTCAGTGGCACAATATGGGGCCTTGCCCATTTCCCTCGTGATGTTCTAGTTATTTGAAGTATTATCTTATCTTTTACATAAAAAAGAATAAAAATATCCAATGAATATAACTAGGAAAAAATTCTGAAGTATATACTAGCCTAGTGACCTGGAGGATGTGCTTAACTAGTTGAAAAAGGAGACATGACTTTGACATTTTACAGCCTACCATTATCTGATAAATAACTATCTCGATTGAGACATCTACCTATCAACAGTAAATGATAGAGTACATCATATTATAATGACAGCATCACACAAATTAAGCAAGCAAGCTACTCACCAAAAAGGACTAGGTCTCCATCCTGGAACGCAGGGACCTGGCCGAAGGGCTGTGAACAACAGAGACAAGAAAAAAAAGATCCCTATCAGCTTTTGCAAAGTGTTGATTCATGTAACTTGATGCATCTAATTAGCCTCACAACAACACAACTATACAATCAAAGAGGCAAAAGGTAGATACATAGTATGTATGTAATAAAAGAAAGACGTGGCAGCAACATACATTACGAGCAAGATGCGGCAGCCTCTTGTGCTCGCCGGTGTGCAGGTCGACGGCCACGACCTCATACTCGGCTCCCACCTCCTCCAGGCATGCCAGAACGCGCGCCACGCTTCCGTTCATGGGCAGCCCATACACCTTCATCGGAGCCATTATGTTCTTACTTACCCACTACTAATATCAGTTGTGCTTATGTGGAGCCAAGACGAAGGCTAAGGAGATCTCTGGGAATGATGGATATTGTGGTGTACATACTAGACATGAAGGTATAGTTTTTATAGGTAACAAGTGGTCAACGCATTGCGGTTTCAAGCGTACCATCTGGTTCTGAAGTTACCTAGCAACAAAGTAATGCATGGCTACCACCGGTCAATTTGTCACGCTTACTTGGCAACCAAGCACAATTAATTAATACGGCATAGGCTACTTGATGTGAGCTTATTAGGGCTGAGAGCAGTTGACAACTTAATTAAACAACTAACAATTGCCACCTAGCTACTTCTTGGCCTGTCGAGTAGACAATGAATCTGACATATTGAGTATAATACATAGAAAGTTTAAAACATGCATGCTGATAAATACTTCTTACTTGTGTGTCAAGACAGAGATGCAGTGTCCACCAGGAAATGGAAGGCCGATACCGAAAATGTACCTTATTCACGAAGAAATGAAAAGTGACACCTCCAAGCTAACTGTTAATCAATTGATACTCCACATGTGTTCAAATTTTGTTAGACTTTTTTCATGTGAACGCTGCCTTTGTCAGACTTTTTCGACAACAAAGGTGCGTTGATACGTCTCCGTCGTATCTATAATTTTTGATTGTTCCATGCCAATATTATACAACTTTCATATACTTTTGGCAACTTTTTATACTATTTTTGGGACTAACATATTGATCCAGTGCCAGTTCCTGTTTGTTGCATGTTTTATGTTTCGCAGAAACCCCATATCAAACGGAATCCAAACGAGATAAAAACGTACGGAGAATATTTTTGAAATATTAGGAGAATATGGGAGGAAGAATCAACGCGAGACGGTGCCCGAGGGGGGCACGAGGCAGGGGGCGCGCCTGCCCCCCTCGTGGCCCCCCGTAAGGCGGTTGCTGCTCTACTTTGGCCGCAAGAAAACTAATTTTCAAAAAAAAATCTCGGCGAAGGTTTCAATCCAATCGGAGTTACGGATCACCATATATATATATACGAAACGGTGAAAGGGCAGAATACTAGAACGCAGAGACAGATCCAATCTCGGAGGGGCTCTCGCCCCTCCCATGCCATGGAGACTAAGGACCAGAGGGGAAACCCTTCTCCCATCTAGGGAGGAGGTCAAGGAAGAAGAAGAAGGAGGGGGGCTCTCTCTCCCTCGCTTCCGGTGGCGCCGGAGTGCCACCGGGGGCCATCATCATCACCGCAATCCTCATCAACAACTTCACCGCCATCATCACCAACTCTTCCCCCTCTATGCAACGGTGTAACCCTTTTTTTACCCGTTGTACTCTCTACTTAAACATGGTGCTCAACGCTATATATTATTTCCCAATGATGTATGGCTATCATATGATGTTTGAGTAGATCCATTTTGTCCTATGGGTTAATTGATGATCGTGATTGGTTTGAGTTGCATGTTTTATTATTGGTGCTGTCCTATGGTGCTCTCCGTGTCGCGCAAGCGTGAGGGATCCCCGCTGTAGGGTGCTGCAATACGTTCATGATTCGCTTATAGTGGGTTGCGTGAGTGACTGAAACACAAACCCGAGTAAGGGGGTTGTTGCGTATGGGATAAAGAGGATTTGATGCTTTAATGCTATGGTTGGGTTTTACCTTAATGATCTTTAGTAGTTGCAGATGCTTGCTAGAGTTCCAATCATAAGTGCATATGATCGAAGTAGAGAAAGTATGTTAGCTTATGCCTCTCCCTCAAATAAAATTGCAATAATGATTATCGGTCTAGTTATCGATTGCCTAGGGACAAATAACTTTCTCGTAACAAAAAGCTCTCTACTAAAAACTAATTTAGTTGTGTCTTTATCTAAATAGCTCCTACTTTTTACTTACGTGCTTTTTATTATCTTGCAAACCTATCCAACAACACCTACAAAGTACTTCTAGTTTCATACTTGTTCTGGATAAAGCGAACATCAAGCGTGCGTAGAGTTGTATCGGTGGTCGATAGAACTTGAGGGAATATTTGTTCTGCCTTTAGCTCCTCGTTGGGTTCGACACTCTTACTTATCAAAAGAGGCTACAATTGATCCCCTATACTTGTGAGTTATCATGCGTCAATCTGAGAATGGATGCACCTCTTAACATTGTATGAATAACCCGACTGCAATGTTCTTTTCTTTAAATTTTGATCTACTAAACACCGTTTTACCATTAATATGCTAAAGAAACCAACATATGACGGAGGAGCTCACAAGACGGTGGAAGAGCTTTGTGAGGGGCGACTATTTCGTGGCCTGCCCAGCCCACAAGCATTTTCCATAAACCCAACTTGGGTCATGGGATGTTACCCAAATAGCAATTTCTATCAGCCTTGCCCGCCTAACAATTTGTTTCAATCTCCCCCAGTATATATGAAAAACATGTAGTGATCACGCGATTTAAAGGAAGATGATATTTATGTGAATGGTCAAGTCAAATATCCAGACATAACATTTTTCGTTTCTTGAAGAAAACTGCTAGCGTTAGTATTTCAAGTGTGTTGTACCTAAACACAAAATGAAATGAAGTGGACAAACTAAACCTATGTTTTTTGTGTGTGGTGAAGATAAAAACTTTATTGATTAAGAAATATGAAAAGAAACCCTAGAAATTAGGGTTTAGACTAATTATTTCCGGGGACTTGTCTAATCTGCCTTAACAAACATTTTACAAAATGCACAATAGTTCCACACAAAGTATGTGACCGGCCTGTTTATGAAAAACCACCCTTCACAGAGGATGAATAAATCTAAAAAGGAATATTAATATATTAATGAGTATTAAAATAATCTCAAAGAAACCCGGAAATGCCTGCACTAATGGGCGGTCCATATAAGGTTTTAGTGTTATTATCAGTTTAATTTCTTATTTTTTATTTTAATATTTCTTCTTATATTCTAAATAATAATGTATTAGCAGAGCATCTGCAACATTTATCTGCCTCAGGATTTTTTAACATAGTACAGACTCAAGCGCTCATATATAAGCGCATACACTCACCCTATGAACACACACGCACACCCTATACCCCTATGAGCACCTCTGAGAGATGGAGCTGACATATCATTTTGAGATTTACGAAGTCACTATAGGCTCCTCATCATCGACGGGACGTCTCCTCTCACCGAACACACATCGCCGGAAATCCTGAAATAAATCCGCGAGCACCAGAACTTGAACCATGGTGGGCTGGGGATACCAATGTACTCCTAACCATCTATCATACACTCGTTGGCAATATAAAAATGTGTTGTGTAAAATATTGCTTATTTTCACTAATTTACTTAATATTTAATAACATGTTCCTAACAATATTAAAACAAAACATAAATATTATATGTTATGAAAATTTGAAAAAAATAGAAATTGTCATCATGTATTTGAAATATCTTCATCATTTTTTCAAAAATTTCATCGTGCATTATAAAAATGTTCATCATTTGTTATCAAAATGTTCGCATATAAAAAATATATTTTAGCAAATAGAAATAAAAAAATGTAAAAAATGACTCGTAAAAAACAAAGAGAACCCGAAAACGAAACGAGGATGAAACAAAAATTGATGCACTCACTTGTATACAAAATTCTGGCTTCTTAGTAACTTTCCCTACGAGGTGTTTGGAGACCGCGAATACTATATACTAGGAAAACAAAAAACAAAGAAAAACAACGAAGTGACTGGGCCCCTATTCCTCTAGCTGCCAACATGGCCGCCAGACACAAGAGAGGATGGGGACGGAGATGGCGGCGTGGGAGGAACCCTAGGCGACAGCGACGGTGTGGGATGAACCCTAGGCGACGACGACAGTCGTTTCTCTCGCGAGGGATCCTGCTACGTGAGTGCAAACTTTTTGGTCAGCAAACCAGTGGGTATACAAAAATAGATGCGATGAGCATCCGCTGAATATGGGCGATGTCTACTATGCAACTTTATTCTTATAGACTCGTGTTGGACCTCCAAGCGCAGAGTTCTATAGGACAGTAGCAATTTTCCCTCAGTAGATGACCTAAGGTTTATCAATCCGTGGGAGGTGTAGGACAAAGATGGTCTCTCTCAAACAACCCTGCAACCAAATAAAAGAAATCTCTTGTGTCCTCAACACACCCAATACAGTGGCAAATTGTCCTCAACACACCCAACACACCCAACACACCCAACACACCCAATAAAAGTGTAATATTGATGGTAGAAATATATTTTTATAATCTGAATAAATAAAAATAGCAAGGTAGCAAATAGTAAACGGGCACAAAAACGGTATTGCAATGCTTGAAAATGTGGCCTAGGGTCCGTACTTTCACTAGTGCAACCTCTCAACAATGCTAATATAATTGGATCATATAACCACCCCTCAACGTGCAACGAAGAATCACTCCAAAGTTTCTATCTAGTGGAGAGCATAAGAATAAATTGTTTGTAGGGTACTAAACCACCTCAAAGCTATTCTTTCCGTTCGATCTATTCAAGAGTTTGTACTAAAATAATACAAAGCTATTCTTTCCGTTAGATCTATCCTAGAGTTCATACTAAAATAACACAAATCAAATTCATATTCATAATACTCGATCCAACACAAAGAACTTCAAAGTGTGCCCTAAGATTTCTACTAGAGAAACAAAGACAAGAACGTGCATCAACCCTATGCATAGATTACCCCAATGTCGCCTCGGGAATCCACGAGTTGAGTGCCAAAACATATATCAAGTGAATCAATATGATACACCATTGTCACCACGAGTGTTCAATTGCAAGACATATATCAAGTGTTCTCAAATCCATAAAAGTATTCAATCCGATAACAACGAAATCTCAAAGGGAAAAATTCAATTCATCACAACAAGATAGAGAGGGGAAAACACCATATGATCCGACCATATTAACAAAGCCCGTGATACATCAAGATCGTGACATCTCAAGAACACGAGAGAGAGAGAGAGAGAGAGAGAGAGAGAGAGAGAGAGAGAGAGAGAGAGAGAGAGAGATTAAACACGTAGCTACTGGTACAAACCCTCAGCCTCGAGGGTGGACTACTCCCTCCTCATCGTGGTGGTTGCCGGGATGATGAAGATGGCCACCGGTGATGATTCCCCCCTCCGGCAGGGTGCCGGAATGGGTCTAGATTGGTTTTCTGTGGCTACAGAGCCTTGCGGCGGCGGAACTTCTGATCTAGGTTAACCCCCGATGGTTTCTCTTTTTATAGGATTTTTTTGGCATTTGGTTTCACGCTAAGATGGGCCTCGAGGTGAGCACAGCCCACTGGGGCAAGCCAGGCCCACCAGGCGCGCCCTGGTGGGTTATGCCCTCCTCGTGGCTCTTCTAGCCCTCCCATGAAGCTTCGGGGTCTTTTTTGTTCCAAAAAAATCATCAAAAAGTTTCACCTCATTTGGAGAACTTTCATTTCTGCAGAAAAAACAACACCACGGTAGTTCTGCTGAAAACAACGTCAGTCTGGGTTAGTTCCATGCAATCATACCAAAACCATATAAAATGTTATAAACATGGCATGAATACTTCATAAATTATTGATATGTTAGAGTCGTATCAATGGGCAACTCCTCCTCTAGATTTGTTTCAAACGACCCGACCTCCTAGTTCCATTTCTTGAGAACTACAAGGGTTGGGTGCGCTTTGTTGCGTTGTTGGTGTTGTTGAGATTCTTAAAAAATTATTCATTTTGTTTTAAAATATGAGGAGTATTTTTTTTTTGAAAATCCAATCCCTTTAAGTTTGACAAAATTTATGAAGAAATATATCAAATTGGTGTTATTAGAATCATGAAATGAATTTCCATAATTTTTTGGCTTAATATTGTGGATGCCGATATTTTTGGCTCTAAACTTGGTCAAAGTTAAAGAAATTTGAGTTTCCAAAGAATCAATACCCCTTGTATTTTGGAACCTGTGGAATATTTAGTTTGGCGCATGAGGGAGACGATGGAGTGTGTTTATGTTTATTTATAATTTGTTTATTTGGGTGGCCTTTCATGGTGTGATTCTGTGTTATGCGCTAATCAACTCATACTTTTGTCGATAAATTTCTGCGTGAGTGGCTACATGTACTATATTGATGCTATAGTATCATCAAATGGTGGCGCTTCTTTTTTTTAGGTGGTAAGAGGGTGCCCGGGTTGATATGTTTTTCTAGCCGATTGGTGTTGATTGATTTGAAAAAAATTGGCCTGATCAAAATCATAAACCAAATTCAAAATTTAATATCTCAATCGAATAAAAGAGCTTCAAAATTAGGGAATATGGTGAATTAAAATAAATGAGAGAGCTCCGTGAGAAATTATTGATCCGTTCAAAATCAGGTGACCAAGTTCTAAACTGAAGACCTCAATTAATTATGAGGACTTAAAATTTGGAAAGCATATCTCTCCCTAATAATAAAGCACGGATTGGGTCTCCGGGTTCACCGTCACAATACGCTTTTTCCCGTGATTTTACGCTTTTAGTTTGAATTTAAAACATATTCGAGGTGGTATTAAAACATGCATCCACTCGCCAGAAAATACGTTGCCTCCCTCTATGTACGTCCGGCTGGGCCTTGTGCTTCTCGCTGGGCCTTGGCCGAAAGAAGCACACGCAATATTTCGTCCATCCCGATCCTTGCTAAAATACCTTGTACATGAGTGCATCAATGGCTTCACATATTTAAAAGTACCACCTCGGTCTTTCACATCCACATAGACCAGTTAATATACCTCTAGAAAACTAGCAATCACGTGGCACCTGAGACGCGGGAAAACAACAAGATGTACGGCCAAACAAAGATCGACGCATGGTCTCCTTGCGCACGACCATCAGCCATCCACCCAGCACCACCACGAGCAAGAGCCGGCAGCAACAGGCTCGGCACAACCACCACGCTCGCTGTGGCGAAGGCCGCAACGCCGTACTCTCCCGGCCGGTGCCGCCTTGCGTGGAGAGGCAAGGGATGCTCTCGATGGCCGGGATAGCTAATAACCAGCTTTAATTAAGCTGGTGGAAAGTGACGCGGCTTCAGTGGGAGAGAGAGAGCATCGATTAAGTGCCTAGCTAATAGTTAAATAAAGGGAAACGCTTATACCCGGTCGACCGGCTAAGCGTTGGGCCGGTCGCCTCGGGACAGCGTGTCGCGAGCCCACATCCTTCTCCACAAACTGCTGGCCACGTGCCCCGGCGGGACCCACCTTATCTCTTGGGATCCCTTATCTTCTTTGTCAGATCGGCTGCATCCTCTTCTCCTTGCCTTTTTTCACATGCTCTTTTCTCTCCTCCCACCAGCCATGGCCGCCTCCTCTCCCTTCTACCAGCCATGGCGTTCCCTCCTTGCTTGTCGAACCCAGGGCGTCGAACTCATGGCTGCGCTCTCCCAACCCTCTTGCTACAACGGTGCCACCTGACGACGGTGTTGCAACCAGCACCAACCAGAGCAGGAGACGAGGTCCACAGGTGTCCCAACCGGCACCACACGATGCTCGAGCGAGATGTTGGTACGGCAACTAGTCAATGGTGCTTCAACCGGCATGGAAAAAAGATTCAACCGGCATAGAAAAAAGCTTCAATCATGGAAAATAGCTACAACCGGCGTAGAGGAAAAGCTTCAATGTGGAAAACAAAAGCTTCAAACGGCGTCGGGAAAAGCTTCAACCGGTGTGAAAAACTGCTTCGACCAGAATGAGGAAAAGCTTTAGCCATGGCAAAAAAGCTTCAAGCGGCGTTGAAAAAGCTTCAACCGGTGAGGAAAAAAGCTTCCAATGTGAAACTTCGAAAACCCGCGCCATATGCTGAAGATGGTATGAGCGGCGACGCTGGGAGCAACGGCCGGCGGCATGGTGGTGCTGCCATGGGCGTGCTACGACGACGGCTGCTAGTTGCTGCAACGACGGAGGGGTCAGGCGCTCTACAACAGCGGACGTTGCTACGGGGCGATGGTTGGATGCTGCGACGGTGTCCTGCTGGAACCGACGAGGGCGGCAGCGAGCGGCGGAGAGCCGACGGTGCTTCAAGGTGGGGCCGCCCCTGTATTCATGGTGAGCTAGGTTGCTGCAGGGACGTCCACGGCAGAAGAGGGATTGTCTCTGTTTGGGTGATAGAGTAAGAAGAAGATGACGATTCGTTTTAGAGGCATGATAAGTGCGAATTGATTCGATCATGGGGCTGCTAGGCGACCGGCCCAAATTTGGGCCGGTGCACCGGCGCCTAGTAGTGCCCTTAAATAAAAGAGAAGCATGGCGCAGCACCGAGAGCCTCCGGGTGCTATCCATGGCCAAACATCGAGCGTACCCTCAACGACACCCTCTAGCGAAGCTTCCGTTGCAGCCCTGATGGCACCATCGTCGTCTACAGCACCGCGAGCCTGTCACGCCAGACGCTGGTCTTCAGCACCCGCGAGCGCGTCACGCCAGACGCCGGTCTGCAGACCGATGCCATCCTGCGACATCGCGCCAAGACGACGATCAGAGTAGATGATGCCATCCCGGCGTCGTTTCCCACGTAGCTAGCAACGCTGGTGGGCGCCGCATGGCAGCACCGGTGTCCCTCGCAACGCCGGTGAGCACAACGCATGTCTCCCCGCACGCCGATGCGCTGCATCTCACCAACGGCTAAGCCGACGAGTGTTGCAACGCAGCGCCGGCGGCAATAGCCATATTTGCTTCACATCACGGCCATAGCTTTGCAAAACATTGAACGGAGAGTACGGACTTGAGGGCTACAACTTGAGAGCATATCCATGGCGGAGAGGAGCAAATAGAGAAGGTCATAGAGATGAAGGGGATCTCGTACAGAGAAAGAGGAAAAAGAATGGGTGGCTTGTGTGCCTCTCGGCAGAAGATAAGGAAGCGGTGGGCGATGGGTGGGCCTCCACGGGACACGTGGTGCATGCAGGAGGTGGTTTGCGAGCGACGAAATCATCCGGCTTAAAAATAACATTTTTCCTTTTATATTCATATTTTACTTTTTTGTAAGAAGGACTGTCGGTGTCAAAACCGGCGGATCTCGGGTAGGGGGTCCCGAACTGTGCGTCTAGGCGGATGGTAACATGAGACGAGGGACACAATGTTTTTACCCAGGTTCAGGCCCTCTCGATGGAGGTAATATCCTACGTCCTGCTTGATTAATATTGATGATATGGGTAGTACAAGAGTAGATCTACCACGAGATCAATGAGGCTAAACCCTAGAAGCTAGCCTATGGTATGATTGTTGAGATGTAATGTTGTCTCCTACGGACTACGGCCCTCCGGTTTATATAGACACCGGAGAGGCTAGGGTTACACAGAGTCGGTTACAATGGTAGGAGATCTACATATCCGTATTGCCAAGCTTGCCTTCCACGCCAAGTAAAGTACCTTCCGGACACGAGCCGGAGTCTTCAATCTTCTATCTTCGTAGTCTGGGAGTCCGGCGGATATTGATAGTCCGGCTATCCGGACACCCCCTAGTCCAGGACTCCCTCAGTAGCCCCTGAACCAGTCTTCAATGACAATAAGTCCGGCGTGCATAACGTTCGGCATTGCAAGGTGGGTTCCTCTCTTGAATAATCCAGAGAATGATAATGAACACCAGGATAGTGTCCGGCTCTGCAAGATAATTTCCACATTCCAACGTAGAGAGAATAAAACATATACACCGATCCAATCTGCTGACGCATTATGCGGCACGTCATCACGCCGCAGCCAAGCCCTCGTTTTAATTGTTTTTACTATTCCACCTCAGCATGTTTAGCTAAGCGGCTTTCTTGGCACGTCCTGTCGAAGCAGAGATCGTGTTCCCTTTTATTCCTGGATCCTCATCAATACGTGCGTGGGTAACCCAACCGTTCCCGTCGCCACGCCTCCTCTATCGAAGGGGAATCTCAAACGGTCACGGAGACGGCCCTTGGTATTATTTCCCCTTTATAAGAGGACCAAGGCCTGTCCTTGTCTCTTAACCTCGCATCGAATCTTTCCTCTGCTCCCGGTTCCAACACCAAGAGCTTGAGACTCGGCGCCGGATCCACAAGCAATGTCCGGCTCCGACCTCCGGGCGGTGGGTGCCCTCCTCCGTCACGGAGGAGGACATATTGAAGTTGCGTGAGGCCAAGTACACGGCCTCGGTCTCTCGCAGACAGGTTGCCTGCCTCAGGCAGGCCGTGCAGCCCCCGAGCCCGTCGAATGTGTCGTTTTAGATCCCACCTCCGTCGGGATTAGGCTTCCAGCGGATCCTTTCGTGAGGGGCTTCGTTCTTCTCGGGCTGGACTTCCACGACTTGGCTCGAGTCCATCCTCCATATCTCCGCATTCATTATTGTCTGCGAAGCCTTCCTCCGCGTCATCCCCCACTTCGGTCTGTGGCTGAAAACATTCACGGTGGAGCCGAAGATGATCGGGGGGCGTCAAGCGGAGTGTGGCGGGGCGACCATAAGCAAGATGGTCGATGCCCCGTGGCTCGAAGGTTCCTTCCAAGAGGAACAGGATTGTGGCAGCAGGAGTGGTTCTACATCACGCTCCAAGGGCGACAAGCAAAAGCCGCCGCCCTCCTTCCGCCGGGACCTCCACAAAGAATCGATGTCGTGGGTCAACCAAGGGCTCAACTGGGGCCGTCCAAGGACGTGCCCGCACTGCAGGCCGGATTCGAGACCTCCAAACAAGGGAGATCGATCTGGTCAAGGTGATGCAGGTCATGCTAACTAGGCACCTCCTACCCTGCAAACGTCGTCCTCTCCGTTTATGGGAGTTCAATCTGAGGGACCTCGTATCCTCCAGCATTTCATGGGTGCGACACCCACGGAGATGTCTGAGCTGTTCTTGGACCGCAAGTGGCGTGTCCGGATTCGCCGAGGATGCAGGACTAAGCCGCGATCGTCCGGATACTCGGGTAAATAGCTCGAGCCGGACATCCTGCTCGATGCCTTTCAAAGATCATCTCCTAATCCTTTTATTCTTTACAGGAATGGGTGGCGCGATCAAGGCTGATCGGTGTCCGCCCCCCCGAGAGACCGCACCGAGCCCGTGCTGGTCGAATGTTGGAGGCCGCACCCACAGAAGGGGGCAATGGGGGAAATAAAGGAGCTAATACTTCGTCCAAAGAGGCGATTGAAGAGGAGAGGACCAAGGATCCCTCCCTTCAGAGGGAAAAGAGGGCCGCCCCCGAAGATCCGGAGGTCAAAGCCCCCAAGCGTGGGAAGAAATCCTCACCGGGAGGTCCGGCGTCCGGAGAGAATCGACGCCTTGCGATCGGCGCCAAGGACCAGCCCTCCAACGAGCCGTGAGTATGAAAGAAGTTAAATAAGAAAGCACCTTCGTTTTATGCTTCTGTAGGTAACCGAAATATTTATATCGCAGTTCGGATCTGCAGCCGTCTCAGATGAGTTCGTCCTCGGGGGATCTTCTTCCGAAGATGATGGAGAGCGATATGTTGGGGAACGTTGCAGAAAATTAAAATTTTTCCTACGGTTTCACCAAGATCCATCTATGAGTTCATCTAAGCAACGAGTAACGAGAGAGAGTTTGCATCTACATACCACTTGTAGATCGCGTGCGGAAGCTTGCAAGGTGATGATGGAGTCGTACTCGAACGTGATTCAGATCACCGATGCCAAGTGCTGAACGGACAGCACCTCCGCGTTCAACACACGTACGGGACGATCGACGTCTCCTCCTTCTTGATCCAGCAAGGGGGAAGGAGAGGTTGAGGAAGACAGCTCCACCGGCAGCACGACGGCGTGATGATGGTGGAGAAGCGATATCTCGGCAGGGGGCTTCGCTGAGCTCTACGGAGGAGGAGATGTGTTGGGAAGGGGAGGGGCTGCGCCTTGGGAGTTGTGTACCGCAGCCCCCCTCCCTCCCCCCTTTATATAGGCCCCCTCAGGTGTGTTGGGGAACGTAGTAATTTCAAAAATTTTCCTCGCACACGCAAGATCATGGTGATGTATAGCAACGAGAGGGGAGAGTGTTGTCTCGTACCTCGTGACCCGGCGGAAGCGATCACAACGTAGAGGAAGTAGTCGTGCGTTCTCCTCGCGATCCGACCGATCCGGCGCCGTTACTCCGGCACCCCGAGTTCTTGACACACGTACAGCTCGATGGCGTCCCTCGTACTCGATCCAGCCGAGTGTCGAGGGAGAGTTCCGTCGGCCGACGGCGTGGTGGCGATCTTGATGTTTCACGGCGCGAGGTTTCGCCTAAGCTTCATGACGGTATAACCGAGGTGGAATATGGTGGAGGGGCACACGACACGGCTAAGGAACGATCTCGCGATCAACTTGTGTGTCTCAAGGTGCCCCCTGCCCCGTATATAAAGGAGGGAGGGGGAGGCCGGCCGGCCCTAGAGGAGGCGGCGGAGGAGTCCTACTCCTACCGGGAGTAGGACTCCCCCTTCCTAGTTGGACTAGGTTTGGGGGAGGGAAGAGGAAAGGCGCCGCCCCCTCCTGTCCTATTCGGACTGGGGGAGAGGCGTGACCACCTCTGGCTGGCCCTCCTCTTCTCCCTCAAGGCCCACCGAGGCCCATTTACCTCCGGGGGTTCCGGTAACCTCCGGTTTTCCGAGAAATTCCGTTTTCCGGAACCATTCGAACTCAAACATAGGCTTCCAATATATCAATCTTTATGTCTCGACCATTCCGAGACTCCTCGTCATGTCCGTGATCACATCCGGGACTCGAACTCCTTCGGTACATCAAAATACATAAACTCATAATAACCATCATCGTAACCTTAAGCGTGCGGACCCTACGGTTCGAGAACAATGTAGACATGACCTAGAACTATTCACGGTCAATAACCAACAGCGGGACCTGGATGCCCATATTGGTTCCTACATATTCTACGAAGATCTTTGTCGGTCGGACCGCATAACAACATCGTTGTTCCCTTTGTCATCGGTATGTTACTTGCCCGAGATTCGATCGTCGGTATCCAATACCTAGTTCAATCTCGTTACGCAAGTCTCTTTACTCGTTCCGTAATACATCATCTCACAACTAACTCATTAGTTGTAGTGCTTGCAAGGCTTAAGTGATGTGCATTACCGAGAGGGCCAGAGATACCTCTCCGACAATCGGAGTGACAAAACCTAATCTCGAAATCGCCAACCCAACATCTGCCTTTGGAGACACTGTAGTACTCCTTTATAATCACCCGATTCGTTGTGACGTTTGGTAGCACCAAAGTGTTCCTCCGTAAACGGAGTTGCATAATCTCATAGTTACAGGAACATGTATAAGTCATGGATAAAAGCAGTAGCAACATACTAAACGATCGTGTGCTAAGCTAAGGGAATGGGTCATGTCAATCAGATCATTCTACTAATGATGTGACCTTGTTAATCAAATAACAACTCCTTGTTCATGGTTAGGAAACATAACCATCTTTGATTAACAAGCTAGTCTAGTAGAGGCATACTAGTGACATGTTGTTTGTCTATGCATTCACACATGTATCATGTTTCCGGTTAATACAATTCTAGCATGAATGATAAACATTTATCATGAAATAAGGAAATAAATAATAACTTTATTATTGCCTCTAGGGCATATTTCCTTCAGTCTCCCACTTGCACTAGAGTCAATAATCTAGATTACATAGTAATGATTCTAACACCCATGGAGTCTTGGTGCTGATCATGTTTTGCTCGTGGAAGAGGCTTAGTCAACGGGTCTGCAACATTCAGATCCGTATGTATCTTGCAAATCTCTATGTCTCCCATCTGGACTAAGTCCCGGATGGAATTGAAGCGTCTCTTGATGTGCTTGGTCCTCTTGTGAAATCTGGATTCCTTTGCTAAGGCAATTGCTCCAGTATTGTCACAAAAGATTTTCATTGGACCCGATGCACTAGGTATGACACCTAGATCGGATATGAACTCCTTCATCCAGACTCCTTCATTAGCTGCTTCCGAAGCTGCTATGTATTCCGCCTCACATGTAGATCCCTTCTGACGCTTTGTTTAGAACTGCACCAACCGACAGCTCCTCCGTTTAGTGTAAATCGTATCCGGTCTGCGATTTAGAATCGTCCGGATCGGTGTCAAAGCTTGCATCAACGTAACCGTTTACGATGAGCTCTTTGTCACCTCCATATCTGAGAAACATATCCTTAGTCCTTTTCGGTATTTCAGATGTTCTTGACCGCTGTCCGATGATCCACTCTGGATTACTTTGGTACCTCCTGCTAGACTTATAGCAAGGCACACATCAGTCCAGTACACACATTGCATACATGATAGAGCCTATGGCTGAAGCATAGGGAACATCTTTCATTTTCTCTCTATCTTCTGCGGTGGTCGGGCATTGAGTCGACTCAACTTCACACCTTGTAACACGAGCAAGAACCCTTTCTTTGCTTGATCCATTTTGAACTTCTTCAAAACTTTGTCAAGGTATGTGCTTTGTGAAAGTCCAATTAAGCGTCTTGATCTATCTCTATAGATCTTAATGCCCAATATGTAAGCAGCTTCACCGAGGTCTTTCATTGAAAAACTCTTATTCAAGTATCCCTTTATGCTATCCAGAATTCCATATCATTTCCGATCAGCAATATGTCATCCACATATAATATCGAAAATGCTACTGAGCTCCCACTCACTTTCTTGTAAATCAAAGCTTCTCCAAAAGTGCAGTACAAACCCAAATGCTTTGATCACACTATCAAAGCGTTTATTCCAACTCGAGATGCTTGCACCAGTCCATATATGGATCGCTGGAGCTTGCACACTTTGTTAGCTCCTTTGGATCGATAAAACCTTCGGTTGTATCATATACAACTCTTCTTCCGAAAATCCATTCAGAATGCAGTCTTTACATCCATTTGCCAAATTTCATAATCATAAAATGCGGCAATTGCTAACATGATTCGGACGGACTTAAGCATCGCTTCGGGTGAGAAGGTCTCATCGTAGTCAATCCCTTGAACTTGTCGAAAACCTTTTGCGACAAGTCGAGCTTTATAAACGATAACATTACCGTCGTCGTCGGTCTTCTTCTTGAAGATCCACTTGTTTTCTATTGCTTGCCTACCCTCGGGCAAGTCAACCAAAGTCCACACTTTGTTTTCATACATGGATCCCATCTCAGATTTCATGGCCTCAAGCCATTTTGCGAATCTGGGCTCACCATCGCTTCTTCATAGTTCGTAGGTTCATCATGATCTAGTAGCATGACTTCGAAACAGGATTACCGTACCACTCAGTGCGGATCTTACTCTGGTTGATCTACGAGGTTCTGCGAAGAACTTGATCTGAAGTTTCATGATCAACATCATCAACTTCCTCACTACTTGGTGTAGGTGTCTCGAAACCGGTTTCTGCGACGAACTACTTTCAAGTAAGGGAGAAGGTACTATTACCTCATCAAGTTCCACTTTCCTCCCACTCACTTCTTTCGAGAGAAACTCCTTCTCTAGAAAGGATCCATTCTTAACAACGAATGTCTTGCCTTCGGATCTGTGATAGAAGGTGTACCCAACTGTTTCCTTTGGGTATCCTATGAAGACACATTTCTCCGATTTGGGTTCGAGCTTATCGGGTTGAAGCTTTTCACATAAGCATCGCATCCCCAAACTTTAAGAAACGACAACTTTGGTTTCTTGCTAAACCACAGTTCATAAGGTGTCGTCTCAGCGGATTTCGACGGTGTTCTATTCAGTGTGAATGCGGCCGTCTCTAGAGCATAACCCCAAAACGATAGCGGTAAATCTGTAAGAGACATCATAGATCGCACCATATCTAGTAAAGTACGATTCACGACGTTCGGACACACCATTACGTTGTGGTGTTCGGGTGGCGTGAGTTGCTGAAACTATTCGCATTGTTTCAAATGTAGACCAAACTCGTAACTCAAATATTCACCTCCACGATCGGATCGTAGAAACTTAATTTTCTTGTTACGATGATTTTCAACTTCACTCTGAAATTCTTTGAACTTTTCAAACGTTTCAGACTTATGTTTCATTAAGTAGATATACCCATATCTGCTTAAGTCATCTGTGAAGGTGAGAAAATAACGATATCCGCCACGAGCCTCAACATTCATCGGACCACATACATCTGTATGTATGATTTCCAACAAATCTGTTGCTCTCTCCATAGTACCGAGAACGGTGTTCTAGTCATCTTGCCCATGAGGCACGGTTCTTAAGTGCCAAGTGATTCATAATCAAGTGACTCCAAAAGTCCATCGGCATGGAGTTTCTTCATGCGCTTTACACCGATATGACCTAAGCGGCGATTGCCACAAATAAGTTGCACTTTCATTATCAACTCTGCATCTTTTGGTTTCAACATTATGAATATGTGTATCACTACTATCGAGATTCATAAGAAATAGACCACTCCTCAAGGGTGCATGACCATAAAAGATATTACTCATATAAATAGAACAACCATTATTCTCTGATTTAAATGAATAACCGTCTCGCATCAAACAAGATCCAGATATAATGTTCATGCTCAACGCAGCACCAAATAACAATTATTTAGGTCTAAAACTAATCCGAAGGTAGATGTAGAGGTAGCGTGCCGACGCGATCACATCGACTTTGGAACCATTTCCCACGCGCATCGTCACCTCGTCCTTTGCGGTGTTAAGCAATCCGTAGTCCTGTTTGAGTTGCAAATATTAGCAGTAACCAATATCAAATACCAGTGCTACTGCGAGCTCTAGTAAGGTACACATCAATAACATGTATATCACATATACCTTTGTTCACCTTGCCATCCTTCTTATCCGCCAAATACTTGGGGCAGTTCCGCTTCCGATGACCAGTCGCTTGCGGTAGAAGCACTCGATTTCAGGTTTAGGGCCAGACTTGGGTTTCTTCTCTGAGCAACAACTTGCTTGCTGTTCTTCTTGAATTCCTTCTTCTTCCCTTTGCCTTTCTTCTTGAAACTAGTGGTCTTATTGACCATCAACACTTGATGCTCCTTCTTGATTTCTACCTCCGCAGCCTTTAGCATTGCGAAGAGCTCGAGCATAGTCTTTACTAACCCTTGCATATTATAGTTCATCACGAAGCCTTTGTAGCTTGGTGGCGGTGATTGGAGAATTCATCAATGACACAATCATCCGGAAGATTAACTCCCAATTGTGTCAAGTGATTGTAGTACCGGACATTACGAGTATATGCTCACTAATGAACTATTCTCCTCCATCTTGCAGCTATAGAACTTATTGGAGACTTCATATCTCTCAATCCGGGCATTACTTTGGAATATTAACTTCAACTCTGGAACATCTCATATGCTCCATGACGTTCAAAACGTCGTTGAAGTCCGGTTCTAAGCCGTAAAGCATGGCACACTGAACTATAGAGTAGTCATCGACTTTGCTCGCGGACGTTCATAACATCTGGCGTTGCTCAAAGAAGAGCTGTCACCTAGCGGTGCATCCAGGCGTAGCTCTTACGTGCAGCAATGAGGATAATCCTCGAGTTACGGACCCGTCCGTGTAATTGCTACCATCATCTTTCAACTTTGCTTTCTCAAGGAACGCATTAAAATTCAACGGAACAACAAAGACGAGCCATCTATCTACAATCAAACATAAACAAGCAAGATACTATCGGTACTAAGTTCATGATAAATTTAAGTTCAATTAATCATATTACTTAAGAACTCCCACTTAGAAAGACATCTCTCTAGTCATCCAAGTGATCACGTGATCCAAATCAACTAAACCATAACCGATCATCACGTGAAATGGAGTAGTTTTCAATGGTGAACATCTTATGTTGATCATATCTACTATATGATTCACGCTCGACCTTTCGGTCTCCGTGTTCCGAGGCCATATCTGCATATGCTAGGCTCGTCAAGTATAACCCGAGTATTCTGCGTGTGCAAAACTGGCTTGCACCCGTTGTAGATGGACGTGAGCTTATCACACCGATCATCACGTGGTGTGCAGGCACGACGAACTTTGGCAGCGGTGCATACTCGGGAGAACACTTCTTGATAATTTAGTGAGAGATCATCTTATAATGCTACCGTCAATCAAAGCAAGATAAGATGCATAAAGGATAAACATCACATGCAAATCAATATAAGTGATATGATATGGTCATCATCATCTTGTGCTTCACGATCCCCATCTTGCAGCACCACCATGATCACCATCGTCACCGGCGCGACACCTTGATCTCCATCGTAGCATCGTTGTCGTCTCGCCAAACTTATGCTTCTCGACTATCGCTACCGCTTAGTGATAAAGTAAAGCATTACGAAGCGATGCATTGCATACAATAAGCGACAACTATATGGCTCCAGCCGATTGCCGATAACCGGTTACAAAACATGATCATCTCATACAATAAAATATAGCATCACGTCTTGACCATATCACATCACAACATGCCCTGCAAAAACAAGTTAGGCGTCCTCTACTTTGTTGTTGCAAATTTTACGTGGCTGCTACGGGCTTAAGCAAGAACCAGTCTCACCTCGCATCAAAACCACAGCGATACTTCGTCAAATAGACTCGTTTAACCTTCTCAAGGACCGGGCGTAGCCACACTCAGTTCAACTAAAGTGAGAGAGACAGACACCCACCAGTCACCTTTAAGCAGCGAGTGCTCGTGGCGGTGAAACCAGTCTCGCGTAAGCGTCTGGCGTAATGTCGGTGCAGGCGCTTCATCTCACAATACCGCTGAACCAAAGTATGACATGCTGGTAGGTAGTATGACTTGTATCGCCCACAACTCACTTGTGTTCTACTCGTGCAAAACATCAAACCATAAAAACCTAGGCTCGATACCCTTTGTTGGGGAGCGTAGTAATTTCAAAAATTTTCCTCGCACACGCAAGATCATGGTGATGTATAGCAACGAGGGGAGAGTGTTGTCTCGTACCCTCGTGACCCGAGGCGAAGCGATCTGGCGTAGAGGAAGTAGTCGTCGTTCTCCTCGCGATCCGACCGATCCGGCGCCGTTACTCCGGCACCCCGAGTTCTTGACACACGTACAGCTCGATGGCGTCCCTCGTACTCGATCCAGCCGAGTGTCGAGGGAGAGTTCCGTCGGCCGACGGCGTGGTGACGATCTTGATGTTTCACCGGCGCGAGGCCGCTTAAGCTTCATGACGGTATAACCGAGGTGGAATATGGTGGAGGGGGCACCGCACGGCTAAGGAGCGATCTCGCGATCAACTTGTGTGTCTCAAGGTGCCCCCTGCCCCGTATATAAAGGAGGGAGGGGGAGGCCGGCCGGCCCTAGAGGAGGCGCTGCGGAGGAGTCCTACTCCTACCGGAGTAGGACTCCCCCTTTCCTAGTTGGACTAGGTTTGGGGGAGGGGAAGAGAGAAAGGGGCGCCCCCCTCCTGTCCTATTCGGACTGGGGGGAGAGGCGCGCCACCACCTCTGGCTGGCCCCTCCTCTTCTCCCTCAAGGCCCACCGAGGCCCATTTACCTCCCGGGGGTTCCGGTAACCTCCGGTTTCCGATAAATTCCGTTTTAAATCGGAACCATTCGAACTCCAAACATAGGCTTCCAATATATCAATCTTTATGTCTCGACCATTCCGAGACTCCTCGTCATGTCCGTGATCACATCCGGGACTCGAACTCCTTGGTACATCAAAATACATAAACTCATAATAAGCATCATCGTAACCTTAAGCGTGCGGACCCTACGGTTCGAGAACAATGTAGACATGACCTAGAACTATTCACGGTCAATAACCAACAGCGGGACCTGGATGCCCATATTGGTTCCTACATATTCTCGAAGATCTTTGTCGGTCGGACCGCATAACAACATCGTTGTTCCTTTGTCATCGGTATGTTACTTGCCGAGATTCGATCGTCGGTATCAATACCTAGTTCAATCTTGTTACCGGCAAGTCTCTTTACTCGTTCCGTAATACATCATCTCACAACTAACTCATTAGTTGTAGTGCTTGCAAGGCTTAAGTGATGTGCATTACCGAGAGGGCCCAGAGATACCTCTCAGACAATCGGAGTGACAAAACCTAATCTCGAAATCGCCAACCCAACATCGCCTTTGGAGACACTGTAGTACTCCTTTATAATCACCCGATTCGTTGTGACGTTTGGTAGCACCAAAGTGTTCCTCCGTAAACGCAGGAGTTGCATAATCTCATAGTTACAGGGAACATGTATAAGTCATGGATAAAAGCAGTAGCAACATACTAAGCGATCGTGTGCTAAGCTAAGGGAATGGGTCATGTCAATCAGATCATTCTACTAATGATGTGACCTTGTTAATCAAATAACAACTCCTTGTTCATGGTTAGGAAACATAACCATCTTTGATTAACAAGCTAGTCTAGTAGAGGCATACTAGTGACATGTTGTTTGTCTATGCATTCACACATGTATCATGTTTCCGGTTAATACAATTCTAGCATGAATGATAAACATTTATCATGAAATAAGGAAATAAATAATAACTTTATTATTGCCTCTAGGGCATATTTCCTTCAGGTGGCGGCCCCTGAGATCCAATCTCGAGGCGGCGGCGGCCAAGGGGGTGGAGTACCCCCAAGCCGGTGGGCGCCCCCCTAGGGTTTCAACCCTAGGCGCGAGGTGGGCCTAGAGGCGCACCAGCCCCTTGTGGGCTGGTTCCCTTCCCCCTTTGGCCCATGGGGCCCTCCGGGATAGGTGGCCCCACCCGGTGGACCCCCGGGACCCTTCCGGTGGTCCCGGTACTTTACCGGAAACCCCCGAAACTTTCCCGATGGCCGAAACACCACTTCCTATATATTATTCTTTACCTCCGGACCCTTCCGAACTCCTTGTGACGTCCGGGATCTCATCCGGACTCGAACAACATTCGGTGGTCACATACTTGACTTCCTACTAACCCTAGCGTCACCGAACCTTAAGTGTGTAGACCCTACGGGTTCGGGAGACACGCAGACATGACCGAGACGACTCTCGGGCAATAACCAACAGCGGGGTCTGGATATCCATGTTGGCTCCCACATGCTCCTCGATGATTTCATCGGTTGAACCACGATGTCGAGGATTGATCAAACCACTGTATGCAATTCCTTTGTCAATCGATGCGTTACTTGCCCGAGACTTCGATCGTCGGTATCCCAATACCTTGTTCAGTCTCGTTACAGGTAAGTCACTTTACTCGTGCCGTAATGCATGATCCGTGACCAACACCTTGGTCACATTGAGCTCATTATGATGATGCATTACCGAGTGGGCCCAGAGATACCTCTCCGTCATGCGGAGTGACAAATCCCATCTCGATCCATGTCAACCCAATGAGATACTTTCGGAGATACCTGTAATGCACCTTTATAGTCACCCGTTCGTTGTGACGTTTGATACACCAAGGCACTCCTACGGTAACCGGAGTTACGATCTCATGGTCGAAGGAATAGATACTTGACATTGGCAAAGCTTCTAGCAAGCGAACTATCCGATCTTTTATGCTATGCTTATGATTGGGTCTTGTCCATCACATCATTCTCCTAATGATGTGATCCCGTTATCAACGACATCTAATGTCCATAGTCGAAAACCATGACTATCTATTGATCTGTGAGCTAGTCAACTAGAGGCTCACTAGGGACTCATTGGGTCTAAGTGTTCACACGTGTATTACGATTTCCGGATAATACAGTTATAGCATGAACAAATGACAATTATCATGAACATTGAAATATAATAATCCTTTTATTATTGCCTCTAGGGCATATTTCCAACAGTCTCCCACTTGCACTAGAGTCACCAATCTAGTTACATTGTAATGAATCGAACACCCAAAGAGTTACGGTGTTGATCATGTTTTGCCGCGAGAGAGGTTTAGTCAGCGGATCTGCGACATTCAGATCCGTGTGCACTTTGCAAATCTCTATGTCTCCATCTTGAACATTTTCACGGATGGAGTTGAAGCGGCGCTTGATGTGCTGGTCTTCTTGTGAAACCAGGCTCCTTGGCTAGAGCAATAGCTCCAGTGTTGTCCGAGAAGAGTTTGATCGGCCCGACGCATTGGGTATGACTCCTAGGTCGGTGATGAACTCCTTCACCCAAATCGCTTCATCGCTGCCTCCGAGGCTGCCATGTACTCCGCTTCACACGTAGATCCCGCCACGGCGCTTCGCTTGCAGCTGCACCAGCTCTTGCTCCACCATTCAACATATACACGATCCGGTTTGTGACTTAGAGTCATCGGATCTGAGTCGAAGCTAAGCGTCGGCGTAACCCTTCTGACGAGCTCTTCGTCTCCTCCATAAGCGAAAACATGTCCTTTGTCCTTTTCGGTGCTTCAGATATTCTTGACCGCTGTCCGGTGTTCCTTGCGGGGTTACTTTGGTATCTTGCAACCAAACTTACGGCAAGGTTTACATCGGTGCAGTACACAGCATGGCATACATAATAGATCCTATGGCTGAAGCATAGGGATGACACTCATCTCTTCTTTATCTTTTGCATGGTGGGTGGTGAGCTGAGCTCAGTTTCACACCTTGTAACATAGGCAAGAACCCCTTCTTGGACTGATCCATTTTGAACCTCTTCAAAATCTTATCAAGGTATGTGCTTTGTGAAAGACCTATGAGGCGTCTCGATCTATCTCTATAGATCTTAATGCCTAATATATAAGCAGCTTCTCCAAGGTCCTTCATTGAAAAACACTTGTTCAAATAGGCCTTAATGCTGTCCAGAGTGTCGTATCATTTCCCATCAAGAGTATGTCATCTACATATAACAGAGAAATGCTACGGAGCTCCCACTCACTTTCTTGTAGACGCAGCTTCTCCATAAGTCTGCATAAACCCAAACGCTTTGATCATCTCATCAAAGCGAATGTTCTAACTCGAGATGCTTGCACCAGTCCATAAATGGATCGCTGGAGCTTGCATACTTTGTTAGCGTTACGAGGATCGACAAAACCTTCCGGCTGCATCATATACAGCTCTTCCTTAAGATGCCCGTTAAGGAATGCCGTTTTGGCGTCCATCGCCATATCTCATAATCATAGTATGCGGCAATTGCTAACATGATTGGACGGACTTAAGCTTCGCTACGGGAGAGAATGTCTCGTCGTAGTCAATCCCTTGAACTTGTCGATAACCCTTAGCGACAAGTCGAGCTTTATAGATGGTAACATTACCATCGCGTCCGTCTTCTTCTTAAAAATCCATTTATTTTCTATCGCTCGCCGATCATCGGGCAAGTCTGTCAAAGTCCATACTTTGTTTTCATACATGGATTCTATCTCGGTTTCATGGCCTCAAGCCATTTGTTGGAATCCGGGCCGCCATTGCTTCTTCATAGTTCAAGGTTCATTGTTGTCCAGCAACATGATTTCCATGACAGGTTGCCGTACCATTCAGTGCGGAGCGTGTCCTTGTGGACCTTGAAGTTCAGTAGTAACTTGATCCAAGTACCTTGATCATCATCAACGTTTTCCTCTTGGTTGGTGTGGGCATCACAGAGCGGTTTCTGCGCTGCACCACTTTCCCGTTCGAGAGGTAGTACCTCATCGAGTTCTACTTTCCTCCCACTTACTTCTTTCGAGAGAAACTCTTTCTCTAGAAAGCATCCGTTCTTAACAACAAAGATCTTGCCTTGGATCTTAAGTAGAAGGTATACCCGACGGTTTCCTTAGGGTATCCTATGAATCGCATTTTCCGACTTGGGTTCGAGCTTTTCGGGTTGAAGTTTCTTGACATAAGCATCGCATCCCCAAACTTTTAGAAACGACGACTTAGGTTTCTTCCCAAACCATAATTCATACGGTGTCGTCTCAGCGGTTTAGGCGGTGCCCTATTTAAAGTGAATGTAGCTGTCTCTAGGCGTATCCCCAAAATGATAGCGGTAAATCGGTAAGAGACATCATAGACCGCACCATATCCAATAGAGTGCGATTCTGACGTTCGGACACACCGTTTATTTGAGGTGTTCGGTAGGCGTGAGTTGTGAAACGATTCCACATTTTCTTAAGTGTGTGCCAAATTCGTGACTTAAATATTCTCCTCCACGATCGATCGTAGGAACTTTATCTTTCATCACGTTGATTCTCCACCTCACTCTGAAATTCCTTGAACTTTTCAAAGGTCTCGGACTTGTGTTTCATTAAGTAGACATACCCATATCTACTTAAGTCATCCGTGAGAGTGAGAACATAACGATATCCTCCATGAGCCTCAACGCTCATTGGACCGCACACATCGGTATGTATGATTTCCAACAAGTTGGTTGCTCGCTCCATTGTTCCGAGAACGGAGTCTTGGTCATTTTGCCTAAGAGGCATGGTTAGCATGTGTCAAGCGATTCATAATCAAGAGACTCTAAAGTCCATCAGCATGGAGCTTCTTCATGCGCTTGACACCAATGTGACCAAGGCGGCGGTGCCACAAGTATGTGGGACTATCGTTATCAACTTTACATCTTTTGGCATCCACACTATGAACATGTGTAATATTACGCTCGAGATTCATCAAGAATAAACCATTGACCATCGGAGCATGACCATAAAACATATCTCTCATATAAATCGAACAACCATTATTCTCGGACTTAAATGAGTAGCCATCTCGTATCAAGCGAGATCCGGATACAATGTTCATGCTCAAACTTGGCACTAAATAACAATTATTGAGGTTTAAAACTAATCCGTGGGTAAATGTAGAGGCAGCGTGCGACGGCGATCACATCGACCACGAACCATTCCCGCAGCGCGCCGTCACCTCGTCCTTCGCCGGTCTCCGTTTATTCCGCAGCTCTGCTGTGAGTTACATATGTGAGCAACGACACGGTATCAAATACCGGGAGTTACTACGAGTCTTGGTAAGGTACACATCAATTACATGTATATCAAATATACCTTGGGTGTTGCGGCCTTCTTATCCGCTAAGTATTTGGGGCAGTTCCGCTTCGGTGCCCTTCCCTTGCAATAAAAGCACTCGATCTCGGGCTTGGGTCCATTCTTTGACTTCTTCCGCAAGCTGGCTTACGGGCGCGGCAACATCCTTGCCGTCCTTCTTGAAGTTCTTCTTACCCTTGCCCTTCTTGAACTTAGTGGTCTTATTGACCATCAACACTTGATGTTCTTTCTTGATTTCAGCCTCTGCTGACTTGACGTGAGAACACTTCAGAATGGTCTTTACCATCCCTGCATGTTGTAGTTCATCACAAAGCTCTTGTAGCTTGGTGGGAGCGATCGAGGATTCTGTCAATGACCGCCTCATCAGGGAGGTTAATGTTCAATGGGTCATCTGGCGTGCAACCCGGACATCTTGAGGATGTGTTCAGCGATGTAACTGTTCTCCTCCATCTTACAAGCTGTAGAACTTGTCGGAGACATCATATCTCTCGACCGGGCATGAGCTTGGAAAACTAGTTTCAGCTCTTGAACATCTCATATGCTCCGTGATGCTCAAAACGCTTTTGGAGCCCGGTTCTAAGTGTAGAGCATGCCGCCTTGAGCGAGGGAGTAATCATCGTGCGAGTTTGCCAAGCGTTCATAACGTCTTGGTTCTGCAGGACGGAGGCGGCACCTAGCGGTCCTTCTAGGACATATTGCTTCTGGCAGCTATGAGGATGATCCTCGGGTTCGGACCCGATCCGTATAGTTGCTGCCATCATCTTTCAGCTTGGTTTTCTCTAGGAACGCGTTGAAGTTCATGTTGACATTAGCGTTGGCCATTGATCTACAAGACATATTTGCAAAGGTTTTAGACTAAGTTCATGATAATAAAGTTCTTAATCAAAATTATGAACTCCCACTTAGATTAGACATCCCTCTAGTCATCTAAGTGTCACGATCCGAGTCGACTAGCCCGTGTCCGATCATCACGTGAGACGGACTAGTCATCGTCGGTGAACATCTTCATGTTGATCGTATCTTCCATACGACTCGTGTTCGACCTTTCGGTCTCCGTGTTCGAGGCCATGTCGCACATGCTAGGCTCGTCAAGTTAACCCTAAGTGTTTTCGCTGTGTAAAACTGTCTTACACCGTTGTATGTGAGCGTAAGGATCCATCACACCGATCATCACGTGGTGCTTAGAAGCGACGAACTGTAGCAGCGGTGCACAGTTAGGGAGAACACTTCTTGAAATTTTGTAAGGATCATCTTATTTACTACCGTCGTCCTAAGTAAACAAGATGTAAAAGCATAATAAACATCACATGCAATTATATAGTTGTGACATGATATGGCCAATATCATCAAGCTCCATTGATCTCCATCTTGGGGCTCCATGATCATCTTGTCACCGGCTTGACACCATGATCTCCATCATCATGATCTCCATCATCGTGTCTTCATGAAGTTGTCACGCCAGCGACTACTTCTACTTCTATGACTAACGCGTTTAGTAATGAAGTAAAGTGGTTTACATGGCGTTCTTCAATGACACGCAGGTCATACAAAAATAAAGACAACTCCTATGGCTCCTGCGGTTGTCATACTCATCGACATGCAAGTCGTGAATCCTATTACAAGAACATGATCTCATACATCACAATTCATCATTCATCACAACTTCGGCCATATCACATCACATGATCAATCGCTGCAAAAACAAGTTAGGCGTCCTCTAATTGTTGTTTGCATCTTTTACGTAGCTGCGATTGGGTTCTAGCAAAACGTTTTCTTACCTCGAATCACCACAACGTGATTTTGTCAACTTCTATTTACCCTTCATAAGGGCCCTGTTCATCGATTCGCTCCAACTAAAGTGGGAGAGCAGGACACCCGCCAGCCACCTTATGCAACTAGTGCATGTCGATCGGTGGAACCGGTCTCACGTAAGCGTCGTGTAAGGTTGGTCGGGCCGCTTCATCCCACAATACCGTTGAGCAAGAAAAGACTAGTAGAGGCAAGTAAGATGACAAGATCAGCGCCCACAACAAATTGTGTTCTACTCGTGCATTAGAGAACTACGCATAGACCTAGCTCATGATGCCCTTTGTTGGGGAACGTTGCGAGAAAATTAAAATTTTTCCTACGGTTTCACCAAGATCCATCTATGAGTTCATCTAAGCAACGAGTAACGAGAGAGTTTGCATCTACATACCACTTGTAGATCGCGTGCGGAAGCTTGCAAGGTGATGATGGAGTCGTGCTTGAGCGTGATTCAGATCACCGATGCCAAGTGCTGAGCGGACAGCACCTCCGCATTCAACACACGTGCGGGACGATCGGCGTCTCCTCCTTCTTGATCCAGCAAGGGGAAGGAGAGGTTGAGGAAGACAGCTCCACCGGCGGCCGACGGCGTGATGATGGTGGAGAAGCGATCTCGGCAGGGGCTTCACTGAGCTCTCACGGAGGAGGAGATGTGTTGGGGAGGGAGGGCTGCGCCTTGGGAGTTGTGTGCAGCAGCCCCTCCTCTCCCCCTTTATATAGGCCCCACAGGTGGCGGCCCTGGAGATCCAATCTCCGGGGGCGGCCAAGGGGGTGGAGTACCCCCAAGCCGGTGGGCGCGCCCCCCCTAGGGTTTCAACCCTAGGCGCAGGGGTGGGCCTAGAGGCGCACCAGCCCCTTGTGGGCTGGTTCCTTCCCCTTTGGCCCATGGGGCCCTCCGGGATAGGTGGCCCCACCGGTGGACCCGGGACCCTTCCGGTGGTCCGTGCTTTTACCGAAACCCGAAACTTTCCGATGGCGAAACACCACTTCCTATATATTATTCTTTACCTCCGGACCCTTCCGAACTCCTCGTGACGTCCGGGATCTCATCCGGACTCGAACAACATTCGGTGGTCACATACTTGACTTCCTACTAACCCTAAGCGTCACCGAACCTTAAGTGTGTAGACCCTACGGGTTCGAGAGACACGAACATGACCGAGACGACTCTCGGGCAATAACCAACAGCGAGTGCGGATATCCATGTTGGCTCCCACATGCTCCTCGATGATTTCATCGGTTGAACCACGATGTCGAGATTCGATCAAACCACATATGCAATTCCCTTTGTCAATCGATGCGTTACTTGCCCGAGACTTCGATCGTCGGTATCCCAATACCTTGTTCGGTCTCGTTACAGTAAGTCACTTTACTCGTACCGTAATGCATGATCCGTGACCAACACCTTGGTCACATTGAGCTCATTATGATGATGCATTACCGAGTGGGCCCAGAGATACCTCTCCGTCATGCGGAGTGACAAATCGATCTCGATCCGTGTCAACCCAATGATACTTTCGGAGATACCGTAATGCACCTTTATAGTCACCCGATTCGTTGTGACGTTTGATACACCCAAGGCACTCCTACGGTAACCGGAGTTACGATCTCATGGTGAAGGAATAGATACTTGACATTGGCAAAGCTTCTAGCAAGCGAACTATCCGATCTTTTATGCTATGCTTATGATTGGGTCTTGTCCATCACATCATTCTCCTAATGATGTGATCCGTTATCAACGACATCTAATGTCCATAGTCAGAAACCATGACTATCTATTGATCTGTGAGCTAGTCGACTAGAGGCTCACTAGGGACTCATTGGGTCTAAGTGTTCACACGTGTATTACGATTTCCGGATAATACAGTTATAGCATGAACAAATGACAATTATCATGAACATTGAAATATAATAATCCTTTTATTATTGCCTCTAGGGCATATTTCCAACACGATACACCTCCGTCCGACGCGCCGCCAGACGAAGCGGGCGAGCCCGAAGTGTCATCACGGAGGGCGTCTGCGAGTCCGGAGGGGTCGAGGTGTTCAACACCCACCAGAGCCCGGCCGGGAGAACTGAAGAGTTTGCTTGAGAGGGCGTCCATTTCAGAAGATCACCGTGCGTTAATGCGTATGGTGATTGGAAGGATTTCGTCCGCTGGCCAGCGGATTGCGTGATCTGCCATGAGCTTGCTGGCGGGTTTTGAGGTATGCGAGAATAAGCGTACCTTTTGCTTTTTAACAGTTGTGCATATAAAGATGCGCTCTATATAGATAGTAGCCCCTGAGACTCGGTAGGTTGTCGAAGACGACAGCGTGCCGAGGATCGAAAATCTAGACATCTCAGGTAATAAATATCGCCGTTCTGATACAGGTGGCGGATAGTCCGGGGGCCAGCCGGATGATCGGTTTTGCGGTAATCGAGTCGGCAATCGACATGGCGAATCTTGACATGGCACTTGTCAATCAGCGACTCGGCGAGTCGCAAGGTAAATAAATTCTCCATAGCCGCTTTATTGAGTGGGTTAAAGCCCTCCTCGATAAGTGATATGCTGTTTATCTGAGCAGTCTTTGCTGCTGTGGAGACTTGGTCGAGTTTGCACAAGCCAAGGAGCAAGCCGAAGGAGTGATTCGGCTGCCGCGAGGGCGCCGAGGAGTTGAAGGCCGAAAAGGCTGTGCCTTTGCCTAAGCAGGGTGGAAGTGGCGAATTGGCTAAAAATTAAAGGATGCTACCGACCGTGGCGAGGCTCTTGAAAAGGCGCCTATTGGGCGGGAAGACCGAGGAAGGCCACCGCCGAGACCAAGGATGCCCGCTCTGCAATGCGAGCTATGAAGGAGGAGCTGCGCCAAGCCGAGAAATCACGGTGGCAGGCCGTTTCTCATCGTCGCCGGTTTATGGATGCCTGTATGCCCAATTTGAAAAGCAGTGGAGTTGGAGGATCCCTACATGGACTTGGCTGCGAGTGCGGTGACGCCGTTAAGCACTTCCGGAGCCGGGGGATCACGAGGTGGAAGAGTTATATTGGACTCAATTCCACAGTCCGGATCGCCCTCTTCATTGTCGGACAGGTTGGCGAATGGGCGAACTAAATAGACTGTCGGGCTGGCTATGGTGACATCGTGGCCCATGTGTGGCGAGAGAGGTCCAAGGCGACGAGCTATTTTGGCCTCTCAGCAGCAGTTTCTTGGGGCGGTGCCGCATATCAAGGAGATGAAGCGGTCGGCCTGCATAGAGGCGCGCGATGGCTCGCCCGTGTAAAGGCGCAGTGTCCGGAGATGGATGCCACCGCTGTTGCTGCCCAGGGTTCGGATGGGAACCGGCTTCCTGTCGAACATTATTTCGGGGAAGTTATGCGCGGCGCTCGTATAATAGAGACGCAGTGCTCGAAGAATGTAACGTTCAATTAAACGCATTAACTTGTTTATGAATGATTATAGTGTGAATGCTTTTTATACTTGTGCTTCCAAGTAGTAGTACTTCTCCTTGCGGCCGTTTTAAGTATACTTGTGTATAACTTTGAAAGATGCGATCTTGACTTCAGCCCCTTGCACAAGGTGTTGGGGTGTTCGCAAAATAGCGCTTTTCACACTTTTAATCCGGCGTCTCGGTCCTGTTATAAGGAGGTGGTAGCGTAGCGAACGAGGCAATCCGGACTATAATGCTTTATCTCTTTCACTTAGCCAATGGAGCTCGAGGGTGGGGCTACGACATAGCCCCTAATGGCACCGCACATCTCCGGATTCGAGTGCGTATGTGCTGACCGAAGCGACCTTTACAAAGCGAAATTCTAAACATTCGGAGTCAATCAAGTGGCTGACGGACTCTCGCTATATCATGACGGTCGGTTTTCGGCTTTCTCTCTTGAGGTGCTCACCCAGCGAACTGGGGCACAATCGCGATAGTTCTCCGGTGCCGCGTTAGCGGGTGATCTGAGCGTAAGGCAGCAAAACACGAGGGCAGGCAAACCCAACATTTGACCAAAGACATGATTCGAGCTGATGCATATAGTGCCCAACTTGAGGCGCCGAACACTCCACGAGGTGTTCGGACTTTATGATAACGGGCAGAATTATACCTAAGCCCCTTGTGTCCAGTGCGGGCATTGTCTTACGACGCGCCAATGCCAAATCGTCGAGCTCCGCCTCGGCTATAGGGAGAAGCGAGGCTGATCTAGCAACAAGAGCGAGTAATAAAAGGTCCACGTAGGGTCTTAATCTGAAAAGAATCCTTGCAGCGGGTCCCTCTGCGTCTGCGCTGTGTCTCCGTTGTGCGTTATCACGGGGGCAGATGCATACGTTGCTCATCTGTAGAAAAGAGAGGAACATTTCAAAAACAGTTCGTGCGAAAATAATGCAAAAGAATAAGCGTAAATAATTAAGGCTAGGTTTATATGAAACCGATGTTAATTGTGCGCGCAGCCCCTTGTGAAAGGGTATGCGGCTAGGGAGTCCCTAGACTGCTGAGTCCGGATTCGTCTATCCGAGTCCGGGGGCTTTAAGTGACCCTCGCACTGAGATAGTGCCATGTGGACCGGGCATCTTAAGTGTAAGAGATGCATAATGCGGTATGGCGTTAAAGCGGACAAAAGCCTTTCGTCCTAATAGTGCTTGATGTTCACTTTTAAATGGGACGATATGGAAAATTAACTTTTCCCATCGGAAATTGTTCGGTGATCCGAACACGACTTCGAGTAATATTGAGCCTGTGCACTTGGCGTAAGGGCCGGGCGTAACTCCTTTGAAGGAAGTGTGGTTGTGTCTAATTTTGGTAGGGTCTATCCCCATCCGACGGATTGTATTTGAATATAGCAGGTTTAAGTCGCTGCCTCCGTCCATTAGGACGTTTGTGAATTGTAGTCCGTCTATTATCCGTCCCGCGGTTCGAACACTTTTGGAATAATCCCGGTGGTCGAAAGTGATTGGTTTTGATAGCCAATCTCTACGGTTTGCGGGGCCGGACCGTGCGAAGCTCTTTTTAGAAAGTGCCGCACTGTTTTTCCGTGTCCTCACATGAAGTGAGTTTACTGCTTTGACCCCTTGTGGTAAAGTCTTTTGTTTTCCGGTGCTGCTGGCGGGGTTATCTTCTTAAGCTGACGCGTCGAGCCCCTTGCGTTCGGCGTTTAGTCGGCGGACTGTTTGAAAACCAACAATCCTGTGGGTGTGATTTGCGAGCCTTCCGTGATCTTGTGGATTTGTGAGATCCGACCGAGTTTTGTGTAGGTTAGACAGTTCGTCATTGTCATCCTTGATGGGTTGAGCTTTATTATTGACCGTGAGCTTTTAAATCCGGCGTTGACTGCCGTGCTCCTTGGGCTTTTCTCTTTATTCCGGCGCTGATCTTTTTTGCGCCGTGATTTTCCATTTCCATCTCTTATCTCGGATGTACTTGGGTCGCTGGTGCTGCTTCTTGCCAACCAGCTGTCCTCTCTAGCATAGCGGGTCATGAGGCTTGTTAATGCGGTCATTGTCCTCGGTTTCTCTTGACCGAGGTGTCTGGCGAGCCATTCGTCTCGGACATTGTGCTTGAAAGCTGCTAAGGCTTCGGCGTCCGGACAGTCGACTATTTGGTTCTTTTTGGTGAGGAACCTGTTCCAGAATTTCCGCGCTGACTCTCCGGGCTGTTGAGTTATGTGACTTAGGTCGTCTGCATCCGGTGGCCGGACATAAGTCCCTTGAAAGTTTGCTCTAAACGCTTCCTCAAGCTCTTCCCAACTCCCAACAGTGTTTTCTGGGAGGCTTTTGAGCCAATGACGAGCTGGCCCTTTGAGTTTGAGGGGTAGATATTTTATGGCGTGGAGATCATCTCCTCTGGCCATATGTATATGTAATATATAGTCTTCTATCCAGACTCCAGGGTCTGTTGTTCCATCGTAGGCTTCTATTTTGATGGGTTTAAATCCTGCTGGGAATTCATGTTCCAGCACTTCGTCTGTGAAGCATAGTGGGTGTGCGGCGCCCCTGTACTTGTACGTTCCGCTGTCGTCGGACACTTGACGTGTTCCTTTGCTTATTGGAGCTTTCCTTTTGGGTCCATAGATGGATCTGACTGGGCCATTGGACGGTGGGGGCTTTATGGCCTCTTCGTCAATGCAGGAGCAGCTTGCGCTTGGGTAGCTCTTCGTTGGTGGCTATTGCCTTGTTTGTCTGCGGTTTTGAGCACTTTGCTCCATCTTATCCGGGCGCGTCTTCCGCTGTGTTGAGCTTCGCTTTTCCTCCCTCGGGCTTCTTGCTGTAGCGATGAGCCTGCGTTTACAAAGATCTTGTTCGACGGGCTCTTGAGTTAAATCGTCATCGAGCTTGATTAGTCCTCGGAGGAGGTACATAGTTGTGATCCTCAACCTTTTCTTCGCCGCCCTTTCGTGAGGGCTTGCTTCTACATCCTCTTCGTTGAGTCTTCTTTGGAGGGTTTGTCTTGGCGCTCTCCGGAGTGTTATTATCTCCCGTGCTGGATTCTCCATTCTTGTTGTGGCGGGATTTAGAGCGGCGCCGTCGGCGCTTGGGTTGCTTCTTTAGAGAATCTTCCTCCGCTGCTTTCTCGCCGTCCCCTTCTTTTGGGGTATCCACCATGTAGACGTCGTATGACGAGGTGGCCTTCCAGTGTCCCGTGGGCGCTGGGTCCTGATCGTCTCCGGCATCATCGTCCATAGCGTCGATGTCATCGGAGTCGTAGTCTAGCATGTCGGTTAGATCCTCGACAGTGGCTACAAAGTGGGTGGTGGGTGGGCTCGAATTTCTTCGTCGTCCGAACTCCAACCGTCCCGGCCGTAGTCGGCGAGATTCTCTGATAGCGAGAGATGCTTGAGAGAATTCAAGATATCGCAAAAGCGAGTGTTGAAAGATGTCCTCGGCGGTGAATTCCATAACCGGCGCCCAATCTGGTTTAATTGGCAGGGGCGCGGGAGGCTCGGAGTCCGACAAGGAGTCCGGCGCCTCGGGATCACAAGTTTCGCGGGGGACAAGATTGGTTTTCGGCTCCATCGCCGTAGATGTTGAAGCCCCCGGGGTGGCGTCTATCCACCTACCCTCGTCATGGGCGATCGGCTCCGGACAAGTAGCCGGGGCGGATTCAAGTGCGGCGGCAGAGCTAGATCATGCCCATCGTCACAGTGCGGCGCGCTTGGCTGTGGCTCGAGTCCGTCGAAGATCAAGTCTCCGTGGTCGTCGGCCGTGAAGTTTAGGCTTCAAATCGACTGACGGCGGGCGTAGCTTCGATCTGCTCGGATGGCCAAGAGAGTTGGCCCGCATGCAAAACCGCGAATATGAAGACCTGTCCGGGAGGAAAGTCTGCCTCGGACAGCGTCAAGGTTGAAGATGCCATCAAGCCTATTGGTGACGACGGAGGAACTCTCAATGAAAGCACCAATATCGATGTCAAAACCGGCGGATCTCGGGTAGGGGTCCCGAACTGTGCGTCTAGGCGGATGGTAATAGGAGGCGAGGACACAATGTTTTTACCCAAGTTGAGGCCCTCTCGATGGAGGTAATACCCTACGTCTGCTTGATTAATTTTGATTATATGGGTAGTACAAGAGTAGATCTACCACGAGATCAATGAGGCTAAACCCTAGAAGCTAGCCTATGGTATGATTGTTTAGATGTAATGTTGTCTCCTCACGGACTCTGACCCTCCGGTTTATATAGACACCGGAGATGCTAGGGTTACACAGAGTCGGTTACAATGGTAGGAGATCTACATATCCGTATTGCCAAGCTTGCCTTCCACGCCAAGTAAAGTACCTTCCGGACACGAGCCGGAGTCCTCAATCTTCTATTTCGTAGTCTGGGAGTCCGGCGGATATTGATAGTCCGGCTATCCGGACACCCCCTAGTCCAGGACTCCCTAAAGGACCTCAGATTATATTGATATTGAAAATAAGCAGTGATACAACACAACCCAAGAAAAATATGAAATTACAAACTGCACCATGGGGAACCAATCTAGCCACACCTCCAACGAGGGATGAGGGCGCTCCACTGTGGCCATCTCCGCCGCTCCCTACCAGAGCCGGGGACACCCTTAGTTGTGCGCACGGAATAAAGGCGTCAAAATCACATCCTTGGTCGGGAGGACCAGCACGCCTGAGATAAGCCAGATCGGAACTACGCCGTCACTTGCGTCGGTTTGTTGAACTATGATGATGAAGCGCCGCCACCCACGAGAACCTGCAAATCCGGAGTCACCACGCTCCTACTAGAGCTTCAGGCCCCCATGTTGAGGCCGAGCACGCATCACCATGACGGCAGGGCCAAAGCAAAAAAAAGGTTCCACCTCGAGATCGGCACCGCAGCACACCAGCCTCGATTGGTTAGCTTACTACCAGATTCGCTGCCGACCGCCTCACAGCAACCCACTAGAATCGAATCCGAAGCAGATTTTCCACGCCGCCAGCACCATAACCGTCAATACAGAAACTGGTGAAAGAAGAAAACCTAGCCCTAACCTAACTACACGCCATCGACAAGACGGTGAGGTTCCCCCTTCTCCCGCCGCCATCGGACGGCTGCGAGAGAGAGGGGACCCCTCGAGTCGTTGGCGGAGGATAATGTTAGCCGGCCCTTCTTGGTTCCACCTCTCTCGCAGGGAGGGAACAAAATGAAAGAATATGAGTTTTATTATTATTTCTAATTCAACACTGCCCTTAGGGCGATTATTGCCCCTTTAGGTTCATATGTTTTTTCTCAGCTTGACTATTTTTTATTTTCAAACATCTTCTTGCTCGGCATGATTCATCCAACTCGGCGACATTATTTTAGATTTTAAACAGTCTCTTGCGCTAGCGTGGTTAAGCAACACATGTGTCGTGTGTTGGACATGCTCACCGCCTTGAGATGATTGACCATGTTCGGTGACCACTACAACCACCATTGAGGAGGACGGGCAGGAGGATAAACAACACTATGAACATGTGTAATATTACGCTCGAGATTCATCAAGAATAAACCATTGACCATCGGAGCATGACCATAAAACATATCTCTCATATAAATCGAACAACCATTATTCTCAGACTTAAATGAGTAGCCATCTCGTATCAAACGAGATCCAGATACAATGTTCATGCTCAAACTTGGCACTAAATAACAATTATTGAGGTTTAAAACTAATCCCGTAGGTAAATGTAGAGGCAGCGTGCGGCGGCGATCACATCGACCACGGAACCATTCCCGCAGCGCGCCGTCACCTCGTCCTTCGCCAGGTCTCCGTTTATTCCGCAGCTCTGCTGTGAGTTACATATGTGAGCAACGACACGGTATCAAATACCGGGAGTTACTACGAGTCTTGGTAAGGTACACATCAATTACATGTATATCAAATATACCTTGGGTGTTGCGGCCTTCTTATCCGCTAAGTATTTGGGGCAGTTCCTTTCGGTGCCCTTCCCTTGCAATAAAAGCACCTTCGGTCTCGGGCTTGGGTCCATTCTTTGACTTCTTCCGGCAAGCGGCTTACGGGCGCAAACATCCTTGCCGTCCTTCTTGAAGTTCTTCTTACCCTTGCCCTTCTTGAACTTAGTGGTCTTATTGACCATCAACACTTGATGTTCTTTCTTGATTTCAGCCTCTGCTGACTTCAGCGTGAGAACACTTGAGGAATGGTCTTTACCATCCCTGCATGTTGTAGTTCATCACAAAGCTCTTGTAGCTTGGTGGGGCGATCGGAGGATTCTGTCAATGACCGCCTCATCCGGGAGGTTAATGTTCAACTGGGTCATCTGGCGTGCAACCCGGACATCTTGAGGATGTGTTCCTTGACAGAACTGTTCTCCTCCATCTTACAAGCTGTAGAACTTGTCGGAGACATCATATCTCTCGACCGGGCATGAGCTTGGAAAACTAGTTTCAGCTCTTGAACATCTCATATGCTCCGTGATGCTCAAAACGCTTTTGGAGCCCGGTTCTAAGCTGTAGAGCATGCCGCCTTGACGAGGGAGTAATCATCAGCGCGAGTTTGCCAGCGTTCATAACGTCTTGGTTCTCTGGGACGGAGCGGCACCTAGCGGTCCTTCTAGGACATATTGCTTCTGGCAGCTATGAGGATGATCCTCGGGTTCGGACCCAAATCCGTATAGTTCTGCCATCATCTTTCAGCTTGGTTTTCTCTAGGAGCAGCGTTGAAGTTCATGTTGACATTAGCGTTGGCCATTGATCTACAAGACATATTTGCAAGGTTTTAGACTAAGTTCATGATAATAAAGTTCTTAATCAAAATTATGAACTCCCACTTAGATTAGACATCCTCTAGTCATCTAAGTGTTACGATCGAGTCGACTAGCCGTGTCCGATCATCACGTGAGACGGACTAGTCATCGTCGGTGAACATCTTCATGTTGATCGTATCTTCCATCGACTCGTGTTCGACCTTCGGTCTCCGTGTTCGAGGCCATGTCGCACATGCTAGGCTCGTCAAGTTAACCCTAAGTGTTTTCGCTGTGTAAAACTGTCTTACACCCGTTGTATGTGAACGCAAGGATCCATCACACCCGATCATCACGTGGTGCTTAGAAACGACGAACTGTAGCAACTTTTGTAAGGGATCATCTTATTTACTACCGTCGTCCTAAGTAAACAAGATGTAAAAGCATAATAAACATCACATGCAATTATATAGTTGTGACATGATATGGCCAATATCATCAAGCTCCATTGATCTCCATCTTCGGGGCTCCATGATCATCTTGTCACCGGCTTGACACCATGATCTCCATCATCATGATCTCCATCATCGTGTCTTCATGAAGTTGTCACGCCAGCGACTACTTCTACTTCTATGACTAACGCGTTTAGTAATGAAGTAAAGTGGTTTACATGGCGTTCTTCAATGACCGCGCAGGTCATACAAAAATAAAGACAACTCCTATGGCTCCTGCGGTTGTCATACTCATCGACATGCAAGTCGTGAATCCTATTACAAGAACATGATCTCATACATCACAATTCATCATTCATCACAACTTCGGCCATATCACATCACATGATCAATCGCTGCAAAAACAAGTTAGGCGTCCTCTAATTGTTGTTTGCATCTTTTACGTAGCTGCGATTGGGTTCTAGCAAAACGTTTTCTTACCTACGAATCACCACAACGTGATTTTGTCAACTTCTATTTACCCTTCATAAGGGCCCTGTTCATCGATTCGCTCCAACTAAAGTGGGAGAGCAGGACACCCGCCAGCCACCTTATGCAACTAGTGCATGTCGATCGGTGGAACCGGTCTCACGTAAGCGTCGTGTAAGGTTGGTCGGGCCGCTTCATCCCACAATACCGTTGAGCAAGAAAAGACTAGTAGAGGCAAGTAAGATGACAAGATCAGCGCCCACAACAAATTGTGTTCTACTCGTGCATTAGAGAACTACGCATAGACCTAGCTCATGATGCCCTTTGTTGGGGAGCGTTGCGAGAAAATTAAAATTTTTCCTACGGTTTCACCAAGATCCATCTATGAGTTCATCTAAGCAACGAGTAGCGAGAGAGTTTGCATCTACATACCACTTGTAGATCGCGTGCGAAGCTTGCAAGGTGATGATGGAGTCGTACTCGAGCGTGATTCAGATCACCGATGCCAAGTCTGAGCGGACAGCACCTCCGCGTTCAACACACGTGCGGGACGATCGGCGTCTCCTCCTTCTTGATCCAGCAAGGGGAAGGAGAGGTTGAGAAGACAGCTCCACCGGCAGACGACGGCGTGATGATGGTGGAGAAGCGATCTCGGCGAGGGCTTCACTGAGCTCTACGGAGGAGGAGATGTGTTGGGAGGGAGGGCTGCGCCTTGGGAGTTGTGTGCAGCCCCCTCCTCCCCCCTTTATATAGGCCCCTAGGGGTGGCGGCCCTGAGATCCAATCTCCGGGGGCGCGCAAGGGGGGTGGAGTACCCCCAAGCCGGTGGGCGCCCCCCTAGGGTTTCAACCCTAGGCGCGAGGTGGGCCCTAGAGGCGCACCAGCCCCTTGTGGGCTGGTTCCTTCCCCTTGGCCCATGGGGCCCTCCGGGATAGGTGGCCCCACCGGTGGACCCAGGACCCTTCCGGTGGTCCCACTTTACCGAAACCCCAAACTTTCGATGGCGAAACACCACTTCCTATATATTATTCTTTACCTCCGGACCCTTCCGAACTCCTCGTGACATCCGGGATCTCATCCGGGACTCCGAACAACATTCGGTGGTCACATACTTGACTTCCTACTAACCTAAGCGTCACGAACCTTAAGTGTGTAGACCCTACGGGTTGGGAGACCTGCAGAACATGACCGAGGCGACTCTCGGGCAATAACCAACAGCGGGTGCTGATATCCATGTTGGCTCCCACATGCTCCTCGATGATTTCATCGGTTGAACCACGATGTCGAGGATTGATCAAACCACATATGCAATTCCCTTTGTCAATCGATGCGTTACTTGCGAGACTTCGATCGTCGGTATCCCAATACCTTGTTCGGTCTCGTTACAGGTAAGTCACTTTACTCGTACCGTAATGCATGATCCGTGACCAACACCTTGGTCACATTGAGCTCATTATGATGGCGCATTACGAGTGGGCCCAGAGATACCTCTCCGTCATGCGGAGTGACAAATCCGATCTCGATCCGTGTCAACCGCGAGATACTTTCGGAGATACCTGTAATGCACCTTTATAGTCACCCGATTCGTTGTGACGTTTGATACACCAAAGGCACTCCTCGGTAACCGGAGTTACGATCTCATGGTCGAAGGAATAGATACTTGACATTGGCAAAGCTTCTAGCAAGCGAACTATCCGATCTTTTATGCTATGCTTATGATTGGGTCTTGTCCATCACATCATTCTCCTAATGATGTGATCCGTTATCAACGACATCTAATGTCCATAGTCGAAACCATGACTATCTATTGATCTGTGAGCTAGTCGACTAGAGGCTCACTAGGGACTCATTGGGTCTAAGTGTTCACCGTGTATTACGATTTTCGGATAATCTGTTATAGCATGAACAAATGACAATTATCATGAACATTGAAATATAATAATCCTTTTATTATTGCCTCTAGGGCATATTTCCAACACGATACGCCTCCGTCCGACGCGCCGCCAGACGAAGCGGGCGAGCCCGAAGTGTCATCACGGAGGGCGTCTGCGAGTCCGGAGGGGTCGAGGTGTTCAACACCCACCAGAGCCCGGCCGGGAGAACTGAAGAGTTTGCTTGAGAGGGCGTCCATTTCAGAAGATCACCGTGCGTTAATGCGTATGGTGATTGGAAGATTTCGTCCGCTGGCGGATGCGTGATCTGCCATGAGCTTCTTTGGCGGGTTTTGAGGTATCACGAGAATAAGCGTACCCTTTGCTTTTTAACAGTTGTGCATATAAAGATCGCTCTATATAGATAGTAGCCCCGAGACTCGGTAGGTTGTCGAAGGCGACAGCGTGCGAGGATCGAAAATCTAGACATCTCGGTAATAAATATCGCCGTTACGATCATAGTGGCGGATAGTCGAGGCCAGCCGGATGATCGATTCTTGAATCGAGTCGGCAGCTGGACATGGCGAATCTTGACATGGCACTTGTCAATCAGCGACTCGACGAGTCGCAAGGTAAATCAAATTCTCCATAGCCGCTTTATTGAGTGGGTTAAAGCCCTCCTCGATAAGTGATATGCTGTTTATCTGAGCAGTCTTTGCTGCTGTGGAGAGACTTGGTCGAGTTTGCACAAGCCAAGGAGCAAGCCGAAGGAGTGATTCGGCTGCCGCGAGGGCGGCCGAGGAGTTGAAGGCGAAAAGGCTGTGCCTTTGCCTAAGCAGGGTGGAAGTGGCGAATTGGCTAAAAATTAAAGGATGCTACCGACCGTGGCGAGGCTCTTGAAAAGGCGCCTATTGGAGCGGGAAGGCCTGAAGAAGGCTACCGCCGAGACCAAGGATGCCCGCTCTGCAATGCGAGCTATGAAGGAGGAGCTGCGCCAAGCCGGAGAAATCACGGCTGGCAGGCCGTTTCTCATGCGTCGCCGGTTTATGGATGCGGTATGCCCAATTTGAAAAGCGGTGGAGTTGGAGGATCCCTACATGGACTTGGCTGCGAGTGCGGTGACGCCGTTAAGCACTTCCGGGCCGGGGGATCACGAGGTGGAAGAGTTATATTGGACTCAATTCCACAGTCCGGATCGCCCTCTTCATTGTGTCGGACAGGTTGGCGAATGGGCGAACTAAATAGACTGTCGGGCTGGCTATGGTCGACATCGTGGCCCATGTGTGGCGAGAGAGGTCAAGGCGACGAGCTATTTTGGCCTCTCGCAGCGATTTCTTGGGGCGGTGCCGCATATCAAGGAGATGAAGCGGTCGGCCTGCATAGAGGGCGGATGGCTCGCCCGTGTAAAGCGCGATGTCCGGAGATGGATGCCACCGCTGTTGCTGCCCGGGTTCGGATGGGAACCGGCTTCTGTCGAACATTATTTGGGGAAGTTATGCTTGGCTCGTATAATAGAGACGCAGATGCTCGAAGAATGTAACGTTCAATTAAGCGCATTAACTTGTTTATGAATGATTATAGTGTGAATGCTTTTATACTTGTGCTTCCAAGTAGTAGTACTTCTCCTTGCGGCCGTTTAAGTATACTTGTGTATAACTTTGAAAGATGCAGATCTTGACTTCAGCCCCTTGCACAAGGTGTTGGGGTGTTTGCAAAATAGCGCTTTTTCACACTTTTAATCCGGCGTCTCGGTCTGTTATAAGGAGGTGGTAGCGTGGCGAACGAGGCAATCCGGACTATAATGCTTTATCTCTTTCACTTAGCCAATGGAGCTCGAGGGTGGGGCTACGACGCAGCCCCTAATGGCACCGCACATCTCCGGATTCGAGTGCGTATGTGCCTGACCGAAGCGGCCTTTCGTCAGCGAAATTCTAAACATTCGGAGTCAATCAAGTGGTGACCAGACTCTCGCTATATCATGACGATCGGTTTTCGGCTTTCTCTCTTGAGGTGCTCACCCAATTAACTGGGGCACAATCGCGATAGTTCTCCTGGTGCCGCGTTAGCGGGTGATCTGAGCGTAAGGCAGCAAAACACGGGGCAGGGCAAACCCAACATTTGACCAAAGACATGATTCGGAGATGATGCATATAGTGCCCAACTTGAGGCGCGAACACTCCACGAGGTGTTGGACTTTATGATAACGGGCAGAATTATACCTAAGCCCCTTGTGTCCGAGTGCGGGCATTGTCTTGTGACGGCCAATGCCAAATCGTCGAGCTCCGCCTCGGCTATAGGGAGAAGCGAGGCTGATCTAGCAACAAGAGACGAGTAATAAAAGGTCCACGTAGGGTCTTAATCTGAAAAGAATCCTTGCAGCGGGTCCCTCTTGCGTCTGCGCTGTGTCTCCGTTGTGCCGTTATCACGGGCGAATGCATACGTTGCTCATCTGTAGAAAAGAGAGAACATTTCAAAAACAGTTAGATGCGAAAATAATGCAAAAGAATAAGCGTAAATAATTAAGGCTAGGTTTATATGAAACCGATGTTAATTGTCTTGCGCAGCCCTTAATGAAAGGGTATGCGGCTAGGGAGTCCCTAGACTGCTGAGTCCGGATTCGTCTATCCGAGTCCGGGGGCTTTAAGTGACCCTCGCACTGAGATAGTGCCATGTGGACCGGGCATCTTAAGTGTAAGAGATGCATAATGCGGTATGGCGTTAAAGCGGACAAAAGCCTTTCGTCCTAATAGTGCTTGATGTTCACTTTTAAATGGGACGATATGGAAAATTAACTTTTCCCATCGGAAATTGTTCGGTGATCCGAACACGACTTCGAGTAATATTGAGCCTGTGCACTTGGCGTAAGGGCCGGGCGTAACTCCTTTGAAGGAAGTGTGGTTGTGTCTAATTTTGGTAGGGTCTATCCCCATCCGACGGATTGTATTTGAATATAGCAGGTTTAAGTCGCTGCCTCCGTCCATTAGGGCGTTTGTGAATTGTAGTCCGTCTATTATCCGTCCAGCGGTTCGAACACTTTTGGAATAATCCGGTGGTGAAAGTGATTGGTTTTGATAGCCAATCTCTACGGTTTCTGAGGGCGGACCGTCGCAAGCTCTTTTAGAAAGTGCCGCCTTTGTTTTTCCGTGTCCTCACATGAAGTGAGTTCTTGCTTTGACCCCTTGTGGTAAAGTCTTTTGTTTTCCGGTGCTGCTGGCGGGGTTATCTTCTTAAGCAGACGCGTCGAGCCCCTTGCGTTCGGCGTTTAGTCGGCGGACTGTTTGAAAACCCAACAATCCTGTGGGTGTGATTTGCGAGCCTTCCGTGATCTTGTGGATTTGACAGATCCGACCGAGTTTTGTGTAGGTTAGACAGTTCGTCATTGTCATCCTTGATGGGTTGAGCTTTATTATTCGGCCGTGAGCTTTTAAATCCGGCGTTGACTGCCGTGCTCCTTGGGCTTTTCTCTTTATTCCGGCGCTGATCTTTTTTGCGCCGTGATTTTCCATTTCCATCTCTTATCTCGGATGTACTTGGGTCGCTGGTGCTGCTTCTTGCCAACCAGCTGTCCTCTCTAGCATAAGCGGGTCATGAGGCTTGTTAATGCGGTCATTGTCCTCGGTTTCTCTTGACGAGGTGTCTGGCGAGCCATTCGTCTCGGACATTGTGCTTGAAAGTTGCTAAGGCTTGGCGTCCGGACGATCGACTATTTGGTTCTTTTGGTGAGGAACCTGTTCCGAATTTCATGCTGACTCTCCGGGCTGTTGAGTTATGTGACTTAGGTCGTCTGCATCCGGTGGCCGGACATAAGTCCCTTGAAAGTTTGCTCTAAACGCTTCCTCAAGCTCTTCCCAACTCCCAACAGTGTTTTCTGGGAGGCTTTTGAGCCAATGACGAGCTGGCCCTTTGAGTTTGAGGGGTAGATATTTTATGGCGTGGAGATCATCTCCTCTGGCCATATGTATATGTAATATATAGTCTTCTATCCAGACTCCAGGGTCAGTTGTTCCATCGTAGGCTTCTATTTTGATGGGTTTAAATCCTGCTGGGAATTCATGTTCCGACTTCGTCTGTGAAGCATAGTGGGTGTCTGGCGCCCTGTGCTTATGCGTTCATTGCTGTCGTCGGACACTTGACGTGTTCCTTTGCTTATTGGAGCTTTCCTTTTGGGTCCATAGATGGATCTGACTGGGCCATTGGACGGTGGGGGCTTTATGGCCTCTTCGTCGAATTCTGGGAGCAGCTTGCGCTTCGGGTAGCTCTTCGGTTGGTGGCTATTGCCTTGTTTGTCTGCGGTTTTGAGCACTTTGCTCCATCTTATCCGGAGCGCGTCTTCCGCTGTGTTGAGCTTCCGCTTTTCCTCCCTCAGGCTTCTTGCTGTAGCGATGAGCCTGCGTTTACAAAGATCTTGTTCGACGGGCTCTTGAGTTAAATGCGTCATCGAGCTTGATTCGTCCTCGGAGGAGGTACATAGTTGTGATCCTCAACCTTTTCTTCTGCCGCCCTTTCGTGAGGGCTTGCTTCTACATCCTCTTCGTTGAGTCTTCTTTGGAGGGTTTGTCTTGGCGCTCTCCGGAGTGTTATTATCTCCGTGCGGATTCTCCATTCTTGTTGTGGCGGGATTTAGGCGGCGCCGTCGGCGCTGGGTTGCTTCTTTAGAGAATCTTCCTCCGCTGCTTTCTCGCCGTCCCCTTCTTTTGGGGTATCCACCATGTAGGCGTCGTATGACGAGGTGGCCTTCCGGTGTCCGTGGTATGGGTCTGATCGTCTCGGCATCATCGTCCATAGCGTCGATGTCATCGAGTCGTAGTCTAGCATGTCGGTTAGATCCTCGGCGAGTGGCTACAAAGTGGGTGGTGGGTGGGCTCGAATTTCTTCGTCGTCCGAACTCCAACCGTCTGGCCGTAGTCCGGCCAGATTCTCTGATAGCGAGAGATGCTTGAGAGAATTCAAGATATCGCAAAAGCGAGTGTTGAAAGATGTCATGGCGGTGAATTCCATAACGGCGCCTAATCTGGTTTAATTGGCAGGGGCGCGGGAGGCTCGGAGTCCGACAAGGAGTCCGGCGCCTCGGGATCACGAGTTTCGCGGGGGACAAGATTGGTTTTCGGCTCCATCGCCGTAGATGTTGAAGCCCCCGGGGTGGCGTCTATCCACCTACCCTCGTCATGGGCGATCGGCTCCGGACAAGTAGCCGGGCGGATTCAAGTCTTGTGGCGAGCTAGATCATGCCCATCGTCCGCAGTCTGGCGCGGCTTGGCGTGGCTCGAGTCCGTCGAAGATCAAGTCTCCGTGGTCGTCGGCCGTGAAGTTTAGGCTTCAAATCGACTGACGGCGGGGCGTAGCTTCGATCTGCTCGGATGGCCAAGAGAGTTGGCCCGCGATGCAAAACCGCCGAATATGAAGACCTGTCCGGGAGGAAAGTCTGCATACGGACAGCGTCAAAGGTTGAAGATGCCATCAAGCCTATTGGTGACGACACAGAGGAACTCTCAATGAAAGCACCAATATCGGTGTCAAAACCGGCGGATCTCGGGTAGGGGGTCCCGAACTGTGCGTCTAGGCGGATGGTAATAGGAGACGAGGGACACAATGTTTTTACCCAAGTTCAGGCCCTCTCGATGGAGGTAATACCCTACGTCCTGCTTGATTAATTTTGATTATATGGGTAGTACAAGAGTAGATCTACCACGAGATCAATGAGGCTAAACCCTAGAAGCTAGCCTATGGTATGATTGTTTAGATGTAATGTTGTCTCCTGCGGACTACGGCCCTCCGGTTTATATAGACACCGGAGATGCTAGGGTTACACAGAGTCGGTTACAATGGTAGGAGATCTACATATCCGTATTGCCAAGCTTGCCTTCCACGCCAAGTAAAGTACCTTCCGGACACGAGCCGGAGTCCTCAATCTTCTATCTTCGTAGTCTGGGAGTCCGGCGGATATTGATAGTCCGGCTATCCGGACACCCCCTAGTCCAGGACTCCCTAAAGGACCTCAGATTATATTGATATTGAAAATAAGCAGTGATACAACACAACCCAAGAAAAATATGAAATTACAAACTGCACCATGGGGAACCAATCTAGCCACACCTCCAACGAGGGATGAGGGCGCTCCACTGTGGCCATCTCCGCCGCTCCCTACGGAGCCGGGACACCCTTAGTTGTCGACGGAATAAAGGCGTCGAAATCACATCCTTGGTCGGGAGGACCAGCACGCTGAATAAGCGGATCGAACTACGCCGTCACTTGCGTCGGTTTGTTGAACTATGATGATGAAGCGCCGCCACCCACGAGAACACGCAAATCCGAGTCACCACGCTCCTACTAGAGCTTGAGGCCCCATGTTGAGGCGAGCACGCATCACCATGACGGCAGGGCCAAAGCAAAAAAGGTTCCACCTCGAGATCGGCACCGCAGCACACCAGCCTCGATTGGTTAGCTTACTACCAGATTCGCTGCCGACCGCCTCACAGCAACCCACTAGAATCGAATCCGAAGCAGATTTTCCACGCCGCCAGCACCATAACCGTCAATACAGAAACTGGTGAAAGAAGAAAACCTAGCCCTAACCTAACTACACGCCATCGACAAGACGGTGAGGTTCCCCCTTCTCCCGCCGCCATCGGAACGGCTGCCAGAGAGAGAGGGGGAACCCCTCGAGTCGCTGGCGGAGGATGGTGGTAGCCGGCCCTTCTTCGGTTCCACCTCTCTCGCAGGGGAGGGAAACAAAATGAAAGAATATGAGTTTTATTATTATTTCTAATTCAACACTGCCCTTAGGGCGATTGACCCCTTTAGGTTCATATGTTTTTTTCTCAGCTTGACTATTTTTTTATTTTCAAACATCTTCTTGCTCTGGCATGATTCATCCAACTCGACGACATTATTTTAGATTTTAAACAGTCTCTTGCGCTAGCGTGGTTAAGCAACACATGTGTCGTGTGTTGGACATGCTCACCGCCTTGAGATGATTGACCATGTTCGGTGACCACTACAACCACCATTGAGGAGGACGGGCAGGAGGATAAACAACAACACGAATAAGATGGGTCTTATAGGATACCGTGTTAAAATATAAGACATGGATCTGGGAGAGAGAGAGACTTGATCGATACATGTTTATTGGTTATGGGTATATGATGTTTTTCATATATTTTTAAAATCAACTTGTACAATCTTTTGGTTAGGATAGAAGGGTAAATGCATTGGTTAGTTGCTTCAAGAGTTAATAACAAACACAGTGCATATGAGTTGCATGCTCAACAACGGACATCATATTTTTGTTATGTGGTAATGCACAACATTCCTCTACTCCTAATGAAGCAGTTGGTAGTCTTGGTTTTGATTTTTTTCGTCCCACCTCCCACCTTCGTCTGGGTTTTTTTTGCATCACCCTCTTTCACTGGGTTTTTTTTTGCTTTACCTCTCACACAATGAAAAACAAATCTGAACGGATCAGATTTTTTGTGTTTGGCCCTCGTGTTGGAGATAACTTGACGGATAGTTCGGGCAACCACATTCCTATCCCCCATATGGTCTAGATTTGCGGGTGCCCAGACTATCTGGACGGTTAAGTTTTGAGGAGCCTATTGGGCGCCCGTCCAAACACGCTTGGACGTATGAGGGAGAAATAAGCTTTTACGTTGCAGACGATCTTAATTATTTGTTTGATCCCGTTTGATGTTCGTAACACGATTGAACGTATGAGGGGCAAATGAGCTCCTACCTTGAAGACGACTTTAATTATTTGTTTGATCAATTTATATGCATTATAGCCCGTAGCAACGCACGGGCGTTCTACTAGTATAGCATAAAAGAATTGAATAAGAGCTTTGAGAAATTGTTGACTTGGTCAAAATCAGATCAGCCAATTCCAACTGGACGCCTCAATTGATTGTGAGGTCTTTTATCCCTAGGGAGGTTAGTGATATAGTAGATAGCTTGCTGCTATGCGCCTATGCCTATGCTGCTACGAGGTTTTCTAATTTTCCTTTTCAGTTTTCATTTTTATTAGTTTTTTATGTTTTTGGTTTTATATATTTCTTTTCCTTTCTTTTTCATTTTTTAAATCATGAATTTTTAATCCACCTGTTTTCAGTGTATGAACATTTCTTGTAAATACACATTAAAAGCTTTTTACACACGCATTGATATATTTTGAATATATGTTAAACATTTTTTCAGATACATGTTAGAACTTATTTGAATAAATGTTGAATATTTTTATTATAAATTAAGAATTTACAGATACACATTGAACATGTTTAAAATAAGTAATGAACATTTTATAAATGCAACATGTACATTTTTTTAATATATTTGGATTTATTCTAAAAGTTGCTCGAACAATTATTCAACCTTCATGAATACTTATTTATGTATTAACTGAATTTTTCTTACATTTTCAACCTTTTTGTAAAATTTAATAATAATATTTTTTAATGTTTATACATTTTTTCAAAATTGCACAAACATTTTTACACTGCATTTACTCTCTAAAAAACTTCTGATCTATTTATCTTAAATCATTGTACTACAATAAATACTAGAAATAATAAAAATGACATTCAGATTCTGGACCACCTAATGATGATTATAAACACTAAAGCGAACCAAAACTTTCGATCTATTTATCTTCAACGATCATAGTACAGTGAATACCAGAAATAATAAAAATTACATCTAAATCGTAGACCATCTAGCGACGACTATAAACACTAAAGTGAACCAAGGCGTGACACCGCCGAAGGTGCGTGAAACTTATTGTAGTAAACAGTTGAAAAGTCGTCATGCTAAGGGGCCCAATAGAGCCAGCGCACCAGTAACCATCGTCACTAAAAAATAGCGTGTATCGAAAGTATCTAACCTAAAGACACAAGAATATAGACAAACTACAACTAGATCTTATGCGCAAAAAAAACTATAACTAGATCCAAGCAAATCCACCAGGGATAATCCGTCGTTAACACACCTCTATACGCCCATCGATGGACGATACTAAACACAACACCGAAACGGGGCTATGCGTAGAGAATCTTGTTCTATTTTCTATTTTCAGGGCGCCACTGTCCTATCTTCCTGAGCAAAACACAAATCGTAATAAAACTCGAAGAAATATCTAAAAACTGAGCCTCATGCCACCGGCAAGGGATGGGATCCACCGCACCGCTATGCTCGTGAGACAGAGAAACCCGTTGTATGTTTTACACTGCATTATCATTTTTAAATGCATTGTCAATATTTTTTAAATGTAATTAAATTAATTTAAAAAAAAGAAAACACAAATAAGAAAGATGGGTACGTGTCTCGCTCGTGTTGAAATGCCTCCATAGGAATCACTTATGTGTCTTCCGCTTGTCACAAAAAATAGGAAAAGGAAAAACGAGCCTCCAATAGAGTAGCCCCAGGCCCTTGCAGTTCTTAAGAAACAACACTACTTGCAGTTAAAATTAATATGTGCCTAGGGATGGGCATCAACAAAGGGAGGGCCATGGTTGCGCCACCTCATCGATCCGCGGCACGGCCTGGCCTTCTTCCCTTTGTCCATGGAGCACACCCCGCCATCTTCTCTTATATATACAATAGGTAGTCGCCCGTCCGCGTGCGGGTTGCGCGTGCGACTTGGACTTGGGACGACGGGCGGCGGCGCCGGACGGAGGAGGGGATGCTTTCCTTTCCCCGTGTGGCTTGACTGTGTGTGTTTGATTTGGATTTGGATGTGGCTCCACTTCGTTCAATTTCCCACCGTATAATCGGTCTTGGGTTTGATTGTCCAATTCAGCCATTGATTCCCACACACAGGTTGCGGTTGGAGATGAGGCGGACGCGCAGCTCGCGACGGAGATCCATCCGGTGGTCCAATCCATCGTCAGATTCCCAGCGCGATCCATTTTTGTTCTGGCCGTGCGATTCCGCCGTTGGTCCGCGCAGGTGCGTTTGCGGTTCCAAGAGGGAGGGCCGAGCCGGCGGCTACTCGACGCGCAGCTGTGGGAGAGGAGGTGAGACTCCGATGGAGACATTAACCGCACAGACTAATTGAAGCCGCAAACACGGCGACGAATGGCTGCGATAGGGCGGGACAGATCGGCGGGCGGAAGTGTTCGCTGCGAACACGCCACGTGTACCCTCGGCGCGGGGTGATGCACCGCAGCTCACGTCGAAGGAGACCCGACCGACAGTAGCGATCGCGCAAGGCGATCGGTGGCGCTTTTAGACCCAAGCCCCACTTGCCCGGGAGGGACCCGTCGAGGCTCGCGGCGGACTATGGGCTGCCCTAGGTCGATTCGCTCGCCCTAGAGCCTCGTGGATCGCTGCCCTCTAATCGAAGAACGAGCGAAGAGCGAGAGAAAGATACAAGGGTAGGGGATAAAGATAGATGAACACAAAAGTGTAATAGATTGATTGGTTCGATTGGTGTTGTTCAATCGGCCGTCACTAACATATATAAGAGGCGGCTGGACTTCCCGTACAAGTAAAGGATTCATCTAGGCTTTCCTTACAAGAAAAATTACATCAATTCGCGTCCTAGAGTCCTAGTTCTATTCCAACTCGGATTCAGTCTGAATCTGGCCCAACTTCTGTCTTCCTCCTTGTGCAGGCCGCCGAGCCTCCATATGACCTCCGATCAAGATGGCCCAAATATCAAACTTGTGCGCCTCGACGATACGAACAACTCTCATGTTGATCACTTTTTCAAATAAGGCCATCTTGAATACTTTACGAAGCCATCTTTAATATCCAGTCGGACTCGGTCATGTAACGGACTGGATTGTCCAAGTCTCGTAGTGAACTTACAGGCCATATGCTATCTCTGATGATGATGACTCCAAAACCAAAGTTTACCGTCTTGATGATACACACAACTTCTGTATTGAACACTTCTTCATCCGAGGTAATCTTGATAAACTTTCGGGCACATGTTCAGTTTCACTCGGATTTGAGCTCATCCACTCGGATATTAGCGTCTTTCACTCGACTGGACCTTTTCACTCGGATGACTACATTTTCACTCGGAAGACAATCTTTCACTCGGATGATGACCACATTTTCAGTCGGAAGACAATCTCTTACTCGATCGATAAGTTTTCACTCGACCTTTTACTCGATCGGTAAGTTTTTGACCTTTTACTCGATCGGTAGGTTTTCACTCGACCTTTTACTCGATCGGTAGGTTTTCACTCGACCTTTGACTCGATCAGTAGGTTTTCACTCGACCAGTGACTCAATCGGTAGGTTTTCACTCAACCGGTGACTCGATCGGTATGTTTTCACTCGACCGGTGAGTTTTCACTCGGATGGTAAGCTTTCACTCGACCAAAAACATAGCATGATCTTGATTTGCCTCTCCAGGTTACATACGACATCGGATTGAGACGAATTTTATATGAAAATCGATCGGCTCGACGAGACGAAACTTTTTCATGTTGAAGGTTTTTCGATTCAAGGACTTCTTAAGGGCCTAATTGCTCGCGCGACCCATCAGACATGGCGTCTGATACTTTGCGCCAGATTTCCACTCAGCTTTGGCCTGCAGTGTATTGCCTCTAACTTTTGCATATGAACTCGGATTGAGATGATTTATATATCAAAATCGATTGTCTCGACGAGACGAAGACAATTCCTTTAGAATACTCCTTCATCCGAGGTCGTCTTGAAGGCATGATCGGCCAAAAATCACTCAGAACATTGAATTATGCCACTCGGAGTATAGTTTCGGTCCGTAAGATAAGGTCGAATGAATATAACCGAAACATCAAAGTTGTTCCAATCGGCGACGTGAATCTTTTCATGCTGAAGGCCCATTCACTCGAGACCATCTTCATTGCAATCTGTATCTTGCCAAAAACAGGTGTCAACACATGCCCCCCTGTTTTCTGGCAGAGCTTGCGTGCCAGAAAATACCTTGCCTAGGGTAATTTTTAAGCACGATGTCAACACTCCATCGGCTGTCCATGTTGAGTTTGATAGTTTTAATCATCCATATGCTCATGTTTGTTGCTTCTTCGGTAGAGCCTCTTGGATAATATTTGTCTGAAAACAACAATTGGATGTCACAAAGGCTTCCACGTAAGTTTCTTATGTCAATCCGGACCTTGCAATTGTCCAGGCATTCCCTGGGAATATTAGAACCCTTCAACGAAGACGGTTGCCGAACGATTATGACCATGCAGCTCAAAGGAATACTATCAACTGTTCGGCGACTCAACTCATTATCAAAGTACACCACCAAGCCTCCGCCGAACAACGTCTGTCTCCTAACTTGAATCCTGTAAATAAATAATATTTGGAGTCGGGGCTCTTTTATGCACTAGACCCTTGATTGTTGGTCGACTCAATAATTAAGTCGGCCTTGCCAGTACTGGCAAACACTGAGCATCGGCTATAGGAGTAGGAAATCCACCATGGTGAACACCGTTAGCCAGATGTCGGGTTTTGCCAACACAATGAATTATGAGAGCGATATGCAAATATCGGCCATGCGTTCTTATCTCAAAAGTGCTCGGGAGTCCGTCCACCAAAGTGTGAATAGCCGAAATAAGTCAGATGTTTCGGCTGAGGAAAAATTCCATAGCGTTGATTTTGATGGTACGATCGAAGAATATGGATGAGACGCCTCTTGGAGTCTCCTATATGAAAATTGTCGTCCTTGCCTACGGGCTTTACACTTGTACTCCCTTATTTCTGCTGGCTTCGAAACAGGAGATGTGATGCCGCTCTTGACTCGAGGATTTCCTTTAGGAACCCAGGCCATGTTCCTCTTCTCCAGCTCTTTGGCCTTAAGCCGTTTTAGCTTCTTCTGCTGCAAATATGGTAAGCGAGTGGGCGTCCGGCTGGTACTTTGGTTTATGCACTGGCAAATTCTTTCTAACTTTGGGCATCTCTGGCTTGGCCTGTCCAAACTTGACTACTGGATTCTTGTCGTTTGCAGCCAACATAGGCTTGGCTAGCTTTTTGTCATTTGGAGTCAGATCTGAAATAGCATTCTTGTGGCCATCCTTTTCTTTCTTCACTTTTTTAACACTTGTTGCAATAGAAGGTCGGACATCATTTCTACTTTGACTGCTCCTCTTGGGATCCCATGCCAAGTTCTTCTTTCTCAACTCATGTGCATTAAGTCTTTGTAATTCCTTCTCTTGCCAATGTGGTAAGCCGAGTGGGCACCTCGGCTGTGATTCTGTTTCAACCAATGCTAACTCTTTTTTGGCCTTGTGCACTCTCAACTTCTTCCCTTCAGATTTAGCACTTGATTGACTTGCCTCGTTGCCTTTTGTAGCCAATGTCAATACTTTAACTAGCTCTTTGTTATTTGAGAACAAATCTGAAGTAGCACACTTACGACCATCTTTCTTGACCTGGTACACTTGCTTGACCACCTCTTTCTTGTTCCTTGAGCTCCGGACCGATTCCTTTTGGTTGAGTCGGTCTTTAACATGTGGTTGTTGAACAAACAATGATCCTCTAGGAGCTGCATAATTTTGTTGAGGTGGTTTAGAATATGATGGACGGTGTGCCCTTGATTTATACTTGCCCCATGATTGATATGAATAATAGTCGGCAGGGGGAGGTATCCATGACATCGGCATTGGTGGCCCAAAAGGAGGATATGGAGTCTGCTTGCTCAACATCTTCCTTCGCCAATCCTTGTCTTCAAATTTATGCCTTGGGGGTGACTTCGATGCTTTTGTTTCACTCGGCCGATAAGCACTCTTTGCCTCACTTATTTTCTGATATTTTGCTAATAACTGCGCGAAAGTGACTTTCGGCTTTTTACCTTTGTGCTTACCATTGCCTTTGCTTTCTTTAGTTGTGCGTGCATCGGTCTTTGAATTTTCTCGTTGCCCCCCAGTGCTAGATGTCGCCATTGTAGCTTTGATGAAACTCCTATCTTCAATATTATTGCTGATGCACTTTTGAATGATTACCTCACTTGAAGATTTGATCCCATCATCATTAGCGTATACCTGTCCGTCTTTGGATGAGTCGGGTTGAGGTAGCCGAGTCAATGCTTGATCTCCATCAAGACCAATCTGAGTCGACTGGCCATATGCTTGTGCCTCAACGAGCACCAATCGTCTCGTGTAAGCTGATTGTGTGGCTTGATGAATCACATTGTTGTCTTTGACATTCTGTTCAAACGAACATTGCATTTGTTCTTGTCTTGATAGCTCGACATCGTGATCAATTATAATAATAGGATTTGTTGATGATGTACCGATGATGTGATCACCTATGCCCAGATTGAAGGTACGCTGCTCATTCATTAACCGATATTGTGATACCGGCTCTGGAGCAAAACAACCAAGTGGTGCCGGTTTAATGCTATCTGACTCGGCTATGCATTGATTTTCGTCCTCCTTCCCCGATGCTCTTGAATCGGCTATCTCGGAGGACTTTGGACCTGGCTTTATGTTTACGCAACCAAAGTAACTACAGAACATCGTCTCATTTGATACCAAATGTTAGCCAAGCATGAAACAATCAAAGCTACCCATACGAGCATAATTCTCAGTCGGCATAATGGGAAAAGCTTTGGTTGCGATAATCTATCACTAGCAGTCTCTATGAATGGTACAATATGTTGACTAGCATAATTAGTGACAAGACTATTTCTAACAAACAAGTTACTCATCTCGATTGGTCTTTCCAAGTTAATTATGAACTTGCTAATGTATGCATCAACAATATGATTTTGACGGAATCGAAAATTGAATAAACTGTCTGCTAGGTGTACCTTTGTGAAGACTTTGGAAGGAGAAGATGGTTGCACCACTGGAACAATATCTTGCTCCACTTTTGAATAATTCTCCAACACCTCTTCCTCTTCTTCTGGATCTCGTGCCTCATCACTCGGATTGATTGAGCAGATTTCACTCGGATTGCCCGAGCATATTTCACTTTCGGATTGGCGAGTATATTTCACTCGGATTACCCAAGTGGATTTCACTCGGACGCTCTTTGTCAGTTGAACTTTGCTCAGGTGCACGCTCTAGTTCTTGATCTTTATCACTAGCCAAACTTTGTTTGGCCATATAACTTTTCTCTTGATGCTCATCAATTTCTTTGGCACGGAACTCATAGGGCAGCATGTGAGCTCCCTCACATCTAGAAAAATCTAACACGGCCAATTCGTTGCATTTAACGTTCCTTTGCTCGGCGAAACTTGCATCTTCTGTTTTGGTACACGCGGCAATAATTGGCTTGATGCACTCGACTTTAGCCGGCGATGCACTCGTCTGGAACGATGCACTCGACTGGCATGATGTACTCAGATGGGTCGATGCACTCGGCTGGTATGAGGTACTCGGTATGGACTCTATGCACTCGGTTGTAACCGTCTCTGTGCTCAATCTGGTTTCAACTGAATCCACCATCGTCTTTTCTTTAAAGGAATCGTTCGACTCGGCTGTAGATGACTTATTCATATTTGACTCAGTTTCAACCGAATCAACCATATTAGCCGAGTGAACCATTTCTTGCTGATTTGCTTGAAAACCTTCTTGCTTCAATATCGCAGAAGGGCCAACATAGTTGCTGGATGGAGGAAGGCACTTGACGTATTCTTGCAAATATTCCTCTCCACGCCTCTTCTTGTGTGCTTCATAAGCTTGTTGATATTCTGTTGGTAATTCCTCAAGAGTTGGCGTAGTAAAGCCGTTGATGCTATTCCCTGTGAGCTTTGGCTTGATCTCGTCTACTTGGGCCACATATTTCTCTTTAAAATCAGCCCTGCTTGGATTGGCTTGCCCCCCAATACTTTTATGATCTTTCGGCAATGGATTGATGTTGCCGAAACTTTGCAATTGTATAGGGGGTGTATAACATGCTGCAAGGATAGGTGAAGATGTGTGCACTTTGTTGTTGAATATTTTCTCACGCCAATTTGATCAATCGGCAACACTTCGTCTTCTTTTAAAACCCTAGCTTTTATTGCCTCATAATCAGGAACCAAACCTTTATCATGTTGCTCAAGGCAAAGAGCGGTAATCTTTTTATTTTGCGCTAAGCTTTTTAACGCAGCCAAAGTCACCTCATCTCCTGCAATATTAGACACATACACTCCTGTAGAATCTCCATTCACTCGGCCATAACCATGAAGGTGAGCGAGTCATGAATATTTTAGTTTCATATGCCATTGAACAATTAATCTCACGAGGTGTAGTATATGATGTTTGAGGATAACCGGCTAAATAGCTAATGGAAGCATGACCGATTCCCCCATCCATCGGCATGTTTGGGGATGAACCCGCATATTGCGAGTCGGCTGCCGATAGTGAGACACACTCCTGTAATTGAGGTGTCATATATTGATTGCTCGAACAAATCGTGTTGTTCACCGGCATATTGAAAGATGTTGCCGATGCACGAAAGTTCAGATTCGTGGGTTGCATGTCGCGATTCTGTAAATTCCAAGTCTCTCCAACGGAATAACTAGTCGGCCTTTGCTCGTTAGGGCTAGCCGACATGACATGTCCATTGAAAGATCTAGCAACATCAACATAATGGCTATTTGCATCTACATAAGGAGATTGATGATACATGTTACCGTTGTAGATTGCAGCCGCTTGATGACGCTCTCCTCGTAGCAAGAACAGGCTGGAAACTGTTCAAAGCTTCGTCCCCAGCGGAGTCGCCAAAAAGTGTGTTTGCACACGAACACGCCACCGTGTACCCTCGACGCCGGGGGTGATGCACCACAGCTCACGTCGAAGGAGACCCGACCGACAGCGCGATACGCAAGACAGTCGGCGGGCGCTTTTGTAGACCCGAAGCCCCACTTGCCCGGGAGGGACCCCGTCAGGGCTCACGGCAGCTATGGGCTGCCCTAGGTCGATTCGCTCGCCCCTAGAGCCTCGTGGATCGCTGCCCTCTAATGCGAAGAACGAACGAAGAACGAGAGAGAAAGATACAAGGGTAGGGGATAAAGATAGATGAACACAAAAGTGTAATAGATTGATTGGTTCGATTGGTGTTGTTCAATCGGCCGTCACCCCCAACATATATAAGAGGCGGCTAGACTTCCCGTACAAGTAAAGGATTCATCTAGGCTTTCCTTACAAGAAAAATTACATCAATTCGCGTCCTAGAGTCCTAGTTCTATTCAACTCGGATTCAGTCTGAATCTGGCCCAACTTCTGTCTTCCTCCTTGTGCAGGCCGCCGAGCCTCCATATGACCTCCGATCAAGATGGCCCAAATATCAAACTTGTGCGCCTCGGCGATCTGAACAACTCTCATGTTGATCACTTTTTCAAATAAGGCCATCTTGAATACTTTACGAAGCCATCTTTAATATCGGTCGGACTCGGTCATGTAGCGGACTGGATTGTCCAAGTCTCGTAGTGAACTTACAGGCCATATGCTATCTCTGATGATGATGACTCCAAAACCAAAGTTTACCGTCTTGATGATCGCACAACTTCTGTATTGAACACTTCTTCATCCGAGGTAATCTTGATAAACTTTCGGGCACATGTTCAGTTTCACTCGGTTTGAGCTCATCCACTTTCGGATATTAGCGTCTTTCACTCATTGGACCTTTTCACTCGGATGACTACATTTTCACTCGGAAGACAATCTTTCCTCGGATGATGACCACATTTTCAGTCGGAAGACAATCTCTTACTCGATCGATAAGTTTTCACTCGACCTTTTACTCGATCGGTAAGTTTTTGACCTTTTACTCGATCGGTAGGTTTTCACTCGACCTTTTACTCGATCGGTAGGTTTTCACTCGACCTTTGACTCGATCGGTAGGTTTTCACTCGACCGGTGACTCAATCGGTAGGTTTTCACTCGACCGGTTACTCGATCGGTAGGTTTTCACTCGACCGGTGAGTTTTCACTCGGATGGTAAGCTTTCACTCGACCAAAAACATAGCCTGATCTTGATTTGCCTCTCCAGGTTACATACGACCTCGGATTGAGACGAATGTTATATGAAAATCGATCGGCTCGACGAGACGAAACTTTTTCATGTTGAAGGTTTTTCGATTCAAGGACTTCTTAAGGGCCTAATTGCTCGCGCGACCCATCAGACATGGCGTCTGATACTTTGCGCCAGATTTCCACTCAGCTTTGGCCTGCAGTGTATTGCCTCTAACTTTTGCATATGAACTCGGATTGAGATGATTTATATATCAAAATCGATTGTCTCGATGAGACGAAGACAATTCCTTTAGAATACTCCTTCATCCGAGGTCATCTTGAAGGCATGATCGGCCAAAAATCACTCGGAACATTGAATTATGCCACTCAGAGTATAGTTTCGGTCCGTAAGATAAGGTCGAATGAATATAACCGAAACATCAAAGTTGTTCCAATCGGTGACGTGAACATTTTCATGCTGAAGGCCCATTCACTCGAGACCATCTTCATTGCAATCTGTATCTTGCCAAAAACAGGTGTCAACACATGCCCCCCTGTTTTCTGGGAGAGCTTGCGTGCCAGAAAATACCTTGCCTAGGGTAATTTTTAAGCACGATGTCAACACTCCATCGGCTGTCCATATTGAGTATGATAATTTTAATCATCCATATGCTCATGTTTGTTGCTTCTTCGGTAGAGCCTCTTGGATAATATTTGTCTGAAAACAACAATTGGATGTCACAAAGGATTCCACGTAAGTTTCTTATGTCAATCCGGACCTTGCAATTGTCCAGGCATTCCCTGGGAATATTAGAACCCTTCAACGAAGACGGTTGCCGAACGATTATGACCATGCAGCTCAAAGGAATACTATCAACTGTTCGGCGACTCAACTCATTATCAAAGTACACCACCAAGCCTCCGCCGAACAACGTCATCTCGACTTGAATCACGTAAATAAATAATATTTGGAGTCGGGGCTCTTTTATGCACTAGACCCTTGATTGTTGGTCGACTCAATAATTAAGTCGGCCTTGCGATCTTGGCAAACAACGAGCATCGGCTATAGGGTAGGAAATCCACCATGGTGAACACCGTTAGCGGATGTCGGGTTTTGCCAACACAATGAATTATGAGAGCGATATGCAAATATCGGCCATGCGTTCTTATCTCAAAAGTGCTCGGGAGTCCGTCCACCAAAGTGTGAATAGCCGAAATAAGTCAGATGTTTCGGCTGAGGAAAAATTCCATAGCGTTGATTTTGATGGTACGATCGAAAAATATGGATGAGACGTCTCTTGGAGTCTCCTATATGAAAATTGTCATCCTTGCCTACGGGCTTTACACTTGTACTCCCTTATTTCTGCTGGCTTCGAAACAGGAGATGTGATGCCGCTCTTGACTCGAGGATTTCCTTTAGGAACCCAGGCCATGTTCCTCTTCTCCAGCTCTTTGGCCTTAAGCCGTTTTAGCTTCTTCTGCTGCAAATATGGTAAGCCGAGTGGGCGTCCCGGCTGGTACTTTGGTTTATGCACTGGCAAATTCTTTCTAACTTTGGGCATCTCTGGCTTGGCCTGTCCAAACTTGACTACTGGATTCTTGTCGTTTGCAGCCAACATAGGCTTGGCTAGCTTTTTGTCATTTGGAGTCGGATCTGAAATAGCATTCTTGCGGCCATTCTTTTCTTTCTTCACTTTTTTAACACTTGTTGCAATAGAAGGTCGGACATCATTTCTACTTTGACTGCTCCTCTTGGGAACCCATGCCATGTTCTTCTTTCTCAACTCATGTGCATTAAGTCTTTGTAATTCCTTCTCTTGCCAATGTGGTAAGCCGAGTGGGCACCTCGGCTGTGTTTCTGTTTCAACCAATGCTAACTCTTTTTTGGCCTTGTGCACTCTCAACTTCTTCCCTTCAGATTTAGCACTTGATTGACTTGCCTCGTTGCCTTTTGTAGCCAATGTCAATACTTTAACTAGCTCTTTGTTATTTGAGAACAAATCTGAAGTAGCACACTTACGACCATCTTTCTTGACCTGGTACACTTGCTTGACCACCTCTTTCTTGTTCCTTGAGCTCCGGACCGATTCCTTTTGGTTGAGTCGGTCTTTAACATGTGGTTGTTGAACAAACAATGATCCTCTAGGAGCTGCATAATTTTGTTGAGGTGGTTTAGAATATGATGGACGGTGTGCCCTTGATTTATACTTGCCCCATGATTGATATGAATAATAGTCGGCAGGGGGAGGTATCCATGACATCGGCATTGGTGGCCCAAAAGGAGGATATGGAGTCCGCTTGCTCAACATCTTCCTTCGCCAATCCTTGTCTTCAAATTTATGCCTTGGGGGTGACTTCGATGCTTTTGTTTCACTCGGCCGATAAGAACTCTTTGCCTCACTTATTTTCGATATTTTGCTAATAAGCTGCTTGAAGAGACTTTCGGCTTTTTACCTTTAATGCTTACCATTGCCTTTGCTTTCTTTAGTTGTGCGTGCATCGGTCTTTGAATTTTCTCGTTGCCCCCCAGTGCTAGATGTCGCCATTGTAGCTTTGATGAAACTCCTATCTTCAATATTATTGCTGATGCACTTTTGAATGATTACCTCACTTGAAGATTTGATCCCATCATCATTAGCGTATACCTGTCCGTCTTTGGATGAGTCGGGTTGAGGTAGCCGAGTCAATGCTTGATCTCCATCAAGACCAATCTGGTCGGTGGCCATATGCTTGTGCCTCAACGAGCACCAATCGTCTCGTGTAAGCTGATTGTGTGGCTTGATGAATCACATTGTTGTCTTTGACATTCTGCTCAAGCGAACATTGCATTTGTTCTTGTCTTGATAGCTCGACATCGTGATCAATTATAATAATAGGATTTGTTGATGATGTACCGATGATGTGATCACCTATGCCCAGATTGAAGGTACGCTGCTCATTCATTAACCGATATTGTGATACGGCTCGAGCAAAACAACCGAGTGGTGCGGTTTAATGCTATCGACTCGGCTATGCATTGATTTTCGTCCTCCTTCCCGATGCTCTTGAATCGGCTATCTCGGAGGACTTTGGACCTGGCTTTATGTTTACGCAACCAAAGTAACTACAGAACATCGTCTCATTTGATACCAAATGTTAGCCAAGCATGAAACAATCAAAGCTACCCATACGAGCATAATTCTCAGTCGGCATAATGGGAAAAGCTTTGGTTGCGATAATCTATCACTAGCAGTCTCTATGAATGGTACAATATGTTGACTAGCATAATTAGTGACAAGACTATTTCTAACAAACAAGTTACTCATCTCGATTGGTCTTTCCAAGTTAATTATGAACTTGCTAATGTATGCATCAACAATATGATTTTGACGGAATCGAAAATTGAATAAACTATGCGCTAGGTGTACCTTTGTGAAGACTTTGGAAGGAGAAGATGGTTGCACCATTGGAACAATATCTTGCTCCACTTTTGAATAATTCTCAACACCTCTTCCTCTTCTTACGGATCTCGTGCCTCATCACTCGGATTGATTGAGCAGATTTCACTCGGATTGCCGAGCATATTTCACTCGGATTGGCGAGTATATTTCACTCGGATTACCCAAGTGGATTTCACTCGGGCGCTCTTTGTCAGTTGAACTTTGCTCAGGTGCACGCTCTAGTTCTTGATCTTTATCACTAGCCAAACTTTGTTTGGCCATATAACTTTTCTCTTGATGCTCATCAATTTCTTTGGCACGGAACTCATAGGGCAGCATGTGAGCTCCCTCACATCTAGAAAAATCTAACACGGCCAATTCGTTGCATTTAACGTTCCTTTGCTCGTGAAACTTGCATCTTCTGTTTTGGTACACGCGCAATAATTGGCTTGATGCACTCGACTTTAGCGGCGATGCACTCGTGCGAAGCGATGCACTCGGCGGCATGATGTACTCAGATGGGTCGATGCACTCGGCTGGTATGAGGTACTCGGTATGGACTCTATGCACTCGGTTGTAACCGTCTCTGTGCTCAATCTGGTTTCAACTGAATCCACCATCGTCTTTTCTTTAAAGGAATCGTTCGACTCGGCTGTAGATGACTTATTCATATTTGACTCAGTTTCAACCGAATCAACCATATTAGCCGAGTGAACCATTTCTTGCTGATTTGCTTGAAAACCTTCTTGCTTCAATATCGCAGAAGGGCCAACATAGTTGCTGGATGGAGGAAGGCACTTGACGTATTCTTGCAAATATTCCTCTCCACGCCTCTTCTTGTGTGCTTCATAAGCTTGTTGATATTCTGTTGGTAATTCCTCAAGAGTTGGCGTAGTAAAGCCGTTGATGCTATTCCCTGTGAGCTTTGGCTTGATCTCGTCTACTTGGGCCACATATTTCTCTTTAAACTCAGCCCTGCTTGGATTGGCTTGCCCCCCAATACTTTTATGATCTTTCGGCAATGGATTGATGTTGCCGAAACTTTGCAATTGTATAGGGGGTGTATAACATGCTGCAAGGATAGGTGAAGATGTGTGCACTGTTGTTGAATATTTTCTCACGCCAATTTGATCAATCGGCAACACTTCGTCTTCTTTTAAAACCCTAGCTTTTATTGCCTCATAATCAGGAACCAAACCTTTATCATGTTGCTCAAGGCAAAGAGCGGTAATCTTTTTATTTTGCGCTAAGCTTTTTAACGCAGCCAAAGTCACCTCATCTCCTGCAATATTAGACACATACACTCCTGTAGAATCTCCATTCACTCGGCCATAACCATGAAGGTGAGCCGAGTCATGAATATTTTTAGTTTCATATGCCACTGAACAATTAATCTCACGAGGTGTAGTATATGATGTTTGAGGATAACCGGCTAAATAGCTAATGGAAGCATGACCGATTCCCCCATCCATCGGCATGTTTGGGGATGAACCCGCATATTGCGAGTCGGCTGCCGATAGTGAGACACACTCCTGTAATTGAGGTGTCATATATTGATTGCTCGAACAAATCGTGTTGTTCACCGGCATATTGAAAGATGTTGCCGATGCACGAAAGTTCAGATTCGTGGGTAGCATGTCGCGATTCTGTAAATTCCAAGTCTCTCCAACGGAATAACTAGTCGGCCTTTGCTCGTTAGGGCTAGCCGACATGACATGTCCATTGAAAGATCTAGCAACATCAACATAATGGCTATTTGCATCTACATAAGGAGATTGATGATACATGTTACCGTTGTAGATTGCAGCCGCTTGATGGCGCTCTCCTCGTAGCAAGAACAGGCTGAAACTGTTCAAAGCTTCGTCCCCAGTAGTCGCCAAAAGTGTGTTCGCACGAACACGCCACCGTGTACCCTCGGCGCGGGGTGATGCACGCAGCTCACGTCGAAGGAGACACGACCGACAGCGATCGCCAAGGCGATCGTGGGCGCTTTTGTAGACCAAGCCCCACTTGCGGGAGGGACCCGTCGAGGCTCATGGCGACTATGGGCTGCCCTAGGTCGATTCGCTCGCCCCTAGAGCCTCGTGGATCGCTGCCCTCTAATCGCGAAGAACGAGCGAAGAACGAGAGAGAAAGATACAAGGGTAGGGGATAAAGATAGATGAACACAAAAGTGTAATAGATTGATTGGTTCGATTGGTGTTGTTCAATCGGCCGTCACTAACATATATAAGAGGCGGCTGGACTTCCCGTACAAGTAAAGGATTCATCTAGGCTTTCCTTACAAGAAAAATTACATCAATTCGCGTCCTAGAGTCCTAGTTCTATTCAACTCGGATTCAGTCTGAATCTGGCCCAACTTCTGTCTTCCTCCTTGTGCAGGCCGCGAGCCTCCATATGACCTCCGATCAAGATGGCCCAAATATCAAACTTGTGCGCCTCGGCGATCTGAACAACTCTCATGTTGATCACTTTTTCAAATAAGGCCATCTTGAATACTTTCTGAAGCCATCTTTAATATCCAGTCGGACTCGGTCATGTAACGGACTGGATTGTCCAAGTCTCGTAGTGAACTTACAGGCCATATGCTATCTCTGATGATGATGACTCCAAAACCAAAGTTTACCGTCTTGATGATACGCACAACTTCTGTATTGAACACTTCTTCATCCGAGGTAATCTTGATAAACTTTCGGGCACATGTTCAGTTTCACTCGGATTTGAGCTCATCCACTCGGATATTAGCGTCTTTCACTCGACTGGACCTTTTCACTCGGATGACTACATTTTCACTCGGAAGACAATCTTTCACTCGGATGATGACCACATTTTCAGTCGGAAAACAATCTCTTACTCGATCGATAAGTTTTCACTCGACCTTTTACTCGATCGGTAAGTTTTTGACCTTTTACTCGATCGGTAGGTTTTCACTCGACCTTTTACTCGATCGGTAGGTTTTCACTCGACCTTTGACTCGATCGGTAGGTTTTCACTCGACCGGTGACTCAATCGGTAGGTTTTCACTCGACCGGTGACTCGATCGGTAGGTTTTCACTCGACCGGTGAGTTTTCACTCGGATGGTAAGCTTTCACTCGACCAAAAACATAGCCTGATCTTGATTTGCCTCTCCAGGTTACATACGACCTCGGATTGAGACGAATTTTATATGAAAATCGATCGGCTCGACGAGACGAAACTTTTTTATGTTGAAGGGTTTTCGATTAAAGGACTTCTTAAGGGCCTAATTGCTCGCGCGACCCATCAGACATGGCGTCTGATACTTTGCACCAGATTTCCACTCAGCTTTGGCCTGCAGTGTATTGCCTCTAACTTTTGCATATGAACTCGGATTGAGATGATTTATATATCAAAATCCATTGTCTCGACGAGACGAAGACAATTCCTTTAGAATACTCCTTCATCCAAGGTCGTCTTGAAGGCATGATCGGCCAAAAATCACTCGGAACATTGAATTATGCCACTCGGAGTATAGTTTCGGTCCGTAAGATAAGGTCGAATGAATATAACCGAAACATCAAAGTTGTTCCAATCGGCGACGTGAATCTTTTCATGCTGAAGGCCCATTCACTCGAGACCATCTTCATTGCAATCTGTATCTTGCCAAAAACATGTGTCAACAGGAAGCTCAGCAGTCCCGCTCGCAGTAGCACTTGCGCTTGACCTAGTGCGTGTTGCACTGGCCGCGGGGGAAGTTCTCAGTGCCGCACACGAGACTTCAATAGAGTAACCCCAGGCCCTTGCAGTTCTTAAGAAACAACACTACTTGCAGTTAAAATTGATGTGAAACTAGAAATTCGCGTAAGCACAACACAACACATGACGGATCTTCACCTAAGCAACAGGCATGCATGAAGAGGAAGAGGAAGAGGCAACACCGACGGAGCCGCTTCTATTTATTTTTGGCCATCCTAAGACAAGATCGACACGGAGGAGACGAGGAGACAACCGCCGGCGGCCGTCTCTGCTCTAGCAGTCCCGCCTGCAGTAGCACTTGCGCTCGACGCGGTGCGTGTTCAACTCGCCGCCGGGGAAGTTCTCGGTGCGGCACACGCCGGCGCAGTTGGTGTCGCTGAAGCAGGCGCCCTTGAACTTGTGGCTCTGCGACAGGCACGTCCGGGCCTCCGCCACCTTCGTCGCCCCCATCTGTGCAATGCATAATAATTAAGCATCGGTCACCGCCCGTCCATGCATCTTGTCACTGGGAAGGAAGATGCACGCTGTCGACGGTCGGACGGAGTGGGACGTACCTGTGGCGATGAGGAGCAGCAGCAGGAGGAGGACGGCCGGCGCGGCCGCCATGGGACGAGGGGACGCCATGCTCTTGTTTGCTTGCTTGTTGGAGTTTAATTATAAGAGGTCTGCTTCGGTACAACACGCCCCCCCGACGTATAAGGGCATTTTGGGCATACGGTGTTTAACGTATCCCGCGCCGTATGCGGCGTGCCCATATAGGTAGAGCCGAGCGCACGGCTCGAGCCGATACGGCCGGCTCGCAACTACCCTCTCCCCTTCGCTCGAAAAAAACCCACGACCTGCGCTGATCACGCGGCCCATTCCAACGTCGCCCCGCCCCACCGATCGCCGCCCTTAACCGCCGATAGCCGCCTTTCCCCGCCGATCTAGCCATGATCACGCTGCCAATTCCAACGTCTTCCTGTTCGACCGATCGCCGCCTTCTCCCCATCTTCACCCGGGATCTGGCCGGCGCGGACAGATCTTGGAGTCGCCCGCCATATCGCCTCCGTGCAGGTCGTCACGGTGACGTGGGCTACGTGGACGCCGTCGCCGCCCGCAACTCCGTGATCAACCTCTCCGAGAACGTCCTCGCCGTCCGCAGCCACGCCAGGCCGGCCGAAGTGCACGTGCATGCCATGTAAGCCGTCTAGTTCGTCAAAAAAATTGAATCTGTAAATAATTATGTGCAATCACTTGTTAGATAAGAATTTCTCATCTGTATGATCGTAGTACATTTAATTTGATTTAAAATTGATAGATCAATTTTTATTATAATATTGCAGTACTGTTGGTTGAGAGATCATTTAATGGATAAAGAAACTGGATTTACGGATCTGTTTTTGGACACGAGTTGGGATGGCAGCGATAGTGTTGATCGTACGAATGGTAATGATAGTAAAGATGATGATGATGGCAGCGACAATGAATCCTGGTCGTCGTACGATAATTTACCTGAGGAGGATTTTGAAAAGAAGGAAGAGGGTGCTTGTAGTGAAAACGCAAGTGTCGTGTACATTCTTTTCGTTGGATGAAGAACCATATGGTACTTACACGTGCATATTATTTTTTTATGTGCAGGAGGATATTGACGTTCAGAACGAGGAAAATCATGGTGTTGAATCTTTCGGGGATAACATAAGCCAGGTTCGGTCCAAAATTTAAGATGTCATTGAATAATAAAAAATTGGTTATGACAACTTATACTTGCTTATGTGAAATATTGTAGGCTAATTTTGATGGTTGGAGTGGTGAAAATGGATATGAGCATGAGGATGGAGCTAATATGGACATTGAGGAAGCTGAAATCCAGCAACGTGCGCTGGAGACACAGTTGAAGGTTATGGGTATGACATTTGCATCACAATGGGAGGCTCACATGTTTTATAATAACTATGCCAAAGACCGTGGATTCAGTATCAGAAAAGATAAGGTGAAACGAGGAAAATGACTTTCAACCACTGTTCGGTATAGGAGATACGTTTGCTCGAGGGCAGGAAAACGTCTCAGTAAATTTTTAAACCCGGAGGGCTGTACCACGAGCTAAGACCAGAGACTCGTTGCAGTGTGGCGCACATTTAGTCGTGAAGTTGGACAAAGGGCGTGGAGTTTGGTTCGTGGCAGCTTTTATGGATGATCACAACCATTTGTTGGCTAGACCAGATGAGGTGGTATTTCTGCGGTCACATTGAGTGATGGGAGATCACCAAATAGCTGAGATCTTGGCGATGGAAGGAGCTGCGATCAGAAAGCATATCATCGTTGACAACTTCATTAGCAGGTATGGCTCGTATGATAAGTGTGGGTTTCTGAGACGAGACGTGTACAACCTATGTTGCCGAGAAAAAATGAAGTTGATTGCGAAGGGTGATGCTAACACGGCAATCGGGATTATGAGGAGCAGAAAGGAGAAGGATCCAGAGTTTTTCTTTGAGTACGTGCTCGATAAGGAGGGCCGTTTGAAGAGCATGTTCTGGTGCGATGCACAGTCGCGGCGGGACTATCAATTGTATGGAGATGTGACGGTGTTCGACATCACGTATAAGATGAACAGATATGGTATGCCGTTCATCCCCTTTGTTGGTGTAAACAATCACCGTTCCACCATAGTTGTTGGTTGTGCCATTATGTCCGACGAGACCGAAGCGACGTACGTGTGGCTGCTCCAGACATTCCTGAAGGCCAATTGTCAGAAAAAGCCAAGGTCAATCATCACAGATGGAGACGCTACAATGATACGAGCTATTCGGTTGGTTTTGGTTGATGTGTGCACCGTCTCTGCTCATGGCACGTGGAAAAAACATGCAGAAGCACCTTAATTACAAATCGCTAAGTGAGTTCAGGGCACTCTTGTACTACTCCACCTCTCCAGCCAACTTTGAGGCGAGATGGCACGCTTTCGTCCGTAAATGGAAGACTGATAAAACAGAAGAGTGGCTGAGTAGGATGTACAGGAAGAGGAGTCTATGGGCAGCATCATATCTGTCAGATGGTTTTTTACGGGTATCTTGCGATGTCGAGAGGAGTGAAAGTCTTAACTCTTGTCTTCACCGCACTTGGACGGTGGTATGACTATTGTTGACCTAGTTGTGCATTATGAGAATTGCATAGTCCGACTACGTGAGAACGAGGCGCATGATGACTGTGTTTCAAATCAGTCATTGCCACCATCAGTCACAGAATATAAGGATATTGAGAAGCATGCCGCCGAAGTATTCTCTCGTTCCAATTTTTATATTCTTCAACAAGATCTGAAGAAGATGGGAGAGCTTGAGATTTTTGAGACGCTAGTGGGAGTTGACTGCCACACCTTCATCGTGACATGGAGAAATAACCGGAAATTTCAGTTCAGCGTGAATTATCGAGCTGAAAACTCTGAGAATACGATAGACTGCAGTTGTGGACAAATGCTTCGGAAAGGATTGCCTTGCAAACACATTCTGTATGTGTTGGTTCATCTTTAAAAAATCTAAAATACCTAAGTGTTGCATCCTTAAGAGGATGTCGAAAGTTGCGAGAGGTGGGCTGCCTGCACAGCGAAAGAGTGACTTGTTTGGCTGGGGTTGGACAGGGGCAGAGCAGCGTGCTCGCTATAGTCAACTTAGTATAATAGGAGCTGAAGCTTTTCATGTTGCTTCAAATGATCCATTCGTCTATGATGAGTTAATGCAGTGTCTGCAGAATATAATAGCGAAGAAAAAGGTCCCTGATGATGATGTTGTTGGTAGTATAAGAAATGTGCATGAGGATCCACGTCAGCCGGAACAACATGTTGATGTCATAGGTGATCCCGTGAAAGTTAACACGAAGGGCGCCCCTAAACAGAGCAGGACAGGGCGGGCAAAGAAAGATCCAAATGTTACAAAAAATGGAAGACCAAAATCATTTTCTGAGAAAAACCCGGTCCTCTTTGTGGCATTTGTAAGAAAGAGGGCCATAGACGGTAAACGTGCCCTGGGAATGAAAAGTAAGTTTTTCATTTTTTAATTATTTTTTGGTTTTGTCTTCACAATTGTCTGATGAGTTGTTTACAATTTGTTATGTAGGAACCGGGCATAAAGATGAAGTACTCATAATCAATTGAAGGCACTTGCAATTTCAATTTATTTGTTTAAGAATAAGAGACATGGCACTTTGAGTTTATTCTTTAAACCACCTTGTTCGATGAAAGTCATTAGCCTTTCAGTTTATTTGTTTAAGAATAATAGACATGACACTTTGAGTTAATGTTTATGCCACCTTGTTCAATGTTATGAGACATGCGATTTATATTATTATGTGTGAAACATATTATATTTGTATGAATGTGTTACTACTGTAATGACTTAGTAAACTTATGAACATTTTAAAAATTTAATGTATGTGACAATTGTTTTTTTAAAAAAAGCCCCATCCGTGGCGGTAGCGCATGTGACAGAGAAACTTCTAGCGCTATACAGCGAGGCCTTTCGGCCGCCAAGCGGGGAGGCCACGACGCACAACAGGGCATCCAGTAATGTTCTGTAGCGAGCTTGTGAGAAGGCGAAGACTGCGGGTATGTAAACCGGTCGGCGCGTCTCTCTGCGGGCGAGGTGGGACTAAACCTACTCGGCACAACGCGCCAGCGCCAGGTCCATCATCTGTACACGAAGAGGATCAGCCCACGCGCCCGACGCGCGTCGTTTATGGGTGGACAGATCGCCATATTCCCCCTCGGGATCGTTGCATGTGTGCCACTGGCTGGGGCGGGACGAGACGTGTGCCACCGGGCGCGCGGCTGGTCGATCGGCCGGCTGCTGGGCCAGCAAACCCGCCCCGTGGCGCACGGCGAATGGCGCCAGCCCGCACTAGCTGGACTGCGCGGGCCCGCCACTGCCTCGGCTGTCGGCCACCGCATGGGCTGGAATATTCGTTGGACCGATCGCCGCTGCTGCCACCAGAATAGACGTGGGAAATTGTGCAGGTTTTATCCACATCGCACCAACTCAGGACGGCGGACATATTTTTTAATAAAAAAATGACCGCCGCGAGTAGGAACAACAACAACAATACATGTAATATCGCAGAGGCAAACTGATACATTTTAGGACAGAAAAAATATTACTTGCCCACACGCATTTAAATCTTTAATGTCTCACGAAAGCAATAAGTAAAACGTGAAAAATTGTCGAAATCTATCCCAGTGCCATCGCATTACAATCGATCAAAGTATCCAACAACGGTAGGGAAACCTTCTACGGGACTAAAACCCTATCGATGCTAATACCTACTCCTTCTCCATGATTTTAACATTTTTCATCTTCACTTTCTCTAATCTGTTGACCTTAGAAAAAATGATTTCCGCGACAATACGCGGCCTTGACTCAATAATCTCTTGCTGGTCAAATTCATGTGTCCAGCGATCTCCGTCCCAGTATTTTATGCACCACATCACAAAAAGTCCACAAGACACTCTGCAATAAACATGTGTGATCAGCTTAGGATATAGCATGCACTTTCTTGTATTCATTTAACTTACCCATGTTGTCTCGGCATTTTATACTCATTAATTGGCCACGATGAGACATCTGGAATTTTTTTTGTTCCAAGAGTAGAGTTGGCCTCCATAATATCCTTAGAAATTTCAGCTCTCTGAAACAAATTAACAAACCAGAATATAATGTATGACTCAATAATTTTCTGAATGCGAGTGTGAAAATTATAGCATACCAGGGTGGCAATCATATTGCGAATTCTTTTGCTTATTGCGCCTTCAGAATTTGAGTCAAGAACTTGAAACTCCTCCTTGACGGTGTGCATCTCTATGGTTATCCAATGATTATCATTAACGTGCATAGGAAAATACGCCTATATAGTAATCAAATGATGTTAGTGCAATTAAATAATAATGACTAACAAAAACAAATAAATATGAAAGGAATACCTTGTCCCGTCTGAAATACTCATCCATTACTCTTGCGAGGACTTTTGCTTTCTTTGTAACATGTTCTGAATCTAAATCATTAATTGACTTGGTCTTTCCCCTAGCCCTACCCAACATAAATTTGGGGAACCACGTTGTTGATATGAAACGATAAGAGAAATCACGGTGTTGTAGGTGTTTACAATATGCATTGATTATCTGCATACATAAACAAAAAATTTCTATCAACTTGTGAAGTACAAATGAGAGTTTTGTTAAAACCAAACTCATACTTACAGCGCCATTCAACCATTTAAACGTCAGAACATCGTGAAGCATAGCTGGCGTGCATATGTCCCCATCTGGTGGCAGCATATCGACCACGGTTCGGTGTGCATGCTTCTTTGTCGATGCGAGAGTCTCAACAAAAACTCTGGCTGCCTCTATGTGATCCGGAGTCATATTAAGGGAACTTGCCAGAATTGAATATGGTGACGATGCAAACAGATCTAAAACAATGCAGCTACATTCGTTTAAAATAATAAAAAATTTACATAATGCGTGAACGAATTATAAAGTAGTACGTGACTTACTTTTTTTAACACGTTTGTTGCGGGTAATGAGAAGGTCGTACGGGGATAGACAATATTTCGACGGATTTCGTTTGCGTTTACCTTCATTGTCCTGACTGCCTTCACCATTACCTATGTTGCTCTTTGCCGGGAAACTCTCAAACATGTCTTCAGACTTTGTTGGTGACAAACCACCCATAGACTCACCAGAAATATCAGCATTCTGCGGGGTTCGGGACATAGATGGAAAGTCTTTTGTACGTACAGTTGATGACGAATATGGAGACTTTCCATTATCGTCTATAACGAAAGGATCAGTAGCGTCACCTTTACCGGTGTAAATTCCGCGAACACCGTGTCATCAACGGGCACATAGGTATCATTGAAACCCGTGAGAGATGTTACTAGCTCCACGTTGGTAGGTGAATCAATATCTGGCCAATGTTTTGATGACTTGTACTTGCCATTCTCCATCCCAACTCCTTCATCTACATTATCAAATTCGTCATTGGTGTCCCTCTTATTGGGTTTGTACAGCACACCTTCCGTGTTCAACTTTTCCATTACCATCTACAAACACAAATGAAACACGATAAGTACTTGAACAACTAAAACATGTTTAATATAACTTTTAAATTACCTGTGCACATCTTTCGGGTATATTGAGAACCTCCTTGTGAAGCAGCTTTATGTATGTCATCACACGGTCCATACTGTTAGTCGTGTTCGATGAAACCCCTGACGTCTTGGCTTTCAAGTACTGTCATACGTTGTAATCATAAATTCCAATAATTTTTTCCTCATTTTCATGGAAGGAATTCTCAACATACAGTCCAAATTTGTGCCACGTAGCATCATGGCGCTGTCTGGGTGTGAATTTTCCCACCAATTCGCACCACTTCTCAACCGAGCAGTACACATCTCCCAATTCTTGCATTCTAAATAAGATGCCAGTTATCTAACTAGTTACGAGATTCAAAAAAGATTACATATCGTTCAATACCATACCTTCCGGCGTCTCGGCGAGCACCGGCAACCACCGTTGCCAAACCCCACCCGTGTGGGTTAGTAAATGGCAACGGCAGCCCTCTGCCCTGCACGAAGGCTTGGCGGCCGGACCGTCCTAGGGTTTAGGGTGCCGTTAGGCCGGCAGGAAAGGGAGGTTGGATGGCCACGGCGGTACGACCGTCGGATCGGGGACGGGTGAGGACGTGCGTGGAGGCGGCGGGGTTAGGCGGTCCTGGGGCGAGGTAATGGCGGCTTGGTTTCCATGCCATGCACGTACGTATGGCGTCATAGACGTGGTCACGCCATAGTGGGCCACTTGGCCCGTCCCGTAAAACTACTGCCAGCTGGCCCACGATGCATTTATTAAAAACATGCAGTGTAGTTTAATACCAAATCGCTAAGCCGGCATGCCGTTGACTCCTTTATATAATTTTCTGTCGGTCAATGAACAAACATCTCAGTTTGTGGGACTCTATTTGGAGGATATGCAGGATCGATGTGAGTCTTCACCTGCTCAGAGCTTGTGAAGGTTCACATGGATCATGCATATTCTTCAAAAAGAGAGCCATTATCTTTGATGTTTTTTTAACGTCAGAAATTATTAATGCATTGTTTAATGCAACAATTTTAACATCAGCCGGTGGACCCCAAACTTTTTGGACACGCACCCATCGCCAGGTCTATCATGCGTGCAAGTTTTCATAATTTTCCGGCACCGTATGAATTTCCTATGGTTTTATTCGCGAAACGCACCGAAAACACTGACCGGGCGTGACGCAACGTGCGTATGGTGTCGGAATTCGTTCAACTCTTGCGTGGGGCCCTAAGATGGGCATGCCCACTGCCTCCCAAAATTGGGTCACGCTTCGTGCATGCCACCTCGTACCACCAACACAACCAGCACTGATCTGATATGGCTGATGTCAGCCCCGTACTGCGTTCTCTTCTCTGACTCAGCCGGTGGACCCCAAACTTTTTGCACACGCACCCATCGCCAGGTCTATCATGCGTGCAAGTTTTCGTAATTTTCCGACACCGTATGAATTTCCTATGGTTTTCTTCGTGAAACACACTGAAAACACTGACCGGGCGTGACGCAACGTGCGTATGGTGTCGGAATTCGTTCAACTCTTGCGTGGGGCCTTAAGATGGGCATGCCCACTGCCTCCCAAAATTGGGTCACGTTTCGTGCATGCCACCTCGTACCACCAATACAACCGGCACTGATCTGATATGAACGTTTCGTGCACTCATTATTATTATGAAAAAACAATTAGTCATTAATGCAATACACATTACAGTATTAAGCTTTGCACATATTTTAAGTATTTTTTAGACATTAATTAACATTACATACATATTAAAAATGTAATTACTAATTTACACAAATAACTGAACATAATATTCATTATAAAAGTACTCATTATCAATTAATTATCAAACAACTCAGTATTGTTTTAGTAATTAATTACAAAAAACTAATTATTTTTTATAAAGTATAATTAATAAACTAATTATTATTATAATAAATCTATTTAACGAATGACATAAATAACTTAAAAAACTTAATACTATTTAAAAAAGTGTTGATTGTCTTGTGACGGCCCAGTGACCGTCTTGTGACGCCGTAGCGTGGGCGTCGTGACACTTGTGGCGCGATCTTGAGGCAGGGTCGTGAGGTGAGTACTAAAGTTTAGTCCCACCTCGCCCGCCGAACGACGCCTCGACCGCCTTATATACCTGCCTCCCACCTCCATTTCGAACTCCTCGATTCCGCCCGTCCATACCATCGCCTACGATTGGTATGCTGCAGGCGTAGCTGGGCGAAGGCCGACCCTTCGCCGCCCGGCTTGATCGGGCCGGACCGATTACGCACAGTTGTGGCCTGCAAGCACAGGAGGCAATTTTTTTTATCATTGTTTTTTTTCCTTCTATAAATTTTTCTTATAATTGTTTTTTTCCTTCTATAAATTTTTCTTATAGTGTTCCACCATTATCAGTAGGATGCATGCCAAGTTTTTTGTATTTTTTATTGCTTTATGAATGTTCTATAATTTTTCCTAATATGTCGACAAGTTGGCCTCCTTCTCCAGACCCCATTTCGGCAAGACCAAAGGCCCCGTCTGAAAGGAGTTTTTTTCGACAGCCTTCAAATTTACCCACATTTTTTTATAGTGTTCCACCGTCATCATTAGGATGCATGAAAAGTTTTCTGGCTTTTTTAGCACTTTAAGATTTTTTTCTAATTTTTAGGTGATAACACAACATACCACACCCCGGACGTGACGCAATATGTTTTTGGTGTGCATGCATAATAATTCTCGAGAGACTGTTCGAGTATGAGTGAAGGCCCCATGCATGCGTAACCGAGCATTGATTTTTCTCGTAACGTTGAAATGCATGTTTCCGTTTATTTTTTGAAGTTGCACGACTAACATCAATTTAAACATACGTTTTTTTTTTCAGATAAGCCATTTCGAGTTCATTCATAATTCAAACTACCTTACATAGTACTAAACATAACCGAGCACTGCTCTTACATAACTTAGACCGAAATTTAAATAAAAACCCTAAAACTAGACTACTCCTCGTCGCTGGCGCCGGTGACGTCGACGACCGGCGCCATACCACCGGCCTGTCAATCGCCGCCACCTTCTTTGTCGTCGTCGTCGTCGCTGAAATCCCACCAGTTGTCTTCCCGCGCCTGCTGCTCCTGCACCGCCGCTATGGCCGCCAGCCGCTCTCGTTCCTCACGAGTGGCCGCCACCGCCGCCTCCTCTGCCGACTGGGCCAGCACCGCAAGTAGCCCCGGCGTGTCGTCGAGGTCTCCGTCTTGCGCGAGGGCGGCCTGCGCCGGCGGGATCTCGAACAGCGCCGGGTTAGGGCGCCTCTTTGTCTTGCGGCGCGATGGGGCGGTGGAGGTGGGCCATGGCGGCGTCGACCACGGGAAGTGCCGGCCTCGCCGGTAATGTCCCCGACGGCGCGGCCGGCCGCTGCGTCCCTGAACGCGCCGAGGACGATGTCGAAGTTCTTCCCGCGCCAGAACCTGCGCCGGGCCCTGCGTTTGTAGCGGCCGCCAGGGAACGCGTGGAGCTGCTGCCTCGTCGGCGGCGGTCCCATGGTGGGGATGCCGTCCGCCCCGATCCGCCACGGCCGTGGCACTTTGGCTACCGGCGGCACCATCAGGCCGTACCGGGCCAGATCCTCCGTGTCGCCGACGGTGAGGCTCAGCGGCCAAACGCCGGTCGGCCACGCACCCTCGTCGGAGTCACTGGAAGACATCGCCGGCGAGGAGAGGGAGATGGGCCGGCGAGGAAAGGAAGAGAGATGGGCGGGGCGAGGGAGATGACCGCGGTTCGCTTTCGGGCTGGCGTGACCTTTATAAACGGCGGGGAGGGAGGTGGGCGGCGAGC